>CAWUDS030000001.1:4832875-5018054 GCA_963859935.3 Lathyrus sativus | reverse complement strand
TGAAGATGGATTTCGTAAGCGCCTGAAGGCGATATCAGAAAGTTCCTGTGAGTTCAGATTTCCGTATTGATGAATCAACGGGTGGCTGAAGACAAGGTTCCAGAGTTTGTAGATATAACAGGGTGATTCGTGTGGGTCCGAAGACCAAGTCAGTTATCCTGAGGTGATGATTGATTGCGATCAAGTGAATGATATTTCTTCTGACTGAAGTCAAAGATGTTTCTCCAGCGGTGATGCGGGGTATTTTGATTTTCCAACGGTGATGTCAGAAGATGTTTCTCCAGCGGTGATGCGGGGTATTTTGATTTTCCGACGGTGATGTCAGAAGATGTTTCTCCAGCGGTGATGCGGGGTATTTCGATTGTCTGTCGGTGATGTCAGATTTAGTTCTCCAGCGGTGATGCAGGGTACTTCGATTGTCCGACGGTGATGTCAGATTTAGTTCTCCAGCGGTGATGCAGGGTACTTCGATTGTCCGACGGTGATGTCAGAATTTAGTTCTCCAGCGGTGATGCGGGGTATTTCGATTGTCCGACGCTGATGTCAGATTTAGTTCTCCAGCGGTGATGCAGGGGTACTTCGATTGTCCGACGGTGATGTCAGATTTAGTTCTCCAGCGGTGATGCAGGGTACTTCGATTGTCCGACGGTGATGTCAGATTTAGTTCTCCAGCGGTGATGCAGGGGTACTTCGATTGTCCGACGGTGATGTCAGATTTAGTTCTCCAGTGGTGATGCAGGGTACTTCGATTGTCCGACGGTGATGTCAGATTTAGTTCTCCAGCGGTGATGCAGGGTACTTCGATTGTCCGACGGTGATGTCAGATTTAGTTCTCCAGCGGTGATGCAGGGTACTTCGATTGTCCGACGGTGATGTCAGATTTAGTTCTCCAGCGGTGATGCAGGGTACTTCGATTGTCCGACGGTGATGTCAGATTTAGTTCTCCAGCGGTGATGCAGGGTACTTCGATTGTCCGACGGTGATGTCAGATTTAGTTCTCCAGCGGTGATGCAGGGTACTTCGATTGTCCGACGGTGATGTCAGATTTAGTTCTCCAGCGGTGATGCAGGGTACTTCGATTGTCCGACGGTGATGTCAGATTTAGTTCTCCAGCGGTGATGCAGGGTACTTCGATTGTCCGACGGTGATGTCAGATTTAGCTCTCCAGCGGTGATGCAGGGTACTTCGATTGTCCGACGGTGATGTCAGATTTAGTTCTCCAGCGGTGATGCAGGGTACTTCGATTGTCCGACGGTGATGTCAGATTTAGTTCTCCACCGGTGATGCAGGGTACTTCGATTGTCCGACGGTGATGTCAGATTTAGTTCTCCAGCGGTGATGCAGGGTACTTCGATTGTCCGACGGTGATGTCAGATTTAGTTCTCCAGCGGTGATGCAGGGTATTTCGATTGTCCGACGGTGATGTCAGATTTAGTTCTCCAGCGGTGATGTTGGGTATTTTGATTGTCTGACGGTGATGTCAGGTCGATATTTCTCCAGCTAGTTGTTGAGTAGCTAGTGTTGCAGTATTCAAAGATTTGTTCCTCGCAGAGTACCGTGTGCTCGTGCAGTTGGCAAATTTTCGGGTTTACCGATATTCAACCGTCTCGTACCTTGATTGGTTGAGAGCCGTTCGCTTCTCACCCAGTCAGGTGTCAAGCCGTTTGAATAGGGGCAGCTGTTGCACCCCAAAATTTGACCAACAATTATTTATTCATTGAGTGTTTGAAAGTGGATACCTTCATCAGAAAGTTCAAGAGATCCTCAGAGGAAGTGGATTGAAACCAGGGTTGTGTGCTTCATAGCTTGAGAGTTGTGGGTGCCCCTCAGATGATTCTGAGACTTTGAGAATGAACTTGATGTTTTGGGAAAGCCTATGAGATGTCTTGATAGCCTTCATGAAGCCCAGAGAAGTCATTATGCAAGAGTTCAGAAGATTCAACCATGAATGATAGAATTAGGGTTTTGACTGGGTCAACCCTAGGATAACTGAAGATTTGGGAAAGGTTGAGACCCAATCCAAGGGCCATGAGATCATGGAATGATGCATAGAGATGATATAAAGATGATTCCTAGGCCAACTCATCATGAGTGAGGAGTTTGAGAAGTTTCAAGTCAGGGTCCCCAAGGATTGTCAGTGAAAAACCCTAATTTGATCCCTATCTTCCAGGCAGTTTTAGCTCAAGATGTGATTGATATCTCACCTTCCCCACAACATGAATGTTGTAGAGCTTGTTCTTAGCTTTAATTTGAGTGTGGAAGTCCTTGATAAGAGTTACAGAGCTCAAGTTATGGTTTTGACAAATTACAGGTCAGCAGAGGTGTGTGAATCTGGGTCCTTGAAAGTCACCCAACTTGCAGACAACTTTTGCCCTAGCATGATGGTTCCTATGATTTCTTGGTCAACATGAATGTTGAAGGGCATCATCTTAGCTTTAATTTGAGTGGCAGAAGTCCTTGATAGGATTTGTGGAACTCAACTTATGGTTTGAACAAGACAGGGGTATTTTGGTCATTTGTCAGCTATAGGTCATTTTTAGCCAATGCCTAAAACTCCTATTTCCAAGCCTCAAATGGAAAAACTCAAAACATGAAAGTTGTTCAAAATGTGATTTTAAGTCTAGAAAGAAGGTCATGAATTGTTGGAAAAGCTCATAGCATAGATTTGCATGATTGGTCAAAAATGAACTAAAAATGGCATATAAGTTTGAAAAGTTGAATTTGAAAATTGGTTTGGAAGATCCACAAATCCAAAATAGGTCATCCAATATACCATTTTGATTGGAAACATCATTTTGAGAACATTGGTTTAGATAGAATTTTGATTTAAGGCTTTAAAATGGGTGATGCTTTGAAAACTTGTTACTTGAAAAAGAAGGCAACTTTGAAATAGCTTGCACAAGTGAAAGAAAGGGCTGATTCTCATTCATTCCTTCTCAATATCTCACATAAGGAGAATTTGACACAAGAATAAGGACTTGGTACATGAGATATGGATGATTCAAAATACCATCACATGATACTTTCCACACTTTTCTAGCACCTCCTAGATGAATCTAGAAATTTCCATCCATCATTATATAAAGAGTGATCCACAAGGAGTTCAAGGTTGGTGATAGAAGGCAGTTTCAGAGGAGAGAGAGAGAGAGAGAAATAGCCATTGAAGTTCTTCCTTCAAGTTCAAGCAATCCAAGAAATCTTTCACTACAAGTCATCTCCTTCACAACCATTGCAAACAGAAAAGTGTTCAACACCAAGGGATCATACTGAAGCCATTTCAAGCCTTGAATCATCCTCCACGAGCACCTACCATCATCACTTGACAGGTTTCTTTCTTTCCTTCTATCTCCTAATTTATGCAGTTTTAATTAGTTTTATAGATATAGAACTGATGCATTAGGTTAGAGGATGAAACCCTAGGAGTTATAGCACGATCCATGGAGTTCCATAACAGAGCCATGAAACTTTAGAGATCAAGAACACGCACCCTAGGCTACTATATTCTTAGGTTTTTAGCTTAGTGTAATCCCCTCAGCACGTAGAACATTCTAGGTTAATATGGATTCATTCTATTACCATGCATATCAGTGTGAAACAAGTGTGCCCAAGACTTCCATATTTCATAATTCTTTGTAGAGTGAGTTTTAAAAGAATATATTACCATGGTTGTGTGGAGGGAGAGGAGTAGAATAAGTTTGATGTTTTGGATCGAGGAAAATGGTGGAGAAATGAGAGAGCTAGATGAAGGAGAAGGTATGGCGCATGGAAGCTGTTCTGAAACCCTAGCATGCCAAAGGTTGAAGATACAATCTTCACCATTAATTCGTTTGGAATGTTTGACTCACCCAATGTATCCAACGGCCGTGATTAAATCTGAAATTGGGGGGGAAATTTTAACAAGCTGAAACGGCGTCGTTTCAGTTAGTGAGGGGCGTGTGGGCTTTAGTCCCTTTCCTATTCGCACCCCCCTTTTTATCTGGCCCAACTAATTCAACTAGCGCGTTACTATTTCCACCCCCCTCCCTTTTAATTGTTTTAAATTCCTTTTATTTTCTTTTAATATTTTTCTTGTCTTTAAAAATTCATAAGTAAATGAAAAATAACTCTTTTTTGTCCATTCTTTTTTCTATGTTGAGATAATTTTGTGTAGAAAAATATAAAAATAAAAATGGAATTTTATTTTTAATGTAGAATTTTTAGTGGTATTTTCTTTAATATAGTGTATTTTCTTTCTTTTAGTTGATACCTCATTTTGCAAAAATTGTTTTAGGACCTTCCTTTAGTCTTTTTAATCCATTCTTTTTTGTGCAATTAGATGATGAATCATAGTTCCCCATAGGATTTATTCTAGAATTTTAGAATTAAATTTTGATTAGTTTAATTAGGGTAGATTTAGGGTATCCTAATTAGGGTTTAGGTTGTGCTTAGGTGGAGAATTCATTTTCTTTAGATAGTTTTGTCTTGATTTTTGGGTAGGGGCATATGTGGATGTTATGGGTAGATGTTGTAGACCCTTATGAATAATTGTTAGATTTTTCCCCATTGGTTTAGTATTTTTAGGTATTTTCTGAAGTTGCCTATTGATTTTGTCTGTGTTGTGGTTATCTGTTCATCTCTGGGGTTTGTTGTGGGGAATTTGTTGTGGGGCATGTGTTGTATTGAGGACCTTGTTGGAGAGCATCATGAAGTGAAGATTGTAGATCAAGACTCAGAGACCCAGAGCTTAGCTTGTTCCCTGTCTGTGAGGTTTGAGATCCTGAAGTTTGAAGGAAGTTCATGGTACTTTCCTGAGGAAGGCACTATGAATGACTTTCATTCTTTCTTCTCACCTCTTTCTTAAGTGTCCAATGATGTTGGAGCCAACTTGTGAGTTTAATTTCTCCTGAGGAGGAATGTAAACTGATCACATGTTGTTGAGCCACATGGGATACGATTCCTAAGTGAAAGCCTCCTAGTACTTTCCTGAGGAAGGTCCTATGGGTCTATTCACTTAGTTCCATTAGTTTATCTAGGATTTCTCAAGTATCCAATGATGTTGGAGCCAACTTGTGAGTTTAATTTCTCCTGAGGAGGAATGTAAACTGATCACATGTTGTTGAGCCACATAGGATACACCTCCTAAGTGGAAGCCTCCTAGTACTTTCCTGAGGAAGGTCCTATGGGTCTATTCACTTAGTTCCACTAGTTCAGATAGGATTTCCTAAATATCCAGTGATGTTGGAGCCTGCTTGTGAGTTTAGTTTCTCCTGAGGAGGAACGTAAACTGATCACAGTGGTTGAGCCACATAGGATATGATTCCTGAGTATACACCTCCTAGTGCTTTCCTGAGGAAGACACTATGAGACTGCTTACTTAGCTTCCTTTCTTTGGTAAGCTTGTTCTGAAGCTTGAAGGCTGGGATTGATTTCTTTTGGTTAGGATTTGCTTTAGGGCTTTTCTTAGATTTGATTCAGATTCTGTGTTAGGGTTAGGATTAGAGAATAGATGATTCTTTCTCAAGCATGTGTTTTGTTTGCCTGATGGCACTTCATTTCTTTTATCTGTTATTGCTTGACAGCATGTTGTTTATCTTCAGTATGATTACTGTTATTTCATGACTGGCTTGAGGTTGAGATGAGCTTGTGGAGGCTGAAGCCCCACACACATTTCCTCCCTCACTTGCATTGCATGCATTTTACTGTTAAAGCTGATGCTTTTGTCTGTTTTGGTGTATCATTGACATGATCCCTTAGGACTCTCATTTCCTCTGATGAGGATTTGATGATAGACTTTTAGGTTGAAACCTATGCATGACAACATCTAGGAGTTCCCTGTTCAAACCTCAACCATAGGATGAATCCATGGCATGATAACAGTAGGACTTGATAGTTTCCCTCCTAGTTGAGCCTGTTGTCTTCTCATCTCGAAGCAGTTTAAAATACAGTAATCATGAATGATTTCTTTCGTACATTACGAGCCTTAAGCCATCTGAGGATGGATGTTTAGTATGGTACCCTTTGGGTGACATGCGACGCATTCACTCTCAGGTCATAGTCTCTAGTGCGGTTGAAATCGCAAACACAATAAAAAACACTTCTTTTAGGAGATAACCCGTAGTTAGCCGAACTACGTTTGCTCTGATCTTTCATACCAGATGAAAGTACGTAAGCATAGGACGCGATGTCCTAGCGAGCAACCTTTCCCCATCTTCCCCCGTAGTTAGGCGAACTACGTTGACTCTGATTTCTCGTTCCAGACGGGAATACGTAGGCATAAAGTGCGATGCTTTGCCGAGTCCATTTTTCTTTTCTTTTTCAGCCAGCCTCGATAGGTAGATAGATTATAACCAACCCGTCCAAGTAAACAAACAAGCGAGGATCCCGTCGAGTACGACGGACGTGAGGGGTGCTAATACCTTCCCCTTGCGTAACCGACTCCCGAACCCAGACAATGGTTGCGATGACCTTGTCTTACCTTATTCGTCAGGTTTTTCCGATCGTTTCCTTTCCCGCTCTGAGGGATAAATAACGAAAGGTGGCGACTCTTCTGTTATGCCGGCACCTTATTTTCGCGCAAGCGACACCCATAACCACCATTTCCAGTGTTGCCATTACCAGCGCCAGCACCTGCACCAGTACCAGTGTTTCCGTTGACAGTCACAACAGGTGGAGTAACAACTACAGGTATCTCATCCTCCCGGCGAGGAGTTTCAACAGAAATATGGTCAGTGTTGCCATTTCCGTTCGCCCGCGTCAGCAACGGCTGCACCAAGGTCTGGAGGTTCTCCTGGACCTTGGCCATGCTCTTCATGGCTTGCATGAACAAAGTCAGCTTCTCACGAATTTCCTGCATCTCGACCTGAACTTGATCCATTATCCTCTTGCAGTTGTTCCTGGTTGAATAACGGTGGACTCTTTGTTCGTCAATCCTGAAAAACCTGTGAGATGCAGGAAATAAGATACAAATTTAACAAGTAACTGGCAATGCAAAAATGAATATGCAGATGCAATATGTGTTTGTGCGTTAGGGAGATCAACCCCTGATTCTAGTGCCAAAGTGCCAGTGCAGTGATAGTGATAAGAAGCTTGAATCCATTCACGGGGATAAAGTTCCTCATATATTGCTGAAAAGAGCCCAACAAGGCAGAAATACAATATCACTGAGTGTACAATAACAAGAAGGCATGACCTCAGCCAACAATCCTGGTGATGGCCAACACAATGCAAATAAAGCATATACAACAATACATTAAGTAATCAAGTGCGACCATATGCCCGATACTCCTCTAACAATCTCTTAGTCTTGGGATGATCCGGCTGGGAAAGCAACCCTTCAACGAGTGAGTCTCTTTGCCTGATAACACGCTGGAGATCCCCAATGGATTCCTCCCAAACACCTTCTCCAAAGCACTCCTCTAGCTTCCGCTTCTGGGATGCAGACTCTTTCTTACGCTTGATAACTTTGTTCAACGAATTCTGAACGTTGTATCTCCGTATAGCCTCTTCTTCAAACTTTTTCTGGCTAGCCTTCAACTAATTTTCCAGTTCAGAAATCTGTAGCTTCAGTTTATCTTCTCTTTCTTTGTTATTTGCCAGTGTAGCATTCCAAGTTTTGTTGAATATGGAGATCTCTCGGTAGGCTATATCAAGTGCTTTCTTCTTAGACTCCAGCATGTCATGAGAGCTCTTGAAATCTATCCCCAAGTGTTCACGCTTCTTTCGTTGCTCAATCAGTTCTGCACCTAACTGGTTCACCAACTTTGTTTGCTGCTCGAAGGAATATATGGCTTCATTCCTTTCGCTCCTGAGTTGCACTAACTCTTCTTCCAACTTCTCGTTGGCTTTCATCAGCTCTTCTTTCTCCTTCACAACCTGTTCATATCTCTCCATAGACACAGTAGTTGGCTCCTCAATCACGAGGGAAGCAGGAGGTAATACTGCAGGAAACGGCATCAGCGCCTGCTTTGCCCTACCTTGAATCCAAGCCTTGTACGGAGCATAGGCTTGAATATCATTCTTACCCAACAATGGCTTACCCCTTTTGTTGATATTATTCCAAGCATGCTGAAGCTTGGATAACAATTCCCCCTTCAAATCACCTGTGAAGTATAGAGATTCCTGCACTTCCTCCTCTTTTGGCGGGCTTTTTAAAGCATAACCGAATTGCCTGATCAACAATGACAGATTGTAGTTAACGCACCCTTTCCTCCCAATCAGAGGAACGTTAGGATATCCTGTGCAGCTGCAGATAATCTCAGATCCAAGTAAATCCCTATCAAACCAGACAACATCTTCTGAAGAAAGCCCCATCAGACGCTCAGACCATTCCACCGTAGCTGCAGACTCAGCAAAGATACCCTTCTTGGGCAGGTGACTATCAAACCACATATACAACAAAGGCACACAACAAGAGACGTTATTGCCCCTCCTATTCTCGTTCTTATAATGCAGAGAATGATAGAAGTCTCCAATCAGCGTAGGAACAGGATTGCCTGAAGCAAATATATGGAATGCATCCAAATCAACAAAGTCAGGCATATTAGGGAACAGTACAATGCCATAGATACACAAAGCAAGGATAACATTAAACACAATCCAACAACCACTCTTGGCATACTCTTGTGCTTTCCCAACCAAGAACTTGAGAGAAAAACCAGAAACTCCATTCCACGAGGTTAACAGCAACTCTGAGGAGTCTAAATGCAAAGCAACAACCAAATCCTCCAGCTTGGGCTCAACACCCATATGAATGAAGGGTACCCTATTCTGAATGGTTAACTCTAAGACCTCAGCATATTCTTCCATGGTCGGAGCCAAAATAAAGTCATGGAAAGTAAAACACCTCAGCGGGGGATCATAGAACTGCATCAGCGCGTATAACCCGTTCAGCTCATACGTGGATGGTTTGCAAACCAACCTAAGCAGTTTCCCATAACTCTTCCTGAAGCTTCTCTTCACATCATCATCAACTAAAGACATCAACCCAAGCAAAGAAGTAATATCTAGAGTAGGCAACTTGTATGCCACAGTCTTCTTCAAAGTATCCATAATAGCAGCAGACAGAAATCCGGGCAACTAGAATCAGAGGGTATGAAATGCACCTGCAACACAGACACACGTTAATGATATGCAAAATGAGTATGCAACAATGCAATATGCAAACATGCAACAGGGATCAAGTGATATATTGCTGAAGAGATCCATCCACAATATCTGTCTCAACAGACCCACAATACTGCTCAACCCTGGTCTCAACAGACCTATAACAATGCTCCACTTTGATCTCAACAGACCTATAACAAAGCTCCAACCTGGTCTCAACAGACCTATAACACTGTCCTGATGAGGAACCCCAAGTAACCATACATACTGATCCAATATTAAGAAAACCGGGTAGTCTGGAGGTCAGGTTTCCTGCATGTCCCAATCCCTCTCACAGGTAGGTGTCCTATCAACTGACACAAGGTACGGCATCCTATGCGGTCGTCGGCGTCACAGAAGGTGTGGTATCATCATGTCCTGAAGAGGCCTCACTTAGCCAACTTCCAATTGATCGGTCCCCAGAGTCGACAATCCAACTAACCAACAACCCCCTCAACCCAAAGGGTTGAAAAAGAAGTCAACCAGAAGAACCTCGTCTGAGCATAAATTTTGCGGGACACTAGTACATGCAAAGCATGCACACGCCCACTACTTTCCACAACTAATTCTAGGTGCACTCAAGCCCATGTCCGACTTATCTCTCAGTCTGACCCCCTACCCAGCATAACAACAATAATATAATGCTGAAAGTAAATACGGAAAAGTAAATCCATACAAAACCCACGACGGGAAAACAAGCGCTAGGATTGACTCGTGTAGGGAACCGTTGGAGTCGCCAGCTGTCGCTACTGCGAAAATCGGCGCCGGATATGACAGAAGAGTCGCCACCGTGCGTTATTTATCCCAACAGCAGGAAAGGAAACGCTCAGAGTAAACCTAACGCACAACGGGAAAGGAATGGTCATCGCAACCAAATTCCTGGATTCGGGAGTCGATTACGCAAGGGGAAGGTATTAACACCCCTCACGTCCGCCGTACTCAATGGGATCCACGCTTGTTTTCTAGTACGAATTTTTGTTCTATCTACTCTACAGGTTTGGGTTAAAAAGAAAATGAAAATGACTCGGCAAAGTATCACACTTTATGCCTACGTATTCCCGTCTGGAACGAGAAATCAGAGTCAACGTAGTTCGCCTAATTACGGGTTAAGGGGGGAAGGTTGCTCGCTAGGATACGACATCCTATGCCTACGTACTTTCATACAACATGAAGGATTAGAGCAAACGTAGTTCGGGCTACGGAAGACACAAGCTTGTCTGACTGTTTTTTATTACCTTCAAAAAGGGTTTTCCTGATTAAGAGTCTGAGCGAACAAAAATGACACTTTGATGTTTGTTTTGAATCTTTTACGAAAGAAATGTTTTTTAGTTTGTGTGCAATCTCTGACGTACTAGAGACTATGATTTGAGAGTGACTACGTCGTATGTCACCCAAAGGGTGCCACACTAAGCAACCAGACTACTGGAAAGAAGCTCTCCAGCAACCCTGTCTCAGATGGCTTAAGGCTCGTACCGTACGACATCGATTAACCTTATTACTGTGTTTTTGAATTGTTTTGAGATGAGAAAAGAGAAAGAAGCTCTAAAAAGCCTAGGGTTGAAAGAGGATAAAACTAACCTAACGTTGTCATGCATGGATATGAATCCTAATGTCTGTCATAATTCCCTCATGCACAGAGGAAATCAGAGATCCTAGGGGATAAACAGCAAAGAAAGCAAGCAAGTACAGTAAAATGCATGCAATGCATCAATATAAGCGAGGCAAGGGAGTCCCACTCAACCTCGAACCTGGGAAAACAACAGGCAGAGTGAATCAACATTCACCTCAAACCTAGGGGGCAAGCTGTACAAGCCAACAAACAATACAGAGAAACAAAAAAACCACAGCAGAGGAGGCAACCCAAGCAGCGGCACCAAACTCCTACAACAACCAGCACAAGCAGCAGCTCTGACAGCAACAACTTCATCTTCATGAATAGCCCCTATCTTCAACAAGCACCAAGCTTTAATAAACTTCAATCTTCAACAAGCACCAAGCTTCAACAAGCTTCAAACTTCAACAAGCTTCAAACTTCAACAAGCAATTCGGCTCAAAATTTGGGTTCTTGCAAATAACCGATGATACAACAGTCCACCAATTCGGCTTTTAGGATTTCGATAGTTTATTATGTGTTTTCAATTATATGTGAGTGAGAATGAATAATATGATATGACAATATGAAATTAGCAAGATAATATAACAATAATATCCACAATAACATTTGACAGAAATTAAAGTTAGTGGCTAGTTTGATTACGAATTAAATCGGGGCAAATGTAATGCTAAACCATCGTAGCTCAACTTATAATGAAAGTTAGCCTATAGGAGGTCACATGAGTTGATATTCGTGCTATGAACATGATGGAGAAATGATATTGAGAATCATTCACCAATTAAATCGTGTCACACGGACGGGATCTCGTCTTTAATCGTAAACAAAATGTCGATTAATCGAAGGTAGCCTATCACGATCCCAAAGTAGGGAAAATGACCCAAATGGCCATTCTCCATAAATTTGAAATCGAGAAGGTTATCGACTTCGATACACGACGCTTACAAATCGGAAGACATCATCGATCGAAAAAAAGAGTAAAAATGGAAATGGAATAGAAAATGGAATAGAAAATGAAATAGTCTCGAATAAATCATCATCTATCAATAATTTGACCGATAATAATTATTAAAATTCGTCATGGACCAAAAAGTGATAAAAATGAATAAAATGAGTAAAAAAACGATAAAAATCAAAAATGAAAAGTTTGAAAGAAGTTGGTCTCAGATCCAACGTTATTTATCAATAGTTTGACCAATAACGGTTTATGGAGGTCTCGTCATCGACTCAAAAAATGAAATCAAAATAAATCACAGAGTGAAATCCAAAACTTAACTAAAACAAAGTCTTTCGACAAACAAACAGGAGTGAATTAAATAGGAAATAAGAAAAGAAATCATTATTTATCTTAGAAAAACTTTATAAAATAATTTTCAAAATTGAATAAAAAGAAATCAAAGGGAGGGGGTATTACATAGAACAGGGGGTGCTAATTGGGAAAGGAATCATTTGAGTCAAGAGTCCCATCATCCCCTATAAGACACAATGCCGGTCAATTTTTAAGTAAAACCGGGCTTGCAAGCCCAACAACCAACCATGTTTATTCTTGTAATTAATAAATAATATAAAAAAAGAAAAAAACACAGTCAATTAAATGGTGTCTCATCAACTCACACCATCAGCTCTGCCAATGCAAATGCCATGAAAAACAACGATTGACACAACCACCCTCCATTCCTGGGAAGAAAACGAATCAAAAACAACAACAATTGCTCCATTGTAATGGCCATGGGAAGAGAAAAAAACTCAGAAGAAAAGGAAAGACGGAAAAATCCCAGATGAAATGAGTTCAAACACGGCCAGATCTAACCTTCTCTCGCAATTTCTCGCTATGTTTCCTTCGTTTTCGCCCAGAACTCAGGTTTGAGTAATTTTACTCTCCATCTCAATCTTTCTTTGTCTCACTCTTTTCTCTATTTCGATTTCATCTCCTTCTGTTTATTCTGATTCGGTGTATTTGATTGGTTTGAAGGGTTTTTTTGAGTTTGGAAGGTTGAAGAAATGGGTGAAGAGAATCCGTTGAAAGCTGGGGTTAGAGAAATGAGGAGGATTCGGTTGAAGTGGGTTTGGTGAAGGTGTTGATTTTTTGAAGTTGAAGAATGAATACATGTTTTTCCTTTTTAAGATTGAAGGTTTATTGAAAGGTTTTGTTTGAGGATTCGAAGAAGAATGTAGTGGGGATTGGGGTTCTGAAATGGATGAAGATGCGGTTCTGTGGAGGTATCTTCAAATGTTTAAAGGTATGTTTTGGAGTTGTTGTTGAAGGTTGAAGGTGTTGAAGAGTGTTTTGTTGGATTGAGAGTGAAGTTTTAGGTTTCGATGATGGGTTTATTTGAATAGGTCTTGATGTTGAAGAAAGATGAAGGTGAGAGATGGTTGTTGAAGGGTGATTGTTGTTCAAGAAGGTGGCGGCTAGGTTTTGGTTCCACCCCCTTTGCTCTGAAAGAAGATGGTATTTATGTAAACTTCGGAGGGTATCCTCAAAACGTGGTGGGCTATGTGAAATAAAGGAACCTCAGAAATGATTCTCACTCCATCTCCTCTTTTGCCTGTAGTGAGGTAAAGACTTCAATTGGTGTTCACTGCGGTAACTGCCTTTTTCTGTACTTTTACCGTGGTAAATGGTATTCAAATTAATTTGTAATTACATTTGAAAATGATGCAGGGTATGATTTTGTAATTGGTATTAAAGTAGACACTCGTAACAAGCTTTATGTTGCACAACAGGTATCAGTCTTTCCATAGTTTCTCAAACACTTCAAACAATAAAATACTCGGTTCCTTCCATTTTCTAACGAATCCTCGCAAGTGAACCAACAATTTTCATACTAACGGGAAGCGTATCAAACCTTGTTCAGCTAATGATTCATGACATACCCCAGCAGTAAGTCTTGTAAGGACATCCATAACCTCCTGTGAGGGTAATCTGCTCGATGTATACTCTATCGGACACCGCTTTTCCGTCAACAAGACAGAAACCTTCAATTATATTTACGGCGTATAATTATGCACCTTTTAGCGTAATAACTCATGTATTTCCTTTACTATTCTTGTTTTGCTGACATTTGATTTGCTTGTGACAGAGTTATTGTCACTTAGTTTTGCCTCATATTGTAGCATCTATCGGTCATTTCACCAACTCAAACTAATGGAGTGGGTACAGAAAGCTCACGTCGCTGCTCCTATACTTCAGAGATTTCGACTAGCCATTTGATCATGCAATGAATGAGAACCAAACCATCAGCAAAACTAAGAAAACTGCGGTGAGTTTTTAGACCTGTCTTATTCAAATCAAGACTTCTTCAGTTAACTCTTTCCCTCACATTCTGAGACATTTACGATATCCCAACTTTTGATTGTTTTGAAGGCTATCTACTCCTGTTAATCCATTACTGTCATTTTTGGGTTGTGGTGTAATCATTAGTGAATATGCTGTTGTGCACACCAAATTGTCGTTGCGTCGTGACCGTACTATGTATGACAACTTGTTTTTTTTTTTTTTAATTTTCTTCTAAATAAACCATCATGTATAATATGTGGGTGCGCACATATATTGATCTTTTGTTCATGCTGCAGATGAGATTATGTGGTGTGTTGCAGAATCAAGTTGTTAGGCGTTGTACGACATTACAAAATGTTGCGGCTTTATTGGTGTGTGAACGATTTGTTTTGGAGCTGTGGCAACGCTGTGAGTGTCGTAACAATTTATTGGGTTTTGTGAATCGCCCCCAATTCTTGATGCTTGCTGCGTCGCCCATCCGCAGGTGGTTACGTGCGTGCTGTTTGGTTTTTTTACTGCAGGTACTGGTGTACGGTGTGGGGTCCAAAATATCAATGCGGTGCCGCTGTTGGCTGCGACTAGGAACATTATTGCTGTTGTTTCGTACGATGCAGGATGTTAGTGTTTGGGGGTAGTATAGGTTATGGATTGGTTCGCTTGTTGTGGTTTTTGTGGGACAACTGATGTATGAATTGGTGCCTGTACAAGTCGTACTGTCGTGTATGCCCCATCAAGTCGTGTTGAGTCTATTCATGGAAGAAACGTTGAGGGCTATCCACTAAGTAACTTTTGTGGCTCACGAGACTTGGCTCCTTTTTTGAATTTATGTAAACCGAAACAAAAGGATTTTCTTCTGACTTATAATGAAATCTCATAAATTGCCAACCATTGTTGATGTAACATTTATATACTCTTAAGGTCTCAATTTGACGAATTGACTTTGTAATGCATGTTTCTTAGTGATGACTTGGAGTGGCAATTTAGAAATAACACGAGTTGGTCCTGCCCAAATATCGTTGTTTAATTTGGGCCTAGTGCTCATGTCCTATCAACGGCAATGACTCATTTCTTCAATTTAACAATCTTCATGTCTTTTCCAAATTCAAAACTAGCTATGGACATTTTTCCCATGATTTTGAAAGTGAATTAATCATGATTTTTTAATAACTCTGAACATGGGCTTAGATTAGTTGACATTACCACCTCATATATCACCACCTAAGAACATGGCATATAATCACCAAAAATCGATTGAAGTGCACCAGTTGCATAGTTTTGAAATATCAATCCTACCTCGAAGACCGGTCATAAAACTAAGGGCATCTCTTAGAACCATTACTCTAGCAACAGTCTGCACCTCCCAATACACATTCCAAAAATTTTAGGACCAAATTAGGTGATCAAGGTTTGAAATAAACCCCTATTATACCCAACTCTTCTCATAGCCAGCCTAACACAAAAAACTTTTTGTTCCCCCCCTTTTTTTTTGAAAACTTCTTTAATAAGCTAGATTAATGGCTTGGAAATGAAATTTTTAGCAAGGTAGGACAAATTTAGGGTATGACACTCGGGCGAGGAGCACGTGGGAAAATGTCTTCTACTGGCCCCAAGGGATTGGGCCAACATTATGGGTCGTCCTCGATGCAAGACTAGATTGGGTCATGCTCGACGTTGGGTTAACCACATGCCCAACCCAGAACAAAATTTAACTAACTATTGGCTCTATCCCTTAGTGAGTATAAAAAAAGCCTCAATATGAATGCATCACTAGTGACACTTGTTATTTTGAAATTACTAGCAACGTCTAGGAATTGCCGTAATTGAAAATGGGGGTCTTCATATGCAGAACCTGAATACTACCCAGTGGATTGCAACATTTGAGACATCATGGATTTGGTTCAAACTATGGTGCATCAGTTGTTGGTCTTAAAAATTATAGTATTCATAGCGTTTGGATCAAGACTACATATTCTCTAATGTTTCTTGCTCTGTCATTAACAATGTCAATAACGCTAGTTTCTGCGATGCCTTCTTCTGCCTCTTCTTCTAATTCTTCTCTTAAATCTGATTCGTTTTTTGAATCGACGTAAGCCAGAATGAGAGGATGAGGTTTCCTGGAAAGTTTCTAGTAAATTGAAATATCCTTAGTACTCTGAGAGTTCTTTTAGGTTCAGAATCTCCTCTGTAGACTGGGTTCAACAACCTGCACATACAATAGCTAAGCACCTGTCGTGACACTAGAGTACTGGAAAACGTTAAAAGCTCTAATGCTTAAATACTCAAAAAGATTAATAAAAAATAAAAAATATGTAACTTGGCACTCCACGGTAACGGCACCAAAAACTTGTTGTTTGAAAATGTGTCACATGCAAGTATACATGTATGTTTAAGAGTAGCAAGTGATAAAAAGTAAGGATATCGTACACACAAGGAGTGAATATTACTAAAGATGATTTTGCATTATTTTATCTTTGGTAGTTAAGCACAAGCAAGGATTAAAATAATGGATGGATGTCACAAGTTTAATACTTCCTCTATAGATCAGGCTAATGAGTAATGCAAGGTGTGAAATAATATCAAGAGAGTGCATGTTGAACTAAGGTCCATTAATGAATATGATATAACAAAGTGTTCATGAAGTGTAGTGTCGTGCTAGGAAAGGTCAGAGTGATCTAAAGGTGTATTTTTTACAGCATCAAAACATGTATTATTAAGGCAATGAAATAATTCTCTAAGTCACACTTATAAACCTAAAATACGTCTATTGTATTCTGAAATCTTTTATAGTTATAGCTCTTTATCTCTAAGTGAACTAATCAATTGAATATCTCTATCCTAATCTTTTCAACTATTTTTATCATGAAATCACTTGTTGTTAGATATCTCACAACAACAAGTTGTTATCTTTTTCTAAGTTGATTACTCATTGGATCAGATATTTAAACATGCTAGCACATAATAAAACAAGACACTAAACAACTCTCCATTAACATAAAAACATCATAACATTAATTTTCCATTGCTCAATATACAAAAAGGTTTAGCTTATACTGAGCTGAGTGCAAACTACTAGCATAGTTCTCAAAAGATACATTCTTAAGCAAATATTTAACAAGAAATATAAACCTAAGAGCAACTTGAAGACTCCTTGAGTGAGAGATACTCAGCCGGGGATGACTTCAATCGCGCCAAGACTCAGTAGCTGGAACCAGATGTGGTGAGAAGAATAACTATATTTCTCTCCACTAATCTAACATTATCACACTCTGTCTGGTATCCTTGGAATTATGAACTCTCTTTCTAATATTCAGTAAGGTCTATTCATAACCTTCAACTAGGGCTTCTTGAGGAACCTTGGATCATGGGATAATGTTAAGGAAATCTCATCAAGCCCAATAAATCAAATCAGCCACGTCCTCATTATTCTTCTGCTTAGCCAACAAGAAATCAGGTACAACGGTAACATTTGTGGAGAGAAAACATCCTAGTGCAGACTGCTATAGTAGGGCGCAGGCGGCACTATCCATTTTGGAAAACTGTGCAGAGAGGTGGTTGTGCAATTGTACTACTTTTGTTTTCCAGTGCCTCTTTGATCTTACCCAAAAAAAATTCAAGTGGAATTCCTTCCATTCCAAGCACAATTCCGCTCTACTATTTAGATCTTGCTACGCTTTCCCTAAAACTCAACTGCTTTCTCCATTTCAAACTCTTGCTTAGAATTTCATTACTTTGCTTCAGCTAACACTTTCAGGTGCTGTTTGGCATAATCTTTTCTTGGCTCATTAGAAACAACCTTAATTCATAAAAAAAACGTAAAACCAACAAAAGGGAGCACCTATTGTGCTCCATGTTAAATGTAACACCCTACTCTACCTCGTACGTGTATTATAGGAATATTAAAGAATCAGAGTTTTCAAAACCACGTAGGATGTCACATAGACATTTTTCTCATTCAATGAAGTATCAAGTCACTTCATGCTTTCCATAATATTTCAACCAGGTCATTCAATAAAACAGCGGAAAAAAATCAATGTTTAAACATAATCCCCACAACCGGTGGTTATACATCATTAATCCAACAGACAAAAGATACATAACAATTAATCAAGAAAATAAGCCAAATATAATATAATCCTGTCATCCCATGTAAGGTATCAGAGCGACTCTTAGGACTCGATCAAATAGCAACACACTCCAAGCACTACTCAGGTACCTGGTCATCTGCATTCCCCAAGGAGCATAGATGCAACAAACAGAAAAGGGGGTGAGAACTACATTCAATAAATAAGCGGTGAAATACACATGCTAAGGAGTAGTTACACACCATACATACAATCATACAAATGCAACGCACATACAAGTTCCATATCAATCACTCGACATTAATAGCCCATAATCAAATACAAATATGTAATGTGACTCACTGACTCGACATAATGCATGTGGTACCAACACAAATACGTATGGTTCATCCTAGAACCCGATTCCCGTCGAAATCCAGATAAGTCGTATACGTTCCTCTGAACTACAATTTATCTCCACAACAACTTCCACATGAAGTCCAGATGAACTAGACACCCATCATGGATTCCCACCTAGTCATCTCCACAAGACACATGACATGAAATGCATGAAAACACCATTATGCATATATAATAATAATTTCAAGCATAATTCACGATCATCAATGATCCACACGAGCCATCCGCTCACCATAATCCTCTCGAGAATTACCATCATCACACCAGATCGTCCACATTGGACGGTCCTAGCCCACATATACCAATCACACCCCTAAGGGCAAAAATGTAATTTTCCACATTCTCTCTAATTAAATTCATTACTAATCTTCCTTAGGTTTATTATAGTCATACTAATCCTACCGATTAAACGGAATTGCGTTCCAAGCAAAATCTGGGCAGAAATCGCGAAAATGGGAAAAAGTCATCCCAGGCCTGCCCATACGCGTATTGCCCTGCCCGTTACGCGTAATTCCCTGCTGTCAGGCCCACCATACACGTATTGCCCTATCTATTACACGTATTGTCCTGCCTGTTACACATAATGCCCTGTTGTCAGTCCCACCATACGCGTACTGCCCTGTCTATTACGCGTATTGCCCTGCTGTCAGGCCCACCATACGTGTATTGCCCTGTCTCTTACGCGTATTGCCCTGTCTCGTACACGTATCACTAGAACTGCTGCCAAAAACTCAAATTTCATCCCTTTTACGAATCCTCACTCAATACTCTTCATTCTACCACTCAACTCAACCCAAAATTCAGTTTTTTGTTAATCGTTTCTCTCTACCTCCACTATACTTCACCTATCCATTATTCTCCTAAGATTTCTATCATATAAGGTTCAATTTCTTTAATCCTCTAACCCTTATTTTCTAGATCTGTTATCTTTCAGAATCATACCACAACATCAATTGATTCCACACGAGTTTCATATTGATCTCAGATTCATTTACACATACATCGCACAAAAATCATTCAGCAACAACAGTCATTTACATAGAAAAGCATTATATTATGAAAATCAAACAAGACAAGAAGAAATACATGAATCCTATGAGAGAAAGGACCTCTCACTACCCCCTCATGTTAATTCACCCATATTGAAATTCATTCTCCCCCCTTACCTTAGATTGAAGCTTTCTCTTGGTAACAATGGATAATTTCTTGGTTCCTTTGCCCTAGCTCTCCTTTCCCAGTCTCTTCCTTTTTCATGATTAATAACTGACTCCTCACTAAACCACTTATAATCCCCCTTAATTAGATTTTCAGTTTTATTATTCCAATTAATAATAATAATAATAATAACAACAACAATAATAATAATAATAATAATAATAATAATAATAATAATAATAATAATAATAATAATAATAATAATAATAATAATAATAATAATAATAATAATAATAATAACAACCACTACCATCTCATTAATAATATTATTAATAGCATAAAATAATAATACCAATGAGCATAATATTCTTATTATTATCATTAATATTATTCATTATAAGTCCACTTTACCCCAACTAAGGTCAACTCTCACCCTCGCCCCTAACATCATACCCTTATTAAGAACATCACAACCAATACACGCACAACAAAGTATAAAATGACTAAATAATTTAAATGGGGGTGTTACAACTCTCCCCCACTTAAAATATTTTCGTCCTCGAAAATGTACCTGATGAGAACAATTCCGGATACGACTCTCGCATCTTCCTCTCCAATTCCCAGGTCACACTTCCTCCAATAGCTCTTCTCCAAGCTACTCTCACCAACATGATATCTTTCCCTCTTAGTTATTTCATCTTGTGGTCTTCGATTCTTAACGGTATTGCCTCCACCATAACGTTATCTCAAACTTTTAATTCATCTCTTTGAAGCACATGAGATGGATCAGCAACATACTTCCGAAGTTGAGATACATGAAACACGCCATGCAGATCGAAAGTTTGGGTCGCAACGCCACTCTATAGGCAATCGCTCCAACCCTCTGCGGAATCTGATACGGTCCAATGAACTTAGGATCCAATTTCTTTGACTTCAGCGCACGAACAACACCGGTCACCAGATTGACTCTAAGAAATACATGGTCACCCTTGCTGAATTCTAATTCTTTCTTCCTACTATCATGGTAGCTTTTCTGCCTACTCTGGGCCATCTTCATTTTCTTCCTAGTCATCAGGATCACCTCCGTGGTCTGTTGCATAATCTCGGGTCCGAGTACCGTACTCTCTCTAGATCATGAGTAGGATAATTCCTTTCATGAATCCTCAATTGTCGTGAAGCGTAAGCTACAACCTTGCCATCTTGCATCAAAACACCGCCTAATCCCATTTTAGACGTATCACAATATACCACAAAAGGATCATTCAGATTTGTAAGGTTAACACTAGTGCGGTAGTCAACCTGTTATTCAGTTCTCAGAAACTTTCTTCACACAAAATATCCCATACAAATGCCTGGCCTTTTCTAGTCAACTGGGTCAACAAAAGAGCCAAATTAGAAAACCATTCGCTGAACTTACGGTAATAGCTTGCCAAGCCTAAGAAACTTCTAATCTCTGTCACTGACTTCAGAGCCTCCCACTGAAGCACAATACTCACTTTCAATGGATCCACTGCTATGCCTCCTCCATAAATAACATGTCCAAGAAAACTCACTTCGCTCAACCAAAACTCACACTTAGAAAGTTTTGCAAATAATTTATTATCCTTGAGCACTTGCAACGCAACCCTCAAATGCTCTATATGATCTGCTTCTGACTTGGAGTAAATCAAAATGTCATCAATGAAAACTACTACAAACTGGGCCAAATAAGCATGGAAGATACGATTCATGTAGTCCATGAACACACCTGGTGCATTAGACACACCAAACAGCATCACTGCATATTCATAATGTCCATGCCGAGTTCTGAAAGCTGTTTTCTGGATATCGTCTTCTTTCACACGGATCTGATGATAGCCTGACCTCAAATCAGTTTTACTGAACACACGAGCTCCCACAAGTTGATCCATCAAATCGTCGATTCTTGGAAGTGGATACTTATTCTTGATGGTTACTTTATTCAACTGGCGATAATCGATACACAAGCGCATACTTCCATCTTTCTTCTTTACTAACAAAACTAGCACTCCCCATGGCGACACACTGGGTCTGATAAACTTTTTGTCCATTAATTCCCCTAACTGGGATTTCAACTCTGCCAATTCTGACACTGACATTTTGTATGGTGCCATAGATATAGGTTTGGTACCAGGGACAAGATCAATCGTAAACTCTACTTCCCTCTTTGGAGGTAACTCTGCAACATCCTTTGGGAACACTTCAGGAAATTCTCTCACAACAGGTAACTCCTCAATCGACGACTTACCCTCCATAGATAACGAAGCGAAAACTGCAAATACTTTAGCTTCGTCTTCTACCAAGATTCTCAACTCCTTAGTAGATATAAGACTAGCCATTTCTTCTTCTTCAGGAGTCAGGAATAACAACCTCTTCCTATAACAATCAATATAAACATAGTTGCCCTCGATCCAATTCATCCCTAAAATAACATCCAGTTCGCTGAGTGGTAGACAAATCAAGTCCATTCCAAAATCTTTACTAAAGATCGACACATGGCAATTCAAACACACTAAAGATGTAGTGATTGATCCAATAGATGGAGTATCAATCACCATCCCTCTACTCAAAGTAGACGGCACAAGCCCCAGTCTCTTCACACAATCCATAGAAATAAACGAGTGAGTTGCACCCGTATCAATAATAGCAATCAAAGGAGTGTTATGAATGTAACACGTACCTCTGACCAAACGATCCTTGCTGGTAGGCTGAGCTCCCACCAATGCAAACACCTTCCCACTTGTCTGAGACTTCTTCGGTTTCTGACAGTGGGTGCTGATATGGTCCTGCTCACTGCAGTTGTAACAGGTTGTTATATTGGTTCTATAATCCGCGATCACATGACCTGGATTTCCACACTTAAAACACTTCTTCACCTCATTCGGACATTCATTCGCACAGTGACCTACGCCACCACATCTGAAACACTTGAGAGGATTGGAAGGATTTCCTCCCCCACTTGGTTTCTTCCAATCAACATCTTTCTGCTTTCCTTTATCAGCCGGAGCACGGTAAGGTGTATTCCTATGCCTTTGTTTGCCTCTTCTGTCACTTAGATTCTTATAGTGAGTGATTCTAGCTATGTTGTCTTCATCGTAGGTTCTACACCTGTTCACTAGCTTAGGAAAGTACCTGATCTTCTGATAACCGACCCCCAGTTTGATCTTAGGACGCAGCCTGTTCTCAAACTTAATGCACTTCGAACTCATAGCTGCATCAGTATCGTAATGAGGACAATACTTTACCAGTTCGTCGAACTTAACCACATACTCTGCCACTGTCATGTTCCCCTGTTTCAACTCAATGAATTTAATTTCTTTCTTTATGCGAACATCTTCCGGAAAATACCGTTCCAGAAACTCTGCCCTGAGCACTGTCCAATTAATGGGGCCCTCGCTAGCTTCCAATCTCTAACGGGTGTAGTCCCACCAGTCATCAGCCTCACTTTCCAGCATATGGGTACCAAACTGTACCTTCTGATCCTCTAAGCATCCCATGACTATGAAGATCTTCTCAATATCCTTCAGCCATTTCTGTGTTACATCTGGATCATGTCCGCCTTCGAACTTAGGTGGTTTGTTATTATGGAATTTCTCCAAATTACGGAACTCTCCGTTTCCAGCACTCCGATTGATATTCTGACCAATATTCTCCACTGCCTGCACAACAGCTTGTAACGCAGCAGCCATCGCAGCATCATTCCTACCAGCCATACTGTTCAATATCCATGAAAACATAGTTAGAAAAAAAGCACGACTATAGACATCCTATAGTCAGACTCTACCACAACACTGGCCGGGCGGACCGACATACTCTGATACCAATTGTAATTCCCCTCTCTACACCGTACGTGTATTATAGGAATATTAAAGAAAATACATCAGAGTTTTCAAAACACGTAGGATGTCACATAGACATTTTTCTCATTCAATTAAGTATCAAGTCACTTCATGCTTTCCACAATATTTCAACCAAGTCATTCAATAAAACAGCGGAAAAAAATAAATGTTTATACATAATCCCCACAACTGGTGGTTATACATCATTAATCCAACAGATAAAAGATACGTAACAATTAATCAAGAAAATAAGCCAAATATAATATAATTTCGTCATCCCATGTTACGTATCAAAGCGACTCATAGGACTCGATCAAACAGCAACACACTTCAAGCACTACTCAGGTACCTGGTCATCTGCACTCCCCAAGGAGCACAGATGCAACAAACAGAAAAGGGGTGAGAACTACATTCAATAAATAAGCGGTGAAATACACATGCTAAGGAGTAGTTACACACCACACATGTAATCATACACATGCTAAGGAGTAGTTACACACCACACATGTAATCATACACATACAACGCACATATGTGTGCCATCTCGATTACTCGGCATTAATAGCCCATAATCAAATACAAATATGTAATGTGACTCACTGACTCGACACAATGCATGTGGTACCAACACAAATACGTACAGTTTATCCTAGAACCCGATTTCTGTTATGAACTACAACTTATCTCCACAACGACTTCCACATGAAGTCCGGATGAACTAGGCACCCATCATGGATTCCCACCTAGTCATCTTCACAAGACACATGACATGAAATACATGACAACACCATTACACAAATATAATAATAATTGCAAGCATAATTCACGATCATCAATGATCCACACGAGCCATCCGCTCACCATAATCCTCTCGGGAATTACCATCATCACACCAGATCGTCCACACTGGACGATCCTGACCCATATATATCAATCACACCCCTAGGGAAAAAACATAATTTTCCACATTCTCTCTAATTAAATTCATTACTAATTTTCCTTAGGTTCATCCTAGTCATATTAATCCTATCGATTAAACGGAATTGCTTTCCAAGCAAAATCTGGGCAGAAATCGCAAAAATGGGAAAAAGTCATCCTAGGCCTGCCCATACGCGTATTGCCCTGCCTGTTACGCGTAATGCCTTGCTGTCAAGCCCACCCACCATACACGTATTTCCATGTCTATTACGTGTATTGCCCTGCTGTCAGGCCCACCATACGCGTATTGCCTTGTCTCTTACGCATATTGCCCTGTCTCGTACGCGTATCACCAGAACTGCTGCCAAAAACTCATATTTCATCCCTTTCACGAATCCTCACTCAATACTCTTCATTTTACCACTCAACTCAACCCAAAATTCAGATTTTTGTTAATCGTTTCTCTCTACCTCCACTATACTTCATCTATCCATTATTCTCCTAAGATTTCTATCATGTACGGTTCAATTTCGTTAATCCTTTAACCCTTATTTTCTAGATATGTTATCTGTCATAATCATACCATAGCATCAATCGATTCCATACAAGTTTCATATTGATCTCAGATTCATTTACACATACATCGCACAAAAATCATTCAGCAACAACAATCATTTACATAGAAAAGCATTATATTACGAAAATCAAACAAGACGAGAAGAAATACATGAATCCTATGAGATAAAGGACCTCTCACTGCCCCCTAATGTTCATTCACCCATATTGAAATTCATTCTCACCCTACCTTAAATTGAAGCTTTCTCTTGGTAACAATGGAAAATTTCTTAGTTCCTCTGCCCTAGCTCTCCTTTCCCGGTCCATTCCTTTTTCACGATTAGTAACTGATTCCCCTTAAACCACTTCTAATCCTCCTTAATTAGATTTTCAGTTTTATTATTCCAATTAATAATAATAATAATAATAATAATAATAATAATAATAATAATAATAATAATAATAACAATAATAACAATAATAATAATAATAATAATAATAACAACCACTACCATCTCATTAATAATATTATTAATAACATAAAATAATAATACCAATGAGCATAATATTCTTATTATTATCATTAGTCATTAATATTATTTATTATAGGTCCACTTTACCCCAACTAAGGTCAACTCCCACCCTCGCCCCTAACATCATACCCTTATTAAGGACATCACAACCAATACACGCACAACAAAATATAAAATGATTAAATAATTTAAATGGGGTGTTACACTAAACACTATAAAATAGCTAAAATGATCTAGTAATATGTTAAATAAACTAAGAAAGTGACATAAATAGGGCTAATGATAACTCACAAAAGGTGGGTTTTCAATATGTAACATGTTAAAGGTCGTCTAGATTACAATCATGCTGACGAGACTGCAAAGTGTAAGCTTTTTGCACTAACACTAACCAAATTAGCTATGATCTTGGTCAAATCTCCTCTTTACGGGAGCATCGATTCATGGACTAACTTGTGCGAAAACTTCACTGCCCGAAATAGGTAACCTACAACAATAGTCGTGCTCAAATGGAGGTCCTCCATCTATTTCCTAGACCAAAATTTTAATGACTTCCAAAAGAAGTGGTCTTTCTTGACTGACTCTTTCCATCACTAGATGATGCTGACTCGAATTTTGAGAATCCCACCGTCCAGAAGTTATAATTGCTTCTAACTAGCGTGGAAAATCAGAAATTTCCAAAATCCGACACCCTGGGGCACCCCATCTACTTCCCGAAACAATTCACATGTCTTCCAAAAGAAAATGTTGTTCCCGACTGACTTTTCCTGTCACTAGGATGACACTGCCTCGAATTTCAAGAATCAAAATGTCTAAAAATTGTAGTTGCTTCAAATTAGCATGGAAAATCATAAATTTCCAAATTTTGACACCGAAGGTCTGCCGTCTACCTCATAAACCATAATTTCCATGACTTCCAATAGAAATGGTCATTCCCGACTGACTTTTTCCATAATTGGGATGACATTGACTCGAATTTCCAGAATCTGACCGTCCAGAAGTTATAGTTTCTTCTAAATGGAGTGGAAAATTAGAAATTTTCAAAATCTGACACTTGGAGGTCCTCCGTCTACCTCCCGGACTACAATTTCCATGACTCCTAATAGAAAGGCTCCTTCTCGACAGATTCTTTCAATCACTATGTGTCGCTTGCGCGAAAATAAGGTGCCGGCATGACAGAAGAGTCGCCACCTTTCGTTATTTATCCCTCAGAGCGGGAAAGGAAACGATCGGAAAAACCTGATGAAAAAAGGGTAAGACAAGGTCATCGCAACCATTGTCTGGGTTCGGGAGTCGGTTACGCAAGGGGAAGGTATTAGCACCCCTCACGTCCGTCGTACTCGACGAGATCCACGCTTGGTGTTTATAAGGAAAAGGGTGTGTTTATCTATCTACCTATCAAGGCTGGCTGAAAAAGAAAAGAAAAATGACTCGGCAAAGCGTCGCACTTTATGCCTACGTATTCTCATCAGAGAATGAGAAATCAGAGTCAACGTAGTTCGGCCTACGAAGGATTATGGGGGAAGGTAGCTCGCCAAGACTTTGCCATCTTGTGCCTACGTACTCTCAACAGGTATGAGAGATCAGAGCTCACGTAGTTCGGGAAACTATGGTTTATTTCCTGTTTTTTACGAAAGAAGTGTTTTTTATTGTGTTTGCGATTTCAACCGCACTAGAGACTATGACCTGAGAGTGAATGCGTCGCATGTCACCCAAAGGGTACCATACTAAACATCCAGACTGTGGAAAAGAAACTCTCCCACAATCCTTTCTCAGATAGCTTAAGGCTCGTAACGTACGAAAGAAATCATTCATGATTACTGTATCTTAAACTGTTTCGAGATGAGAAGAGAACAGGCCCAACTAGGAGGGAGACTATCAAGTCCTACTGTTATCATGCCATGGATTCATCCTATGGTTGAGGTTTGAACAGGGAACTCCTAGAAGTTGTCATGCATGGGTTTCAACCTAAAAGTCTATCATCAAATCCTTATCAAAGGAAATGAGAGTCCTAAGGGATCATGTCAATGATACACCAAAACAGACAAAGCATCAGCTTAACAGTAAAATGCATGCAATGCAAGTGAGGAAGGAAATGTGTGTGGGGCTTCAGCCTCCACAAGCTCGTCTCGACCTCAAGCCAGTCATGAAATAACAGTAATCATACTGAAAAATAAACAACATGCTATCAAGCAATAAACAGTAAACTGCAGTCATACAGATAAAAGAAATGAAATACCATCCATGTTTGAGAAAGAAATTATCTACATCTAAGCTCTCCCTAATCCTAACCCTAAAAACAAAACCCTAATCTACCTCTAAGCAAAGCCCTAAAGCAAAACCCTAATCAAAAGAAATCAATCCCAGTCTTCAAGCTTCAAAACAAGCTTACCAAAGAAAGGGAGCTAAGTAGGCAGACTCATAGTGCCCTCCTCAGGAAAGCACTAGGAGGCTTATACTCAGGAATCATATCCCATGTGGCTCAACAACTGTGATCGGTTTACGTTCCTCCTCAGGAGAAACTAAACTCACATGAAGGCTCCAACATCATTGGATACTTGAGAAATCCTACATGAACTAAGGGAACTAAGTGAACAGACCCATAGTGCCTTCCTCAAGAAAGTACTAGGGGGCTTCCACTTAGGAATCATATCCCATGGGGCTCAACAATTGTGATCGGTTTACATTTCTCCTCAGGAGAAACTAAACTCACATGAAGGCTCCAACATCATTGGATACTTGGGAAATCCTACATGAACTAAGGGAACTAAGTGAACAGACCCATAGTGCCTTCCTCAGGAAAGTACTAGGGGGCTTCCACTTAGGAATCATATCCCATGCGGCTCAACAACTGTGATCGGTTTACATTCCTCCTCAGGAGAAACTAAACTCACATGAAGGCTCCAACATCATTGGATACTTGGGAAAGAGGTGAGAAGAAAGAATGAAAGACATCCATAGTGCCTTCCTCAGGAAAGTACCATGAACTTCCCTTAGACTCCAGGGTCTCAAACCTCACAGAAAGAGAGCAAGCTCCTAAACCAGGCCTTCAATCCATGCCTCCTCCAATCCTCTAGTATGCTCCACTAATCCCCACAATGAGATGCCAAGCTCCTCCAATCAAAGGAATACCCCAAAGCAAAGCAAACTAACAAAACTTGCCCTAAAGGCCACACAAACAATCATTCAATTCAAAAATCGACTAAAATTAGTATATTATTCTATTAAATCCTAATATAAATGCTAGGGTACCCTAAATAACTACCCTTAAGTTCCATATATTCCCCATAGACTAAATTGCCCTATAAAACCTAAATCTAAAATTGTTATGATCCTATGCTAAAGTTTTAATCAAATTCTACACTACTTAGAACTACCTAATTAAAACTACCCTAAAAATTATCACAAAATTATGAAATTAATTCAGGGGGACCCTAAACCATTCATCTAATTATCCTAAAAAAATTGGACTCAAAATCCTAAGGGAACTACCCTAATTAAATCCTACAAATTAGTATACCAACTAAAAGAATTAAAAAAAGCAATTAAAAGTAAAAATGCACAAAAAATATAAAACTGAAATAAACTGGCTATTTTATGATTTTATATTTTTCTAGACAGAAAATGAAAATTGGGAAAAAAATTCTCATTAAAAAATATGCATTTTTCAATTTTATATGAATTTTTGAAGTTTAATAAAATCTCGGCCGTAGGATGGTCTTCCAAGTCAACAAGTCCACACAATCAATGGTTAAGATTATATCTTCAACCTTGGTCCATCTAGGGTTTGTAGTAACACCATGAAAATACAATCTCATGCATGAACTTCATCACCTTCATTCTCTCTCAATATTCCACCAAATGCCATGATCCAAGAACCAAACTTGGCTAGAATTTAACGTAGAATACAACCATGCCTTTGGATTTCGTTGAAACTAACTACACCATGCAAACCGAACCACACAACTCCATGGATCCAAACTTTCTTCAATTTTCGACCATCATAAAACTCAACAATCTTTGGATATAATTAATCCTCATGTTATGCTCATCATCCTAAGCTATAGCACACGAAATAATACTCTATATCCAATGAGTTCTTGACCATTAAAGAATCATGTCCAATTTTCAATCTTCACCAATGGCTCTATAACTTCCCATGATTAATCACCTAATGGTCACTAATGGTTTTCCAACAAGAACTAATCCTAACCATGCCTAAAGTGAGAGGTAAGAACAGTTTTGCATACCTTGCCTCTTGCAATGGTGGATGTTGAAAGGCTTCGAATCAATCCTTGTAGATCTTCACAAATGGTCCCTAGGTGATGAATAACACTCTTCTTACACAAGATTTGATGGAGATGGCTTGTATCTTCAGATTCAATCCCTTTTGCTCTCTTGCAACTTCACTTGGAAAGCTCCAATTCTTCAACAATGGTGGCTCACTCCAGCATGAACATGTTCAAGGAGGTTTGTAGTGATGATTTGTGGAAGAAAATGGAAGGGTAATGAAGAGAAAAATGGAGTTTCAATACAATTTGCAAAATGGAAAGTTTTGGTTCAAACTCTTTTTTCTACCACCATGAACATCAACAATCACCAACCTTTCACCAATGGAGAGTGTAATCAATATATAGAGGTGTTTAGAAGGGTCTAGAACCATCTAGATCAATCTAGATGAAACTTGAAGTTTCTAGGATATGGTATTTGCATTTTACTTCCCACCACATGAGATATCATGACAAAAACCCCATAACTTGAGTAATTAACTTGATTTTCTCCTTAAGTGGTATTTTGGACAAGATACAAAGCTTAAACACCTTGTTTATGAAGCTTTTCTTTGTTTTGACTTGGTGCCCCATTATGCAAGTAAGACTTTTACAAAGCAACTCCAAAATTTAAGCCTCAAATCAAAATTGTGGCTGAACCATTGTTCTTAAAATGTCCTTAGGAGTCAAAATGACCTATCATATGCCATGGTTTAGATTTGGAACTTGGATTTTAGGATTTTCCATTTCACTTGAATTAACTTATGTCCCATTTTTAGGCTATTTTTATCACTTTTTTTATGAGCCTTTCCAACATCTCATGACCACCCTACTAGCCTTAAAACATCCTTCTAAGCAACTTTAATGCTGAAGGTTTTTCCATTTGAAGCTTGGAAGTAGGAGATATGGCCATATGCTTGAAATGACCTATAAGTTCAAAATGACCAAAATACCCTTGGCTTGTCAAAGCCATAAGTTGAGTTCTACAAATCCTATCAAGGACTTCTAGTACTCTCTAGAGAGATAAGAAGATGCTCTTCAACATTCATGTTTACCAAGAGATCATAGGAATCATCCTACTAGGGCAAAAGTTGTCTGCAAGTTGGGTGACTTTCAAGGACCCAGATTCACATACCTCAGATGACCTGTAATTTGTCAAAACCATAACTTGAGCTCTGCAAATCCTATCAAGGACTTCTACCACTCAAATTAAAGCTAAGAACAAGCTCTACAACATTCATGTTGTGGGGAAGATGAGATGACAATCACATATTGAGCTAAAACTACCTGGAAGATAGGGATCAAACTAGGGGATTTTACACTGTCCATCCTTAGAAACCCTAGCTTAAAACTCCTCAAACTCCTCAATCATGATGAGTTGGTCTAGGAATCATCCTTATAACATCTCAATACATCATTCCATGATCTCATGGCTCTTGGATTAGGTCTCAACCTTCTCCAAATCGTTAGTTGACCTAGGGTTGACCCAGTCAAAACCCTAATTCTACTATTCATGGTTGAATCTTCTGAATTCTTGCATAATGACCTCTCTGGGCTTCATGATGGCTTTCAAGACATCTCATAAGCTTTCTCAAACCTTCAAGTCTATTCTCAATAGTCTCAGAATCATCTGAGGAGCTCCCACAACTCTCAAGTTATGAAGCACACAACCTTGGTTTCAACCAATTCCTCTGAGGATCTCTTGAACTTTCTGATGAAGGTATCAACCTTCAAACACTTGATAGATAAATAAATGTTGGTCAAATTTTAGGGTGCAACAGCTGCCCCTATTCAAACGGCTTGAACCTGACTGGGTGAGGAGCGAACGACTCTCAGCCAATCACGGTGCGAGACGGTTGAATACCGGTAAACCTGAAAATTTGCCAACTGCAGGAGCACACGATACTCTGCGGGGAAAAAATCTTTGAATACTGCAATACTAGCTGCACGGTAACTGTCTGGAGAAATACTGATCTGACATCGCCGTCAGTTATCCACATTAAATTCTTCTGATATTGTCATCCGACAACCAAAACATCCAACATCACCGTTGGAAGACTAAACCACCTGATATCACTGTCAGAAGCAGACAAAATTCTGAGGAACACCCAACATCGCCGCTGGAACACCAAATCACCTGACGTCGCCGTCATAAACAACCATAACTCGGGGAAACAAACATCCAACATCGCCGCCGGAGAACTAAATCTGACATCGTCGTCGATCAACCAAAATACCCAACCTCACCGCTGGAGAACTAAATCTGACATCGCCGTCGGACAATCAAAATACCTCGCATCGCCGCTGGAGAACTAAATCTGACATCACCGTCGGACAATCAAAATACCCTGCATCGCCGCTGGAGAACTAAATCTGACATCGCCGTCGGACAATCAAAATACCCCGCATCGCCGCTGGAGAACTAAATCTGACATCGTCGTCGGACAATCAAAATACCCCGCATCGCCGCTGGAGAACTACATCAATCAAAATACCCCGCATCGCCGCTGGAGAACTAAATCTGACATCGCCGTCGGACAATCAAAATACCCTGGATCGCCGCTGGAGAACTAAATCTGACATCGTCGTCGGACAATCAAAATACCCCGCATCGCCGCTGGAGAACTACATCTGACATTGCCGTCGGACAATCAAAATACTCTGCATCGCCGCTAGAGAACTACATCAATCAAAATACCCCGCATCGCCGCTGGAGAACTAAATCTGACATCGCCGTCGGACAATCAAAATACCCCGCATCGCCGCTGGAGAACTAAATCTGACATCGCCGTCGGACAATCAAAATACCCCGCATCGCCGCTGGAGAACTAAATCTGACATCGTCGTCGGATACTCCACATAATCTCTGCTGGGGAGTTAAAGAATCTGACATCGCCGTCGAACATAATCTTCTGACATCGCCGTCGGATAATCAAATACCCCGCATCGCCGCTGGAGAACTACATCAATCAAAATACCCCGCATCGCCGCTGGAGAACTAAATCTGACATCACCGTCGGACAATCAAAATACCCCGGATCGCCGCTGGAGAACTAAATCTGACATCGCCGTCGGACAATCAAAATACCCCGCATCGCCGCTGGAGAACTACATCTGACATCGCCGTCGGACAATCAAAATACTCCGCATCGCCGCTGGAGAACTACATCAATCAAAATACCCCGCATCGCCGCTGGAGAACTAAATCTGACATCGCCGTCGGACAATCAAAATACCCCGCATCGCCACTGGAGAACTAAATCTGACATCGCCGTCGGACAATCAAAATACCCCGCATCGCCGCTGGAGAACTAAATCTGACATCGCCGTCGGATACTCCACATAATCTCTGCTGGGGAGTTAAAGAATCTGACATCGTCGTCGAACATAATCTTCTGACATCGCCGCCAAACAACCATCCAACATTGCCGCCGGAACCAAACATAATCTGACCTCGCTGTCGAAGCAACCATCCAACATCGCCGCCGGAACCAAACATAATCTGACCTCGCCGTCAAAGCAAACATCCAACCTCACCGCTGGAAACAAACATAATCTGACCTCGCCGTCAAAGCAAACATCCAACCTCACCGCTGGAAACAAACATAATCTGACCTCGCCGTCGAAACAAACATCCAACCTCACCGCTGGAAACAAACATAATCTGACCTCGCCGTCAAAGCAAACATCCAACCTCACCGCCGGAAACAAACATAATCTGACCTCACCGTCAAAGCAAACATCCAACCTCACCGCCGGAAACAAACATAATCTGACCTCGCCGTCAACGTGGAGAAACTTCATTGGGGGAATTGGTCACACGGTAACCGGTAATTCATGGTCGGTCCTACCGCTTCATTAACACGGTCAGACTTCAATCATGGAGTCTTCATGAGAGATTCTAACTTCGCCGTTGGAAAACCTGCTGGGGATGACGCTTCGCCGCTGGGGAATTTGGAGAACTATCACGTAACTCCGCTCCGGGGGTCCAGAACTCATTCTGGATAAATCAACTCTGCTGAGGACTGCAATAATCATCTTGAACTGATAACCGTTCTGAGCAAACACTTTGTTGGAGATTCCAGGAACTATCCTGGGCCACTCTTGCTGGGGACAAACCGATCACGGCTTGAGCAGCTTCCAAGGACTCGGCTCTCTTGGGGCTTCAGGAACCATCCTGGGCGATCTTAGCTGGAGACTCCGAGTATCAATTTGAGCGACCAACCCTGGAGACTGCACTGGGGTCTTAAGAATCGTTTTAAGCAAACGGCCCTGCTGAGGGATTCGAGAATCATCTTGAACTGAAGACTTCGCTGGGGATCTCAAAAATCATCTTGAGCAACTGATCCTTCGGCGGAACACCCGTAGAACAAGAATGGTAACAACCTAGATCATGTTTATTATGTATATGCTTCGGCGCTATGCTCCACACGGTGGAAATGCTATGCGTTTATGCTAAATGCTATGCATTTACGCTAAATGCTATGCATTTATGCTAAATGCTATGCAATCATGCACAATGATACGATCCCGTCAGCAAAATAAATGCCGAGGGGGAAATCCTCCTGTCAAAGGGGGAAGAACTACTCTGATAGAGGAATCATCCTGCTGAGGAGAACATGAACACGCCAATAGCAATTGGACTCCGTCCGGGGAAATGATCTTCCGTTGACTGCTGCAGGGGAAACAACTTCAGCTGATTACTGCAGGGAACGAAGCTTTACGAGAACCTGGACTTGCTGAGAGAAACGATATCCGTCGCGGGAATAAGCTGCGGGGCCGCCATGGCTACTTTTCTGGGGATAACAACTCTGTGGGGAAACAACTTCAGCTGCTCAACACTCCACTGGGGAAACAACTAAACATGGTCTGATCAACTTCCAAGGACTCGGCTCTCTTGGACATCTGCAAACTCGGCTGAGGAAGGAGAAGTCATTCTGCTTCGCTGGAGAGAGTGCGACTCTGGGGAAATACCGCATCGGCTGTTCAATACTCTGCTAGGGAAAATCCATTCATGGTCCCAACTGCTTCCAAGGATTCGGCTCTCTTGGGGGTTTGCAGACTCAGCCGGGGAAAGAGAAATCATTCCCCTTCACTGGAGAGTACGACTCTGATGAGGAATTTCAATTCCGCTGGGGGAGAAGGAATCATCCGACTTCGGGGGAGAGTACAACTCTGCAGGGGAATACAGCATCAGCTGTTCTAACACTCTACTGGGGAAGAGGGAATCATCCGACTTCGGGAGAGAATACGGCTCTGGTGGGGAATCTCAATTCCGCTGGAGACTTTAGTCTGGCACCATCAGTTACTGCATACTTCGGCGTACGAACAATTTCCTGCGAAACCTGCACTTGTGACCCGGTGCGGGGGGGCATACGAGCTTCAACGACTTTACTGGGGAAAACACGAGCTTCGGCACCCGAACATTTTTATGAAACTGGCACTTGTGACCCGGTGCGGGGGAAATACGAGCTTCGGCGACTTTACTGGGGAAAACACGAGCTTCGACACCCAAACATTTTTATGAAACTGGCACTTGTGACCCGGTGCGGGGGAAATACGAGCTTCGGCGCTTGAACACTTCTACACAATCTGCATTTATGACCCGGTGCTGGGGAGAATACGAGCTTCTGCGCGCGACTCAGCTGATGAGGTGGCGTTCTTTCAGGATGCGTCTGCTTGGGGAAGAGAATCATCTCTGCCTGGGAAGACATATCAATGCTCACAATCTTGCGTTCAGACTCTGCGGAGGAGAGACTACTGAACTCTGCTGGAGAAGGAGGAACCATCCTGTTTCGGGGATATCAATCCTGGTCTGCTGAGGGTAATCTTGCATACGCCTTACGGAGACTGACCCTTCTGGGTAACACCTGCTGGACTATCAAGTCTGATGAGGAATACCTGTGTATCAACACTGCTGGGGATATCAATCCTTAGCTACTCATGGTACGACTCTGTTGGAGATGTACTGATCCTATCAAGGAAACACCTCTGACGTCTGCGGAAGATAATCGATCATTGAAATTGAATCTCAATTCGCTGAGGAAGACAACCCTGAACGGTCTTTTTTGAACCCCCTAGGTCCTTATAGGGTATGAAGCAATCTGCTGAGAAATAACTCTTCTCTGGCTGAGATCAAAATCTACCCGGCTAGAGATTACTCAATGAGGAAATCACCGTCAACCTCTGCTTGAGGAATGAGTCAATGACCTAGACTCGAAGGAAAGGGAGTCACACTCAGACTCTGTGGGGATACAACATTGCATCAGTCCCACTGCTGGGGAAATGAACCCAAATCTGTCGGTCAGGGAAAGCTTCAGTCTCAACCCGCCTGGGAAAATAGCACATCCGACCGATCAACGTTCAATGCTCAGGGTGGCCATACTCTGCCGGGAATATCAATCAAACCGTACTGAGGCTAATCTTGACCCTAATCTGATAAGGGATAAATGCCATCTCAATCTGCTGTAGTCTCAAACTGCACAGGGGAAACAATCTCAAACTGTACATCTCTGCTGAGAAACAATCCTGGTTCAACAACGTCAACACAAGGGATACAAACTACCAATCATGGAGCCGAGTAACAGGTTAGGCTGTAGGATAATAATCCAATGACAGTAAGGCTTCTCCAGAAGGCTCAGGTCGTGGCAGGGTAATGGCGCGATTCCCCGACACTCAATTCTTGCTAGGGTGAACAAACTCATTTGAACAACTTGCCCCAGTGCAATTCAATGTGCCCCAATCTGACTCTTGGGGAAATTCATTCTGAACAGAAAACCACTGGCAACAAGACAATCTTCAGATGGCTTACCCCAACATCTGTACAACGGAAGGATTCATCCTCCACTTAATCAACTCTCAGCATGGTTGGCTTCAATATCTCTGAAGTAGTTTGCCCCTGAACGAGCGATGAGCGACTCAACATGCTCTGATCGAACACTGGAGGGATCTGCCCCCAAATCGCAAGAATTCTGGATAACTGCCCCTGATTGGGTCTCGAGAAGATTCACTTCCAATCAACCGCTTCTTGCATAAACTGCCCCATAATCAACTGATGCTCCGGGACTTGTCCTCGGACAAACTGATTCCAAACTCACAGGAAGTCATTGCCCCAAATTCACCGGGCTTCGCAGCATACCGTTCTGATCCAGACCTCTGACGATTCAGTCCTGATTGACTATTCCCTGTTGAAGTTCCTCCGTATCAGCTACTGACCTGCAATTAAAATTGTCTATTCACGAATGGTAATTTTAATACAGTGTTCATGCAAATTTCGAAAAATGTTGTACTGTCACTCATTTACGTGTCATGCTAGTGAGTGACGAATGAACCAAAGAGTTCAAACGTAGTGCTGATTCGATCAGTGAAAAATGCAATAAGGATATGATTAGCAAATCGTGCAGGAGTAATGTTACTCAACCTTACCGTAATGCGCTTTCAGAATAAACCCTGCCTCAATTAGGTCTTTTAAGGGTTATATCGTGGTCGGGTTCATGGTTCGTGAAACAAAGGATATTTGGCTCAAATTATGATTTGTACCCACCCCCTCTACGTGATGATCTCCAATCCTAAAGTTCAGCTAACTTTGCTCGAGCGCTCGCCTCTTCGAGAGGTGTGTTGAACATTGGGAACAATTGGTTAAAGAATTCACAAGGTGTTTCGGAGTGACGGTTACTCCTTTTTCGTTTCGGTGCCTGTGTCCGCACGACTTTGTCCTTGTTTGAGGATTTTTCTTTTTATATCCTTTCTTTTTCATTCTTTTGATTCCCTAATTTTTGCCTGGACTGACTCTTCGGAGTTCTTTTCGATTTTTCTTTTGAAGTCCAGCGGGATGCCCTGATTTTTGCCTAAGTATTTGCTTTCTAGCTTTTCTTTTTTACTTAGCGGGCTTTCTTATTCCTTTTTTTTTCTTTTGGAACGAGTCGTGCGACACTGGCTGTCTTGATTACTCCGAAAGGGTTATAACTGTTTCACTCCTGGTTGGTGAGGTTTAACCATTGTGGTTGATGAGGTACGACCTCTAGAGAGGAATACGATGTGATTGGTCCTCGAAGGACAACACTCCTCTATAAGACTTGAACGCTCGATCAAGCTAACTGACAACTACCCTGCCCCGGGTTAAGATGTAAGGGTTTAAAAAGTCCGAACGAAACTTCTACTTCTCGGCTCGAAGTGGTTAACAAGGGATTCTCTTCCTTATCTCTCCGGTGTTTAGGGAATTTGAAACAATGCCTTGTACGTCATCGGCAAGGTTTTATCTGAAAGCAATACGATCATCGGTTATGAGTATTCAGTTTCATCATCCTCCCTCCAATCTTTGCTACTCATAGTAATAAAGTGGAGTAAATAAAATGCAAGTGTCAGTGCAATGCAGTAAATGAGTGACAACGACACAACTAGTTCAGAAAAAATGCATATTCACTTTATTAATATTGCCATTCGAAACATACAACGTTTAACAGCAAGTAGTAACTAACAGAAAAGAAACTACAAATGCAAATGATAAAAAGTCCGAGGACTGCCAATGCTGAGGACGTCTGCCTGTCTGGACCACTGGCTTCTGGAAATAATCCTCTGAATCTGCGAGCTCAGACAGCTGAGAGGTTGTCACGCACAACCAAAACTCCATCTGGAAAGGAAATACACCCTTTGTCGATCAATTGTTGCACTTTCGCCTGAAAAGCCTTGCAATCTTCAGTTGAATGCCCCAGAGATCCACCATGGTAACCACACTGAGTATGAGGATTGTACCCCGGAGGGTAAGGCTCTGGCACGGGCTTGAGAGCTTTCGGTTCCACCAAAGAATTCTGAATCAACTGTGGAAGAATCTGGCTATACGATACAGGCACTGGATGGAAAGAAGCATTCCTTCGTTCTAAGTGGTTGCGAGGCCTCTTTTGATCCTGGTGCTGGTATTCTTTCCGCCCAGGAGCAAGAGGTCGTCGTTTCTGCATGGCAACGGTCCCTTGTTTAGGCGCTTGCATCCTTGAACTTGATCCAGGTAGAAACTGCGAGTGAGGCGATTCAGTCACCAAAGGTCGCGGGACATATTCAAGATCTTTCTCAGCTTCAGGCAAAGGAGTGGAATCATTCACCTTTTCTTCAGGGTACGGGATAAACTTTCCCGATGCTCTCATGCCGCCCGACACAAACCTAATTGTCCTTGAGTCAATAAGGTCTTGAATCTTATTCTTGAGAGCCTTACATGTTTCGACATGGTGCCCCGGTGCTCCTGAGTGGAAATCATAACGCGTGCTGAGATCAAAGTCTGGTGACACGTCATCCGGTGGATCCAAAGTCCGAAGCTTGAGAACACGGTTCTGAACCAACAGTGGCAACAGCTGGGCATAACTCACAGGTATGGGGTCTACAGCTCTATCGAGTAACTTCTTCTTTTGATTATGACCTTCAGGGTTATGCTGAGATGCCTGGCGCGGCTGCTGACGAGACAGGCCTCGAGCTTCATGCTGTGTAGAGGATCCACGAAGTCCACTTGGCTTCAGCACAGGTGGCACTGACGGCAATGGAGGAAGCACCTTGGTCTCCACCTCGGGTGCTCGATCACTCTCCTTTTTTAGCATACTTCTCACCACTCCCATGAGAAAGCTCAACTGATTCTGCAGCTGCTGATTCTCCTCTCTGAGCACTTGCTGGTCCAGGCACACTGCCTGTATGTCATTCATGACCTGCCCCAACTGGCTTTGGATTTTCCCCAACTCAGTTTGTACCTGCTCCATTAGTCTGAGTTGCTCGATTCTGAGTCAAACCTGCAAACACAAGGGTTAGAAGACAAGCCCCGACTTCTGTCATGCAAGATGAATTATGCTAATGCCATGGGTGTCTGTACGTTTAGGAGATCACCCCTAATTCTGGTGCCAACGTGCCAACATAGTGTCAATGCAATGATAAGACTGGATCCATTCATGGAAGAAAATATCTCATATTGCTCGGGACACCAGAATCAGGGTACGAAACGTGCCTGCAGCACAGACACATGCTAATGGAATGCAAACATGAATATGCAAGCTAATGCAAAATGCAGTCATGCAATAATATATCCAGGTAACTGCTGTGGAGGTTCTGTATCAACAATCACTGACGAGAAGAAAACCCCGGTGGAGGACCACAGATCTGATCTGCCAAGAACAATCATCTGATAGGACCTTATACATAGGATCAAAATTCTGCTCTGTCAAGAACAAATTTCTGATAATAAGGACCCTTGATGTATGATCAAGAAATATCTGTTGATGAAGTCTTCAGACCCCAAATCAAAAATCTGCCCTATCAAGAACAAACATACAGCTGCTGATGAGATCTTCAGACCCCACTCAAAATCTGCCCTATCAAGAACAAACAACATCTGCTGATGAGATCTTCAGACCCCAAAAATCTGCTCTATCCAGAACAAACCACTGATGACAATACTCTGATCAAAACCTGCTCTATCAAGAATAGACATACACCTGATAATAAGGTCCTCTGATCAAAACCTGTTCTATCAAGAATAGACAAATCTGCAACTGAGAAACCTGGTACCAACATAATTGATCCACTGTCAAGAAAACCAGGTGGTCTGGAGGTCAAAGTTTCCTGCAATAAACCCAATCCCGCTCACAGGTATGGACCTAATCCACGGACAAAGGTACGGCATCCTATGCGGTCATCAGCGTCACAGACTTTCATGAGTGACGATACGATTCCCAGAAGGAGTGGCATCATCAAGTCATGAAGAGGCCTCACTTAGCTGACTTCCAAATGATCGGTCCCCAGAGTCGACAATCCTCACGTCTGGACTCCCCTCAGATCCTCAGGACCGGAAAGGAGCACCTCGGCGAGAACCTCGTCTAAGCGCAGATTTCGTAGGGAACTGTGCCTGCTCAGCAGACAGGTTCGTCTACTACTCTCCGCAACTATGCCTAGGTGCATACTCAAGTCCAGGTCCGGCTTCTCACTCATAGTAACCTCCCTCTCCCACAGCAATAATCATAATAATATAGTGCTGAAAGTAAATGCGGAAAGGTAAAGGTACGGAAAAGTAAAGTGCGGAAAAGATAAAACACATATGCACAACACCCAACAGATAAACACCCAAGCGCTAGGATTGACTCGCGTAGGGGATGGGAAACGGTCCCAGCATAAGGGATGGGAAAAGTCCCTAGATGCTATAAGTCCCCAGCAGAGTCGCCAGCTGTCGCTTGCGCGAAAATAAGGTGCCGACATGACAGAAGAGTCGTCACCTTTCGTTATTTATCCCTCAGAGCGGGAAAGGAAACGATCGGAAAAACCTGACGAAAAAAGGGTAAGACAAGGTCATCACAACCATTGTCTGGGTTCGGGAGTCGGTTACGCAAGGGGAAGGTATTAGCACCCCTCACGTCCGTCGTACTCGACGAGATCCACGCTTGGTGTTTATAAGGAAAAGGGTGTGTTTATCTATCTACCTATCAAGGCTGGCTGAAAAAGAAAAGAAAAATGACTCGGCAAAGCGTCGCACTTTATGCCTACGTATTCTCATCAGAGAATGAGAAATCAGAGTCAACGTAGTTCGGCCTACGAAGGATTATGGGGGAAGGTAGCTCGCCAAGACTTCGCCATCTTGTGCCTACGTACTCTCAACAGGTATGAGAGATCAGAGCTCACGTAGTTCGGGAAACTACGGTTTATTTCCTGTTTTTTACGAAAGAAGTGTTTTTTATTGTGTTTGCGATTTCAACCGCACTAAAGACTATGACCTGAGAGTGAATGCGTCGCATGTCACCCAAAGGGTACCATACTAAACATCCAGACTGTGGAAAAGAAACTCTCCCACAATCCTTTCTCAGATAGCTTAAGGCTCGTAACGTACGAAAGAAATCATTCATGATTACTGTATCTTAAACTGTTTCGAGATGAGAAGAGAACAGGCCCAACTAGGAGGGAGACTATCAAGTCCTACTATTATCATGCCATGGATTCATCCTATGGTTGAGGTTTGAACAGGGAACTCCTAGAAGTTGTCATGCATGGGTTTCAACCTAAAAGTCTATCATCAAATCCTTATCAAAGGAAATGAGAGTCCTAAGGGATCATGTCAATGATACACCAAAACAGACAAAGCATCAGCTTAACAGTAAAATGCATGCAATGCAAGTGAGGGAGGAAATGTGTGTAGGGCTTCAGCCTCCACAAGCTCGTCTCGACCTCAAGCCAGTCATGAAATAACAGTAATCATACTGAAAAATAAACAACGTGCTATCAAGCAATAAACAGTAAACTGCAGTCATACAGATAAAAGAAATGAAATACCATCCATGTTTGAGAAAGAAATTATCTACATCTAAGCTCTCCCTAATCCTAACCCTAAAAACAAAACCCTAATCTACCTCTAAGCAAAGCCCTAAAGCAAAACCCTAATCAAAAGAAATCAATCCCAGTCTTCAAGCTTCAAAACAAGCTTACCAAAGAAAGGGAGCTAAGTAGGCAGACTCATAGTGCCCTCCTCAGGAAAGCACTAGGAGGCTTATACTCAGGAATCATATCCCATGTGGCTCAACAACTGTGATCGGTTTACGTTCCTCCTCAGGAGAAACTAAACTCACATGAAGGCTCCAACATCATTGGATACTTGAGAAATCCTACATGAACTAAGGGAACTAAGTGAACAGACCCATAGTGCCTTCCTCAGGAAAGTACTAGGGGGCTTCCACTTAGGAATCATATCCCATGCGGCTCAACAACTGTGATCGGTTTACATTCCTCCTCAGGAGAAACTAAACTCACATTAAGGCTCCAACATCATTGGATACTTGGGAAATCCTACATGAACTAAGGGAACTAAGTGAACAGACCCATAGTGCCTTCCTCAGGAAAGTACTAGGGGGCTTCCACTTAGGAATCATATCCCATGCGGCTCAACAACTGTGATCGGTTTACATTCCTCCTCAGGAGAAACTAAACTCACATGAAGGCTCCAACATCATTGGATACTTGGGAAAGAGGTGAGAAGAAAGAATGAAAGACATCCATAGTGCCTTCCTCAAGAAAGTACCATGAACTTCCCTCAGACTCCAGGGTCTCAAACCTCACAGAAAGAGAGCAAGCTCCTAAACCAGGCTTTCAATCCATGCCTCCTCCAATCCTCTATTATGCTCCACTAATCCCCACAATGAGATGCCAAGCTCCTCCAATCAAAGGAATACCCCAAAGCAAAGCAAACTAACAAAACTTGCCCTAAAGGCCACACAAACAATCATTCAATTCAAAAATCGACTAAAAATAGTATATTATTCTATTAAATCCTAATATAAATGCTAGGGGACCCTAAATAACTACCCTTAAGTTCCATATATTCCCCATAGACTAAATTGCCCTATAAAACCTAAATCTAAAATTGTTATGATCCTATGCTAAAGTTTTAATCAAATTCTACACTACTTAGAACTACCTAATTAAAACTACCCTAAAAATTATCACAAAATTATGAAATTAATTCAGGGGGACCCTAAACCATTCATCTAATTATCCTAAAAAAATTGGACTCAAATCCTAAGGGAACTACCCTAATTAAATCCTACAAATTAGTATACCAACTAAAAGAATTAAAAAAAGCAATTAAAAGTAAAAATGCACAAAAAATATAAAACTGAAATAAACTGACTATTTTATGATTTTATATTTTTCTAGACAGAAAATGAAAATTGGGAAAAAAAGTCTCATTAAAAAATATGCATTTTTCAATTTTATATGAATTTTTGAAGTTTAATAAAATCTCGGCCGCAGGATGGTCTTCCAAGTCAACAAGTCCACACAATCAATGGTTAAGATTATATCTTCAACCTTGGTCCATCTAGGGTTTGTAGTAACACCATGAAAATACAATCTCATGCATGAACTTCATCACCTTCATTCTCTCTCAATATTCCACCAAATGCCATGATCCAAGAACCAAACTTGGCTAGAATTTAACGTAGAATACAACCATGCCTTTGGATTTCGTTGAAACTAACTACACCATGCAAACCGAACCACACAACTCCATGGATCCAAACTTTCTTCAATTTTCGACCATCATAAAACTCAACAATCTTTGTATATAATTAATCCTCATGTTATGCTCATCATCCTAAGCTATAGCACACGAAATAATACTCTCTATCCAATGAGTTCTTGACCATTAAAGAATCATGTCCAATTTTCAATCTTCACCAATGGCTCTATAACTTCCCATGATTAATCACCTAATGGTCACTAATGGTTTTCCAACAAGAACTAATCCTAACCATGCCTAAAGTGAGAGGTAAGAACAGTTTTGCATACCTTGCCTCTTGCAATGGTGGATGTTGAAAGGCTTCGAATCAATCCTTGTAGATCTTCACAAATGGTCCCTAGGTGATGAATAACACTCTTCTTGCACAAGATTTGATGGAGATGGCTTGTATCTTCAGATTCAATCCCTTTTGCTCTCTTGCAACTTCACTTGGAAAGCTCCAATTCTTCAACAATGGTGGCTCACTCCAGCATGAACATGTTCAAGGAGGTTTATAGTGATGATTTGTGGAAGAAAATGGAAGGGTAATGAAGAGAAAAATGGAGTTTCAATACAATTTGCAAAATGGAAAGTTTTGGTTCAAACTCTTTTTTCTACCACCATGAACATCAACAATCACCAACCTTTCACCAATGGAGAGTGTAATCAATATATAGAGGTGTTTAGAAGGGTCTAGAATCATCTAGATCAATCTAGATGGAACTTGAAGTTTCTAGGATATGGTATTTGCATTTTACTTCCCACCACATGAGATATCATGACAAAAAACCCATAACTTGAGTAATTAACTTGATTTTCTCCTTAAGTGGTATATTGGACAAGATACAAAGCTTAAACACCTTGTTTATGAAGCTTTTCTTTGTTTTGACTTGGTGCCCCATTATGCAAGTAAGACTTTTACAAAGCAACTCCAAAATTTAAGCCTCAAATCAAAATTGTGGCTGAACCATTGTTCTTAAAATGTCCTTGGGAGTCAAAATGACCTATCATATGCCATGGTTTAGATTTGGAACTTGGATTTTAGGATTTTCCATTTCACTTGAATTAACTTATGTCCCATTTTTAGGCTATTTTTATCACTTTTTTTATGAGCCTTTCCAACATCTCATGACCACCCTACTAGCCTTAAAACATCATTCTAAGCAACTTTAATGCTGAAGGTTTTTCCATTTGAAGCTTGGAAGTAGGAGATATGGCCATATGCTTGAAATGACCTATAAGTTCAAAATGACCAAAATACCCTTGACTTGTCAAAGCCATAAGTTGAGTTCTATAAATCCTATCAAGGACTTCTAGTACTCTCTAGAGAGCTAAGAAGATGCTCTTCAACATTCATGTTGACCAAGAGATCATAGGAATCATCCTACTAGGGCAAACGTTGTCTGCAAGTTGGGTGACTTTCAAGGACCCAGATTCACATACCTCAGATGACCTGTAATTTGTCAAAACCATAACTTGAGCTCTGCAAATCCTATCAAGGACTTCTACCACTCAAATTAAAGCTAAGAACAATCTCTACAACATTCATGTTGTGGGGAAGATGATATGACAATCAAATCTTGAGCTAAAACTACCTGGAAGATAGGGATCAAACTAGGGGATTTTACACTGTCCATCCTTAGAAACCCTAGCTTAAAACTCCTCAAACTCCTCAATCATGATGAGTTGGTCTAGGAATCATCCTTATAACATCTCAATACATCATTCCATGATCTCATGGCTCTTGGATTAGGTCTCAACCTTCTCCAAATCGTTAGTTGACCTAGGGTTGACCCAGTCAAAACCCTAATTCTACTATTCATGGTTGAATCTTCTGAATTCTTGCATAATGACCTCTCTGGGCTTCATGATGGCTTTCAAGACATCTCATAAGCTTTCTCAAAGCTTCAAGTCTATTCTCAATAGTCTCAGAATCATCTGAGGAGCTCCCACAACTCTCAAGTTATGAAGCACACAACCTTGGTTTCAACCAATTCCTCTGAGGATCTCTTGAACTTTCTGATGAAGGTATCAACCTTCAAACACTTGATGGATAAATAAATGTTGGTCAAATTTTAGGGTGCAACACTATGTTGACACCAACTCGAATTTGAAAATTCGATTGTCCAGAAGTTGTAGTTGCTTCTAACTAGCGTGGAAAATCAAAAATTTCTTAAATCTGACACCTAGAAGTTCGCCATCTACTTTCATGACCATAATTCCCATGACTTCCAATAGAAATGGTCCTTCTCGGCTAACCTCAAGTTGAAGTCCCACAACTTCCATAGTGAACTGTGTTGGGTGGAATATGAGAATAAAACGGTCTATAAGGGGGTTGAATATACCTCTTTAAAATTTTTGATCGATTCAAAATTTGTTTATTTCAAAAAGATCATAGTTTAAAAAATGTTTATTTGGCACAAAAAACGTGCCAACAAAATATATGCTTTTGGACGGAATACACGTAGAACTCAGTTAGTATACAAAATTGAGAGTATATGAAACAAGTAACCAAAGAAATCAATATAGTTTATTGAAAATCGTTTTACATGATCGCTCCGCAAGTGCACGGAAATATCGAAGTAATATAAAAGATTGTCGAACCCACAAAGACCAATGTCAATCTACCGTTATCTATTATTAAGGCGTAAAGCTAAGGCTATTGGAATTAGGAAAATTGAATGCGAATGAAATTAAATGCAAAAGAAATAAAGAAAATTGTTTTAAAGAAATGCGGTAAAGGATATCGGTATGCAAAGACTTAGTTATCTGGGATTCGACAGGTCACCGATGCTTCTTACTCTTTGCAAACATTATTCAGAAGAAAATGACGATTTAAAGACCTTTGTCTCACGATGGTTGTTGACGCAAGTCGCAACTCTAAGGCGGAATGTATGATGTCGCTATCCCGTTCGGGGTTTAAATTACTTTTTGAAAACCATTAAGTTCTAATCCATTTTAAAGTGCTTTCGCTGTTATTAAAATGAATGCCTAGTGTTTACTATCTGGTCCTAGCCACAGCTGACGCTTGTTGGTTCGTACCTTAATATGGTTTCCCACTGTCGTGGCAAAACCACCGTAAATAGCTTCTCACTGTCGTGACAAAGATTTATTTAGAATTTAGATTAAAAACTACGACCAGAAAGGTTGTTTGTAAAAAGAGAAGATGCCGGTTACTATCGAATCCTATCCTACTAATTTGGTTACATACCGATAAAACTAACTTAGCTAGACATGATAATTAATGCGAACGGAAATAGACATAAACAACAGAATAATAAAGCGTGCATCATAACAGAAATAAAGTAGTAATTCAATTAATAAAAACCTGTAAATTGTACTGATCTCAAATCCTTGGGTAGTCCCCCACAATGTCGGCAGGATTCTACTTTGGCGAGAAATAAAAGGTACAGGAAGAAAATACAATATTCTGAACTGAAGGAAAATGGAAAGGAAAATAAAAGTAACGATAAATAACTTTGATGGAACTTTGGCAGAACTTCGGGATGAAGAATCCACCCCTTTCTCTGTGAATCTCTTGTCTATTTATAGGAGATGTTTCTTATCTCAACTTCCTGAGATCATGCGTGAGATATGGAGAAAGTGGTAGTAACTTCCAATAGTGGGCAGTGAGTGGAGAAAGTGTAGGAAGGATTTAAGTTGAGATTTATCGTGAATTCTGATTCTGCGTTTTTTGTCTGCGTGACGGTCGTCATGAAATGTGACGGTCGTCACACGCATGACGGTCGCCATGGACCTGTGACGGTCGTCACAGCAGCAGAATCCGTATCTGCTGTTTTTCATCTATTTTTCATCCGTTTTTCATCTGTTTCTTCTCCTTTTCTTTCTTTAGTCCAAATTCTCCCCAATCTACAAAATGAAGTAAATTAATCATATAATAGAACATAAATCAAGATAAATTAATAAAAGTCACAAATAAATGCATGTAAATCAAGCCAAATAAACGATATGATTTAGCGTTATCAAACATCCCCACACTTAAACCATTGTTTGTCCTCAAGCAATCGACCAACACAGTAAAAAGAAATAAGCATAGTTCGAAACAAAGTCACGACGAAACTCTAATCATACGTGGCTGCTAGGCTAATGTTAGATCGATAGGTACTAAATATTAATACCAAGGATATCATAACGACACAATTTCAAAAACTCCCTACTTATGCAAACCAATCGGAATCATGCCATTATAACTCAACCTATAACTCATGCTCTCTTTCACCCCATTTCATTATAGTGCAATCACATTAAGCCCGTTATCCATACACATTCATGGCAAGTAGACCTGTTAGTGACTACGATCTCATTATTATTTCATTTTTTTTTGCAAATATGCTTAAGCATAAATTGAACTTAAAGAGTTTGTACCGTTAGGCTAAGTGCTCGGGTGAGGAGCACCTAACTTAGAAGGAACATGTCTTTTTCTTCATAATTTTTTTTCTTTTCTTTCTTAGTTTCTCATTTTAACCTAGAGATCATACACTTATTTGCATCAGTTTCTTACTTAGTGTGTTTAGGATGGTGCTGACTGCTTAAATAAACTACTTAGGGATTACTACAAGAACCTGGAGTTTTAAGGTCTCGGCATAATGGGTATTCAAATTTATTTTGCATATTTAGGGGGTTAAGGTTGTCAGGACGATATCAATTTTATCAAAACTTTCCCAAGTTTTTCTAACATAGCCTAAACAGCCTATATACTTTCAGAGTACCATGTCATGAATCAAAAAGTTTTTGTTGGAGGTTAAAATTTTGAAATTTTGGGGAAGTTTGAATAACAGGCGAAAACCACTCATAAAGACTCGACAACACATGCAAAGATTTTGACATAGCATTAAAAATAGATAAAAACAATAAATCAAACTAAAAGGCAATAAAATGAAAGCGATAGAGTTCCTCCCCCACACTTAAACCAAACATTGTCCTCAATGTTTCAGTAAAAGGTGGAAAAGGAAAGATAGAACCTGTATGAATGCTACTGCTCTTGCTATCCTTGTCTTTGTTGATCACTTCTACTTCGATGGCGGGCATTTTGAGATACTTTGTTTGTGTAATTCTCGAACCAGCTCATCATGTTGCTCGCGTCAAGAGGAAGTACTCATCATCAGTGTTCCCACCAGCAGCGACACTCGTAGGAATGTCCGTGGGCATAGCTCATCTTCTTAGATCGTCATCTAGAGAGTTTTCTCCTAGATATAGCTAAAGCGTAACAAGCGATACATTTCTTTATTTTCTGCCGATTTAAACAAAAAAATTAAAATAAAGACCTTGTGGGTTGCCTCCCACACAGCGCTTTGTTTAGCGTCGATAGCTCGACGGCTAAGGAGTGCAAGTACTCATGGTGGTTCTTTCGAGAATGGTTCCTCGATCGAACTTTGAATAGTCTTCGGTTTCCATGGCCACTTATCAAGCCATCTCTCATATCCCTCACCTTTTCGTTTCTTTCTTTTGTAGGGTGGTTTCTTGTTTTGAACGCGTGGTGGTGGTTCTGGATCTATTCTGTGTATTAGCTTTTCAAATTTGGGCTTTGTTATTTCATCCACCACCTCAAAAGTTAATCGTACCCTTTTAACAGTAATAATGACCCTAGTTTCACGGTCCTCGAATTTTCTTTTTTTATGAAGGGCCGAAGACAAAGGTGCATTGGTGTGTATATTTTTCAATACCTCCACATATGTTTTGGATTGGGAGTCTACCTTAACTTCTGCAAACCTTTGTGGGAAAGAAATAGGTGGGGTATAGGGAGGAGGAGCAACGATACGTGTTTCCTTCTCTACCTCTTCGACAACCTCCCTTTCGGTTGGTGTCGGTGGATTTTTCTCAATATGTATGCTTTTCTCACCAAAACTCTCCTCAGGCTCATCATCAATCTCCCTAGGATCTTCTATTTGTTCTTCATTAACGGTTGTTACAACATTCACATGTCCTTCTGGGAAGGGTCCTAGAGGTGTTTGTCTAAGCAGGGAGGTTTGAGTCTCCAAAGTCTCGCTGTGAGTTGCGAGGGAATCGACAATAACGTTCATCTGCCTAAGGTCTTCATTAATTTGGAGATGTTGTTTTCTAAAATCTTCGTTTTGGAGAGTTTGTGTTTCCACAAAGTGCTCCATCATAGATTCTATCCTAGAGTGAGTAGACGTCTCATTGAATTCTTCTAGTAGTAGTTCGAGGTTGGATGTATCAAAATCTTGCGTTTCCTCAAAACATTGGGAGTCGTCATCATAGAGGGAATTTGGGTGAGAGTGCGTAGTATTGAAATCTTCTAATAATATTTCGAGGTCGGATTTAAGCGGAATTTGTGGTTCCTCGAAATATTGGGGGTGGTAGTTATAATATGGAGGGTGGTAATTATAAGGGAAATATGGGTTATACATAATGATTTAGATAAGAGTGCCTTAGTATATACTATGCAACAACAGAATCACAATATTGACTGTTGGTCCCCGGCAACGGCGCCAAAAACTTGATCGCTCCGCAAGTGCACGGAAATATCGAAGTAATATAAAAGATTGTCGAACCCACAGAGACCAATGTCAATCTACCGTTATCTATTATTACGGTGTAAAGCTAAGGTTATTGGAATTAGGAAAATTGAATGCGAATGAAATTAAATGCAAAAGAAATAAAGAAAATTGGTTTAAAGAAATGCGGTAAAGGATATCGGTATGCAAAGACTTAGTTATCTGGGATTCGACAGGTCACCGATGCTTCTTACTCTTTGAAACATTGTTCAGAAGAAAATGACGATTTAAAGACCTTTGTCTCACGATGGTTGTTGACGCAAGTCGCAACTCTAAGGCGGAACGTATGTTGTCGCTATCCCGTTCGGGGTTAAAATTACTTTTTGAAAACCATTAAGTTCTAATCCATTTTAAAGTGCTTTCGCTGTTATTAAAACGAATGTCTAGTGTTTAGTATCTGGTCTTAGACGCAGCTGTCGCTTGTTGGTTCGTACCTTAATATGGTTTCCCACTGTCGTGGCAAAACCACCGTAAATAGCTTCTCACTGTCGTGACAAAGGTTTATTTAGAATTTAGATTAAAAACTACGGCCAGAAAGGTTGTTTGTAAAAAGGGAAGATGCCGGTTACTATCGAATCCTATCCTACTAATTTGGTTACATACCGATAAAACTAACTTAGCTAGACATGATAATTAATGTGAATGGAAATAGACATAAACAACGGAGTAATAAAGTGTGCATCATAACAGAAATAAAGTAGTAATTCAATTAATAAAAACCTGTAAATTGTACTGATCTCAAATCCTTGGGTAGTCCCCCACAATGTCGGCAGGATTCTACTTTGGCGAGAAATAAAAGGTACAGGAAGAAAATACAATATTCTGAACTGAAGGAAGATGGAAAGGAAAATAAAAGTAATGATAAATAACTTTGATGAAACTTTGGCAGAACTTCGGGATGAAGAATCCACCCCTTTCTCTGTGAATCTCTTGTCTATTTATAGGAGATGTTTCTTATCTCAACTTCCTGAGATCATGTGTGAGATATGGAGAAAGTGGTAGTAACTTCCAGTAGTGGGCAGTGAGTGGAGAAAGTGTAGAAAGGATTTAAGTTGAGATTGATCGTGAATTCTGATTCTGCGCTTTTTATCTGCGTGACGGTCGTCATGAAATGTGACGGTCGTCACACGCATGACGGTCGTCATGGACCTGTGACGGTCGTCACAGCAGCAGAATCCGTATCTGCTGTTTTTCATCTATTTTTCATTCGCTTTTCATCTGTTTCTTCTCCTTTTCTTTCTTTAGTCCAAATTCTCCCTAATCTACAAAACGAAGTAAATTAATCATATAATAGAACATAAATCAAGATAAATTAATAAAAGTCACAAATAAATGCATGTAAATCAAGCCAAATAAACGATATGATTTCGCGTTATCATTACACGAGTTACGTAAATGAATAATTTTAATACAATAAGAATTCTAGAATTAATGTTTCAAGATTTAATCAACAACAAGAACAATTTGAAGTCACAATCTAAAAAAACCTACACATATGAATGAAATTGCTTTTAACGCAATAAACCTAGTCACACATGATTCCAGTAAAGCAATAAACCTAACATGTAACTATACATAAAATTAAAAGATAGGGATAGAGAAAATTGCATCGTGATTTATACTAGTTCATCGCTTTCGTCCTCGTTTGATCTTGAGCGCATTGAGAAAAATTATTTAATGTGAGGGAAGTTAAAAGATTAATGCAACAAAAAAAAATTATTTTTATGCATATATGAAAAATAATTTTGATGCAAATGAAAAAATAACTTAATGACCAAGATACAAACAAAAAAAATTAAGATAAAATATGTACAACTACACGAAGATAGAGAAGAATAGAACAATCATACTAATTATGATGATCTATAACTGAACTTGTTGCAAAAGTAAAGTTAGACAATAATAAAACTAATATAAAAAAGTATAATACAATGAAACGTATGATTGGATACATCTTCCTTACTTGTCCTGAGAATCCATTAAGAATCGTAGACACTTCATCACAAGATATCAATAAATAGAATTAGGTACCCAATTGTAGCCGAGTACTTTGGGGCTAGGAGGAGGACACTTGGGTAGCCAATCCATGGTACCATTACAAACCTTGACATTTCTAACATGGCAAATAAGCCTAGTGTGACATTTATCACCACAATAATGACATATTGCTTTAGATTAAATATTCTTTCTATCTCTTCTAGAAAATTGATGGTTTTTCTTAAAAACATTTTATTTCACCTGAAGAAGTAGAAATAATAGTAGATAGAGAAATAACTTGTTCCAATTGTCCTTTAAGGTTTTCATTTTCAATTTCTAAAGTAGGAAAAGTGACATATTCCATCTTAACTAGTTTTTCAATTTCAAACAAATTGTATTACTATTTTGAAAATTCATATGATGCCTCAATGAAGCAAATGAAAGGAAACATGCACTATCATTGGTCCAAATTTCCTCATAAAAACACTTGAGTACCCTAGTTCCAAAAGGTCATTATGATAAAGCAAGTGAAAAGACATCTAGAGTATGAGGTGCATTTAAGGGGCAAATTCTGCATGACAGTGATGTCACATTGTGACTTTTGGCTCAAGTCGGGCAACAACCGACATAAGGGAATAAATGCAGCAAAGCCCTCACCCTACAAAGCAGAGGCAATGGCTTGGGGGAAATTGTTTTGTGGCGGCCAAAAGTCCTAACAACTATGACCTGGAGAGCAGAACGATACACCGCGTCACATGTGGAACAGGTATGTTATCCTAGTCAAGAATGCAAGTGATATCAATCCAAGATTCATCAGATGGATCACCATATTTCACCTAATAGATAAATAGTCTATTATTTTGCTTTACTATATAAAAGGGAGAACACACCATTTCTCAAGTAATTTGGATTCAAATTTCATTCACTTCATCTTACTCTCATACTGATTTGAGCGTTGAAGTGTCAATCCTACAGGTCAACTCCTTTTCTACCCTATCAGAAGTTCAAGTCCACTGTTGCATTCTACATTCATTGATCACTAATTTTCATTCGTGGGAAACAATCTTTAATTAGATTTAAAACTTGTGATGAATATGAAAAAATTTTAAATATATGTTTTAACATCTTTAATATTTGATTTTAAGAATAAAATTACACTAGCTATAATGATTGGGTGTCATGTTAATAAATCATATATTATATATATAAATTTTGAGAAAAATTGAAAGAAGACTATGTTTAGTGTTTGTGCCTTTTTTCCCTTTTTGTTTTTTTATTCAATTTAATACTTTTAAGTCATTAAAAATTTGCAACATTGTCAAAAATAGAGTTTCCGTTATAAAAATGTTGATGTGACTATTACCGCATCTTTTCATGACAATGAGGCAAAAACTCATCATTGTATTCTTGATCATAATAACACTTTACCCCAAAATTTTGAAAACCTAGACAAATTTCTATTAAAATATATCAGCCACAGTAGGAAGGTTGCAAAGTTGGCGCAACCTGATGAGACATAATTTCAGGATGTCATGCAGCTATCTTAGTTGTAGAATTTATGTCAGATTGACTATAATTATATTAACCATGACTTATTATCTGCTTTATGGAGAGATGGCACACAGAGACGCCGTCATTTCATCTTCTGATCGATGATATGTCATCACACTTGATGATATCTCATGTGTTACGGTGAAATCTGGATACCAAGCTATTGATTAACTTGAATCCTAATTCATTTACAACCGGACTTTAATTTATCCAAAAAGGAAAGGTTTAAAGAAAGAAAAACCTATAAGAATGCAAAGCCAAAGGCAAGGCCTAAAGCTGAGCAAAGAGATCTAAAGGTTCGGGGGTTGGTTATACCTAGGGAAGGTGTTAGCATCCTAAGCATCTGTAGTACTCTACAGGAACCTCTTGTTAATATTTGTGTTTGCTAAAGTTGCTTGCTAAAGGTAAAGTGCTAAGGTAAAAAATCTAAAGTATAAAAATATGTACAAAGTTTGCTCGCGAAGACATCGCATCTCGTGCCTACGTATCCGGACGGGAATGGAATCAGAGCAATCGTAGTTCCCCTATCTAGGGATGAGGAATTCCTGAATGTGGTCAAGATTCCAAAGGGAAGTAAGCATTCATGATGAAATACTTACATGGAGTGCGGCGACTCCTCTCCTAAGTTGAGTTTGTTGTGATGGAATGTCCACGGCGGGACGGTAATCATGAGTGCGGCAACTCAAACCCTAAGGTGTAAATGAAAGAAAATTGTCCACTGCGGGACGGGAAAAGTGAGTACGGCGACTCAGGCCCTAAGGTGTTAATGTAAAAGGAAGTTAGCAGCTATGTACAAGCAAATTAGTTTAACCTCATAATTTAGGAGGAAGCATCAGAGATTATGGTGACACTCAAAGTAGAGTAAACCCTAGCAGGTTTATATAACACAAGGGCAACAAACATCAACAACTTCACAAGATAAACAGACAGGGTATCAAAGGAGAATTATCAAGACGCAATGTAACGACTAAAAAGTACACAACTTCCAAGTAGATAAAAAGCATTTGAAATTATGAACTACCTAAGATTTAATTCATCAAATAAAAATAGATATTAAAATGAACACATCATAAAAAGAACGGATGAAAAATAATAAAAGATGAAGAAGTTACAAAATTATAAAATTTAATAAAAATAAAACAACCTAAAAAGAACAAAATGGGCAAAGTGGGGGTTTGAACCCACCACCTTGGGATTGCAAGTGCATCAGCCAACCATCTGTGCCAAAGTGCGCGTGTGAACATGAGGAGAAAGAGAAAGAAAAAATGATGAAACTTAAAACAAATGAAAAATTCCAAAAGAGTTGATCCTCCTCAGGGATCGAACTCAGGATCAGGCAGTGAAAGGGTATAAATGCGCGCATGCTCTTACCACTAGGGTGGCTATACATCCATTGATGAAGCCACCGCTAACAACTTATAAGGGTTCTTTTTTTGGCATAAATCTCGGCAAGGCAAAAGCAAGTGGATTTTAGAAATGCGTTTTGATCCATAACTCCTTCAATACTCAACCTTTTTGGACGAAATTTTAATGTAACTTGCCTAGAATTTCAAGAGGATCATGATGGTAGGGTTCATTTTTCCAGAAGATGCATATATTGAAAAACTCGAAGGCACATGCAAATGAGCATTTTGGTATGCATCTTGATGCTCAATTCATGTTTTAATTATTTTCAGGTCAAACCAGATATACACACACCCTAAAAATATGCCACTGAATGAAGTTGAGCAAATATTTAGTTTAAAACAGCCTATATTGAAAAGTGGCCCTTAAGTTGCAAATTTGGCAAGTTTTAATGCATGAGGAGGTTCAAAATGAGATTGGTACAACTTTAAGTCAATCAAATCCTTCATACAGCTTATGCACATGATATCCATTGAGTTCAAATGCAAAAACTAGTTTAAAACAAGGTGTGGCAGTAAATGGTATGTGAAGTGCAACTTGAAATGTTTGAAAATGCACATGGAGGTTTTTGAAAATCAAAACAGATGGAGTTATGAGCAATTGAAAGTTTGAGCATACTTGAAATGTGATATGAAACCAGTTCCAATATGAAGATGCATTCAAAAACACCAAAGTGAGAATTTGGAGCATGAGTTGAAAAATGATGCAAATCTTGGTCTTTATGGATCTTTGCAATTTGACAGCATTTACCAATCAAGACAATAACTAGACTAAAATCAAGGATGCACACAAGCTGTGATTACATACACCCACCAATTGCAGTACTTTCAAATAAAACAGATAAAACCAGAGATTTACCAAACCTAAAAGATAGAAAAACAGCTGGCCATAAATATTCTAACAGCAGCTTTTGAAAAGATGGTAAGGCACACAACAATTATTTATGCTTTCTCTCTATTTGGAAAACACCAAGCAATGGACAGGTTCTCAACAAATGCAAAACTGAACAGACCTACACCCTGCCTTAATGCACCAAGGGTTTTTAAAAGATCATTCAATGAGTGGTCCTAGCAGCCAGTATTCTTCAACAGTAAATTGAGCAATTGGTATGGTTTGGTTTGGAAAATGGAAGCAGCCATGGTGTACACTAAAGTCCAACCAAATCCTAAATACAAAGTTCATGAATAGAGGTAGGCACCAAACCTGCTACTAATTCATCACAGTTAGCAACAGTAGCCAACACCCCTCATACTAATCAGCAAATCAACAGGTTTATTATGAGAACAGGACTTGACAGCAGTGAAATACCCCTCATATTAAGCAGCCAACATGCTCTTAATAGTCCCCACCACCACCACCACCACCACAAATTGAGTAGAAATTGTATCCTGCACTTACAACTAACTGCTCATGAATTGGGAGGCCTGACTTCTAAGCACAGGCATGGCCAGCAGCAAAACAAAAATCAAAACAAAGAGGAAATGGCCTAGCTGCACTACTGACTGAGGTTTTGAGAAACAGGACAGTTACCTAAGCCAATACCAGACCTACAAGCAGCAGCATGGCATTTGGAATCTCAACCAACCTCCATCAATTGCCCTCATGCCTATGAACTGTGAATCTCATACACCAAACTGTCTATAGCAGCAAATTAATCCTAGTCCATAAATTCCAACAGCCAAGGATCAAACTTTACACCAGCCAACTTAACAAAGCAAAAGTGACACCAGCCCTAACATCTATCAGGTCAGAGTTGACAAAATCCAAAACAACCATGAGTTACTCTTGTTGACAAAGTTAAATCAACAGCAACTGACAAACTCACCAGCTCAAAGCAGAATTCAAGCAGGAATTAAAACACATACATGATTCTTATGGCCTCCTAACAGCAAAATGGATTATCTCAATAAGCCATGAATCCAAGACACTCCTAAATGAAGATCTCACACTAAAAATACTGATTATAACTCCAAGGTTCTAGTTAACTGATTTGCAAAGCTCTCCAATTAATTGAGATTTCAACTTACAAGTTGAAGTGCTAAACCATGACAGTTGGCCTCTTAGCAGGCACCAGCACTGAAATTTAGGACCACTAGTGTTGTCAAGCAAATTACAGCAGGTCTAGAAAGATAACAGGATCAAAATATCTTAAACAACTGACCAATAATGCAACCACAATTCAATAGGCAAACTGTCAAAGTCAAACTCAATCCACAAGCTGCTGCAAAGTTATTTGAACAAGCAAAACCACAAACTTAGAACTATACAGTTGTAGCAGTCAAGTAGTGCTAACATCCATTTATGACATGTATTTTTTTTAAAAGCAAATCCTAGCTATGAAAAGCAACTTTAACAGTGAGGAAGTAGGAGTTGACAAATTCAGATTTTAAAATAAAATTAACAAAAACTTTGTTTAAACAATATGAATCTCAACATGATCATGTCTAGATCAATTAAACATCACAAGATAAACTTGCAAAACTGCTTCCAAACACACCTGACAGAACAGTTAACAATACTAGTGCTAATATGGAATAAAACTCATAATGTCACAAAATGGTAATTGTTTCAACAACAACTTCCTTATCAAAGTAGCAACATTTCCATGTTTCCTTAGTTATCCATTTAAAAACAACATCTAGCATGAGGGATGAGTTTTCAAACTCCAAAGGCAAGATATTTTTTAGACATCATAGTGCAACTTAAACATAACCACATGATGCATAACAAAGAGGTTTAGGGATACATACCTCTTGTAGTCCTCACAATCAAGTTGACTGTAGCAGCAAGAAAATAAATCCCTCCTTCCTTTGAATGTTGCTTTTGGAGAAAAATGCAAGTTTGAGGCCAGTTTGAGCAAATGAAACTCCTGCTGATTTTTGAAGTTATGGACAGCTATATATGATGAACATGAGGTGTTTGAAGTGCTGGAATGGTAGGAGTGGCTTTGTGTAAGGATTTGGCATGGAACATGCATAAAGGTCAAACTTGAGTGGTGTGGAAGTTGACTTTTTGATCCTTTGATTCTTTGAGGAAACCAACGGTGGGAACAACTTCATAGGGTCATTTTAAGGTTGTCTATATGGTTTTTGAAGTGTTGGGATGTTTGGAAGTGGAGCTGTTATGAAAATTGCAGAATGGCATTTTTGATGGTTTTGGAGATTTTGTGATTTTGTGATTTTAAAGCAAGGGGTGAAAGAGCAAAGTCTTGAGTTTTCTCTGGTTTTTTAGAATAGATCTTGTGTAGAAAATGAAGTGGTAAGGGCTCCCTTTTATAGGCAAATGAAGTGAGGGGCAGATTTGAAGATTTCTTCATGTGGAAGAAAGGTTTCACCACCTTGAACCAAACCTCCACAAGAGGGTTTTCTTGGCTGGTAGGCAAGCCTCAATGGTCAAGAAAAATGATGAGTTTTGGTGGCTAATTGCAGGCTAGAAGTATAGCATTGTGGCTGTTTCAGATCATACTTTCCACCTCATGCTTACTTTTTCACTTTAGGATGCAAGTTGCAAAGCAACTTGCATGCCACTTGCTTGGCTTCTCAAACTCATTTCTTCTGCATAATTTTTGTACTTCCATGCTACAACCTCTCTACATATCAGATACAACATGATTCACCAGCTATAATTGGTCAATTTTGATGAAAGGATGATTTCTTGAATTTTGACAATGTGGGACTAAAGTGAAAAACCACCAACTTGCCATAACCATAACTTTCAGCTCACGAATCATTTTGAGATGTGCTAGTACTTTTCAGAAAGCCCTCACACAGCTCTAAAACATTCATGTTTTTATGAGTTTCAATTTTCCAAAGGAACTTGGCCAAAAAGCCTTCCAAAGTTGCTAAAAAATGAACTTAACAATGAAATTTCCCCAAGTTTTTTCCCCCTCTTGAAATGAATTTGATTATAACTCCAAATCTATGCATTTTCTGATCATGGACCACTTAGGGACTTTTATAGGACTTGTCAAGAGCTTCCAAATGAGCTTTGAACCAACTCAATTGGATGTGTGGTTAAGGAGTTATGGTTTAGCCCCTTTCAAAACCGTAATTTCTCGATTTTTCGATTACTCCTTCATCCTTGATCCAATGGTCATGAAAATTGATATGAAAGTCCAATATGACATAAGGAACAACTTTGTTTCACAACTTGAAGTCCAATTCCTAAACTTTGGAGAGTTGACTTTTCGGTCAACTGTACGACCGATCGGTGACTACCGAGTCGCCTATGAACATTCTGGACCTCCTGAGAGTTTGAAACTTCTTGAATGAACTTTATTAAGCTATATGAACTTCATGGGTCATAATCTCACCATTAAAACACCTTCCAACATCAAAGTCAAACTACAGTTGACTTTTACTAGTCAAAAACCCTAATCGGGGCCCCAAACTGCACTGTTCTTGAATCTTAGGTGACAACCTCAAATTGAATTCACTTTTGATCTCATGTTGTATCTTTGAACTTGTTCCATGATTTGATCCATCCAAAACATTGATTGATTAAACCTCAAAGCTTCGATTTTGACTGCGCAAAACCCTAATTCATCTGCATCTTAACAAAGAAAAACTTGAACTGAGTTAAGGTTAGATAATCACATGAGTATGATCCTAAAATGATAATGAGGATCTAAAGGGTCAAAATTTGGGGTATGACATCATGCCTCTTACATCTTTTGATCCAGAGAAAATATTAAAGTACTCTAAAACCAGCAGACCTGAAACATTAAATGTGATGCTGACTTGTTTGGGAGTTGACCTGGGAAAAGATCAACAAAAGTTAGATGACACCATAGGAGGTCATGCTAGGTTTTCATTTTTGGGGGATATGTATGCGCACCACTCGACTGCAATTATGGAAGTTGTTGGTGATGATGCATGAAATGCATACCAATAAGCATGTGCATTGAGGTCATACCTCTTGGTTTTAGTCGGCACATCAATTTTTATGGACAAATGTGTGACATATGTCGACGTCATCTACCTAAGATATTTCATTGACTTGGAGAGATTTGACATGTATAACTAAGGGGTTTCGTGTTTAGTGTACCTCTACTTCAAAATAGTGGAGGGCGGTATATGGAAGACTCGACGACTGATTGGAAATAAGCGTATATTTAAGGATTTTTTTGGCATTTTTACTGATATTAACGTCATAATACCTGTGTTACAATGTTATGTTACTAATATTTCATCCGAACCATTTTCAGGTATAAATCTCCCAGTATTTCCATGTCTTGCCAGATGGGAATATGTAGATGACTACTTTGAGGCTTTGTCACATGCATGCTCGATCCTCCTGTTCAGAAGGAATAAAGCAATCGAGCTGTTCTAAGTTGATCTTGACCTCATCGTGCTATATGATATTAACTGGATGTCGTACGCCGATCACCGTGAGACACGACCCTTGGAGGTGATATCATTATAATTTGGATGACTAACATGTGAGTTTTAACTTATGTACCCCTATCTACCTGAGCGAGTCATGCACAGTTTATGTATATCTAGGTTATTACCTAGAGGACCTACCATTGTTGATCCTACCATTGTACTCCACATGGATGCTTATGAGATTTTTTAACGTACTTTGATCATTTGGTATTAGAAGATGTATGTCGTGTGCAAGCTTCTCGTCCATGGAGTATGGTATACGACTATATCCAATAGTTTTATAGAGTGTCACATCCTTACATGACACTAGATATAGAGGGAGATCCCCTGATGCCAACTCATTAGATCTTAGAAGAGGAGTAGGCAAGGGTTGACGCTGATCTACTACCAATATGTCATTGCATTGTGGCTATTGAAAGAAAGGTCATAACTGGGGGCGAGTTTAAGGAAGGCACTCTTCCAATGGTCATTCTACATTACCATCTTAGTAGAGGCATGACATGCGTTGTAGTAGCTGCAACATAGGAGGAACATGGACACCAAATATATGCACTAGTGAGATTTTATTTTGTATATTTTAACATGTTATATTATGGTTTGTACTTGGATCGACTATGACATTTTATATTTGACATTTTGACATTCGTATATGCACAATAGTTCTTCTATTTTAATTTTATTATTAAATGACAAATGTGTATGATTTATTATGAGATTGATTTATAAATAATTCATGTTGTAAGGTTTATTAAGAAATGACAAAATTCTTATAACTTATTGTCAAAATGTAAAATATTTTCATGGGATTGACATATGATACGGAGATTGAAATCCAAACTAATTTTTAAGAAAAAGAGATACCTTAATCATAAAGTTATTTTGTTGTAGAACTAATACTTAATTTTGAAATCTAAAGTATAGAAATGACATTTTAGAAGAGAATTTTTTAAAGCACCCTGTATATTTCTAATGCACCACACGAATTTTTAAAAATGTCTCTCGTTTTTGGAGATGTATCTCCAAACGCATACAAATACACACATTTTATTCGTTTTTGAGTCACGCTCCAATTTTATGAATAAATTTATTTCAAAAATTCATCTCCAAAAAATGAACATATTTAAAAAATTTGAGTCACGCTCCAATTTTATACAACTATATTCTTAAATAGGCATATTTATATATTATTTTGCATTTATTTTTTATAATAAAGAATTAACATATATTCTTTTATTAAACAATATAAATACTAAAGAATTAACGTATTTAAAATTTAAAACAAATCAGAATAGTTTAAAAAAAACAAGTAGAAAGACAGAACGTTAACCTCGCTTTCAAAGTCCAAAAGTACATTTTTGAAAAAATTTCAAAGATACATTTTGAAAATAAATTTATTCATAAAATTAAAATATAACTCAAAAACAAATGAAATTTGCGTTTTTAAAAATACGAATTAGAAACATATAGAATACATTGAGAAACTGTCTTTTAAAATCATCAAAAATGTGTAATCATACATAGGGTATGATCAACCACTATAAAAAAAAAGAAACCTAAACCTTTTCTAAATTTTTAAAAAAAGTCATGTGGTGTGTTTTTTCGAATTAGTTCTACACTTTGATCTTTGAAAACAATTTGTTCTACAACAAATTTTGTAATCATTTATGTGAAAATTATTGAATTATCTGAAGGCACATTTTGATTTTAAAACAACAGGCAACTTCGTGTTATTCATAACGTGTTGTTACATGGAACATTCTAAGAAAAATGGTTTATAATAAAGTCTGTCAGGCCAAAGGATGCATATTCTATCATAAACCTTAAAATTTAAGGCTTCGTGTTTCCTGACTACACAAACATTATGTAGTCAACAATGAACAAAAATATGTTATACTGCATGAATATCCATAATCACGAACGCAGACAAAAATATTGCCAGAATCAATCAAGGATAGACACATTTAGGATCACATAACTGAACAACTTTGCAGACACTACACATTGAAGTTGATGGAAATTCATTGAAAACTAACTACATGTGTTTACAAACCAGCGCCCAAAAGCTGGAACTCAAATTTGGAACGTATCAATTTTCCGGAAATATAAAAAGCATCTTGAATTATTTTATTCTAAGGCGCCTCCTTGTATTTTTGAAAAATAAAATAGGAAAAATTACCCCATTATTATCAATGGGAATCAAGTATTTTGACCATGTAGTCAAATCAAAATCAAAGTGTGACAAAGAAAATAAATTAACTCAAACTATTGCACCAGCCCCTTCTGCTTGAAAATTTCAAACATGGCAGTTCCGATTTTAGCTGGGGACTCCACAACTGTGACTCCAGCATCCCTAAGAGTGCTGATCTTGTCTTGAGCTGTACCCTTGCCACCCGACACAATTGCTGCACAAACAAATCAAGGTTGCGCAATTAGTGTTGTAGGAAAAATGATGACGCATAACAAATATATACATGATATGAGAACCAATGTAAAAGCTGATGTTGCTTTATTGTCATCACTAAAGGAGTGGTATATGGAAAAGCTTGTTTAGAATTAGACTTATCTTACAAAGTAAATAATTATACAAGTGTTTAGAAGAGCTTTGAAAAATAGTTTAAAATATGCCCATAGATAGCTTATAAACAGTTTGTATATAGCTTATACAACAATTACCCCCAATATCCTCATCAATTGTAAAAACAACTTATAAATAAACTTCTAAGATGGGTTCTAATTGGAAAAATCACATATAACTAGGCTGTTTACATAAAAGCTCTCTAAACATGGATTTTATGCAATCTTCCCATACTAAAATTTGAGCCAATATTTTTTATTACAAGTTCAGCAACACAATAAAGTGATATTTTCTACCCAAGGATAAGAAAACAAAAATGTACCTCCAGCATGACCCATACGACGGCCAGGGGGAGCAGTTAATCCAGCAATAAATGCAACGATGGGCTTCTCAGTCCCACTTTCCTGCAAAGGAATTTGTAAAATCAATTAAAAACTCATTCTTTTGAAAAGATAATATGATACCATAACATGTGTTTGTTTTTTACTTCCGCGTAGACAAAAAAATCCAGTACAAATAAATATCACCATTCACCAGATAACAACACCTATCGAAATGAAATTTAACTTCTCATTCACCAAAAGAAGAATCACATTTATATCATATTCACATTAAACAGCCCTTTGCATGCTCATAACCCCCTAAAACCAAACCCAGGACTAAAGTAGGAACCCTTAACAGGCACACGACAACAACTAACTACCATTAATGAGCACTATGGATAACAGATGTGAAAACAAGATAAATTGATCTAAATTCTAATGTAAAAAAAAAAAGGTAACTCGAACAGAATAAAAGGCAGCAAGTTACAATTAGGTGTTAAGCTGAATTAAGATCGGTTTAGGAGGAATTGCATTCTATAAAAGGAGGAGACAAGTAGGTGTAGAGGGTGAGGATGGAATTGGGGGAATGGGAGAGGTGGAGTCAATTAGAGGAAGAGAAGTATATGGGCTTAGCAGAAGGGACATTTGGCAAAGGGGAAATGTGGATTTGAACTCTGAGAAGATGCGAGGCAAATAGAAAGCGAAACATGAATGATGAGGTAGTAGTTGCTACCTGCATTATTCTGATTAATTTTCTTTATTTGCTAAACTTTTTCCCTCTATTTTTTTCAGTATGATGAAAGTTTTATATCCATTTTTCCAGAGTTATAATCATAGAAACATGTTGGACAATGCACATGTAAAAATCAAGACGGACCTTAATCAGAGCAGCAGCATCCTCTTCTGCAGTTCCGCCTATCTCTCCTATGAGAACGATACCTGAATTACACAAACAGACATAGTAATGAGAACAAACCATCGCATTAACTCCTACAGGAATAATTCGTCAGGAAAATAAACTATGCAGAGAAGACTTCGACATGGGTTTGTGGATAAACTAATAGGATAATATAAGATATATACACATGACACAACAAAAAGTGACCAAGTACCTTCTGTCTGAGGATCCGCTAGGAACTTTGTAAGGCAATCAACAAAGTTTGTTCCGTTGAAGGGATCTCCTCCTATACCCACACAAGTGGATTGTCCAAGGCCAACAGCAGTTGTTTGGAAAACCTGAATGGTTGCAAAAAAATTCAAGGTTTATCCATGTAACCATCATAATGCATGCATCAAAATAACATAATAAAATCTAAATTGGTAATAACTCCCAAGATAAGCCTGTTACCCAATAAAAGACATGAATAAGTTGTCTCTATTTTGAAAGCTGCAAATAAATTTAAATAGATGGATGAAAATTGAGAATTGTTTAAAGCATAAAATGAAAGTAAATTGATCACAAATCCGTGTAAGAAAAGTGATTCAACACAGATATAACCAACTCTTATACAATACGAATGTGTCAATATTTTCTTTGACACCAAGGCACCATCACCAATGAGAGGGATCGGGGAACAAAATTCGATCAAATAATCTTATCAACAGACATATGATATAAGGTAATCTCACTCCAAAGTTGGCGGATGGCATAAAATGGAAGAAGGCCAAAATCTTGGCTGCAGAAACACTCAATTAAAATTGCCTATGGCAGTTGGCAAAAAATCTACTACGCCATTCTGGCATGGCTGCCATTTAAGAAAACTGTCTCATACATTACTGCACAAAATCAACTGTCTTCCCAACAGCAAAAACAAGGACTCACCGCTTCATATGTCAAAGTACCAGAACGAGAAACAATTCCAATGCGCCCAGGTTTGTGGATGTAACCCGGCATGATTCCAATTTTACATTCCCCAGGCTTGATGATACCAGGGCAGTTTGGTCCAATCAAACGAGTTTTGGATTGTCTGTTAATTGCTGCTTTAACTCGTACCTGACATTAAAAAGTCTTAACTTCAGCCACGTGATTGATACAAGCAGAAGAGAACCAAAAATGAATTACAAAGAAGCATCAACTGGCTTGAATTACATTCATCAAATACCCGAATTCATACACAAGGCAACATGAATCAATACATTAGACTATTGCACAATTATATCAAAAGCCATAAACAATTCAAAGGCCACACAAGGCAACATGAATCAATACATTAGACTATTGCACAATTATATCAAAAGCCATAAACAATTCAAAGGCTCACACATGAGCAATCTAATCCCAGTCTTCCAAGAATAGACAAACAGACTAATACCAAACCAAAAAATATAGAACCAAAAAAACGTATGTCTTTATAGCTATATGCATTGAAATTTGAAAGTCTAAACAAATCAAAGGCTCACACATGAGCAATCTAATCCCAATCTTCGAGGAATAGACCAACAGACCAATACCAAACCAAAAAATATAGAACCAAAAAAATGTATGTGTCTTAGACACATCGATAACTAAAATGATACCTATGCAGTTGCATTCAATCCCTTTCATTTTCTCAAATTATTATGTGTGTCTATATGCCAACCACCTTAAACCTTTCTTTCACTAGATCAATCAACATATATTAACCTATAATAATAACAACAACATCATCATCAACAACAACAACAACAACAAATCCAATAATAACCGGCCACATGCAATTACATTCAATCACTCATTCTCTCAAACTATTATTGTTGTCTTCGTGTCAGTGTCAAGTAAGGTGTTTGTGCTTCATATCACAAAATGATATTTAGGTCACCTTACCCCTTTCTTACCCTAGTAAATAACACATAATCATCACAAACAATTATATCAACAGCAAATAAAACCAATTCACAATGCCAAATAAATAAATAACTCAAAACAAGTAACATTGCGACATGCACTTAAGGTCACCCTGACCATCTATAAACCAGATCAATCAACACACAATAATTATAACAACAAAAGAACAATTCACAATGCCAAATAAATAAAAAATCTCGAAATGAGTAACATAGCTACCATATCATGCTGAGGAATCCCTTCCGTAATACAAACAACAAGATCCAACTCCGCCTCCAACGCTTCCATAATCGCAGCCGCAGCAAAAGGAGGCGGAACATAAATAACAGAAGCATTAGCTTTAGTCTCAGCTTTCGCTTCCGCAACGGAATTGAAAACCGGAAGCCCTAAATGTTCGGTTCCACCTTTCTTTGGAGTAACACCTCCAACCATATTCGTTCCATATTCGATTGCTTGCTCCGTGTGAAACGTTCCATTCTTTCCAGTAATTCCTTGGCAGATCACGCGTGTGCTCTTGTCGACGAACACCGCCGGTGACGACGGCGTTGATGATAGGTTTCGGAGTTGTTGGCGGCGCGATGCGATTGATGAGAACAGCTTCGTTACGCGTTGGAAACTCATCGCAAAGTTTTTCTCTCTATCGCTCAGATCAGAAGGTTCGGTGTGATTTGATTTTGTTTCTACGCCGTTTTGATTCCACGAAACTGAATCGAATGGAAAAAGTTGTGCCTCCTTTTGTGACTATACTTTCAGAATAAAATGGAGGATTTTACAAAATGAACATAAAAACAATTTATTTAATTAGTACGAGTACGATAAACAAAATTTACTCACTATTAATTATATTAAAAATAAATTTTCTAAAATATTTAATGGGTACATGTATTTGACTAGGGAAAAATTATTTATAACTCTATTCACTCGTATATATGTATATCATAAGTTACTTTCAACGTTTGATTAAAAAGAAATGTATACTTCTATTGACATCAACTATTGAGATACTAGATGTGATAAATGACTACATCACACAACTTCTTCGAGGTAACTAATAATTTTTTACAATTTCCTTTTCAAGTTAATAGCATTAGTACTTATTATGACTTTTATGCCAATAGGAAAAAAAAAATGGTACGTCTGAAACTAAAAAAGTGATGTGTTATAATTTGTTCTCTATAATTTTTTTATATTCTTTAAAGTTTTAATCCTTTGCTAATTTTTATATAGATAAAATATATCATTCAATAAAATTTAAATAACGTTCATCTTTTATGTAATTTGAGAAAAATGTATTTATAAAAAAAACATTATTTTTAATTATAATATGAAATAAAATAGATACGAGAATTTACAAAAAAAAATAATTAAATAACCGAATAAGAGAATTTATCAAATAAAAAGTTAAAATAAATGAATATAACAATGGGTCAAATAATCTATATATTTTCTAACCATAAAGCGCAATCTAAGAGGGTGAGATTGAATTACGTTTTCTGAATTTTTCTTGTTTTATAGGATTTTTTTTTTTTTTTGAATTTAAGTGTATGAATTTTGAATGAAAATTAAAAAATAAATAAAGTGCAAGAAAGTAAAAGACAAGTGATTTATCCTAGTTCCTCTTTCTTATTTAAGGGTACATCTAGTCCCTTTATTATAAGGGTCATTTGTTCTTTGCAGCATGATATTTGTCCATATAGATATAAAGAACATACCCTTGAATTAATCCATATGAACTCATATCCTACGAACTCATACTCAAATTCAAGATGAGAATAAAAGTGGATGTGTACATGAGTTTGCCATTGGAATCGCTGAAGGTTAACATGTATGTGATTTTCTATTTTATAGAGTGCCTTAAGATTTCTTGATTCGCTTCTGATATGGATGAAGAAAGAAATCTAGATAAACCGTGTGAATCATTACTCTACAAATAGGGATCATAACCCATATAAATAACTGTCTTATGGCTACTTCTCATATTTTCAATGTTCTAATTCGCCCTCCCATCAAATTAGAATATTGACTTATGGTGTCTACACAATAACCTTTCATGCCATATATGTCTTTAGCCATAGACTTAATATCAATTAGACCACTTTAATTTTGACTAGTTAAATAATAGCCCTAACACATTAAAAATTACATTTGTGACCCTAAATTCTAATAATCATCTCACTGGTCACATATGTAACTTTACACACGTGTTAGACTTTATGAGCTCAAAATTTACCATTATATGTTTCAAGCATATCCAAAATAATCTCGTCTAGTATATGTAAGTACATAGAACCAAAGTGATTTTTGTTATATCTATCATAACTAAACTCATCGATGATTACTAATAGTGACATAACTAAATGACATAGATTCATCATGAAATATGTAACGTGAAAATCACAAGAATGTGGCCTTTACATGTTGATTTTCAATTGGTCATATTTTACTTTAGTGAGATCATTCAATAACTTTATTGCACAAAGTATAAATAGCTTAATATCAAACTTTATAAATACAAAAAATATCCAAACATTGAACGCAAAATTCATAAATGAATAACTCCAACTAAACTAAAGATTCCTCGAACCATAAAACACCTATGTGAGTAGTGTGTTCATGAAAAACCTTGGGTGGAAGACCTTTTGTAAAAATATATTCCATCACAGAGTTTGTCCCTAAGTGTTATATGGAAGTCTATCCATTTTATACTCTTTTCTTAACAACTAAGAACTTGATGTCAATATGTTTTGACTTAGTCGAACTCCTATTATTGTTAGAATATAGGAAAGTTGATTTATTGTCGTAGTATAACTTAAGTGGTCTTCCAATTCCTTCCATAACTTGGAGCTTAGTGACAAGGTTCCTAAACCATATCTCATTGTTGGATACCTCAAAAAATGCTATAAATTCTGCTACCATGGTTGATGAAGCAATGAGAGTTTTCTTGGCACTGTACCAAGAAACTGCACTACCATCCAACATGTAGATATAGCCTGAAGTGGATCTTTTACTATCTTGGCATCTAGCAAAATTAAAGTTAGAATATCTAGTGATCTCGAACTGGTTTGGCCTCCTATATGTGAACATATAATCATTTGTTCTCTTTAAATACCTCATAACCCTTTTGGCTACTTTCCAATGATCTATTCTTGGATTGCTCAAATATATTTATAACATCCCAACTATGAGCATAATATACAGACGCATATAGACTTGGGCATACATCAGACTCCCTATAGTTTACGCATAAATAATCTTTTGCGTTTATTGAATTTTTAAGTTTCCTTTTGGGCACTAACTAAGACTAAATTTGTCTCCCTTGGCAACATGAGTATCCCCTGTTTTGCATTTCTGCATGCCAAAACTTTTAAGTACCTTTTCGATATAGCTCCTTTGTGACAATCCTAGAATATCTCAAGATTGATCTCGATGTATCTAAATTCCTAGTATAAAGGAGGCATGACCCTAAGATCTTTCATTTTGATTTTTCTAGATAGAAATTTGTTGGTTTTATGCATCATGCATATACCATTAATGGCAAGCGGTATGTCATCAACATAAAATACCATGAAAATGTACCCACTCTCGCTGAATTTTTGATACACGCCATCCTCAGCAACATTCATCTCAAAACCAAATGAGATAATTACTTCAAGAAACTTGTGGTACCACTGATAGACGTCTGCTTTAGCCCATAAATGGATTTTGTCGATTTGCAAACAATATTCTTTGAGTCTCCTAACATAAAGTTTTATGGTTGCACCAAATTATTTCATCAATGTTGCCATTGAGAGATGTCATCTTGACATCCATTTGACGAAGTTCCAAATTATAATGTGCAACAAGAGCCACAATTGTCATAAAAGAGTCTTTCTATGAAATCAGAGAGAAAGTTTGTTTGAAGTCAATCCATTTCTTTTGGGTATAACCCTTAGCCACAAGAGAAGCTTTAAACCTTTCCATATTACTGTTTTGTAACCAATGGGGTTCACACCTTCTAGTAACATGAAAAGTTACCAAACCTTATTGTCTTGCATAAACTTATACCTCTTCTTCATTGCTTCAATCCACTTTTTTCACTTGGAATCTTGCATGGCTTGGCGGAAGTTTATTGGGTCAACTTCCATCACCCAATTATTTTCCTCATGCTATTGGAGAAAGATCATGTAATCATTTGGAATAATATTTCTCCTTTCTCTAGTGGATCTCCAGAAAGGTATTGGTTTTTGGAACACCTGTTCTTGAGGATATTGAGTTTGCTCTTTATGAATTGCCAATTCATCTTGAATAGGAGAAGATTCAACAATTTCTTGTGGATGTTCCATACTTGTTTTATCAAAAGCAACCATATGAATCAGTTTTGGAATTGTTAGGGACTTTTTCTCTAAAAATTCTCTAACCTTATTCCCCCCCCCCCCCAAAACTCAATATCCTCAAAGAATGTGGTTGTTCCTATCTCAAAAATTGAGTTTAATTTGGAATCATTAAATTTGTAGCCAATATATCTCTCTGAATAACCAATAAAGTAGTTGCTTATTGTTCGAGAGTCCAATTTCTTTTCATTTGGCTTATAAGACCTTGCCTCAATTGGACATCCCCATATGTGGAAATGTTTCAAACTTGCATATCACCCAATCTAAATCTCATAAGGTTTTTTAGAAACTACCTTGGTTGGCACTCTATTTAGAATGTAAGCTGCATTATTTAGTGTCTCTCCCCATAGTGATTTTGGCAAGGTAGAATGACAAATCATACTCTTTACCATATCCTTAAGAGCCAGATTTCGTCTTTCTGCCACACCATTCATGTTATGTGACCATCGCATGGTGTAATATGGGACGATTCCGCGTTCCTCTAGGTATATGGAAAAACGCCATGGACATTGTTCACCTGAGCCGTCATATATGTCGTAATATTCACTGCCATGATCATATTTTACATTCATAATTTTTTTCTTGAGTTGATTCTCAACTTTAGCTATAAATAATTGGAACACATCCAATGATTGAGACTTTTTATGTATAAGAAACATGTATGCATATCTAGAATAATCATCTATGAATGATATAAAATATTGTTGACCATTCTAATAAGGCTTAGGAAATGGTCCAAAAATGTTGTATGTATCAATTTTAAGATATTTATATCTTTATATGCATCAAATTTCTTTTTTTTTGTTGGTTTGTTTACCTTTAGTGCATTCAACACAAATATCAAAATTTGTGAAGTCAATAGAATCCAAAGTTTCATATGACACCAGTCGCTCAACTATATTTTTAGACATGTGACCTAGGTACTTGTACCATAATGATCCCGAATTGTTATTATCAATTTTATGCTTAGTACCATGTGATTCCACATTAAGGATTCGCTATAGGTAACTATTGTGTCAAAAAAATATTAATTATCAAGACCCATACGTGAACCAGTTCCAACAATATCTGAATTAAGATACAACTTAAATTTATTATTTCCAAGTGAACATAGATAACCTGATTTGTACAAATAAGAAAACTAAATTAAATTCGGCCTAAATGACGGTACCACAAAAGTTTCTTTCAAATCCAAACAAAATCCAATACACAATAATAATCTAAAGTCCCCTACATCTTCCACCTCCGCCGACTTTCCATATCTAACATAGATGTATATTTCAAAATAATTTGGCTTTTGGTAGTTCAAGCAACCTTGCATTGAAACACTTATGTTATAGTTGCACTGGAGTCTAATAATCAGCCACCATTTCTATGTTGTTTCCCGCACTTATTCGACATATAATCCACGAATCGGTAATGTTTATGTTAGTCTTTTTACTGCTTTTGAGTGATATTTACTATTTTCATTTTTTCTCGAGTTTTATGTTTTTCTAGTAATTTTGTTACATTTAGTGCATTTTACGCGCTTGGTAGTGGTCTTGATGTTTTCAGGTCCATACGGAGAAAGGTAAAAGACTTGGGCGAAGAAATAGGAGATTCGGGAAAAGTCTGAGAAGTTTTTTAAGCAGTCCAGTGGCCTGACACGGCTATTCGTGTCACCTGAGACGGGTCGTGTCAAGAGAGGATCCTTAAGGTCGTGTTAGAGAAGAGAGCAGGGGGCTGACGCGGGTGCCCGTGTCAGCTGACACGGCCCGTGTTGGCTTGGGCGTGTCATTCTCCAATTTCTTGTTATTTCTGTTTGTTTTGACCCCCGAGTGTATTTTTGGAATTTCCTGACTTCAGTATTGGATTCGTTAATATTTAAGATACATTTGGACAAAGAAAAAGAAACTTTTTTACTATTGTAATTTGAGAACAAGAAAAGATTTTGACAAGAAGGATTGAGCACTCAAGAGCAAATGGAGAACAAAAGATTTTTAAGGGCGGAAGCAATTGAAGATCAAAGTCATCCTGAAGCACCCTTATAATGTTGAATCTAATTGTTGAATTTACTTTTGTTAGATAACCCCCCCCCCCCCCCCTCAATGTTAGGGGTGTCCTTGAATTGCTATTGTATGAATATTATTTCCTTGTTAATGACATAAGCACTTATTTTTACTCATCAAGTTTTATCATTCAATGATTTTATCACTTATTCAATCGGACAAATTGATTTAGTTTTTCGGTTAACCTTAGGTCGGATAAACCATTGTTAATACAATTTGATCGATAATGCCTCAGTAGATAATTCCTAGGACTAGGATTACCCTGTTGTGCACTTGAATACTGCTGAAACTATTTTCAATATTTGATTTCAAATTAATTTGCCTATGGACGTAGTAAATTGATTATGATCTCAAAGGTTTTCTCACTAAGGCCTTAGGGGAAAACACTAAGAGCAGTCAAGAACTTGATAAAAACTGTGTTTATGTTATGAAATAAGGGTTGATATTCTTGCAAGGAAATTCATACGCTGCCCCTAGTATGCCCTCAAATCTTTTTCAATCCTATTCTTTAGTTTGCCTTCTTTTAAATATTGTCTTTTAATATTTCCAAATCAAATCTAAAAACCCCAGTTGAGTTTTGTTTGATTGAATATGAATTACGCTTATATTGCCCATGCAGTCCTCGAGATCGATACTGGGGATAACTCCCTTATTTTAACTACAATTGGCAGAATAATACACTTGTTATTTCTGCGATCATCTAACCACCAAGTGTTTCTAGGTACTGAAGATAAATTGACCTTAGAATAGACCAAATCATGAAATATACCTTTCCTTTCATGCCAAGCATAATATTTAGGATATTTATTCTTCATATGTCCATACATTTTGCAAAAAGAAATATTTATTAACTTGTTTTTGTTTATTTTGTGCTGTAGCATTTGCAGCTTCATTCTTGGGCTCATTAGTTTTCTTTCTTTTTCCCTTGTCCTTAGAGGGCCGACAAAATAAACACTTTTTGTCTTATTTTGCTTCAAACTTTCATATTCTTTCACACAAAATGAAATTAGCCCATTAAGAGACCATTTCTCCTTTTGACAGTTATTAGATATCTTTAATTGACAAAATTGTGAAGGAAGTGAAATCAATATTAAATGAATAAGTCTTCTGACAACTCAAGTTTTAATGAGTTAAGTTTTGAAACAATGTTTGACATGCCCATAATGTATTCTATTATATTTTCTTTGTCTTGATACTTCATGGAAATCAAGTTTTGAAGAAGAGTCCTGGATTAATGATCATGAAACTCATGCGATTAGAGAGATGCTACTTTTCATAATCTTTCCTTTGTTCGAGGTATTGAATTACGTAGGAGAGTGTTGTTGATCCATCCTTAACGCAAGGTCAAGATCCATGTAGTCAAGAACAATTTTCATGCTCTCTTTCCAGTCCTTAAAATGTGTACCATTATGGATCAGAACCAAATTCATATTAGTAGATATTAAAGCAATTGTAGTTGAAAATAGAACAAAATAAACACTATGAATATACTCGCATAAAAGAAAAAATGATTATTAATACATTCAAATAATGACATAACCCATCTCAAAATACCTAATACACCATCACTATCGAGTCTTTGGACACTGATATCAATTGTTAGTAGTACTCTTGTTATTATGATCAAACATTGATAATTAAACATGTCAAATACTAAACCCTTATTTGGATTGATTTATCATTCGCATGCAAAACCTTATAAGTATCACATGTTTACCATCACATGTGCGTATGAAATTCGGCAAAACATCAATTGTCCTTTAGGTCAGTTAACACACACACACACACACACACACTTGCGCATGCGCATGGTATGCATGCATGTGTGTCTGTGTGCATGCGCGTGCACGTACGTACGTGCACGCGCATGCACACAGACACACATGCATGCATACACGCACACACACGTACGCACGCGCACATATGCGGTTGCACACATACACATACAGTCACGCGTACACACACACATACACACATTTAATATTTCTTTTAAGTAATCTCCAAAAAGAGGTCACTTTGGTGAATTTTTTTTAATTGACTCATTTAAAATATTAAATTATTGTACATAATATAATCGTAGGAAAATTTGAAAAAAATTGTACCAAAATTAATGGATAAAATAACTAAGGGACACGACCATGCAAACCAGCAGGACCTACTCGTGTTTCAACCTGTGTCTGTTTTGATATGTGAACCAAAACAGCATAAATATATTGCTGAATTTTTTTACAAAAAAATTAAAATAAAAAAAAAACGACATTATATTAGTCTAGGTGAGAGTCTGTCAGTCATAGGCCATGACGGTTGTCGCCAGACGATGACCGAATGAAATTACGCGTCACCCAATGATGATGATCGTCATTTGGAAAGGTGTTACTCGTTCAATAATGCTAATAACCATCAGCAAAGGCATGTCCATCATTTGGGCTTCGAAGCGTAACAGTTATCCCGTCACCACAGGTGACGGTTGTCATTGTTCCCATACTACGATTTTCTGCAAAAACAACGATAGACTCAAAATATTCCAAAATTTATAAAGTTTGATTCAGCATCCAACACAAATTTGACGAATCACATCGTCAAGTAGAAACAATATCAAGATTTAAATCAAAGAAATATTAATCCTTACAAAAATTGGAAGATCAAAAGAGATCCCAATTTTTTTGGAACCCTTGTTTAAAAAAATTCCCAAAATTCAAATTGAAACAGGCATGGGTGACTCTGATACCACATGTTAGGATGATTTGTTCTTTACCATATGACATTTATCCATATAGATATTAATAAAAACAACTTTAAACTAATTCCTATGAACCCATATCTGAATTCAAGATGAGAATAAAAGCATAAGCGTACTTGAGTTTACCATTGGAATCGTTGAAGGTTTGCAGGTATGTGATCTTCTAATTTGTATAGTGCCTTAGGTTTTCTTGATTCTCTTTTGATGGGGATGAAGAAAAAAAGCCAGATTAACCATATGACTTGTTACTTTACAAATGGGGATTATAACCCATATAAAACTGCCTTATGGTTACTTCTTAGTTTTTCAATATTCTAATTTGGTCCCACATCAATTTAGGATATTGACTTACGGTATCTACACAATAACATTTCATGAAATATATGCCCTTATCCATAAACTTAATATCAATTATACCACTTTAGTTTTGCCTAATTAAATAATGGCTTTAACACATTGAAAATTACATTTATGACCCTAAATTCTAAGATTCTAACCTTGAGGGATTTTACACTATGTTAGATATTTGTACAAGCCTCACTACAAGACCCTCTTACAATATTCTAATGCACACAAGAAAGTAAACCATTTTCTTTTCACAAAACTTAGAGAAAGCACACCATTTTCTTCTACACTTGCTTGTCATTACACCTTGGTGAACAAGTTACAACAAATTGATAAAAGGATATTTTGAATAATAATGATTTTGGACATTTACCAAAATTATGAAATTTAGTCTTCCCTTTCAATAGACAACTCAAAATAGTATAGATATTAAGTGCTAAAAGGTTGAAGAAACTTTTTTATGATAAATGAAAATTACGCATCAAAAAGTTTCTAAGAAGTTTGTATTTTGAACACTTGATATTTGAGTGAATTGTTTGAAATTGTGAGTAAAAAGGTAATTATAAAATCTGATGTATTTTGGCTTAAATACATCCCATAATACCCCTAGGATTTGATGTAATGGTTTGCTAAAGATTCATGAACAATTGCAATGAATAGGTATCACAAAGGTTCATATTTTTCACATTTTTTTCAGGGTGCAATTGATTGTAAAAATTGCAACATTCAAATGTTTCAGGAAGATCAAAGAAGCAATCGATTTCACAAATGAAGCAATTGATCAACACCTTAAAAAATTTCAATTTTGGCAGGCAGAGGGAGCATGCAATTGATTGCTTGATATGTGCAATCAACTACACTATTAAAAAGTTTGAATTTTGGCCTTTAAAAGATGTGGCTTGGATGATAATCATGCATGAGTGTTAAGAAAACTTAAGAAGGGATTTGATGAAATATTTTGAGCACCTTAAATTTACACACATATGAATTGCCATTGTAACTTATCTTAAAGGGGAGAAAGAATGAAGAGTTATGATTGTTGTCTAAATTTATTTACAAAAATTTTAAATTAGTGCATAAACAATTATTCCTCATTCCATACAATTGATTGTATGTTGAATATGTTTTTAAAATTTTGAAAAAATTGGAGGTGCCAATCGATTGCTCTTTTCACATAATCAATTGAACACTATGAAAACTTGAAAATTTTGAAATATTTTCCCTATTTAGGCATGGTATAGCATAGGAAATGATGTATGAACATGATATATGACGATCAAACATAATTTTAGCAATTAACACGCATCTAATTAGATCACAAACATAACCATATAATCATTAAACATTAATGTAATATCATAATTTAATTAATTAAAAAATTGAATTGTGAATTAAGCAGGTATTATATCAGGAGATGAACAACATATACCTTGATTTTTTGATAAATCATGAAAGACAATGCCTTTTTCAAGATCATCATGCCATGAATATGTGATATTTTAAATATTAAATTCATCCAAAAGACCAAGTTTTCTCCTTATCTTGTAAAATGTCTCATTGGCTAGCGATTTCATGAAGATATTTGCCAATTGATCATGCGTGACCACAAATGCAACTTCAAAATCTCCTTTAAGAACACGGTCCCGTAGGAAATAATGTTGGATATCTATGTGTTTAGTTCTTGAATACATGACTGGATTTTTTTGTTAGGTTGATAGCACTTGTATTGTCATACCTAAGTGGAATGCATTCTAGACCGTAATCGCAAACTTGTTGCTATAGTCATAGAACTTGAGCACAAAAACTTCCAACCGCAATATATTCTACTTATGTCATGCTAAGATCGAATAAGCCTACTTTTTACATGACCATGAAACTAGAGCATTGCCTAGAATGTGGCATATACCATGTGTTTTTTCTATTATTTTTGTAGTGTACATAATCTGAGTCAGATATCCAACTAAATCACATATACTACCTTTATGATACAATCGACATTTGTGGTTCCCTTTATGTACTTCATGGTCCTTTTTACTGAAGAGAGGCGAGATTCCTTTGAACATGCTTGATGTTGATCACATAGGCAAACACTAAACATGAGGTCAGGATGACTAACAAGGAACCAATCATACCTCGATACTTTGTTATATCAATGGGGACATCAAATACATCTTGATCAACATATGTGCTTGAACCCATTGAAGTATCAATCTCTTTGTAATTTACCATATTGAATTTCTTTAAAAGTTCTTTACAATACTTGGATTGATTTATAAGTATACAATTATTTGATTGCTTGATTTGTAGTCCAAGAAATTAGTTCAGTTTTCCACTATATACATCTTAAGTTCTCCTTGCATAATCTTTGAAAATTCTTCACATAGATCTTTTTTTGTTTATCCAAAAATAATGTCATCAACATATATTTGAATAAGTAAAGTGTGATCTTTGATCTTCTTAATGAACAATGTTGTATCCAACTTTCCTCTGTTGAAACCTCTTTCATATGGAAAGTTTCTAAGTCTATCATACCAAGCCTTTGTTGCTTATTTTAAGCCATAGAGATATTTCCTCAACTTATACACATTTGAAGGATACTTGAAGTCTTCAAAACTAGGAGGTTGTTTAACACAGACTCCTTCATTGATTTATCCATTTAAGAATTCACTATTAGCATCCATTTGGTATAACTAAAAATTCACATAACAAGCATATGCAAGCAATAAACAAATAGCTTTTAACCTTGGAACAAGAGAGAACGTTTCATCAAAATTGATTCCTTCTTTTTTGTTTTAGCCTTGAGCCACCAATCTTACCTTGTTTCGAACAATTATTCTATTTTCATCAAGATTATTTTTTAATATCCATTTAGTGTCGCTGATGTGTTTACCATTAGGCCTAGGAACAAGTTCCAAAATTTTATTTCTTTAAAATTGGTTTAATTCTTCTTGCATGGAAAATATCCATTGGTCATCCTCTATAGCTTCATTAATATTAGAAGGTTCTATTTGCGAAACAAAATTCATGTTCAAGAAAGCATCCTTGAGATTGAGATGAGTAGATACTAATTTTCAAATGTCACCAATTATGTTGTCAATTGGATGATCATAGTGGGTTCTTCATCCTTAAGGAAGATTATTTTGATTCTACTCTTAAATAACTTTATCTTGTTGCCCTTATTGTTCAATATGATCATCTTTGATATTGCTTTTAATTGGTACTTCAACTAAATCATCATCATCACAAACAACAACTTTATTCTACTTAGAATGATTAGATTCATCAAAAGAAACATGCAAGGATTCTTCAATAACAAAAAAGTTTTTATTGAAAATTCTATAGGCCTTACTTGTAAGAGAACAACCAAAAAATATACATTCATCGGATTTCTCATCGAACTTACCGAAGTTTTTTTGCCATTATTTAAAACAAAACATTTTACCCAAAGACATGAAAATGTGAAATATTTGGTTTCTTTCCCTTGTAAAACTCATATGGTATCTGATCTTACCGGATCAGAAAACGATCAGCGACTAGCAACACATCATGAGCTCCTTAATTCCCCGGTGGTGGAGAAGAGAAAGGGGTGTACATATAAGGCACTCCGATGCTAAAGTTAGTTTCAGCAAGAAAGAGAAGGCAAGTACAGAAAAAATGTGAGAGAATAGAATACCTGAACCTCTAGTGAAATAAGGTATTTATTTATAATGTGCCCCCAACATTGGGCCAACCATTACTTTACATTGGGTTGAATCACTAGGCCCAATACGAGTAAATGCAAGGCTGCGTGGTGTAGGGCAGACCAACACATGGTTTTCGCCCTGGGTCAACTGCCTCGTGATCTTCGGGAGGTGGATAATTGCCTGATGACTGTCCCCGCGTGGAGGGAGGGCACGTGGAGTCTGTGGGGGAGACGCGTGAGCGCTTCCCATGTGATGACTCCACAATAGAGAGATGGATTGATTTGTGCCCGATAGTGGGGCAGCCTCTGGCCCAGTCCAGAATAGAATCCCCCAAGTCGTTTTTCCTAAGCAGAGGATTAATAACTTAAGAATTAGTTCTAGCATCGAGGACCTTCCTAGAGGAGTGTTGTGTGTGTTCGAAACATTGAGCTCAGAGGATGAAGCGCGTGGCCAGGAGTAGGAGCTGCTCAGGATAGGAGCTCTTGGGGGGTGTCGCTACTGCGAAAATCGGCGCCGGCTGAACAGAAGAGTCGTCACCGTGCGTTATTTATCCCACGGGAGGGAAAGGAAACGCTCAGAGTAAACCTCGCACAACACGGGAAAGGTATGGTCGTCGCAACCAAAACCTGGATTCGGGAGTCGGTTACGCAAGGGGAAGGTATTAGCACCCCTCACGTCCGTCGTACTCGACGGGATCCACGCTTGTTTTCTGGTACGGATTGTTACTTCTATCTAAACTAAAGGTCAAGGGTTAAAAAAGAAAAGAGAATGAAATAAAATGACTCGGCAAAGTATCGCACTTTATGCCTACGTATTCCTGTCTGGAACGAGAAATCAGAGTCAACGTAGTTCGCCTACCTACGGGAAAGGAGGGGAAGGTTGCTCGCTAGGATATCGCATCCTATGCCTACGTACTTTCATACATCATGAAAGATCAGAGCAAACGTAGTTCGGGCCACGTACGACACAGGTCTGTCTGTTGTTTGTTTTTATTCCTTCTGAAAAAGGTTTTTCTGATTAACAGTCCAAGCGGACGAAAATGACGCTTTGATGAATTCACATTCTTTTACGAAAGAAGTGTCTTTTATTGTGTTTGAAATCTTTATGGTGTTTTTCTGTTTGTTTTGAGAAAGAAAGAGACAGAACTCTAACCTACGGTTGCGAAGGGAAACAAACTAACCTAATGTTATCATGCATGGGTTAAGACCTAGTGTCTATCATGCTCCTCTCTTGCACAGAGAGAAACAGAGATCCTAAGGGAACAGACGGAAACAGAAACAATATTAGATATATACAGTAAAGCAATAAAATGCATGGATGCAACAATACAAGCGAGGCAAGAGAGTCCCACTCAACCTCGAACCTAGAAAACAATAGGCAAAAGTGAACAGGCTTCACTTTCAACCCAACAGGGTAAACAGCAAACAATACAGTCCAGAAAACCAATCAATACATCAAGAATGAAATACAACAAAAATAAACAGCCACAGCAGCGCAGCATCAACATCAGTCTTCAAGTCATCTCCATACAGCTACAAGCTTCAGCAAGCCTCAATCTCCATCTCCACAGCTTTTCAGCAAGGTCTTGATTATCAGCCTTCCATCTACAATGGCTTTTCTTCAAGTCTCAATCTTCAGGATGAACATCAGTCAACAAGATGAAGTGAATGAATGTTATACGGCCAATTACCTACCAAGGGTGGTTCATCAACTGTTAACATTATACAGATAATTTTCCCTCAAAAGTTCTATCTTTCAAATACATTCACTGATCCTTCCAAAGGAAGGAGGTGGGTATTTGATAGAGACTTTGAATCATAAGGAAAGGATGGATGCAGACAAGGCATTCCATGTTTGAGAAACAAGCTTTCTAATCTAGAGCTCTGCCTAGCTCCTAAACCCTAATCTCCTCAACAGCTGCTGGAAGGAATCTCATCTCCAATCTCTGGAAGTTGGCCTTCAGTCTCTGGATCTCCAATGGCTTCATCATCACAAGTCTTCAGCTTCCCCAATCCCCAAGCAATCCCAATACCCACACAGACAAACAATAATCCCCAGAGGGCACACCACACCAATCAATCAAATATAGACAGTAATATACCAATAGCAGTAGGGGAATCCAAGTGATTTCTAAGGGTACCTATCCTATACCCATAACCCCTATAGTCCATACCTCAAAAATCAAATGAAAATTTCCTAAAAGAATTAAACCATCTCCCCTAAGTTGATTTAAAATCCTAATTTTATTCATGTTATTCACACCTAAACTAATCACCTAAAATTAAGTCCTAAAAATATGAACTAAATTGTATATACAAGCTAACAAGGTCTACTAATCAATCTAAAAAGAATGGGTGAAAAATATTAAAGCAACTATTAGAACCAAAATTAACAAATTCATGTATGAAATGAAACACTTAAAATATGCATTTATTTGGAAAATATGGGAAAAATATCAAATGAAAAATAAAATGCAATTTTTATTTTTTATAATTTTCTAGACTCTTTGAAGAAAATTATGCAAAAAGAATCATTGAAAAATAAGGTTTTTATGATTTATTATGATTTTTAGAAAATGCATGAAAAATGAAAAGAAATTAAAAATGAAATATAGAGAAATAGAAGGAGGGGGTGAGAATAGCCAATGCGCTCAGTTACTTTTCCAGGTGGGCCACATAGCAGGGGGTGCGAATAGAATAAAGAGATAGGCCCAGCGCGCTTCAGAATTTCAACAAAAAAATCAAAAAAACTCAAACGGTGTGGATAGCAACATTTCCAGTTAAAATTATTGGGCCTGCGCTGGGAGGGGTGTCAAAAGCAAGTAAAGTCTGAGCCCACTCAGAAACCATTAGTAAAACGGTGCGTTTGATCTTTTAAATCTCCCTCCGTTTTTTCTTTAAACCACAGCCACACGATTGGGCTCAGAGTCAAAGTCAATTGGATGATCCAACGGATGACCATCATCGTCCCCAAATGAATTCTAGGGTTTCTGAAATTCCAACTTCCATGCATAGATTTTCCAGTCCTTCGTTCTCCCTTGCCTCTCCATGAATTAACACGATCCAAAGACAAAAAACACTCTCCTCCTCGCCCTCTATACAACCATGGTGTTAGATCCTTCTAAAACTCATCCAAGCTCCAAATCCGATAGGTGTAACAGATGAAATCCACCATTAACACCTGCGATCAAATGCTTCAATTCTTGCCAAAACTTATCCTAACCTAATCTACACCCCATACTGGTCATTCTAAGCTATAAAATGAGGATTACCGTGCTATGTTCCATGTGTTATGAACCTTAATAGAATTGGTGCACTCTGGTCAAACTCCATGAAACTTGTCCAAACTTTGTGGAAATCATCATCTAACCTAACTTAACCAGTCTAAGCTAACAAAACCCTATCATGCTGACTAAACTATGCAAATCGAGCAGAGATACCAACCTGGTTTAAAATGGAGATACAGCTATGGAAACCCTTGAATCAATGCTTGCAGGGACTTGAAACTGATCCACACACTACCACTTTGATTCTGTATGCAAAGATCTTGGCTCAAACTTCTTGTATCATGTGATTCAAATTTCTTGCACCTTGAATGATGAAACTTGTATAGCACTATCCTTGCTCAATTCAACCAAATTCTTATGAGAATTGTAATCTATGGATGATGGTGATGAAGATCAGATCAAGAAGTGTGAGAATTGAGGGAGATTTGAGAGAGTTTGAGATACTTGTGCAAAATGGAGAAAGTGAATGAAACTTGGGGTTTTGAGAAAATGAGATCACCAACCATGGCATGAACCATCTCATATCAATATATAGGTGTCCTTAGAACCTCCTAGAAACTTGGAGAATTTTCCCTTGCATTCTTTCCTTTGGATTTGGTTTATGTATCTTCCATTACAAGTAACCATGGAAAACTCCCAAAATGTGAACTAAGCTCAAAATTCCACTTTAGCCAATGTATTTAAAATGATCTTTCCATTCAAAATGACCTATAATTTTGCTTCATTTGGCCAAAATATGAAAAATCTCATTTTTAAGTCCATTTTTATTCATTAAATCCAACAATTTTGAAACCTTGTGCTATGAATCTTTCCAATCTCTCATGGTCACTTTTCTAGACTCAAAATGTCATTTGGAACAAGTTTTATGTTGTAAAGTTTTCCATTTGAAGCTTCCTTGTATGAGTTTTGGGCATAGGTTAAAATGACCTATAATTCTCAGATGACCAAAATACCCTTTGCTTGCCAAGACCATAAGTAGAGTTCCACAAATCATATGAAGGCATACTATACCATTCTAGAAAGCTAAGACAATGAGGAACAACTCTTATGTTGACTAGAAATTCATTTTAAATCTCCTTGAGGGGTAAAAATAGCTTGGAAGTCAAGTCACTTTCACAGACAAAATTTCAGATACCTCAGATGACCTGTAACTTGCAAGGACCATAACTTGAGTTCTATAAATCTCCTTGATGTCTTCCACCACTCAAATTAAAGGTATTGAGATCCTCTACAAGTTTCATGTTGGCCAAGGATCCATTTGAAGCTTGAATTTTGACTTATCTGGCTTGGAAATTTGACCTAAACTAGGGGATTTTACACAGAAACCCTAATTTAGAAACTCCTCTTCTCCTTGATTTCTCTTGATTTATTCTTAGCATAACAACATATCCTTATTCTTCATGTCAAATGATAAACCACACATCTCCTCAATAGCCCTTAATGCCCTTCCATCAGTCATTTGACCTAGAGTTGGCCCAGGGTTGACCCAGATGAAACCCTAGTTGACTGTCTTCAACTGTAATTCTTGTGACTTCACCAATGACTTGTCTCCTTCTCCAAATGACTTTCTAAGTCCTCCAAGATGTCTAGATACTCCCCATGCCTTCAATTCACAGCTCATACTTTCCTTGATGATCCTCAGACACCCTCAGTTAGGAGATGTACTCAATGCTTGATCTAATGACTTCTCCAACTTTCAAATTCTTTTCTGATGACTTGAATGAGATTGAATTTGAATAATAACCTCTTGATAGGCCTCTAGAGATGAGAATAATGGTTGGTCCCCTGTTGAATGAATGGCTATGCTTGTGTTATGCAGATGAGTAACCTATGTACATGACTCTATATGCAAATGCTAATGATACTGAAACATAAACCAAGTGAATAAGGTTGGGCAAATTTTAGGGTGCAACAACTGCCCCTATTCAAAAGACTTGGACCCGATTGGGTGAAGAGCCCGGAGCCTTCAGACATTCACGGTACGAGGCGGTTGAATACTAGGAACCCAGAAATTTGCCAACCGTAGAAATAAACTGCGCTCCTGCTTGAGGAACGACATTCATCAACTGAATCTGACTGTTACGGCAACCCACTGATCTCGTAACGACCGTGTCGGGGATTCTTCTCATCATCCTAAAAAGATTTTATCATCGCAGAGATAGAACATTGTCCACGTCAGGACGCCTGCTTCGTCAACTCGAAAAAACTTCAACGACTTTGCTGGGGATGGGTCGTCTGCCTTCTCGTCAGAATAAAATCGTCCACGTTAGGAATAAACTCTTCCACGTTAGGAATAACACCGTCCACGTTAGGAATAACATCATCCACGTTAGGACTCACCCTTCCACGTAAGGAATAACCATTCCACGTTAGGAATAACATCGTCCACGTTAGGAATAACATCGTCCACGTTAGGACTCACCCTTCCATGTTAGGAATAAACTGTCTTTCTTCGTTAAACTCTTCCCCATAAGGAATACATCTTCTTTTGATTTGTCCACGTAAGGACTCCATCTTTCCACGTAAGGAATACCTCTTCTTTTGATTTGTCCACGTAAGGACTTCATCTTTCCACGTAAGGAATACCTCTTCTTTTGATTTGTCCACGTAAGGACTCCATCTTTCCACGTAAGGAATACCTCTTTCCACGTAAGGAACGTCGTCTTTCCACGTAAGGAACACCTCTCTCTTTCCACGTTAGGAATATCTCTTTTCCACGTTAGGAATGCAATTTTGCTCGATATGTCCACGTACGGACTCCAAGCTTCGTTTCACGTAAGGAATCACAATCTTTCCACGTTAGGAATAACCTTGTCCACGTCAGGACTCATCTTTCCACGTAAGGAATAACTTGATATGCTTTGTCCATGTAAGGACTCCGATCTATTGACTTGCTGAGGAAATAAAACTTGTCCACGTTAGGACCCATGCACCTTTGACCCACTGGGGAAGTGAGACTTGTCCACGTCAGGACTTACATCTCAACCTGCTGAAGTAATGAAGCTTGTCCACGTCAGGACTTGCGCGCCTTTGACTTGCTGGGGAAATAAGACTGCGTCCACATCAGGATTCATACTTTGCCCACAACACGAAGAAGGATAAACTTGTCCACGTCAGGACTCTCGTATCTCGCCATCGCGAAGAACTATAAACTTGTCCACGTCAGGACACACATTCCATCAATACTGAGATATCGAAACTCGTCCACGTTAGGACTAGCACCTCCTATCAGCCCATGAAACAAAACTGTCCATGCTAGGACTCCCCTTTTCTAGCACGAAGAAAACCCGTCAAGAAATTGTCCACGTTAGGACTCATCTTTCCGTTGGTCCGCAAACTTCTCATCACTGACGTTATAGCGACTTTGAGGCTGACTCTACTGGGGACATTTGGAAACCGAACTACCAGACGCCTGTTCTGATAACCGACGGTGACCTCTGAAATTCTGGCTCATGGAACCTTTTAATGCTGACGTAACAACAACTTTGAAGGAAACGATCCGCTGGTCGGACTAGAGAAACTTCAACAAGAAACCCTGGCGGGGAAATAAGTAACTCTGCTTGGGGACAAAGAGAAACTTATCCTACCGACTCTGTGGGGAGTAGTGCCAAAGCTGACACTTCATGGGATGTCTCACGCCGAGACCTCGAATGTTTGACGATTCATCTGAGCAAGAGCTCTCTCTACCTGCAAGAGAAACAATACTTGAAACAAACGGTTAGCTAACCTAGTTTATGTTTCAAAATGCATGTGTCTGATAACGATGCAATGCTCGCTTCGACATGGAAAATTCTATGCTTTTATTTGGTAGATGTGAATATGACACTGTATGCCAATGCAAATGCAGACTCGAACTGCCGAGATACAGGAACTGCTTCAGCAAAATAAATGCCGAAGATAATGCCAACTCCGCTGGGGATAGCCAGATGCTACAGAACTATCCCAGCAAAATAAATGTTGGGAGAGTGAAGTCGACTCAGCTGGGAAATTGGGAACTCGAACCAAACACCTCACTGAAGTAACACCCTGTTGGGGGATATAACTCTATTGGAGAATAGCAGATGCGCCTGGTATGCTTGAACTTCTGCTGGAGAGTGGACGGATATCCCTGACGGTATTTTGGCAAAATAAATGCCAGAACTCGCACCAACTCTGTCAGGGATAGTCTTAATCTTCGAGTTCCACTGGGAGGAATGAAAACACTTGCTGGAAAGAGAATTCCGCTGGGGATGGGATGATTCTCTTGGGGAAAATTAAATGACTCCACTGGGGGAGAGTACCTGACCCTGCGGGAAAGGTGAACTTGCCTGAATACGGCTCACAAATATTAATCTTCTGCGATTAAACCCACTCTACTTGAGATACATTGTTTGGATACAGCCCTATAATCTTGGAATCGCCAAACTCTGTTGAGGATAAACGACTTTGCTGGAGGATGTCCTTCGAAATAAGCCACGACTAGCTGGGGGAATTTGATCCTTCTTCAGGAGGAACATGCATGACTTGCGTGGGGATCAAACCTTTCGTTATTGCAGTCTTTGGATCATCTTCCTCGTACGGTTATGAAACCTGCAACAACACAAACAAGACAAGACAAGCCTATGTAACTGAATCAATTCAGGTTAGTGACGTTATCTTCAGTTAATTCAAAGCTTTAGCAATTGTTGGCAAGGGCCAGTGACGTTATACACATGCTAGTTTCAGTAAACTTAGGCGTTTATCATGCGCAAAACAGTAAAGAACCAGCATCAAGTACTGAATAACATATTTTATTGATTGGGCCCCTGAATGGGCGGAGTTTTTGTACACGGGATGTAACTCCTGAAAAGAGGAAGCTACGCAAAGCAGATATACAAGTATGCACAATAAGCATAAATACTTGACAAATTAAATTTTGTACACATGTCGGCAACGGGATGCAGACGAACACCACGAACTGATCCTCCTATGACTCATCCGACTCCAATGCTTTCCCGGTATCCATACTTCCGAAGCGGTTGTATCCGATAATCGACCCCTCAGGTATTCTCCCGCATTGATACTCAGCGCAGTATCAAATTCGGACCGCAGTCATTTGCTTTTCAAATCCCTAACTTTTGCGTAAACCGCCCTTTACGGGTTTTCAGTTCACCGGGATACCCTTTTTTGCCGAAGCCGCCCAGTGTAGGTTTTCAACTTCGCGGGTGTACATTTTTTCAATTTTATCCCTAACTTTTGCCCGAACCTTTTATTCTGTTTTTGGTTCGCCAGGATGCCCCATTTTTGCCTGAACTTTCTTTTTTCTGTCCAGCGGGTCAATTTTAAGCAAAGTATTTTTTAACTGCGTCCGAATTCACAGGCGACATAAAGTCTTCACCATCCATAGTGGACAACAATAAAGCTCCTCCTGAAAAGACTTTCCTGACAACGTATGGCCCTTCATAGTTGGGGGTCCACTTGCCCCTGTGATCTGCTTGCGGCGGGAGAATCCTTTTCAGCACAAGGTCGCCCGTCTGAAAGCTTCGCGGATGTATCTTTTTATCATATGCTTTCTTCATTCGGCTATGGTACAAACGACCGTATGCTAGAGAAGCTAGCCTCTTCTCATCCATCAAACTCAGTTGATTCAACCTGTCTTTCACCCATTCTGCCTCGTCTAGCTGCACGTCTCGCAATATCCTCAGAGAAGGGATCTCCACCTCCAATGGTAGTACTGCTTCCATTCCGTATACTAACGAGAACGGGGTTGCCCCGGTTGATGTGCGTACCGTCGTACGATAACCGTGCAAAGCGAAAGGTAGCATCTCATGCCAATCCTTATAGGTCACCACCATTTTCTGAACGATCTTCTTGATATTCTTATTGGCCGCTTCAACAGCGCCATTCATCTTGGGTCGGTAAGGGGAGGAGTTGTGATGTTCGATCTTGAAATTCTGACAGAGCTCCTTCATCATTTTGTTGTTCAGGTTTGAACCGTTGTCCGTGATTATCCGCTCGGGGATCCCATATCGGCAAATGATATCTCTCTTGATGAATCTGGCCACCACTTGCTTCGTTATATTTGCATAAGACGCCGCTTCCACCCACTTGGTGAAATAATCGATTGCTACTAGGATGAACCGATGCACGTTAGAAGCTGTCGGCTCGATCTTTCCAATCATGTCGATTCCCCACATCGAGAATGGCCAAGGCGATGACATCACATTTAGAGGGCTCGGAGGCACATGGATCTTATCAGCATAGATTTGGCACTTGTGGCACTTCCTTGCAAACTTGAAGCAGTCAGTCTCCATAGTCAGCCAAAAATAACCTGCCCGTAGCAGCTTTCTCGTCATAGCATGTCCACCAGCATGCGTACCAAAGGTACCTTCGTGTATTTCCTCCATGAGCAGCTTTGCCTCTTTTTCATCTACGCAACGCAACAACACCAAGTCGTGGTTTCTTCTGTATAAGACGCCATCCGGATTCAAATAGAAATTACCCGCTAATCTCTTGAGAGTCTTTTGATCTTGACTGGATGCCCCAGCCGGATACTCTTTATTCTTCAGGAAATTAAGGATATCAAAATACCACGGTTTGTCATCGGATGCTTCCTCAATAGCAAATACGTAAGCTGATCTGTCCAACCGAGAGATAATGATTCTGGGAGCCTCGTTCCAGAAGTTGACTTTGTACATGGAAGACAAAGTGGCGAGGGCGTCAGCCATCTGATTTTCTGCCCGCGGTACATGATGCAATTCAACCTTGTCGAAGAAAGGCAACAATCTTCTTGCATAATTCATGTAATGTATCAAATTGGGCTGACGCGTCTCCCACTCTCCTTTTATCTGATTCACTACCAGAGCTGAGTCTCCGTATACGTCTAAATTCTTGATTCGCAAATCAATGGCTTCTTCAAGCCCCATTATACAAGCTTCGTATTCGGCCTCATTATTGGTAACTGGAAAGGTCAATCGAGCAGTAAACGGGATGTGCGACCCGTGTGGCGTAGTGATGATTGCCCCTATTCCACTACCGTAAGCATTCACAGCTCCGTCAAAATATCATCTTCCATTTGGAACCCAACTCTGGCCCTTCGTCTGGAAACGGCTCTTCACAATCTTTCATCTTTAGGTACATGATATCCTCGTCAGGAAAATCAAACCTCATCGATTGGTAATCTTCAATAGGCTGCTCCGCCAGATACTCAGACAACACACTCCCCTTTATAGCCTTTTGCGAGACGTATTGGATGTCATATTCAGTCAAGACCATCTGCCAACGGGCAATTCTCCCTGACAACGCCTGCTTTTCGAATACATATTTGATAGGATCCATCTTCGAGATGAGCATGGTTGTATGATTCAGCATGTATTGCCTCAAACGCTTGGCGGCCCAGGCTAGCGCGCAACAAGTTTTCTCAAGCATTGAGTATCGAGATTCACAATCTGTAAATTTCTTGCTCAAGTAGTAGATCGCGTGCTCTTTTCTCCCTGTCTCGTCGTGTTGACCCAGGACACAACCCATGCTTCCCTCAAGAACCGTCAAATACATGATCAAGGGTCTCCCTGCCACTGGGGGTATCAAAATAGGAGGCTCCTGCAAATACTGCTTTATTTTGTCGAACGCCTTTTGACAATTTTCGTTCCATGTTACAGCTTGATCTTTCTTCAACAGTTTGAATAATGGTTCACACGTGGCAGTTAGGTGAGATATGAACCGAGCGATGTAGTTCAACCTCCCTAAAAACCCGCGCACCTCCTTCTCTGTTTTAGGCGTCGACATTTCTTGAATCGCTTTTATTTTAGCAGGATCGACCTCTATTCCTCTTTCGCTTACGATAAACCCCAACAGTTTACCCGATCTCACCCCGAAGGTGCATTTGTTAGGATTCAGTCTCAGCCTGAACTTCCTAAGCCTTTTAAATAACTTCAGCAGATTTACCAGATGCTCTTCCTCCGTCTGGGATTTGGCAATCATATCGTCAACATAAACTTCGATCTCTTTATGCATCATGTCATGGAAAAGAGTCGTCATCGCACGCTGATATGTTGCCCCAGCATTTTTCAAACCAAAGGGCATCACTTTGTAGCAAAATGTTCCCCAAGGCGTTATGAAAGTGGTTTTCTCCATGTCCTCTGGCGCCATTTTAATCTGATTATAGCCTGAAAAGCCATCCATGAAGGAGAATACGGAGTATTGAGCAGTATTGTCAACCAGCACGTCAATATGAGGAAGCGGAAAATCGTCTTTTGGGCTTGCTTTATTCAAATCTCTATAATCCACGCACATCTGAACCTTGCCATCTTTCTTTGGCACTGGTACGATGTTAGCAACCCATGAGGGATATTTTGTCACAGCCAGGAAACCGGCGTCCCACTGTTTTTGAACTTCCTCTTTGATCTTCACTGCCATATCTGGTCGAGTTCTGCGAAGCTTTTGTTTGACTGGCGGGCATTCTTCTTTCAGTGGCAGCCGATGCACAACCATATCTGTATCGAGCCCTGGCATATCTTCATACGACCAAGCGAATACATCATTATACTCTCGGAGCATTTCAACCAGTCTTCGCTTGATATCGCTCTGGAGTGCGGCTCCGATACGAATATTCTTCTCAACCCCTTCCGACCCCAAGTTGATAATTTCGATGACCTCGTCGTGAGGCAGAATGGCTCTTTCCTCTTGCTTCACCAACCAAGACAGCTCTTCAGGAACGCCGCTATCTTCGACAACCTCTTCTTCGGCCTGAAATACCGGATGCTCAAAGTCGGGACGAGTCATAGGTGGTTCAAGGATGTCATCTGAAAATGTTATCCTGCAAAAGGAATGGTTAAGTGCTTCAAAATGCGTATAAAGCGAATAACCACGTTGCCATTTTATTGAAAAATACAAAACAAGAAAGACAGAGATTACAGTATTTGCACATGAAAAAACGCCATTTATTTAATGTTTAACACGCAATGTTCATAACAACACAGCCCCTTAGCAAATCCTGATGCCCTGGGCAAGACATCAGATTATTCAACAATTAATAAAGCAAAGCATTACTGTTTAAGAGTCACAGGAACAAGCTCCTGAATAGACCAGTTGCACAGTCCTTGTCCTGGCGTGCTTGGCTGAATCCAGACATCCATATCACAATCGCTGTCTCCTTCGTCAGACTCCGAAGCAGCATTGATGGTTTCATGACATACTCCACTGGCAGAGATTGTTATTGGCCCTCTGAAACAGGGTGCCCCCACAGCGGGAGTTGATGACGACGATTGGTACCCCAGCCCGAACCGGTCCATCTTCACAGGGATATCCAGCACTTTGCCCCAGCCCTTTGCTTCTCCTGCCTCCACTAGAGCTTGAGCTTCTTTATACGACGAGACGACTATCTCCGACACTTTGCTCGGCCCGGGACCTTTGTCCTTGATACGCAACCCTTCAAATGCCTGGCAGGGTGTTTCGTGGATCTCTCCGTCGACCTCCACATATTTAAATGACGACAGATGGCTGACCAGGATGTCTTCTTCTCCGCATACGGTGACTATGCTGTCTCCGACCATATATTTCAACTTCTGATGCAGGGTAGACGTGACTGCCCCAGCCCCATGAATCCAAGGTCTTCCGAGCAGGCAGCTATACGTAGGCTGTATATCCATGATATAAAATTCTGTTGCAAATACCTCCGGCCCCACCTGTAGAGGCAATGTGATCGATCCAAAGACTGTTCTTCGCGTGCCGTCAAAGGCTCTAACTACCAAGTCACTGGGTGTGCACAAGATTCCTCTGACATCCAGCTTCATCATCGCTTTCTTGGGCATCACATTCAAAGACGATCCAGTGTCGACCAATACATGCGACATTACTGATCCTCTACATTCAACAGATATGTGCAGCGCCATATTGTGATCTCTCCCTTTCGGGGTCAAATCGAAGTCAGTAAAGCCTAAGCTGTGGCCTGCATTCACATGTGCCAACACTCCTTCCAGCTGATTCACGGAGACATCTTGAGGGACGAAGGAAGTATCCAGGACTTTCAACAAAGCATTTCTGTGAGCTTCAAAACACAATAGCAATGACAAGATGGATATTTTGGACGGCGTCTGCTGCAGATGCTCCACAATCTTATAATCACTTTTTCGAATCAAGCGCATGAACTCTTCTACCCCTTTCGACGCTGATTCTTTTTCGCTTGCTTGCACTGGGACATTCTCAACCATCTTCCCTTTCCCTTTCGCTAGTCTTTCGGCCTCCACTTCAGGTGATATAAAGATCCTACCACTCCTTGTCATACCTCCTGAACCAACAACGTTATCAACAGTCTCAGCTGGCTGCTTATCAACATCGATCTTTATCCCGTCACAATACACCTCTAACCCATATGACCAGGGGACTGCTTTTGTGCTCTCATACGGGATCGGTCCGGCCTTAGTTATGGTGATCGGTGGTCGTTGGGCCGGTGCTGCAATAGTGATCGTCTTCCGAGGAATCGTTACAGTGGCCACATCGCTCTGATCATCTGCTGCTGCCCCTGCAGGCTCTTCAATTGCTGCTCGGTCAAACTGCAATGTGCCTCCATCAATTAGAGCCTGGATGCCTTTCTTCAAATCACCACACCCCCCATCTAGGGTCCAGCATTCTAAGCAATACTCGTCACACCCTGGGTAAACACCCCCTTGCAACAATCTGCTTTTTATCTCGCTTAGCGGCGTCTTTAAATCGTCGACATTCATAATCAGATTCAACCCTTCCTCAGTCAGGATGGCGTTTGCCCCATGATTAGGCATGGGTTTCTGCACTATATTCGGACCTGCCGTTCCAAAATTGATAGTCTTATTGTCCAAAAGATCCTGCACAACGTGCTTAAAAGCATGACAACCCTCTATATCGTGGCCCGGCGCCCCAGAATGAAACTCACAGTGCCTGCTTGCATCATAACCATACGGAGGCGTTCCTGTTATCGGTGCCAGAGTTCTCTTCTCTACCAAATTCAGACCCAACAGCGTCTGCAACAAATCGGCATATGTTGAGGGAGGCTTCTCAAACACTCTTCTCGGTTTACCACCCTGGAATCTTCGCTGAGCCTGCTGCGCACCCTGCTGTGGCTGCTGCTGCTGTTGCTGTTGTTGCTGCATTGGCTGCTGCTGAAACGGTTGTTGTGGTGGAAGTGGTTGTTGCTGATATGGGATAGTAACACTCGCCACCTGCTGCGGCTGATGATATTGGTTCCGACCTCTGCCTCGGCCTCCAAATACTGCGCTGGCCTCGCCCTGACGGCGCCCACCAAAGGCCTTCCTATTACTTCCAGATGCAGTTGATTCCTCAGCCTGGAACTTTCCCTGCTTAATGTTACGTTCAATCTTTTCCCCCATCAGGATTAAGTCTGAAAAACTGGCCAGAGATGTATGAAACAACATGTCATGAAACAATCCTGTGAATGTGCCGACGAACATGTCATTCATTTCCTTGTCTTCTACAGGAGGACGGACCCTGGCAGCCATATCGCGCCACCTTTGCGCGTACTCTTTAAAACTCTCCCCCTTCTTCTGAGACAGCCCTGCCAATTGGACCCGATTGGGTGTCAAGTCGTTGTTATACTTGTAGTGAGCTACAAATGCCTCTGCCAATTGCTTCCATGTCTTTATATTGGTCGGCTCCAACCCCATGTACCATTCTAAGGAAGGGCCCGACAGACTATCCTGAAAGAAATGCACTAGCATTCTCTCGTCAGTTGAGTACGCAGACATCTTTCTGTAATAAGCTCGTACGTGCACTTTCGGACATGTGTCCCCTTTATACTTATCAAACACAGGAGCTTTGAATTTGATTGGCACCCTCAAGCCAGGTACCAGACCCATTGTTGCCATGTCTAAGCCCACAACACTTTGGTTCAGGACCCCCCTCATCTGCTCTTCCAGCATTCTGATCTTCTGGGAGTCATCCATCGGCCCTTCGAAACCTCCGCCGGAGAAAGCGTCCTCCTGCTGATCTTCTTGCCACATACCATTCCCAGCTCCATACCCATCATATCCATTATTGCGGCCAGCTCTAATCTGATTCATCCCCGGACCTCGGCCTCTGTTGCCGTACCCTTGAACACCTCCAGCAGGCCCAAAAGCCATTAACCCAGCGCCGTTTCCATTTCCGAAACCTCCGTAACCCTGATTGGCCACACCATAACCATCTTGCCCAAAGCCTTGAGCATTGAAACCATACTTCCCAGCGTTATCGAATCCCTGATCGTTGAACCCGAATCCAGTATTGCCAAAGCCGTTGCCTCCCATATTATCACCCAAGTTGACATCACCAAGCCCAACGTTATGGACAGCAGTCTCGTTCCCAACTCCGACGTTACCGTTCCCAGCAGCGGTAGCGTTGTTGACATTAGCAGCAGGTATATTGACTACAGGTGGAGCCACTGGCGTGGGAGTGCCATCTCCATGAACAGTATCGACTCGCACAGACTGATGCTCCTCATTACCGTGACCAGCATTTCGGGCCAACAGAGGTTGGACCATGGCTTGCAAATTCTCTTGACCTTTTGCAATAGCTTCCATGGTCTGCATAAAGAGAGCTAGCTTCTCGCGCACATCTTGCATCTTGTTCTGCATTTGATCCATGATTCTTCGACAGTTGGTGCGAGTAGAATAGCGGTGCGGGTGCTGATCTGCAATCCTGAAAAGGTACCTGGTTCAGAGCAGAAAATAAGACACCATCCAAAGATTACCTGTAATGCAATATGAATATGAATGCAATGCAATGTGTGTCTGTGCATTGGGGAAATTCATTCCCTGATTCTAGTGTGAAGGTGCCGGTGCAGTGACAGTGCTAACAATACAAAGATCGGAGTTGAATCACAGAAAGCCTCATATATTGCTGAGAAATCAATAAGCCCGGAATACAATATCACTGAGAATACAACAATAAGGCATGACCTCAACCAACAATCCTGGTGATGGTCAGCACTATGCAAATAAAGCATACAAGCTACTACATGAAATGATCAAATCCTCCCATAAGTCTGATACTCTTCTAGCAGCTTCTTGGTCTCTGGATGGCTTGGTCGATCAAGCAGCCCCTCAACAAGTTGGTTTCTTTTCTTCAGAACACGCCGCACGTCTTCAGCAGTTTCTTCCCATGCCCCCTCTCCGAAGCGATCCTCTAGTTTACGCTTCTGAGACACAGCTTCATCTCTGCCTTTGATGGCCTTGTTCAGTGCGTTCTGGAGACTATACCGGGTCATCACTTCTTCTTCACACTTCCTGATGCTGGATTTCAACTGCTCTTCGAGGTCGGAAATTTGCTGCTTCAACTTATCTTCCCTCTTCTTATTGTTGGTGAGCGTGGCATTCCAGGTTTTATTGCAAGAAGAGATCTCTCGGTGAGCGATGTCAAGCGCTTTCTTCTTGGATTCAAGCATGTCATGGGAGCTTCTGAACTCTTGCCCCAGACGTTCGCGCTTCTTCCTCTCCTCAGTCAACTCAGCCCCTAACCTGTTCATTAGCTCAATCTGCTGTTGGAAAGCATACACAACCTTGTTTTTCTCACTGCGTATCTGGGCTAGCTCCTGCTCTAACCCTTCGTTGATCTTCATCAAGGCTTCTTTTTCTTTCATAACTTGCTCGTAGGCCTCCCTAGAAACAGTAGTGGGCTCTGCTACCGGAATAGGAACAAGGACTGGTGCATCTGGAAATGGCATCCTCAACTGACTGGCTCTCTCCTGGATCCAAACTCTATAAGGTGCATAGGCCTGAAAGTCGCTCTTCCCTAGCAACGGCTTCCCTCTTCGGTTAATGCGCGTCCAGGCATGCTGCAGCTTGGCTAATAACTCCCCCTTCAGATCTCCGGTGAAGTACAGAGATTCCTGTACTTCTTCCTCCTTTGGCGGGCTCTTTAGCGCATATCCGAACTGACGGACCAACAGAGATGGGTTGTAGTTAATACATCCCTTTCTTCCTATCAGCGGGACATTAGGGTAACCAGAACAACTGAAGATAAGCTCGGATCCCAGCAGATCCCTATCAAACCATTTGACGTCTTCGGAAGATAGCCTCATCAGGCGCTCTGACCAGCTAGCGGTGGTTGCACTCTCCACAAAAGATCCCTTCATGGGAAGATGACTCTTGAACCACATATTCAACAAAGGAGCACAACAGTAAACAACCTTTCCCCTTCTGTTTTCATTCTTGTAGTGCAAGGAGTGGTAGAAGTCTCCGATCAACGTTGGCACTGGATTGCCGGCAGCAAATAGATGGAAAGCGTCCAAGTCTACGAAATTGGGCAAGTTAGGGAATAGCACAATCCCATAAATGCATAGAGCCAAAATAGCATTGAAGACCACCCAACATCCGTTCTTGGCATACTCCTGAGCTTTGCCAACCAAGAAATCAAGAGAGAAACCTGAAACCCCAAGCCAAGAAGTCAATAACAGTTCTGCAGCGTCCATATGCAAGGCTTTGGCTAAGTCCTCCAACTTGGGCTCAGCAGCAGAGTGAATAAAGGGGACCTTGTTCTGCATAGGTAGCTCAGTAAACTCCACATACTCCTCAATGGTAGGCCCTAGAATGAAGTCAACAAACGTAAAACATCTCAATGTGGGGTCATAGAACTGCATCAAGGTGTACAGCCCGTTCATCTCATCAGTAGTGGGCTTGCAGACTAATCTCAGTAGTCTCCCATGACTCATTCTGAAGCTTCTCCTAACCTCTTCATCAGCAAGAGATATCAGACCAAGCAAAGAAGTGATATCAGGTGAAGGCAGCTTATACGCAACTATTTTCCTCAAACCAGCCATAATCAATACTCAGAAGTCTGGGCACTAGAATCGGGGGATATGCAAATGCACCTGCAGCACAGACACACGTTAATGGGATGCAATGATAATGCAAACAATGCAATGCAAGTAACATGCAACAGGGACCAACTGCCGTAGCTGAATAGCCTGAACCATATCAAGAAGTCTCAGATAGACTCTATAGAAGTTCTCAAACCCTGGTCTCAGATAGACCTAAAACAAAGCTCCGACAATGGTCTCTGACAGACCTCAAACTATAACCCCCAACTGGTCTCTGGTAGACCCCAAACCATATCTCCAACTGGTCTCTGACAGACCTCAGAACTCTCTAAATGGTCTCTGACAGACCTCATAACACATCTCCAGATGGTCTCTGACAGACCCCACATCTCCATAAATACCCAGGATCTCTGATCAAAGAACAAACCGGTAGTCTGAAGGTCTAGTTACCTGCATGACCCCAAACCCTCTCACAGGTGGATGTCCTAGTAACTGACAAGGTACGACATCCTATGCGGTCGTCGGCGTCACAGACTTTCAGGGTTGATGATACGATTCCCAGAAGGAGTGGCATCATCAAATCCTGAAGAGGCCTCACTTAGCCAACTTCCAAATGATCGGTTCCCGGAGTCGACAATTCAGCTGACCAACAACCCCTTCGACCCAAAGGGTAGAAAAAGAAGCCAACCAGAAGAACCTCGTCCGAGTGTAGATTTCATGAGACACTAATGCAAGCAAAGCCGACACGCGCCCACTACTTTCTACTCTAATTCTAGGTGCACTCAAGCCCAGGTTCGGCTTATCTCTCAATCATAGAACCACCCATCACAACCCAAAACAGCAGTAATAATCAATATATACAATGCTGAAAATAAAGGTCAGAAATATAAATCCATACAAAATCCTCGACGGGAAAACAAGCATTAGGATTGACTCTCTTAAGGGACGTTGGATCCCAAATGCATAAGAACTATCGCAGTCCTTAGCAGCCAGGGGATGTTGGATCCCCAGCAGAGTCGCCAGCTGTCGCTACTGCGAAAATCGGCGCCGGCTGAACAGAAGAGTCGCCACCGTGCGTTATTTATCCCACGGGAGGGAAAGGAAACGCTCAGAGTAAACCTCGCACAACACGGGAAAGGTATGGTCGTCGCAACCAAAACCTGGATTCGGGAGTCGGTTACGCAAGGGGAAGGTATTAGCACCCCTCACGTCCGTCGTACTCGACGGGATCCACGCTTGTTTTCTGGTACGAATTGTTACTTCTATCTAAACTAAAGGTCAAGGGTTAAAAAAGAAAAGAGAATGAAATAAAATGACTCGGCAAAGTATCGCACTTTATGCCTACGTATTCCTGTCTGGAACGAGAAATCAGAGTCAACGTAGTTCGCCTACCTACGGGAAAGGAGGGGAAGGTTGCTCGCTAGGATATCGCATCCTATGCCTACGTACTTTCATACAGCATGAAAGATCAGAGCAAACGTAGTTCGGGCCACGTACGACACAGGTCTGTCTGTTGTTTGTTTTTATTCCTTCTGAAAAAGGTTTTTCTGATTAACAGTCCAAACGGACGAAAATGACGCTTTGATGAATTCACATTCTTTTATGAAAGAAGTGTCTTTTATTGTGTTTGAAATCTTTATGGTGTTTTTCTGTTTGTTTTGAGAAAGAAAGAGACAGAACTCTAACCTACGGTTGCAAAGGGAAACAAACTAACCTAATGTTATCATGCATGGGTTAAGACCTAGTGTCTATCATGCTCCTCTCTTTCACAGAGAGAAACAGAGATCCTAAGGGAACAGACGGAAACAGAAACAATATCAGATATATATAGTAAAGCAATAAAATGCATGGATGCAACAATACAAGCGAGGCAAGAGAGTCCCACTCAACCTCGAACCTAGAAAACAATAGGCAAAAGTGAACAGGCTTCACTTTCAACCCAACAGGGTAAACAGCAAACAATACAGTCCAGAAAACCAATCAATACATCAAGAATGAAATACAGCAAAAATAAACAGCCACAGCAGCGCAGCATCAACATCAGTCTTCAAGTCATCTCCATACAGCTACAAGCTTCAGCAAGCCTTAATCTCCATCTCCACAGCTTTTCAGCAAGGTCTTGATTATCAGCCTTCCATCTACAATGGCTTTTCTTCAAGTCTCAATCTTCAGGATGAACATCAGTCAACAAGATGAAGTGAATGAATGTTATACAACCAATTACCTACCAAGGGTGGTTCATCAACTGTTAACATTATACAGATAATTTTCCCTCAAAAGTTCTATCTTTCAAATACATTCACTGATCCTTCCAAAGGAAGGAGGTGGGTATTTGATAGAGACTTTGAATCATAAGGAAAGGATGGATGCAGACAAGGCATTCCATGTTTGAGAAACAAGCTTTCTAATCTAGAGCTCTGCCTAGCTCCTAAACCCTAATCTCCTCAACAGCTGCTGGCAGGAATCTCATCTCCAATCTCTGGAAGTTGGCCTTCAGTCTCTGGATCTCCAATGGCTTCATCATCACAAGTCTTCAGCTTCCCCAATCCCCAAGCAATCCCAATACCCACACAGACAAACAATAATCCCCAGAGGGCACACCACACCAATCAATCAAATATAGACAGTAATATACCAATAGCAGTAGGGGAATCCTAGTGATTTCTAAGGGGACCTATCCTATACCCATAACCCCTATAGTCCATACCCCAAAAATCAAATGAAAATTTCCTAAAAGAATTAAACCATCTCCCCTAAGTTGATTTAAAACCCTAATGTTATTCATGTTATTCACACCTAAACTAATCACCTAAAATTAAGTCCTAAAAATATGAACTAAATTGTATATACAAGCTAACAAGGTCTACTAATCAATCTAAAAGAATGGGTGAAAAATATTAAAGCAACTATTAGAACCAAAATTAACAAATTCATGTATGAAATGAAACACTTGAAATATGCATTTATTTGGAAAATATGGGAAAAATATCAAATGAAAAATAAAATGCAATTTTTATTTTTTATAATTTTCTAGACTCTTTGAAGAAAATTATGCAAAAAGAATCATTGAAAAATAAGGTTTTTATGATTTATTATGATTTTTAGAAAATGCATGAAAAATGAAAAGAAATTAAAAATGAAATATAGAGAAATAGAAGGAGGGGGTGAGAATAGCCAATGCGCTCAGTTACTTTTCCAGGTGGGCCACATAGCAGGGGGTGCGAATAGAATAAAGAGATAGGCCCAGCGCGCTTCAGAATTTCAACAAAAAAATCAAAAAAACTCAAACGGTGTGGATAGCAACATTTCCAGTTAAAATTATTGGGCCTGCGCTGGGAGGGGTGTCAAAAGCAAGTAAAGTCTGAGCCCACTCAGAAACCATTAGTAAAACGGTGCGTTTGATCTTTTAAATCTCCCTCCGTTTTTTCTTTAAACCACAGCCACACGATTGGGCTCAGAGTCAAAGTCAATTGGATGATCCAAACGGATGACCATCATCGTCCCCAAATGAATTCTAGGGTTTCTGAAATTCCAACTTCCATGCATAGATTTTCCAGTCCTTCGTTCTCCCTTGCCTCTCCATGAATTAACACGATCCAAAGACAAAAAACACTCTCCTCCTCGCCCTCTATACAGCCATGGTGTTAGATCCTTCTAAAACTCATCCAAGCTCCAAATCCGATAGGTGTAACAGATGAAATCCACCATTAACACCTGCGATCAAATGCTTCAATTCTTGCCAAAACTTATCCTAACCTAATCTACACCCCATACTGGTCATTCTAAGCTATAAAAAGAGGATTACCGTGCTATGTTCCATGTGTTATGAACCTTAACAAAATTGGTGCACTCTGGTCAAACTCCATGAAACTTGTCCAAACTTTGTGGAAATCATCATCTAACCTAACTTAACCAGTCTAAGCTAACAAAACCCTATCATGCTGACTAAACTATGCAAATCGAGCAGAGATACCAACCTGGTTTAAAATGGAGATACAGCTATGGAAACCCTTGAATCAATGCTTGCAGGGACTTGAAACTGATCCACACACTACCACTTTGATTCTGTATGCAAAGATCTTGGCTCAAACTTCTTGTATCATGTGATTCCAATTTCTTGCACCTTGAATGATGAAACTTGTATAGCACTATCCTTGCTCAATTCAACCAAATTCTTATGAGAATTGTAATCTATGGATGATGGTGATGAAGATCAGATCAAGAAGTGTGAGAATTGAGGGAGATTTGAGAGAGTTTGAGATACTTGTGCAAAATGGAGAAAGTGAATGAAACTTGGGGTTTTGAGAAAATGAGATCACCAACCATGGCATGAACCATCTCATATCAATATATAGGTGTCCTTAGAACCTCCTAGAAACTTGGAGAATTTTCCCTTGCATTCTTTCCTTTGGATTTGGTTTATGTATCTTCCATTACAAGTAACCATGGAAAACTCCCAAAATGTGAACTAAGCTCAAAATTCCACTTTAGCCAATGTCTTTAAAATGATCTTTCCATTCAAAATGACCTATAATTTTGCTTCATTTGGCCAAAATATGAAAAATCTCATTTTTAAGTCCATTTTTATTCATTAAATCCAACAATTTTGAAACCTTGTGCTATGAATCTTTCCAATATCTCATGGTCACTTTTCTAGACTCAAAATGTCATTTGGAACAAGTTTTATGTTGTAAAGTTTTCCATTTGAAGCTTCCTTGTATGAGTTTTGGGCATAGGTTAAAATGACCTGTAATTCTCAGATGACCAAAATACCCTTTGCTTTCCAAGACCATAAGTAGAGTTCCACAAATCATATGAAGGAATACTATACCATTATAGAAAGCTAAGACAATGAAGAACAACTCTTATGTTGACCAGAAATTCATTTGAAATCTCCTTGAGGGGTAAAAATAGCTTGGAAGTCAAGTCACTTTCACAGACAAAATTTCAGATACCTCAGATGACCTGTAACTTGCAAGGACCATAACTTGAGTTCTATAAATCTCCTTGATGTCTTCCACCACTAAAATTAAAGGTATTGAGATCCTCTACAAGTTTCATGTTGGCCAAGGATCCATTTGAAGCTTGCATTTTGACTTATCTTGCTTGGAAATTTGACCTAAACTAGGGGATTTTACACAGAAACCCTAATTTAGAAACTCCTCTTCTCCTTGATTTCTCTTGATTTCTTCTTAGCATAACAACATATCCTTATTCTTCATGTCAAATGATAAACCCCACATCTCCTCAATAGCCCTTAATGCCCTTCCATCAGTCATTTGACCTAGAGTTGACCCAGGGTTGACCCAGATGAAACCCTAGTTGACTGTCTTCAACTGTAATTCTTGTGACTTCACCAATGACTTGTCTCCTTCTCCAAATGACTTTCTAAGTCCTCCAAGATGTCTAGATACTCCCCATGCCTTCAATTCACAGCTCATACTTTCCTTGATGATCCTCAGACACCCTCAGTTAGGAGATGTACTCAATGCTTGATCTAATGACTTCTCCAACTTTCAAATTCTTTTCTGATGACTTGAATGAGATTGAATTTGAATAATAACCTCTTGATAGGCCTCTAGAGATGAGAATAATGGTTGGTCCCCTGTTGAATGACTGGCTATGCTTGTGCTATGCAGATGAGTAACCTATGTACATGACTCTATATGCAAATGCTAATGATACTGAAACATAAACCAAGTGAATAAGGTTGGGCAAATTTTAGGGTGCAACAGGGGGACCTGTCCGTTAGATGTAGGGTCGGGCAATGTGATGAAAGAGGAAAGAAACATGCACGTCTGGTCTCGAGCAAGAGAGGGATTTGGAAGGACACACATGGTGTCTACTAGGGCCACGTGTCAAGAGTAATAAATTTCTAGGACGGCTACCAATAGGGGTACTTGAGTGCCTAGGGATGCCTCGTTTCCTGTGCTACGGTTTATAAATAGGGGGAAGTCTGCTAAATTTGCACGCTTCCTTTTTATTCTACTTACGAATTTTTTCCCAAGTCTCTCAAAGCTTTCTCTACTCTCCAAAGTACGTATGTCGTTGCAACCGCCATCAACCTTCCTCCACCATCTAGAATATCCTTTCTTCAAGTAAGTCCCTGACCATGTTTCCATATTTTATGAAATTTACGATGATGTTTTCGTCTAGTCTATGAGGTTTCCGGCGAACTTATGAAGTTCCCGGCGAATCCCCATAAAGTTTCCGATGAAGATGTCGGCGAGTTAATGAGGATTTTGGGGACCTTTGTGGGGTTTCCGATGAAGGCCTCAGGGGCCTAGGATAAAGGTCTCGGGGATCCCTTCTCCCCGCGAACGCGTGAACATCGCGAGGAAGCCTTTTGTTGAGGAGGTTTCCCATGTTCAATTGGAGGGATTTTACGCACTGAGGAGCCTTTCTACCAAGGAGGGAGGCTCGTCGTTCCACGTCGAGGAGAGTCTCCTCGTGGATGAGCCTTTCTACCAAGGAGGGAGACTCATTATTCTACATCGAAGAGAGTCTCTTCGTGGATGATTTTTCCTCGGCAGGTATTATGGTTGGGTAAGTTTGTTGAGCGGTTCCTCGCCCCTCTCTTTGCCCTTTCACTTGATTTATGGTAGAAGGGTTTGATCTTAGATGTCAGATTCACCATTTTCCTCTTCTTTTCAAGTAAAATGGCCACAAGGACCAGGGGTGTCATTATAATCGATGAGGAAGTCGAGTCTGACACCTCCGTTGAGCAAGTTAGGGTCGAGCGAGCCTTCACACCTAAAGATTAGGTCGGGCAGGAACCCCTCAGCACCACGTCGCGCTTAGCCATCGACGACTTGAACGCTTTTTCAACCATCGAGAACTGCGCCAAGGACGCTTCCTTGAGTTGGATGGTTTATAAGTCCAAAGAGAAGTGCATTTGCTCAAGGTTCAAAGGGATGCGGTTCCCGATGTACGAGTTCATATTTTGGGACGCGGGGCTTCGTCTGCCCTTTAGTGACTTCCAGAAGAGGGTGTTCTAGTGGCTACATCTGATGCCATACAGCTTTACGCCAATTCGATTGCATTCGTGTGAGTGTTTGAGCTCGTGTGTCAACACCTTTGCATTGGAGCCACACTCCCCTTGTTCTTCTACACCTTTCACCTACAACGAAAATCCTTCCAAGGTCGGCATAGTTGGGTATCCCTAAAGCAGCCGAGGAAGTTATTTTGGGCATACTGAGATTCTGTTTGTACCTTTAAGGACATGTACTTCGTCGTAAAGCCTGTGTTGCATACGACCTTCGACTCCATGTACAACCTTGTGGTCAAGGAGAAGGACAGGAAACGAGTGGAGTCTTTAGAGTCAAATTTCCCTCTTGAGTGGGAGAAGGGCCACTTCAATAGAGGTGCGAACATCTACATTGTCAAGCCCGACTCTGTGAACATCGAGGATCGATTATCTTACGAGAAAATAGTCGAGTTCGTCTCTAGTTTCACTCTCGCTAAATGTGTCAACAAGAACGAGGGTTTTATTCTTGACAAGTGTGGGAAGGTTCATTGTGAATCTCGATTAATCAATACCAAGGCCTTCCTCGAGTACGGGTCTGATGAGCAGGCCTTGAGGTTTTTAATTAGTGAGTGTTTTCTTCGCTCGCGTGCCCGCTTGTGTTTTCTCACTGTATTAACTTATTTTCCTTTTTCTCTATTGCAGACCAGATGTCGAGAATCCAGGAGTGAGTGTTGAAGCTTGCGACGACCAAAGGCATCAAGAAAGCTGCCAAAAGCCGCGTCACCTAGGTCCAAGAGATGGCTCAGGCTGACCAGCACTTCGGGGGTTCTTCCTCTCCTCGAGGGAGTCTGTCCCCGGTATCTCAGGACCTTTTGGCCAAGAAGAAGTGTCTCAAGGAGTCCGGACCCGTCGACCTCCTAGGGGGTGTTGTCGGGGAAAGATTCGTGTTGCCTATCTTCCACCTCCAACGGGAGCTCTTCAACAGGGACAAATCTCTGATCGTGCCTGCGGTAGAGTCTGAATCAATCGTGGGGGTTAACAAGACGAGTGGGAGGAAAGCCCTGTGCAAGGACATGACGACCATGGTGAGAATTATTTAGAGAGCCCTGGTACTTAACAATAAAACTAGCCCTTCCTCTGAGCTAAAGAAGCTGCGGGAGGAGAATGCGCTTCTGGAGGTGGAGAAGGACAAGGTGGAAACTGACCTTCTTGACTATCACTCGAAGTTTGAGGCCCAGGTGAGCCTCCTTAAGGATATGAACATGTTGCAACAATAGTTGAGGAAAACTGAGGAGGAGAGGGACCAACTATGGGTTAGAGTTGCTTGTTTGGAGGCCGCTACTTGTTCTTCCGAGGATGAAAGTGTCAAAGAAAAGCTCTTGGCGACCTGGGGCAACTTAGTTTCTCAGATTCGGCTGCTCGAGCAAGATTTCCTAGGGACCCTTGAGTTGGGCTTTAATTTGGCGGTGGAGCAACTTCAGATTTTCAACCTCAGGCTCTAGTTTGTCACCAACGGGATCAATGCTTTCCACCGGGTCGTCGATGGTCGAATAGTTACCTCTGAAGTGTCCGACAGTGGAGCCGACCAGAGCGATAGAGAGCCCTGGTCCGAGGAGGAAGTCGATGCTTGATTCTTTTAGTTGTTTGGCTTGTGTGTCGCATTTTGATTATTATTTTTCTTGGCCTGCGTGTCGTAATATATAACTTGACTTTGTTTGGCCTACGTGCCATGGGTTTTGATATTGCCTGGCCTACACGCCTTGCCTTGTAATATTTGAATAATGAGCTTTTTGCTCGCCTCAATACTTTGTGTCTTATTATTTGGTATGTTCGTATTTTGTGTGTGTTGTTGTATGTCAAGTGCTTACTTTCCTCGTGAATATGCAATATTATGTTTTCATGTTTTGTACTAAGTAATCGGGGCTTTTGCTCGACGTAGTTGGTCCTCGATCGTGCAGAGAACCGGCCGAGTGATCAGAGTTAGGTTCCGACCGTCGACGAAGCCAAGAGCTTGATCGAGGTTTTTGCTTCGTGGCATGAACTTCCCATCGTGAGCTGAGCATTATACCTAATTGCTACAACATCGGTGGAGCTCGGTTGAGGTGTCCCTTTCGAATCAAAAGTTCGCTCGCACACACAAGAGTAGACTCTTGTCTCTTTGTCTCGAGTTTAGAAGTCACACTTGTACCTTAGTGCACCCCTGTGGTCACGATGCACTTCATCGCGGTCAAATCGAGTACGTCGCGGATAGTATTTAACTGTAATATTGTTTAATATTTTCAGCGTTTCATGGTCGAGCAAGTTCCTCTCCGTGCAGGTTTTCGAGGTAGTAGGCCCTATTTTATGTTCTTGCGCAGATGCGATAGGAACCTTTCTAGTTCACAGCGAGTTCTCCCTCGCGTGAGTCTTTATGGTTCCTTTGTAGGACTAGGCTGCCTACCTGGAATTCGCATTTGATGACCTTGATGTCATGCCATAGGGTTATTTTTTGCTTGAGCGAAGCTTCGCAAAGGGATACCCCTTACCGGATTTCTTCGACCGGGTCAAGTTCCTCCCTTGGGGCCTCATCGTTCGTCTCCTCGTCGAGGGGAGATTCGGTCCTCCTGGAGGGTTCCATTATTTCCACCAGAATTATGCCTTAGTTTCGTAGGCCAGTCGAAATGGGGTCTCCACCGTTTTTAAGTGTGGGGTCGTCTTATAGGCCCATAGCATACTGTGTAGCTCCTCGGTCCACCTTTTTTTGGCATTGCCCTGTCTTCATTTCAGGCCATGCAGAATCACTCTATTCGCGGCTTCGGTCTGCCAGTTTGTTTACGGGTGCTTGGCTGATGTAAAGTGTTGCTTCGTGCCCAACTTGGTAATGAAGTCCTGGAAGTTCTTGTCAGTGAATTGTGTCTCATTATCGATGATGATTTCTTAATGTTCCTTTTGTAGAAACGAAGTATGTTGTGTGTCGTGATTTTGGCGAGGGCTTCAACTTCTATCCACTTTGTAAAGTAGTCAACGCCGATTATTAAATATTTGTTCTGGTACAACCCTATGGTGAAGGGTCCAAGGATGTCCATCCCCCACCATGCGAACGACCATGGGGATGAGAGCGTTTTGAGCTCGTTGGGTGGGGTCAGGTGCATGTCCCCGTGCCGCTGGTGGCGTACCTTGAAAAACCATTGATAGTACGACCCTCGCACAAAATATGCTAAAGAAATTGTTCGACAGATTCACCATCGAACTTTATTTATCCCAAAGAGGGAAAGGAAAATATTGAGAAAACCTTTAAGAGATAAGAACATGGTCATCGCAACCATATTTTGGTTTCGGGAGTCGGTTACTTGAGAGGAAGATATTAGCACCCTCTCACGTTTGTTGTACTCAATAGAAACCTCTTAGTTTGATTTATGATTAGCGTTAACTAAGCTTGTTTGTTTTCTTCTAAATGAGTAGTGCGGAAAGATACGAGAAATGGATTTCGATAATAAAGGAAAATGGGTGGTTTTAGATTAGAGTGCTCGCCAAGGATTGAGGCCCTTGTGCCTACGTATGCTCATTCGGACGAGAATGAGTAATCAGAGTGCTCATAGTTCGACTACGGGAAAGGTTTGGATGGAAACGAAGGGAAAAAGGAGATGGAGGGAAGGTAGCTCGCCAAGATTATCATAATCTTGTGCCTACGTGTCTTACATTCAGATGAGAATGAAGAATCAGAGTGTTCATAGTTCATGGACTACGATATTGTTAGTTGGGTTTAGAAATGAAAGATCAATGACAAACAACCCAAGGGACGTGTCTCGAGAGCAGACACTCAAGAATCTAAGGAATGCGAGACTCCAAGAACTCAGTTCTTTCGTGAGTGGATTAGAAAGGTTAGAGAAAGATTGAATGTTTTAAATTCGAAAGATTGAATGAATAACAATCCAAGGGACGTGCCTCGAGAGCCATTCATTCAAAGACCCAAGAAATGCTAGATTCTAAGAACCTTCTTATTTCATAATTGATTGTGTAAATATTTGATAAAGATTAAGTGTTTTAATACGAAAGGTTGAATGAACAACAACCCAAGGCATGCGCCCCAAGAGTCATTCATTCGAAGATCTAAGGAATGCTAGACTCCAAGAATCTTCTTCTTTCGTGATTGATTGCGAAAATGTTTGATAAAGATTAAGTGTTTTAAGATGAAAGGTTAAATGAACAACAACCCAAGGCATGTGCCTCAAGATCCATTCATTCGAAGTTCCAAGGAATGCTAGACTCCAAGAATCTTCTTCTTTCTTGATTGATTGCAAAAATGTTTGATAAAAATTAAATTGGATTAGTTGTGAAAAGAAATGAGGATTGATCCTAGTCCTTAGGGGTGCTCCTAGTAACGAAACCACAACGAAAGGTGCGAGTGTGTGCATTAGGTTGATGGCGAGGCAAAAAGGCACTCGACTTACAAGGATGTTTTGAAAAGTGGCTAGATGGCGAATCAAGAATTAGTTTGAAGATAGTTTAGTTTTTTAAAGTCAAAAGATTGAATGAATAACAACCCAAGGGGCGTGCCTCAAGAGCCATTCATTCGAAGATCCAAGGAATGCTAGACTTCAAGAACCTTCTTCTTTCGAAGTTTGTTTAAGAAAGTGTTTGAAACCATCTTAGAATCTCGTCTTCGTCAACAAAAGGTTGAAACCACTCCATGAGGAACACCCATGGAATTGAAGAAGATGCCCTTAGCCGGGCTGAAGATCGCCTTCGAATCTTGAGATTAATCCTGGATCTTGTATGAATGCTTGATTTTATAATTATATTCCATATCAAATGGAGATGCAAATGCAAATGTCGGCGTGCTGAGATGCAAGTGTTGGGGAAGTATGATTTGGTTTTTTGTATGCATATGATGCATATGATGTTGGATGCGATGCATATGATGCGTATGATTGCAGACAGGTGATTGGATATGCTTTGTAAAGATGCCATCATGGTGGAATTTTGGTTACCATTGCGGATTAGACTTTGGATGGTGGGAGGGTTTGATTTTCTCAATTTTAGATCTTTGGAGATGCCATAATTAAAGCAGACGAAGATGCTCTCGATTCCTTGAGCTTAATCACTTGATGATAAGTCGTATTTCTGTTTCCGAGAGAGCCACAACTTTGTGCTTAATGGTTAGGTTGACCTGGAAATGAGCTTAGTTATGTAATCAACTCATGAAGATCGTGATTTTGCTATGAACTCAAAGATTGCTAGCGTATGACAAGATATGCTTGACCAACTTGAAGGTATAGAAAAAATCTGCCCCTGCAACTGGTTTTGCCCCAGTCTGTAGGGTCTTTGAAAGAAGTCTCCTTGAACGGAAGCTCTTAGGAGTTAGCGTGATTTGCCCCATTTTCTGAATATGGTAATGGTCTGCCCTTGATTAACCAATTCTGATATAATCTGATCATTGGAAGCTAAACTTTGATGTGTTTTAAGATGACTTACCTCGTGATTTGCCCCATTCGACTCACTTCTGATATAGTCTTGATTCAGGTCAACATTACTGAGAGTTCAAGTTCTTCTCTAATTGCCCCTTGTTGGAATTGACTTGATGTCTAGCACTGATTTGCAGTTAAAATTGTTCATTCACAAATGGTAATCTTAATGCAACGTTCATGCAAGTTTTGAAAAAGAGTCATTTATTTAAGTGTGGATGGTGTGAGACAAATGGATTGTTAGTCCTAACGTTGTGTTAGTTTTCCTAGTGTGTGAAACATATCGCAAGAGAATGACACCAATGTTGAAAATTAGCAAATGTTTAGGGAGTCGGTTTACGTAACTTTGCAATAGTATGCTTTCAGAATAAACCTCGCCTCAATTAGGCCTTTTGAGGGTTGTAACGTGGCTTGGTTCACGGTTTTCGAAACAAAGGATATTCGGCTCAAAGCTTGGTTTGTACCCACACCTCATTCCTGATGAATCTCCAGTCCTAAGTTCAGTTAATTCTACACATGTTTGTCTTCCAAAAGGGTTGACGATGTAAGGGTGATAATTTGAGGTTTACTTGAAATGGTAGTCACCTTATTTGTATTTTTATGGATGTCAGTGACCTTTTGATTTTGACATGGTGGCCACCGAATCTTATTTTGTTTTCGCTGAGGATTTGAGGACCTTTTTTGGTTTTGTTTTGATCCCTAACTTTCGCATGGACTGATTTTGCTTTTCGAGTCTATCGGGATTGCCTCGATTTTGCCTAAGTATCCTTTTGAGCTGTTCTACTTAGCAGGCCTTTGACCTTTTTTTTTTACTTTGTTGGAGGATTGTGACTGCCAAGTCATTGGTCTTTGAAAAACAACAATCATGTCTTGGATTTTTGCTTTGTGGTTCGAGTGTGTAATTAGATTAGATGAACACTACATGTAATACCTTAATTTCCCCCCCTAATATCACACATATCTTTTGCATTTCATTCCACAAACAAGATCGCAAGCTTTGGTTCTCTTGACTTCCTCTATGTGTTAATTCTTGATAGATCATTGAGCACCTTTGTTTTCTTGTTTGTTTAATATTTGTCTATGTTTATGTTTACTAACCATTATTCAAAATCCAAAAAATATTTGTTTTTCCTTTACTAACTTTTTTAGGAAGAATTTGGAGCAAATATATCAAATACCAGTCCCTCAACTCAAATGAATTTCATATGAACAAAGTTGAAGTTTATCTGTAAACAATTTAAAATTATCTGATCAAGAGTCTCCTAAGATTTGATTGACTTTTATTTAAGAGACTCTAAGGTTCATGTGTTTATTTCCATGCCTTCTTTGAAAAGCAAAAAGAATTGAGCCAGAGCCAAGACAACACATCAAAAAGGCAATTTTTCACCATTTTTGCCTGTGGTAACCGATTACCAGTATTAGGATAATCGATTACCCTGTGCGCATTTTGTGAAAATTGGCCAAATTCAAATTTTGCAGCATTTTTGGCACCAAATTCAAATGTTTCATCATGAGAATATTCTAGATCACTTCATTTTAATTCTCTTACCTCATCATAATTAATTCCCACCATACACCTTCACTAATCACCACTTGATCATTAATTTCCCTCCAAATTCAAATTCCAAGCCTAATTTTGTTTCCAAACCAAACTTCAATCTACCAAATTTTCCAAGCCTAAATCCTACAAATAGAGGCCTCATTCATTCATTCACAAGCTTTTGATAGCCAAATTCACCTTTTCAAATTTCTTCTTGACTTTTTTTTTTCTCCAACTACCAAATTCACCAAAGTTATTTCTTCCTTTGAAACTTAGCAAGTTCATCATTAGAACTTACTAATCTTTGAGCTAAGCCTTCATCCATTCATTTTTTTTATCATCAATTTTAGTAGATCAAGGCTTTGGAGTGTGGTTTTTGGAGTTGATTTGAAGTGGTAATCTCTTGATTCACCATTATTACTTTTGATACATCATTCACAATATGATCTATTATTGATTCTTGTTACTCGATCTTTGGATTTTGCAAATCATGTTCTATTGGTGTTGTTTGCTGTTATTTTACTTGAATTTTCATGCTCAATTGCATCCTTGATCATGAGGTGTTTGAATACTGTTTTAGCAGTGGTAACCGATTACCTCCCTAAGGGTAATCGATTACACAGTGAGCATTTTGCCATTTTGGCTTTGTTTTGGGACTGTTTTAGTTCTTTCTTCTTCTTCTTCTTCTTCTTCCATTTCCCTTTGGTTTTTGCTTTGGAATACACTTTTAAATGTCCTTTTCCTTTTTACATTCATTGGACTTAGGGTGTAGATGAAGTTGGATAAACATTCACTAATTCAAATCTATCTTCAAAGTGAATTGTTCAATTCATTTTAGGTGCTTTGAGTTAATGATATGTTTAGTGCTTTAATCCACCAAGATGAGTGGATGAACTTAAAGATGGAATGACCTTGAAATTGTAATTCAATTTAGCATTCTCTCTCCTCTTCTCTTTTTTCTTTTGATCGATGAAAATCTTTGATATCGTTGGAACTTATTTCAAGTTTTTGATGAAGATGAGATCTTTACCTATTTTCTTTTTGTGCGGTATTGATTTCGGAGAGTGATCTGCATATCACTTCTCTAGCATGCATCAGCACTAACATTTTTATTGAGCGGCCTCAGATAGTCTTGGTTTCTACATAAACTCGATTACGATTGCTTAACATGGCGCTAAATTATCCCGTAATCGGAAAATGATCATTCGTGGCTCAAACTTATGTTTGAAAGTCCAAGTATGGTTGATTATTTGTCTTAGGTCCATCACTTATGAAACTTGTTGTTAGGAGGCTTTGATTTTATCAATCCTTTAATGAGTCTTCATTAACTTTGGCCTAAGTGCATGAGTTAACCATCGTTGATCATTTGTTCTAACAACTAATCACTAACTCACTAATAATATTATTGTACTAATTTTGTTTATGTTTCCTTTTTACTTTCTATCTCTCTTTTATTTTTTATGCTCCATTTTTATCATCTCATCTCATATTATTGTTTATATTTCCGCCATTTTTCTTTTGTCCATTTGGACCATATTTTGCTCAAAACACTAATAAAGGATTAAACCTTTAAAAGACTTGGTGCTCTTAACTTTGTGGTTTTACTATTCTTAAACCTTGGACCTCTTGGATTATTCTTTGACCCTTGGACTTAGAATTAAGTATCTTTCCCTATGCTTGGAGTATTATGGATTTTTGCCTTTATTTGGCTTGTTCATTTGCTTATGCTTCAAGATTGATGGAATTCTTATTTGGCTTTCTATGGAGTGTGCTATAATTTAGTTAGATCCTTCTTATCTCTATCTTCTATTTTTCTTTCTAGGGTAGTCACTTCATCTCCTCCCCTTCTTAAATTTTCAAAATCTTCTCTCTTTTTCAAAAACCTTCTTGTTTACAAACTTAAAATCGCTTTCACATAAAACTTTGACTTTTGTCAAGTGATTTTCAAACTTTGTTTTCTTTAATAAATGTTAATCAATGTTAATCATACTTTGACCAATTTCAAAAAAAGATATAAAAAACACTTCACCTCATTCAAACGTTTTGTGCCTTTGTGCACTTTTTCATTTTAAAACTTTTCAAAAGTTTAGACATGAGTCATTTCCATAGTTGAGATGTAACTCTCTTATTCCCCATAGTATTTAAGATATTGACATTTTCCACTTAGATGTTGAGTGGTAGACCTGTTGATTTTAATCCAAGCAAAAACCTTCATCTTTAGGTGATTCAAATGTTGTCTTATACTTGTGGACGACTAGTCGTAGTTTTCTCCTTAAAATGATGACTTGTCTTTACATTTAAAATCAATCATAACCAACAAATTTTTGTTATTAGTGTTGCACCCTAAAATTTGCCCAACCTTATTCACTTGGTTTATGTTTCAATGTCATTAGCATTTGCATATAGAGTCATGTGCATAGTCTAATCATCTGCATAGCATAAGCATAGCAAGTCATACAACAGGGGGACCAATCATTATTCTCATCTCTAGAAGCCTATCAAGAGGTTATTATCCCAATTCAATCTCATTCAAGTCATCAGGAAAGAATTTGAAAGCAAAGAGTTCAGCAGATCAAGCCTTGAGTCCATCTCCTAGCTGAGGGTATCTGAGGGTCAACAAGAGGGTTGTGAGCTGTGAGTTGAAGGCATGGAGAGTATCTAGACATTATGAGAGACTTAGAAAGTCATTTAAAGAAGGAGACAAGTCATTGATGAGAGCACAAGAGCTATAGCTGAAGGCAGTCAACTAGGGTTTCATCTGGGTCAACCCTAGGTCAACCCTAGGTCAATTGACTGATTTAAGGGGCATTCAAGTCTAGTGGAGAGATGTGGGGTTCATCATTGGACATATAAAGAAGGATATGGAGATATGCCAAGAAGAATTCAAGAGAAATCAAGGAGAAGAGGAGCTTCTAAATTAGGGTTTCTGTGTAAAATCCCCTAGTTTAGGTCAAATTTCCAAGCAAGATAAGTCAAAATGCTAGCTTCAAATGGATCCTTGGCCAACATGAAACTTGTAGAGGATCTCAAGACCTTTAATTTGAGTGGTGTAAGACATCAAGGAGATTTATAGAACTCAAGTTATGGTCCTTGCAAGTTACAGGTCATCTGAGGTATCTGAAATTTTGTCTGTGAAAGTGGCTTGACTTCCAAGCAATTTTTACCCCTCAAGGAGATTTCAAGTGAATTTCTGGTCAACATAAGAATTGTTCCTCATTGTCTTAGCTTTCTAGAATGGTATAGCATGCCATCATATGATGTGTGGAGCTCAACTTATGGTCTTGGCAAGCAAAGGGTATTTTGGTCATTTGTGAATTACAGGTCATTTTAACCTATGTCCAAAACTCATACAAGGAGGCCTCAAATGGAAAAACTTACAACATAAAACTTGCTCCAAATGACATTTTGAGTCTATAAAAGTGACCATGAGAGATTGGAAAAGTTCATAGCACAAGGTTTCAAAATTGGTGAATTTAATGAAGAAAAATGGCTTAAAAAATGAGATTTTTCATATCTTGGTCAAATGATGCAAAATTATAGGTCATTTTGAATGTAAAATACATTTCAAAGACAATGGTTCAAGCACTTTTTTGAGTTTAGAAGGAAAAAGAAAAGTTATTTATGGTTACTTGCATTTGAAGAAACATAACCAAAATGGATCCAATTTGGAATGCAAGGGAAGTTGCAAGATGGTTCTAGAAGATTCATTTGAGCACTATATATTCATGAAATCAGAATTGAGCAAGGGTTGAATCCTCATTTGTGCAAAGACTCCACCAAATTCTCTCATTTTTCTCTCATCCTCCAATTTGCAAATTCATTTCAATTCCACGAATTCTTCATCAATCATCACCAATTTTTGTTTTCATCATACTCAATCATCATCATGGAGTAGGAATCAATCAAGTTCTTGGAAGTTATTACTCAATTTCGTGCACTTTCATCAACAACATTCAAATTGCAATTTCCATTGGAACTCAAGATCCAAGGCCAAATTCATCAAGGTGCTGCATACAGAATCAAATATAGCAAGAGTAGATCCAGATCCAAGCATCAAGGCTCTCAGATCCACGAATTTCATCATCATCCACAAGATTTTGCTCCAGGTGCAAATTACTCCCACTTGCTTGATATAGATAGATTTACATTAGTTTGTTAGTATAATAATGATGTAGGATGTTAGTAGAACATTTCTGGTTAATTAGGAGTAGTTTAGTGATAGTTCATAGCAGGTTGTTAGAACTGGTTTGACTTAGAACTCTTAGGATAGGCCATAATAATCTTAGGTTGTTAGTGCAGAATGATCTACGTGAAGTGTAGTTTAAAGTAGTATAGGTTTGGTTAAGAATCTTGAGGATGAGTTGCAGAGTATTTTAATGGAACCAAGAACGTCATGCGCTCGGGTTGAGTGATTTACTGAGTTTCAGTGCAAACTATGACCATAGCCTTGTAGAGGAAGAAAATTGGAGCATTTTTGTTTTTTACATCGTGTTGATTCATGGCTTGATGAGAGAGTACTGAGAGGAGGAAGCTGGCACGTTGAATGCATGGTTATGGAAGTTGAAACCCTAGCATAGATCCAAGGAAGAAGATATAATCTTGTCCGTCCAATTCCATGTGGACCATTGACCCCAGACCTCATCTAACGGCCACGATTAAATCAAATAACGGAGGGAAATTCAAACGAAGCAAAACGCAGCGTTTCTTTTAATGAAGCATGCTGGGCTTCAGTAAACATTGCTAAAGACACCACCCAAATGCAAGCCCATCAGGAAATACACATGAATTACATACTGAATACACCTCCCACCTCCTTGATTGGTTTTTTTCGTTTTTTATTAATTCAGACTCAAGCTGGGCTTAGTAAGAAAGTGCTACGCGCACCCCACCCTTCTGGCCCATCCAAAACATAACTGAGCGCATCTGCTATTAGTACCCCCTCCCTCCTTCTCTTGTTTTTTTTACTTTTTAATTTTCTTCATATTTCGTTAATCTTCTAAAAGTCATAACTAAATGAAAAAATATTATTTTTAATTCATTCTTTTTGCATCATTTTCTTTAAAGAGTCTAGAAAATTATAAAAAATAAAAATTGCATTTTATTTTTTATTTGATATTTTTCCCATATTTTCCAAATAAATAGCATTTTAAAAAGTTTCATTTCATGCATGATTTTGTTAATTTTTGTTCTATTAGATGCTTTCATATTTTTTGTTCATTCCTTTTAGGTTGCTTAGATGAGATATTGAACTTGTAGATACAATTTAGTTCCCATTTTTAGAAATTAAATTTAGGTGCTTAGTGTAGGTTTGAACAAACATGAGCAAATTAGGGTTTTTAGGTGATGACTTAGGAAGTTTGATTCTTTCCCTTAGGACTTAGGATTTAACTAGATTAGTTATGGGACTATAGGGGCTATGGGTAGTTATTAGATCCCTTAGAGAAAAGTCAGGACTCCCCTACTGCTATTAATACTCTGTGTATATCTGATTGACTGGTGTGGTGTGCCCTCTGGGGATTATTGATTTGTCTGTGTGGGTATTGGGATTGTCTGGGGACTTGGGAGAGCTGAAGACTTGAGGAGATGAAGACCATTGGAGAGCCAGAGATTGAAGATCAACTTCCAGAGTTGAAGAGGAGGTTCTTGCTAGCAGCTGCTGAGGAGACTAGGGTTTAGGAGCTAGGCAGAGCTCTAGATTAGAAAGCTTGTTTCTCAAACATGGAATGCCTTGTCTGCATCCATCCTTTCTCTATGATTCAAAGTCTATTTCAATATATCCACCTCCTTCCTTTGGAAGGATCAGTGAATGTATTTGGAAGATAGAACTTTTGAGAGAAACCTGTCTGTATAATGTTAACAGTTAATGAGCCACCCTTGGTAGGCAATTTACTGTTTAACATTCCTCTCCTCTTGTTGACTGATGTTCATCCCTGAAGATTGGAGACTTGAAGAAAAGCCATTGCTTATAGAAGACTGATGATCAAAGCCCTTGCCTGAAGGCCGTGAAGATGGAGATTGATGCTTGTTGAAGCCTGTAGCTGATTGGAGATTACTTGAAGCTAGATGTTGATTCAGAGCTGCTGATGCTATTTCTTTTGCTGTTGTACTTCATTGCTGATGTATTGTTTGGATTTTCTGGGTTGTATTGTTTGCTGTTTACCCTGTTGGGTTGAAAGTGAAGCCTGTTCACTTTTACCTATTGTTTTCTAGGTTCGAGGTTGAGTGGGACTCCCTTGCCTCGCTTGTACTGTTGCATCCATGCATTTTACTGTTTTACTGTATATATCTGATATTGTTTCTGTTTCTGTCTATCCCTTAGGATCTCTGTTTCTCTCTGTGCAAGAGAGGGGCATGATAGACACTAGGTCTTAACCCATGCATGATAACATTAGGTTAGTTTGTTTCCTTTCGCGACCGTAGGTTAGAGTTCTGTCTCTTCTTTCTCAAAACAAACAGAAAAACACATAAGGATTTCAAACACAATAAAAGACACTTCTTCCGTAAAAGAATGTGAACTCATCAAGACGTCATTTTTGTCCTCTTGGACTGTTAATCAGAAAAACCTTTTTCAGAAGGAATAAAATTAACCAAGACAAGATTGTGTCTTCCGTGGCCCGAACTACGTTTGCTCTGATCTTTCATGCTGTATGAAAGTACGTAGGCATAGGATGCGATATCCTAGCGAGCAACCTTCCCCTCCTTTCCCGTAGGTAGGCGAACTACGTTGACTCTGATTTCTCGTTCCAGACGGGAATACGTAGGCATAAAGTGCGATACTTTGCCGAGTCATTTTTATTTTCAGTTTTATTTTCTTTTTAACCCTTGACCTATAGTTTAGATAGAATAACAATCCATACCCGAAAACAAGCGTGGATCCCGTCGAGTACGACGGACGTGAGGGGTGCTAATACCTTCCCCTTGCGTAACCGACTCCCGAACCCAGGTTTTGGTTGCGATGACCATACCTTTCCCGTGTTGTGCGAGGTTTACTCTGAGCGTTTCCTTTCCCTCCCGTGGGATAAATAACGCACGGTGGCGACTCTTCTGTTCAGCCGGCGCCGATTTTCGCAGTAGCGACAGCTGGCGACTCTGCTGGGGATCCAACGTCCCCTGGCTGCTAAGAACTGTGATGGTTCTTATGCATTTGGGATCCAACGTCCCTTTGAGCGAGTCAATCCTAGCGCTTGTTTTCCCGTCGAGGATTTTGTATGGAGTTATTGTATATTTCTAACCTTGTATTTTCAGCTTTGTATATTGATTATTATTGCTGTATTTGGGGTGTGACGGGTGTTCTGATATTGAGAGATAAGCCGGACCTGGGCTTGAGTGCACCTAGAATTAGCGTAGAAAGTAGTGGGCGCGTGCCGGCTTTGCTTGCATTAGTGTCTCATGAAATCTACACTCGGACGAGGTTCTTCTGGTTGGCTTCTTTTTCTACCCTTTGGGTCGAAGGGGTTGTTGGTCAGCTGAATTGTCGACTCCGGGGACCGATCACTTGGAAGTTGGCTAAGTGAGGCCTCTTCAGGAATTGATGATGCCACTCCTTCTGGGAATCGTATCATCAACCCTGAAAGTCTGTGACGCCGACGACCGCATAGGATGCCGTACCTTGTGCCAGTTATAGGGCCACCCACCTGTGAGGGGATTTGGGGTTATGCAGGTAACCAGACCTTCAGATACCGGTTTGTTCTTGATCAGAGATCCTGGGTATTTATGGAGAGTTATGAGGTCTGTCAGAGACCATTTGGAGATGTGTTCTGAGGTCTGTCAGAGACCAATTGGAGATGTGATTTGAGGTCTACCAGAGACCAGTGGGAGTTATGGTTTGAGGTCCATCAGAGACCAGTAATGGAGCTTTGTTTTAGGTCTATCTGAGACCAGGGTTTGAGGACTTCTGGATGGTCTATCTGAGACCTTTCTTGATTGGGTTCAGGCTATTCAGCTACAGCTTTGGTCCCTGTTGCATGTTACTTGCATTGCATTGCCTGCATATCCATTACCATTTGCATTTCACTAACGTGTGTCTGTGCTGCAGGTGCATTTGCATTTCCCTAGTTCTAGTGCCCAGACTTCTGAGTATTGACTATGGCTAGTTTGAGGAAGACAGTTGCGTATAAGCTGCCTTCACCTGATATTACTTCTTTGCTTGGTCTGATATCTCTTGCCGATGAGGAGGTTAGGAGAAGCTTCAGAATGAGTCATGGGAGATTACTGAGATTAGTCTGCAAGCCCACTGCTGATGAGATGAATGGGCTATACACCTTGATGCAGTTCTATGATCCCGCATTGAGATGTTTTACGTTTGCTGACTTTATTCTAGGGCCCACCATTAAGGAGTATGTGGAGTTTACCGAGCTTCCCGTGCAGAACAAGGTTCCCTTTATTCACTCTGCTGCTGAGCCCAAGTTGGAGGACTTAGCCAAAGCCTTACATATGGACGCTGCAGAACTGTTATTGACTTCTTGGCTTGGGGTTTCAGGTTTCTCTCTTGATTTCTTAGTTGGCAAAGCTCAAGAGTACGCCAAGAACGGTTGTTGGGTGGTTTTCAATGCTATTTTGGCTTTATGCATCTATGGAATTGTGCTGTTTCCTAACTTGCCCAACTTTGTGGACCTGGACGCTTTCTATCTGTTTGCTGCAGTCAACCCAGTGCCAACGCTGATCGGAGACTTCTACCACTCATTGCACTACAAGAACGAAAACCGAAGGGGAAAAGTTGTTTACTGCTGTGCTCCTCTATTAAATATGTGGTTCAAAAGTCATCTCCCCATGAAGGGACCCTTTGCAGACAGTGTAACCTCAGCCAGTTGGTCAGAGCGCCTGATGAGGCTATACTCCGAAGACGTTGTGTGGTTTGATCGAGACCTGTTGGGGTCTGAGCTCATCTTTAGTTGTTCTGGGTACCCTATTGTGCCGCTGATAGGAAGAAAAGGGTGTATTAACTACAACCCATCTCTGTTCGTCCGTCAGTTCGGATACGCCCTGAAGAACCCGCCAAAGGAGGAGGAAGTACAGGAATCTCTGTACTTCACCGGAGACGTGAAAGGGGAGTTACTAGCCAAGCTGCAACATGCCTGGACGCGTATTAACCGCAGAGGGAAGCCTTTGCTAGGAAAGAATGACTGTCAGGCCTATGCACCTTATAGAGTTTGGATTCAGGAGAGGGCTAGTCAGTTGAGGATGCCGTTTCCAGATGCACCAATTCTTGTTCCCGTTCCGGTAGCAGAGCCAACTACTGTTTCTAGAGAAGTCTATGAACAAGTTGTGAAGGAAAAAGAATCCTTGATGAAGATTAATGAAGGGTTAGAGCAAGAGTTAGCCCAGGCACGCAGCGAGAAAAACAAGGCCGTATATGCTTTCCAACAACAAATCGAGCTGCTAAACAGGTTAGGGGCTGAGTTGACTGAGGAGAAGAAAAAGCGCGAACGTCTGGGGCAAGAGTTCAGAAGCTCCCATGACATGCTGGAAGCCAAAAAGAAGGCGCTCGACGCAGCACACCGAGAAATCTCCTCTTGCAATAAGACTTGGAATGCTACTCTCACCAACAATAAGATGAGGGAAGATAAGCTGAAGCAGCAAATCTCCGACCTCGAAGAGAAGTTGAAGTCTAGCATCAAGAAGTGCGAGGAAGAAGTGATGACCCGGTATAGTGTCCAGCATGCACTGAACAAGGCAATCAAATCCAGAGATGAAGCGGTGTCTCAGAAGCGAAAGCTAGAAGATTGCTTCGGAGAAGCAACGTGGGAAGAAACTGCTGAAGACGTGCGCCGTGTTCTTAAGAAGAGAAACCAACTTGTTGAAGGGCTGCTTGATCGACCAAGCCATCCGGAGACCAAGAAGTTGATAGAAGAGTACCAGACTTTTGGGAGGATTTGATCATTTCATGTAGTAACTTGTATGCTTTATTTGCATAGTGCTGACCATCACCAGGATTGTTGGTTGAGGTCATGCCTTCTTTGTACTCTCAGTGATATTGTACCCTGGGCTTATTGATTCTCCCTGCAATATATGAGGCTTTCTATGATTCAGCTCCGATATTCCTATTGTCAACACTATCACTGCACCGGCACCTTCACACTAGAACTGGGGGAATGAACTTCCCTAATGCACAGACACATTGCATTGCATTCATATTGCATTACAGGTAATCTTTGAATAGTGTCTTATTTCCCGCTTTTAACAAGTACTTAACAGGATTGCAGATCAACATCCGCACCGCTATTCTACCCGCTCCAATTGTCGAAAAATCATGAACCAAATGCAGAACGAGATGCAAGATGTGCGCGAGAAGCTCGCTCTCTTCATGCAGACCATGGAAGCTATAGCAAAAGGGCAGGAGAATTTGCAGGCCATGGTCCAGCCTCTGTTGGCCCGAAACGCTGGTCATGGTAATGAAGATCATCAGTCTGTCCGGGTCGATACTGTTCATGGAGACGGCACTCCCACGCCAGTGGCTCCGCCTGTAGTTAATACACCTGCTGCTAATATCAACAACACTACCGCTACTGTGAATGGTAACGTCGGAGTGGGGAATGAGACTGCTGTCCATAATGCTGGGCTGGGTGATGTCAATTTGGGAGATAATCTAGGAGGCAATGGCTTTGTCAATATTGGATTCGGATTCAACGATCAGGGATTCGATAACACTGGGAAGTATGGCTTTAATGCTCAAGGCTTTGGGCAAGATGGTTATGGTATGGTCAATCAGGGTTACGGAGGCTTTGGGAACGGGAACGGTACTGGATTTATGGCTTTTGGTCCTGCTGGAGGTGTTCAAGGGTACGGCAACAGAGGCCGAGGTCCGGGGATGAATCAGATCAGAGCTGGACGTAATAATGGATATGATGGGTACGGAGCTGGAAACGGTATGTGGCAAGAAGATCAGCAGGAAGACGCCTTCTCCGGAGGAGGTTTTGAAGGGCCGATGGATGATTCCCAAAAGATTAGGATGCTGGAAGAGCAGATGAAGGGAGTCCTAAACCAAAGTGCTGTGGGCTTGGACATGGCAACAATGGGCTTGGTACCTGGCTTGAGGGTGCCAATTAAATTCAAAGCTCCTACGTTTGACAAGTATAAAGGAGACACATGTCCAAAAGTACATGTACGAGCTTATTATAGAAAGATGTCTGCATACTCCACTGATGAAAGAATGCTAATGCATTTCTTTCAGGATAGTCTGTCGGGCCCTTCCCTAGAGTGGTACATGGGGTTGGAGCCAACTGATATCAAGACATGGAAGCAATTAGCAGAGGCATTTGTAGCTCATTACAAGTATAACAGCGACCTGGCACCCAATCGGGTCCAGTTGGCCGGGCTTTCGCAAAAGAAGGGGGAGAGTTTTAAAGAGTACGCGCAAAGGTGGCGTGATATGGCTGCCAGGGTCCGTCCTCCGGTGGAAGATAAGGAAATGAATGACATGTTTGTCGGCACATTCACAGGGCTGTTTCATGACATGTTGTTTCACACGTCTCTGGCCAGTTTTTCAGACCTGATTCTGATGGGGGAAAAGATTGAACGTAATATTAAGCAAGGAAAGTTCCAAGTCGAGGAATCAACTGCATCTGGCAGTAATAGGAAAGCTTATGGTGGGCGCCGTCAGGGCGAAGCCAGCGCAGTATTTGGAGGCCGAGGCAGGGGACGAGGTCAATATCGTCAGCCGCAGCAGGTGGCGAGTGTTACTATTCCCTATCAGCAACAACCACTCTAGCAACAACAACCGGTTCAGCAGCAACCAATGCCACAGCAGCAGCAGCCTCAGCAGGGGGTACAGCAGGCTCAACGAAGATTCCAGGGTAGTAAACCGAGAAGAGTGTTTGAGAAGCCTCCCTCAACATATGCCGATTTGTTGCAGACATTGTTGGGATTGAATCTGGTAGAGAAAAGAACTCTGGCACCAATAACGGGAGCTCCCCCGTTCGGCTACGATGCAAACAGACACTGCGAGTTTCATTCTGGAGCCCCGGGTCACGATATAGAAGGTTGCCATGCTTTTAAGCACGTTGTGCAGGATCTCTTAGACAACAAGACTATCAATTTCGGAACGGCAGGTCCGAATATAGTCCAGAAACCCATGCCTAATCATGGGGCAAACGCCGTTCTGACTGAGGAAGGTCTGAATCTTATTATGAATGTTGAAGATTTAAAGACGCCGCTGAGCGAGATAAAGAGCCGACTGTTACAAGGAGGTGTTTACCCAGGATGTAACGAGTATTGCTTAGACTGTTGGACCCTAGCTGGGGGGTGTGAGGATTTGAAGAAAGGCATTCAGGCTTTAATTGATGAGGGCATATTGCAGTTTGATCGAGCGGCAACTGACGAGCCTGCAGGGGCAGTAGTGGATAATCAGAGTGATGTGGCCACGGTAACGATACCTCGGAAGACGATCACTATTGCAGCACCAGCTCAGCGACCACCGATCACCATAACTAAGGCCGGGCCAATCCCGTACAAGAACACGAAAGCAGTCCCATGGTCATATGGGTTAGAGGTGTATTGTGATGGGATAAAGATTGATGTTAACAAACAGCCAGTGGAGATTGTGGATAATGTTGTTGGCTCAGGAGGCATGACAAGGAGTGGCAGGATCTTTATATCTCCTGAAGTGGAGGCTGAAAGACTAGCGAAAGGAAAAGGGAAAGCGGTTGAGAATGTTCCGGGGCAAGCAAGTGAAAAAGAAGCGGCATCGAAGGATGTAGCAGAGTTCATGCGCTTGATTCGAAAAAGTGATTATAAGATTGTGGAGCATCTGCAGCAGACACCGTCCAAAATATCTATCCTGTCACTGCTGTTGTGTTCGGAAGCTCACAGAAACGCTTTGCTGAAAGTCCTGGACACTTCTTTCGTACCCCAAGACGTCTCCGTAAATCAGCTAGAAGGAGTATTGGCACATGTGAATGCAGGCCACAGCTTGGGCTTTACCGATTTTGACTTGACTCCGAAAGGGAGAGATCATAATATGGCATTACACGTATTTGTTGAGTGTAGAGGATCAGTAATGTCGCACGTTTTGGTTGACACCGGATCATCTTTGAATGTGTTGCCCAAGAAGGCGATGATGAAGCTGGATGTTCGAGGAATTTTGTGTACACCCAGTGATTTGGTAGTCAGAGCATTTGACGGCACGCGGAGAACAGTCTTTGGATCAATCACTTTGCCTCTGCAAGTGGGGCCGGAAGTGTTTGCAACTGAGTTTTATATCATGGATATACAGCCTGCGTACAGCTGCTTGCTTGGAAGACCCTGGATTCATGGAGCAGGGGCAGTCACGTCCACCCTGCATCAGAAGTTGAAATATATGGTCGGAGACAGTGTAGTCACCGTGTGCGGAGAAGAGGACATCCTGGTCAGCCATTTATCTTCATTTAAATATGTGGAAGTCGACGGGGAGATCCACGAGACACCATGCCAGGCATTCGAAGGTTTGCACATCAAGGACAAAGGTCCCGGGCCGAGCAAAGTGCCAGAGATAGCTGTCTCATCGTATAAGGAAGCTCAAGCTCTAGTGGAAGCAGGAGAAGCCAAGGGCTGGGGCAAAGTGTTGGACATTCCTGTGAAGATGGACCGGTTCGGACTGGGGTACCAACCGTCGTCATCAACTCCTTCCGTGGGGGCCCCCCGTTTCAGAAAGCCAATTACCATCTCTGCCAGTGGAGTATGTCATGAAACTGTCAATGCTGCTTCGGAGTCTGATGAAGGAGACAGCGACTGTGATATGGATGCCTGGATTCAGCCAAGCACGCCAGGACAAGGACTGTGCAACTGGTCTATTCAGGAGCTTGTTCCTGTGACTTTTAAACAGTAATGCTTTGCTTTATTAATTGTTGAATGATCTGATGTCTTGCCCGGGGCATCAGGATTTGCTTAGGGCTGTGTTGTTATAAACATTGCGTGTTAATCATTAAATAAATGGCGTTTTTTCATGTGCAAATACCGTAATCCCTGTCTTTCTTGTTTTATATTTTTTCAATAAAATGGCAACATGGTTATTCGCTTTATACGCATTTTGAAGCACTTAACCATTCCTTTTGCAGGATAACATTTTCAGATGACATCCTTGAACCACCTATGACTCGTCCCGACTTTGAGCACCCGGTGTTTCAGGCTGAAGAAGAGGTTGTCGAAGATAGCGATGTTCCTGAAGAACTGTCTTGGTTAGTAAAGCAAGAGGATAGAGCCATTCTGCCTCACGACGAGGTCATCGAAATTATCAATTTGGGGTCGGAAGGGGTTGAGAAAAACATTCGTATCGGAGCCGCGCTGCAGGAAGATATCAAGCGGAGACTGGTTGAAATGCTCCAAGAGTATAGTGATGTATTCGCTTGGTCGTATGAGGATATGCCAGGGCTCGATACGGATATGGTCGTGCATCGCCTGCCATTGAAAGAAGATTGCCCGCCGGTCAAACAAAAGCTTCGCAGAACTCGACCAGATATGGCAATGAAGATCAAAGAGGAGGTTCAGAAACAGTGGGACGCTGGGTTCCTGGCTGTGACGAAATATCCTTCATGGGTTGCCAACATCGTACCAGTGCCAAAGAAAGATGGCAAGGTTCGGATGTGCGTGGATTATCGAGATTTGAACAAAGCAAGCCCAAAAGACGATTTTCCACTTCCTCACATTGACGTGTTAGTTGATAATACTGCTCAATACTCTGTATTCTCCTTCATGGATGGCTTTTCAGGCTATAATCAGATTAAAATGGCGCCAGAGGATATGGAGAAGACTACTTTCATAACGCCTTGGGGAACATTTTGTTACAAAGTGATGCCCTTCGGTTTGAAAAATGCTGGGGCAACATATCAGCGTGCGATGACGACTCTTTTCCATGACATGATGCATAAAGAGATCGAAGTTTATGTTGACGATATGATTGCCAAATCCCAGACGAAGGAAGAGCATCTGGTGAATCTGCTGAAGTTGTTTAAAAGACTTAGGAAGTTCAGGCTGAGGCTGAACCCTAATAAATGCACCTTCGGGGTGAGATCGGGTAAACTGCTGGGGTTTATCGTAAGCGAAAGAGGAATAGAGGTCGATCCTGCTAAAATAAAAGCGATTCAAGAAATGCCGACGCCTAAAACAGAGAAAGAGGTGCGCGGGTTTTTAGGGAGGTTGAACTACATCGCCCGGTTCATATCTCACCTAACGGCCACGTGTGAACCATTATTCAAGCTGTTGAAGAAAGATCAAGCTGTGACGTGGAACGAAAATTGTCAAAAGGCGTTCGATAAAATAAAGAAGTATCTGCAGGAGCCTCCTATTTTGATACCCCCAGTGGCAGGGAGACCCTTGATCATGTATTTGACGGTTCTTGAGGGAAGCATGGGTTGTGTTCTCGGTCAACACGACGAGACGGGGAGAAAAGAGCATGCGATCTATTACCTGAGTAAGAAATTTACAGACTGTGAATCTCGATACTCAATGCTGGAGAAAACTTGTTGCGCGCTAGCCTGGGCCGCCAAGCGTTTGAGGCAGTACATGCTGAATCATACAACCATGCTCATCTCGAAGATGGATCCTATCAAATATGTATTTGAAAAGCAAGCGTTGTCGGGTAGAATTGCCCGTTGGCAGATGGTCTTGACTGAATATGATATCCAATACGTCTCGCAAAAGGCTATAAAGGGGAGTGTGCTGTCTGAGTATCTGGCGGAGCAGCCTATTGAAGAATACCAATCGATGAGGTTTGATTTTCCTGACGAGGATATCATGTACCTAAAGATGAAGGATTGTGAAGAGCCGTTGCCAGACGAAGTACCAGAGTGGGGGTCCAAATGGAAGATGATATTTGACGGAGCCGTGAATGCTTACGGTAGCGGAATAGGGGCAATCATCACCACGCCACACGGGTCGCACATCCCGTTTACTGCCCGATTGACCTTTGCCGTTACCAACAATGAGGCCGAATACGAAGCTTGTATAATGGGGCTTGAAGAAGCCATTGATTTGCGAATCAAACATCTAGATGTATACGGAGACTCAGCCCTGGTGGTTGTCGCTTGCGCGAAAATAAGGTGCCGGCATGACAGAAGAGTCGCCACCTTTCGTTATTTATCCCTCAGAGCGGGAAAGGAAACGATCGGAAAAACCTGACGGAAAAGGGTAAGACAAGGTCATCGCAACCATTGTCTGGGTTCGGGAGTCGGTTACGCAAGGGGAAGGTATTAGCACCCCTCACGTCCGTCGTACTCGACGGGATCCTCGCTTGTTTGTTTACTTGGACGGGTTGGTTATAATCTATCTACCTATCAAGGCTGGCTGGAAAAGAAAAGAAAAATGACTCGGCAAAGCATCGCACTTTATGCCTACGTATTCTCATCAGAGAATGAGAAATCAGAGTCAACGTAGTTCGGCTAACTACGGGGAATGATGGGGAAGGTTGCTCGCTAGGATATCGCATCCTATGCCTACGTACTTTCATCTGGTATGAAAGATCAGAGCAAACGTAGTTCGGGAAACTACTGGTTAAAATGGCTCAACTAGGAGGGAGACTATCAAGTCCTACTGTTATCATGCCATGGATTCATCCTATGGTTGAGGTTTGAACAGGGAACTCCTAGATGTTGTCATGCATAGGTTTCAACCTAAAAGTCTATCATCAAATCCTCATCAGAGGAAATGAGAGTCCTAAGGGATCATGTCAATGACACACCAAAACAGACAAAAACATCAGCTTTAACAGTAAAATGCATGCAATGCAAGTGAGGGAGGAAATGTGTGTGGGGTTTCAGCCTCCACAAGCTCGTCTCGACCTCAAGCCAGTCATGAAATAACAGTAATCATACTGAAGATAAACAACATACTATCAAGCAATGAACAAATAGGGGAAATGAAATGCCCTCAGGCAAACAAACACACATGCTTGAGAAAGAAAGAATCTACTCTCTAATCCTAACCCTAAAACAAAATCTGAACAAATCTAGGCACTAAAGCAAGACCCTAACCAAGAGAAATCAATCCCAGTCTTCAAGCTTTAGAACAAGCTTACCAAAGAAAGGGAGCTAAGCAAGCAGACTCATAGTGTCTTCCTCAGGAGAACACTAGGAGGTGTATACTCAGGAGTCATATCCTATGTGGCTCAACCACTGTGATCAGTTTATATTCCTCCTCAGGAGAAATTAAACTCACAAGCAGGCTCCAACATCACTGGATATTTAGGAAATCCTATCTGAACTAGTGGAACTAAGTGAATAGACTCATAGGACCTTCCTCAGGAAAGTACTAGGAGGCTTCCACTTAGGAGTTGTATCCCATGTGGCTCAACAACATGTGATCAGTTTACATTCCTCCTCAGGAGAAATTAAACTCACAAGTTGGCTCCAACATCATTGGATACTTGAGAAATCCTAGATGAACTAAGTGAACTAAGTGAATAGACCCATAGGACCTTCCTCAGGAAAGTACTAGGAGGCTTTCACTTAGGAGTTGTATCCCATGTGGCTCAACAACATGTGATCAGTTTACATTCCTCCTCAGGAGAAATTAAACTCACAAGTTGGCTCCAACATCATTGGATACTTAAGAAAGAGGTGAGAATAAAGAATGAAAGTCATTCATAGTGCCTTCCTCAGGAAAGTACCATGAACTTCCTTCAAACTTCAGGATCTCAAACCTCACAGACAGGGGACAAGCCAAGCTCTGGGTCTCTGAATCTTGATCTACAATCTTCTCTTCATGATGCTCTCCATCAAGGTCTTCAAGACAACACAAGCCCCACAACAAATTCCCCACAATGAACCCCAAAGATGAACAGATAACCACAGGGTAGACAAAATCAACAGGCAACTTCAGAAAATACCTAAAAATGCTAAACTAATGGGGAAAAATCCAACAATCATTCACAAGGGTCCTCAACATCTACCCATAACATCCACATAGGCCTCTACCCAAAAATCAAGACAAAACTTATCAAAGAAAGTGAATTCTTCACCTAAGCACAACCTAAACCCTAATTAGGATACCCTAAATCTACCCTAATTAAACTAATCAAAATTTAATTCTAAAATTCTAGAAAAAATCCTATGGGGAACTATGATTCATCATCTAATTGCACAAAAAAGAATGGATTAAAAAGACTAAAGGAAAGTCCTAAAACAATTCTTGCAAAATCATGATACCTAACTAAACATTATAAAAGCTATTTAAAAGAAAAATCTATTAAAAATACTAAACTTAAAAATAAAATCCCATTTTTATTTTTAATATTTTCTACACAAAATTATCTAATCATAGAAAAAAGAATGGCCAAAAAAGAGTTATTTTTCAATTTTTAATGAATTTTCTAAAACAAGAAAAATATTAAAAGAATATAAAAGAAATTAAATCAATTAAAAGGGAGGGGGGTGTGACAAGTAACACGCGCCAGTTGGTTTCAGAATGGGCCAAGAGGGGGGGGGGGGTGCGAGTATCAAAGTCTGCTGAGGCCCAAGTCTTTCATTTAAGTAAAACGATGCGTTTTACTTCTCAAAACTCCCTCCGTTTCTGGTTTGAATTGTAGCCATGCGATGAGGTGAACAAGTCAGCCAATTTGAAATGATCTAACGGTGCGTGGCTTGTCTTCTCCAAGTGACACTTAGGGTTTCAGATTTCGCAGAATCCATGCACGCAATTTCTCCTCCTTCGTGCTCTCTCATATGGCCATGAAAAGCCACGATCCAAAGACCAAAGTTGATCCATTTCTCTCTAAGAACACGATGGTTCCAATAGTTCACACTAAAACCTCCTATATCTTCCAAACCGAATGCCTGAAGGTTAGGGTTCCACCATATTTTCCTGAGATCAATGCTTCTGAAACTCAAATTTAATGATCCAATCTTGTTCTTTATACTACCCTAACCATGCTATGCCATCACATGTCAATTAAAACCTAACACACGACCTGTTCTTGACCATAACAGATTCTTGCACCTGCTACCAAATTCCATGAAGTGCCTCCTAATTCTCAGGATTTGATCACCTACTCTATCTTAACAAATCTACACCTAGAATCTAAGCTATCCATGCATAATTAAAGAGATGTGAATGCATTTACCAACCTGTCAAGAAGCTATGGTATAATGGTGTAGGGCACGATTCAGTGCTTGCTTCTTCTTCCAGATGATCCTCCAATGGTGGAAATGATTCTGTTTGCAGTAGTTTTGGAGAAGAAAGCTTGTAGTGAAAGAAATCCCAAGTTGCTTGATCTTGAAGGAAGTGCTTCAATGGCTATTTCTCTCTCTCTCTCTCTCCTCTGAAATCTCTCTCTCTATCACCAACCTTGAACTCTCTTCATGGCCCTCTTCTTATAATGATCATTAGATGCTTCTAGATTCATCTAGAATATGGTGGAAATTTCTTGAAAATCTCATGTGATGACATATTGAAAATCTCACATTCCATGCCTTATGCCTTACCATTTGGTGCCAAAATACCTTTACATGAGATAATGAGAAGATATGCACAACTATAAGCCTTAGTTTTGCCTTGTGTTAGGATTTTCAACATTGCCTTCTTTTTCAAGTAACAAGTTTTCAAAGCATCACCCATTTTAAAGCTTCAAATCAAAATTCTAGCTAAACCAATGTTCTCAAAATGATGTTTCCAATCAAAATGATATATTGGATGACCTATTTTGGATTTGTGGATCTTCCAAATCAATTTTCAAATTCAACTTTTCAAACTTATATGCCATTTTTAGTTCATTTTTGACCAATCATGCAACTTCATGCTATGAGCTTTTCCAACAATTTGTGACCTTCTTTCTAGACTTAAAATAACATTTTGAACAACTTTCATGTTTTGAGTTTTTCCATTTGAGGCTTGGAAATAGGAGTTTTAGGCATTGGCTAAAATGACCTATAACTGACAAATGACCAAAATACCCCTGTCTTGTTCAAACCATAAGTTGAGTTCCACAAATCCAATCAAGGACTTCTACCACTCAAATTAAAGCTAAGAAGATGTTCTTCAACATTCATGTTGACCAAGAAATCATAGGAATCCTCCTACTAGGGAAAAAGTTGTCTGCAAGTTGGGTGACTTTCAAGGACCCAGATTCACACACCTCTGCTGACCTGTAATTTGTCAAAACCATAACTTGGGCTCTGTAACTCCTATCAAGGACTTCCACCACTCAAATTAAAGCTTAGAACAAGCTATACAACATTCATGTTGTGGGGAAAGTGAGATATCAATCACATCTTGAGATAAAACTGCCTGGAAGATAGGGATCAAATTAGGGTTTTTCACTGACAATCCTTGGGGACCCTGACTTGAAACTTCTCAAACTCCTCACTCATGATGAGTTGGCCTAGGAATCATCTTTATATCATCTCTATGCATCATTCCATGATCTCATGGCCCTTGGATTGGTCTCAACCCTTTCCAAATCATCAGTTGACCTAGGGTTGACCCAGTCAAAACCCTAATTCTACCATTCATGGTTGAATCTTCTGAACTCTTGCATAATGACTTCTCTGGGCTTCATGAAGGCTATCAAGACATCTCATAGGCTTTCCCAAAACATCAAACTCATTCTCAAAGTCTCAGAAACATCTGAGGGGCACTCACAACCCTCAAGCCATGAAGCACACAACCCTGGTTTCAACCCATTCCTGAGGATCTCTTGAACTTTCTGATGAAGGTATCCACTTTCAAACACTTAATGAATAAATAATTGTTGGTCAAATTTTGGGGTGCAACAGCTGCCCCTATTCAAACGGCTTGAACCTGACTGGGTGAGAAGCGAACGGCTCTCAACCAATCAAGGTACGAGACGGTTGAATATCGGTAAACCCGAAAATTTGCCAACTGCACAAGCACACAGTACTCTGCGGGGAACAAATCTTTGAATCCTGCAACACTAGCTGCTCAACAACTGGCTGGAGAACCAAAGCTGACATCACCGTCGGACGATCGAAGTACCCTGCGTCACCACTGGAGAACTAAATCTGACATCACCGTCGGACGATCGAAATACTCTGCGTCACCGCTGGAGAAACATCTTCGACTTCAATCAGAAGACATATCCTTCATTTGATCGCGATCAATCATCACCTCAGGATAACTGACTTGGTCTTCAGACTCACACGGATCACTCTGTTGTATCTACAACCCTGGAACCTTGTCTTCAGCCACCCGTTGATTCATCAATCCGGAAGTCTGAACTCACAGGAACCTTCTGATATCGCCTTCTGGCGCTTATGAAATCCATCTTCAGATTAGACATCATTGTTGGAGCAGACATATCATGCTGCTGAGGACTTCAAGAATCAACTTGAACCAACAGATCCGTCGGGCATCTTCAAGAATCGTCCTGAACTAATAACCTTTCTGGCGCAAACCTTCTGGTTGGGTATTCCAGAAATCTTCCTGGGCGACTCTTGCTGGAGGCGCTATTGGGGAGCTCAAGTATCATACTAGGCGAACCACTCGGGAAGCTGTACTGGGGTCTTAAGAATCGTCTTAAGCACATGGCCCTGCTGAGGGACTTGGGAATCATCTCGAACTGAAGACTTCGCTGGAGATCTCAAAAATCATCTTGAGTGAGCGACCGTGGTGATTACACCGGGGTCTTTAAGAATCATCTCAAAAGCGACCTTGCTGGGGAGAACATCAAGAATCGTCCTGAGCAACCGGTCTTTTGGTGGTACACCTGTTCCACAAGGATGACGATGACCTAGATCATGCTTATGATGCGTATGCTTCGGCACCATGCCCCACACAGTGGGAATGATATGCGTTTATGCTAAATGCCATGCAGTCATGCACAATGCTATGCAATCATGCACAATGATGCGATCCCGTCGGCAAAATAAATGCCGAAGGAGAAATCCTCCTGTCAGGGAGAAAGAACCATTCAGGTAGAGGAGTCATCCTGCTGAGGAGAATGTGAACACGCCAATATCAATCAGGCTCTGTCTGGGGAATTGATCTTCCGCGGACTGCTGCAGGGGAACAACTTCAGCTGACTGCTGCAGGGGACGAAGCTCTACGAGAACTTGGATCTGCTGATATCAATCGCGAGAATGAACTGCGCGGCCGTCTCGGCTACTCTTCTGGGGATAACCACTCTGAGGGGAACCAACTTCAGCTGCTCAACACTCCACTGGGGAAAAACCAATCATGATCTGATCAACTTCCAAGGATTCGGATCTCTTGGACATCTGCAACCTCGGCTGAGGAAGGAGAAATCATTCTGCTTCGATGGAGAGAGTGCGATTCTGGGGAAACACAACACTGGCTGCCCCACGCTCTGCTGGGGAAAATCAATCATGATCCGATCAACTTCCAAGGATTCTGCTTTTCTGCGGACTCAGCCGGGGAGAGAAATCATTCTACTTCGCTGGAGAGTGCAACTCCGATGAGGAAACTCAATTTCGCCGGGGAAGAAGGAATCATCTGACTTCGGGGGAGAGTACAACTCTGCAGGGGAATACAACGTCAGCTGTTCCAACACTCTACTGGGGAAGAGGGAATCATCGAACTTCAGGAGAGAGCCTGACTCTGGTGAGGAATATCAATTTCACTGGAGACTTCAGTCTGGCACCATCAGTTACTGCATCCTTCGGCTAACGAACAGCCTCCTGCGAAACCTGCACTTGTGACCCGGTGCGGGGGGAGATCCTGCTTCGACGACTTTACTGGGGAAAACATGAGCTCCGGTACCCAAACATTTCTATGAACTCTGCACTTGTGACCCGGTGCTAGGGAAAGACGACATCATTCTTCGGTGCTTGGCTCAGCTGACGAAGTGACCTACCTTCAGGATGCGTCTGCTTGGGGAAGAAAATCACTTCTACCCGGGGAAGACATATCAATGCTCACCATCTTGCGTTCAGATTCTGCGGAGGAGAGACTACTGAACTCTGCTGGGGAAGGAGGACTCATCCTGCCTCGGGGATACGCACGGCACATCTTCTGGCGGGGTGCTACACCTGCAACAACACAAACAAACGGACAAGATACCCTCCTCAAAGGGGCCTATCCAGGTTATTATCTCATGACAATATTCAATTAATCAATCGTTTCAACAATCAATGGGCCTAGGCCTGCAAGTTTATGTATGCGCATTTTATCGAAAATATCGGCGTTTTCATTCGCAAACAAAACAGATAAATGCTAAACAGACAAGTAGAATTGCTGAATAATGTGCATTTTATTGATGATGAACCCCTGAACGGGCAAAAATGTTTTACAACAGAGGCAAGCTCCTGGAATGAGGAAGCCGCGCAAAAAGAAAACATAAATATACATCAGTATATACAAATGTCGGCAATCGAGGCGTAGACGAACACCATGAGTTGATCCCTCTAAGACCCACTCGACTTTGATACTTCTCCGATGCTTCAGCTTCGGAAGAGATTGATTCAGATAAACGGCCCTTAGGTCTTCCGAACCACTAAACAATGAAAGTCCATACGCGGAACGCGGTCATTTGCTTATTCAAATCCCTAACTTTTGCGTGAACCGCCCTTTCGGGTTTTCAGTTCACCGGGATACCCTTTTTTGCCGAAGCCGCCCAGTGTAGGTTTTCGACTTCGCGGGTGTACATTTTTTCAATATATCCCTAATTTTTGCCCGAACCTTTTATTCTGTTTTTGGTTCGCCGGGATGCCCCTTTTTTGCCTGGACTCCTTTTTTTTTTTTTTTGTCCAGCGGATCTCTTTCAAGCAAAGTATTTTTTAACTGCGTCCGCGTTCATCGGGGATGCAAAATCTTCACCATCCATCGTGGATAACAACAAAGCTCCTCCCGAGAAGACCTTGCTGACGACGTACGGCCCTTCGTAATTCGGAGTCCATTTGCCCCGGTGATCGGAGTGTGGCGGAAGAATCTTCTTCAGGACGAGATCACCCGTCTGAAAGCTTCGAGGACGCACCTTCTTATCATAAGCTTTCTTCATTCGGCTTTGGTATAGGCGACCAAATGCAATCGATGCTAATCTCTTCTCGTCCATCAGGCTGAGCTGGTTCAAGCGATTCGTAACCCATTCTGCCTCATCAAGTTTCACATCAACCAAAACCCGCAAAGAGGGAATCTCCACTTCTAGCGGTAGGACAGCTTCCATACCGTACACCAAGGAGAAAGGAGTTGCCCCGGTCGACGTACGCACCGTCGTACGATAACCGTGCAAGGCAAACGGCAGCATCTCGTGCCAATCTTTATACGTCACAACCATCTTCTGAACAATCTTCTTGATGTTCTTGTTGGCCGCTTCAACAGCGCCATTCATCTTCGGCCGGTAAGGGGATGAGTTGTGGTGTTCGATCTTGAAGCTCTGGCACAGCTCCTTCATCATCTTATTATTCAAATTCGAACCATTATCAGTAATGATCCGCTCGGGAATTCCATAGCGACAGATGATGTCCCTCTTTATGAATTTAGCTACCACCTGCTTGGTCACATTAGTGTACGAGGCTGCCTCCACCCATTTGGTGAAGTAGTCGATAGCTACCAGGATAAAACGATGACCATTGGATGCGGTGGGCTCGATCTTGCCTATCATGTCGATGCCCCACATGGAGAACGGCCAAGGGGAGGACATGACATTCAATGGGCACGGCGGCACATGAACTTTATCAGCATAAATCTGGCATTTGTGACATTTCTTCGCGAATCTGAAGCAATCCGACTCCATAGTCAGCCAGTAATATCCTGCTCTCAGGATCTTTCTCGTCATGGCGTGCCCGCCGGCGTGCGTACCAAATGTGCCCTCATGGACTTCTTCCATGAGCATACTTGCTTCTTTCTCATCTACACATCTGAGTAGCACGAGATCGTGGTTTCTCTTATACAGCACTCCATCAGGGTTGAGGTAAAAGTTCCCAGATAACCTCCTCAGAGTCTTCTTATCCTGGGTTGACGCGCCCGCAGGATACTCCTTGGTCATAAGGAAGGTCTGGATATCGTGGAACCATGGCTTGCCGTCAGTGGCATCATCGATTGCGAACACGAACGCTGGTCTGTCAAGACGCGAAAGCACAATTCTTGGAGCCTCATTCCAATAATTGACTTTATACATGGAAGCCAACGTGACTAAAGCATCAGCCATCTGATTTTCAGCCCGGGGTACATGATGAAGTTCTACTCGGTCAAAGAACGGAAGCAGACTCCTGGCATAATTCATGTACGGTACTAGATTTGCTTGACGAGTTTCCCACTCCCCTTTGATCTGATTGATTACAAGCGCTGAGTCACCATATATGTCTAGATTTTTGATTCTCAAATCAATTGCCTCTTCTAGACCCATAATACATGCTTCATACTCGGCTTCGTTGTTGGTAACTGGAAACGTCAGTCTTGCAGTAAACGGGATGTGGGATCCGTGAGGAGTCGTGATGATAGCCCCGATGCCACTTCCATAGGAATTAACCGCTCCGTCGAATATCAACTTCCACTGAGACTTCCTATCTGGCCCCTCATCGGGCAATGGCTCATCGCAATCCTTCGCTTTGAGAAACATAATGTCCTCGTCAGGGAATTCGAACTTCATTGGCTGATAGTCTTCGATTGGCTGTTCGGCAAGGTAGTCAGACAATACGCTTCCCTTGATGGCTTTCTGGGAGACGTACTGAATATCATATTCTGTTAACACCATCTGCCATCTGGCAATCCTGCCCGAAAGAGCCTGCTTCTCGAAGACGTACTTGATCGGATCCATCTTCGAAATCAGCATAGTAGTGTGGTTGAGCATATACTGTCGTAGACGTTTGGCAGCCCAAGCTAATGCACAACACGTCTTCTCCAGCATCGAGTATCGAGATTCACACTCAGTGAACTTTTTACTCAAATAATAAATGGCATGCTCTTTTCTGCCTGTCTCGTCATGCTGACCGAGAACACACCCCATACTATTCTCCAGAACTGTCAAGTACATGATTAATGGCCGTCCCGCCACTGGGGGTATCAAGATTGGAGGTTCTTGAAGATACTGCTTTATCTTATCGAATGCCTTCTGGCAATCCTCATTCCAAGTAATCGCCTGATTTTTCTTTAACAACTTGAACATCGGTTCACAAGTGGCCGTGAGCTGAGAGATAAACCTTGCAATGTAGTTTATTCGGCCCAAGAAACCACGAACTTCTTTTTCTGTTTTCGGCGCTGGCATCTCTTGGATAGCTTTTATCTTCACAGGATCAACTTCAATACCTCGTTCACTAACGATAAACCCCAATAACTTTCCGGACCGCACTCCGAAAGTGCACTTGTTAGGATTCAGCCTCAGCCTGAACTTCCTAAGCCTTTCAAACAGCTTCAGCAAATTGACCAGATGCTCCTCCTCCGTTTGGGACTTTGCAATCATGTCATCAACATAGACCTCGATCTCATGATGAATCATATCATGAAACAAAGTTACCATTGCTCGCTGGTAAGTGGCCCCTGCGTTCTTTAGACCGAAGGGCATTACCTTGTAGCAAAACGTGCCCCAGGGGGTGATAAACGTCGTTTTCTCCATGTCCTCCGGCGCCATCTTAATCTGATTGTAACCGGAGAAGCCATCCATGAACGAAAACACGGAAAACTGGGCTGTATTGTCGACCAACACATCGATATGAGGCAACGGGAAATCATCCTTAGGGCTCGCCCTATTCAAATCCCGATAATCGACGCACATGCGTACCTTACCGTCCTTCTTCGGTACAGGCACTATGTTGGCGACCCACGGAGGGTAAGTGGTAACGGCTAGAAATCCTGCGTCCAACTGCTTCTGGACCTCTTCTTTGATTTTTATAGCCATGTCTGGTCTCGTCCTCCTGAGCTTCTGCTTGACTGGAGGGCAATCTTCTCGCAACGGCAAGCGATGAACCACGATATCAGTGTCAAGTCCGGGCATATCCTCATACGACCAAGCAAAGACGTCACTATACTCTCGAAGCATCTCGACCAGTCTATGCTTGACGTCATTCTGCAGCGCAGCCCCAACTCTGACATTTCTGACGAGCTCCTCAGAACCCAGATTTATGATCTCGATATCCTCCTCGTGAGGTAGAATAACCTTCTCCTCTTGTCTCAACAAGCGGGCCAACTCTTCCGGAAGGTCTTCGTCTTCCTCAATCTCATCCTCGGCTTGATAGATCGGGCAATCAAAGTCGTAGTGAGCCGTAGAGGGTCCAGAGTCGATGTCATCTGTTACGTGGATCCTGCAATAACAAGGGTTAAGTTTAAAACAAGAATATACAGGTTAGCACGAACCTCGTTGCCATTTTGCTGTTTTTCGAAACAAACATAAAGCATGAATAACAGAGAACACAACATTTGATTACGAAGAAAACGCCTTTTATTTATTAACAAAATGCATACACATAATCCAACAAGGCCCTGACAGTAAAACCACTATGCCCCGGGCAGGACATAGGGTTGTACAAAGATTGTAAAAAGCAAATCATTACTCTTCACTTGTCAGCTTGATAATCTCCTTGATGGTTCAGTTGTGGAGGTGCTCGCCCGGCTTGCTCGGTTGAATCCAGGTGTCAAGATCGCAATCACTGTCCCCGCTGTCCTCAGACGTAGCGTTGATACTCTCGAAAATTACTCCCCCCTTGGTGAATAAGATCGGCCCCTTCCCATGAGACGAACTGCCAGAAGAAGATGAAGCTTCAGCTCCAGGAGAATACCCCAATCCGAACTTATCCTGTTTGATTGGTATGTCTAAGACATGCCCCCAGCCTGGGGTGGAACCAGCTTCGACAACAGCCCGAGCTTCCTTAAACGAGGAGAGGTTCAACTCTTGCTTCTCTGCAACAACGGGAGCTACCTCCTTCACCCCGACGGTTTCAAATGCTTGGCAAAGGGTCTCATGGATCTCACCATCCATTTCAACGTATTTAAAGGACGACAGGTGGCTTACCATGATGTCCTCCTCTCCACAGACTGTCACTATGCTGCCCCCAACAGCATATTTAAGCTTCTGATGCAGCGTGGACGTTACGGCACCAGCAGAATGGATCCATGGCCGACCTAAGAGGCAACTATAGGCGGGCATGATATCCATGATATAGAAAACCGCATTAGACGTCTCTGGACCAACTTGAATTGGCAGGGTCAATTCTCCGAAGACGTGGCGCTTGGTTCCGTCAAAGGCCTTCACGACCAGATCACTGGGCGTGCACAGCAGCCCACGGGTATCCAACTTCATCAGTGCCTTCTTCGGAAGCACATTAAGCGAGGAACCCGTATCCACCAGGACGTGTGACATAATCGTGCCTCTGCACTCTATTGAGACGTGCAAGGCGCTATTGTGATCTCTTCCCTTAGGAGTCAGCTCCAGATCTGTAAATCCCAGCCCATTACCAGCATTGACATGGGCTACTACTTCCTCGAGTTGATTCACTGATATCTCCTGCGACACGTATGCAGCATTCAATACTTTCAGTAATGCGTTGCGGTGCGCTTCAGAACACAGCAACAGGTTAAGAATCGAGATCTTTGACGGAGTCTGATGAAGATGATCTACAATTTTGTAGTCACTCTTCCTGATTAGTCGCATGAACTCCTCAGCATCTTTAACCAGCAAGTCTTTCTCTGCCCCTGCAGGGACCTCTTCAACAGCTTTACCTTTACCTTTATCCACAGCGTCAGCTCGGACCACTTTCTCTGCTGCAACCTCTGCCGGTGCGAATACTCTTCCGCTTCTAGTGATACCACTGACTTCGGTAAGATTCTGCGCAGTCGATCCGGATGGCTCAAGCTCTATCTTCTGACCATTGCAATAAACTTCGGCGCCATAATGCCATGGAACGGCATTGGTACTCTCGAATGGGATTGGTCCGGCCCTGGTGATGGTGATAGAAGGCGGACGGGGCGCGGAAATAGTAATAGAGTGACGAGGGATAGTAATGGTAGCAACTTCGTCTGCCTGCTTCAGCACGACTTCCCCTGACGCATTCTCAACGCTCCGACTGAACTGCAAAATACCCTCGGTCATCAGACTTTGGATACCTTCGATCAATTGCTCACACCCATCAGGAAGTGTAGCGCAAGCCATACATAACTCTCCACATCCGGGAAAGAAGCCCTTCTTCAGCAACTTAGCCTTAACAAAACTCAACGGCGTCTTCAAATCTTTGACATCAGTCAGCGAGTCTGAATTCTCTTCAGTGATAACAGCATTCACTCCGCCCCCCCTATGATGAGGCATTGGATTTTTGGTGACGTTGGGCACGCTGTCAGAAAAGTTGATAACCTTGGCGTCGACCAAGTCCTGGACTTTGTGCTTAAAAGCTTTACAATTCTCAACCGTATGGCCAGGTGCCCCAGAATGAAATTCACAAGTAGCATTAGCATCATACTCTGGTGGTGGTGCCCCTGTCAAGGGAGCCATTGTCCTTTTATGAACCAATTGGAGCTGAAGCAACGTCTGCAGAAGCTGTGCATACGGCATAGGAGGAGTTTCCAAATGACGGTTTGCCAGGGGACCCCGATTCTGATATCTCTTATATCCCGGATTATTCTGTTGCTGGGGCTGCTGCTGCGGCTGCGGGGGAGCAGCTGGGATGTTTATGCTAGCGATCTGAGACTGAGGGCCCTTGCCCTTTCTCCTAGCATTAGTGACAGCACTGGCATCTCCCTCTCGACGCTTGCCAGTATAGGGTTTCTTGCTACCCCCTCCAACTGAGGATGTTTCGCCCTGAATTTTTCCGATCTTTATACCATTTTCAACATGCTCGCCCAAAGTGATGAGGGCCGAGAACGTTCCAGACATGCCACTGATCAGCTTTTCATAGTAGACTCCAGGAAGGGTAGCCACGAACATTTGCACCAGCTCACGTTCTACCATGGGCGGTTGAACCCGAGCAGCCAATTCACGCCACCGCTGGGCGTACTCTTTGAAGCTTTCATTGTTCCGCTGCGAGAGATTCTGAAGCTGAACTCGGTTGGGAGCCAAGTCGCTATTGTATTGATAGTGGAGAACAAACGCTTCTGCAAGATCTTTCCAGGTGCGCACAGCAGCGGGTTCCAAACCCATATACCATTCGAGCGATGGACCAGAAAGACTATCCTGAAAGAAGTGCATCAGCAACTTCTCATCGTCAGAATAAGCGGACATCTTTCTATAATAAGATCGGAGGTGAACACGGGGACAAGTAGTGCCCCTATACTTCTCAAAGATAGGCACCTTGAACTTGTGAGGTACTTTAAAGTCAGCAATCAACCCAAGTTTGGCCATGTCAACGCCCAATGCGTTCTGATTTTCTATGTCTCTCATCTTGTCTTCCAGCGCCTTGAACCTGAGTCGAGCCTCAGCAGTCAATTCAGCCTCTGCACCTCTTTGAGAGAATATGTCATCTTGATGGTCCTCCAGCCACGGTTGGGGCACCACCACATTTCCTGCACCAACATTGCCGTTGACCGGCCCCATGGTAACATTGGCTCCCAAACCACCATTGACGGCGCCTGCCGCATTAAGTCCGAGATTAGTCATAAGATTGCCGTTAGCACTACCGTTGCCCCCGGCAGCAGGAACAACGTTCTGTGGAGTATCCCCTTGAGGAGGAGTGGGCACGGCCCCGCCGTGAAGTATTCCATTACTGTCAACCCTGGAGATGAGAGGTTGAACCAAAGTACGAAGCTGGTCTTGCCCATTCGCAACTACTTGCATCAGCTCCATAAAACGATCCATCCTTTCACGAAGCTCTTGAACATCTGACTGTACCTGGTCCATGATTCTCGTCTGATTAGCGCGAGTTGAGTAGCGGTGGATGAGTCTTTGATCAATCCTGGAGATCGAAAACAGCTCGGAACCTGAGTACCTGAAAAACCTGTCAACATCAAAGGTTAGGAAAAGCAACAGAATGTATGTCATGCAAAATGCTTCATGCAGATGCATGAGTGTGTCTGTGTGCTTGAGAGATTATCCCCGATCCTGGCACCTGTTGGCAATAATAAGGAGAGGAATCTGGGCCCAATCATGGAAGTAGAAACCTCACGTAGCAATAGTCAGATTCGACACATCAAGGACCGAGAACTCATACGCATCAGTCTTCCTGAGAGAGGCTGCAGTAACACAATAAGAGGCGAGAGATCCTGGATCGGGGAAACGGTACCTGTCACAGACACACGCTAATGGAATGATTATGCAAGCTAATGCAAAATGCAGGTATGCAACAATATATTCAGGTGGCTGCTGTGGAGATTCGGTGTCAACAGTCACTGATGAGAAGGAAACCCCGGTGTAAAACCACTGATCTGATCTGCTGTGAATAACCATCTGATAGGATCGAGATCAAAATTCTGCTCTGACAAGAACGAAGGCCTGATAATAAAGACCCTGGATGCAAGATCAAAGAATATCTGTTGATGAAGTCTTCAGACCCCCAAATCAAAAATCTGCCCTCTCAAGAACAAATGCACAGCTGCTGATGAGATCTTCAAACCCCACTCAAAATCTGCCCCGTCCAGAACAAACCTACTGACGATAATGCACTGATCAAAGCCTGCTCTATCAAGAACAAACAAACACCTGATGATAAGATCCTCTGATCAAACCCTTGCTCTATCAAGAACATATCTGCAACTGAGAACCCAACATAACTGATTCACTGTCGAGAAAACCAGGTAGTCTGGAGGTCAAAGTTTCCTGCAATATCCCAACCCCACTCACAGGTATGGACCTAATCCACGGACAAAGGGTACGGCATCCTATGCGGTCATCAGCGTCACAGACTTTCATGAGTGACAATACGATTCCCAGAAGGAGTGGCATTGTCAAGTCATGAAGAGGCCTCTCTTAGCTGACTTCCAAATGATCGGTCCCCAGAGTCGACAATCCTCACGTCTGGACTCCCCTCAGATCCTCAGGACCGGAAAGGAGCACCTCTGCAAGAATCTCGTCTGAGCGCAGATTTTCGTAGGGAACTGTGCCTGCTCAGCAGACAGGTTCGTCTACTACTTCTCCGCAACTATATCTAGGTGTGTACTCAAAGCCCAGGTCCGGCTTTTCACTCACAGTAACATCCCTCTCCCACAGCAGCACAGATAATCATATCAAACTGGAAATAAAAATGCGGGAAATAAAATGCGGGAAGTAAAGTGCGGGAAGTAAAAATGCGATAAATAAACGCAACCCAACAAGCAAACACACAAACGATAGGATTGACTCGCGTAGGGGATGGGAAACGGTCCCAGCATAAGGGATGGGAAAAGTCCCTAGATGCTATGAATGTCCCCAGCAGAGTCGCCAGCTGTCGCTTGCGCGAAAATAAGGTGCCGGCATGACAGAAGAGTCGCCACCTTTCGTTATTTATCCCTCAGAGCGGGAAAGGAAACGATCGGAAAAACCTGACGGAAAAGGGTAAGACAAGGTCATCGCAACCATTGTCTGGGTTCGGGAGTCGGTTACGCAAGGGGAAGGTATTAGCACCCCTCACGTCCGTCGTACTCGACGGGATCCTCGCTTGTTTGTTTACTTGGACGGGTTGGTTATAATCTATCTACCTATCAAGGCTGGCTGGAAAAGAAAAGAAAAATGACTCGGCAAAGCATCGCACTTTATGCCTACGTATTCTCATCAGAGAATGAGAAATCAGAGTCAACGTAGTTCGGCTAACTACGGGGAATGATGGGGAAGGTTGCTCGCTAGGATATCGCATCCTATGCCTACGTACTTTCATCTGGTATGAAAGATCAGAGCAAACGTAGTTCGGGAAACTACTGGTTAAAATGGCTCAACTAGGAGGGAGACTATCAAGTCCTACTGTTATCATGCCATGGATTCATCCTATGGTTGAGGTTTGAACAGGGAACTCCTAGATGTTGTCATGCATAGGTTTCAACCTAAAAGTCTATCATCAAATCCTCATCAGAGGAAATGAGAGTCCTAAGGGATCATGTCAATGACACACCAAAACAGACAAAAACATCAGCTTTAACAGTAAAATGCATGCAATGCAAGTGAGGGAGGAAATGTGTGTGGGGTTTCAGCCTCCACAAGCTCGTCTCGACCTCAAGCCAGTCATGAAATAACAGTAATCATACTGAAGATAAACAACATACTATCAAGCAATGAACAAATAGGGGAAATGAAATGCCCTCAGGCAAACAAACACACATGCTTGAGAAAGAAAGAATCTACTCTCTAATCCTAACCCTAAAACAAAATCTGAACAAATCTAGGCACTAAAGCAAGACCCTAACCAAGAGAAATCAATCCCAGTCTTCAAGCTTTAGAACAAGCTTACCAAAGAAAGGGAGCTAAGCAAGCAGACTCATAGTGTCTTCCTCAGGAGAACACTAGGAGGTGTATACTCAGGAGTCATATCCTATGTGGCTCAACCACTGTGATCAGTTTATATTCCTCCTCAGGAGAAATTAAACTCACAAGCAGGCTCCAACATCACTGGATATTTAGGAAATCCTATCTGAACTAGTGGAACTAAGTGAATAGACTCATAGGACCTTCCTCAGGAAAGTACTAGGAGGCTTCCACTTAGGAGTTGTATCCCATGTGGCTCAACAACATGTGATCAGTTTACATTCCTCCTCAGGAGAAATTAAACTCACAAGTTGGCTCCAACATCATTGGATACTTGAGAAATCCTAGATGAACTAAGTGAACTAAGTGAATAGACCCATAGGAGCTTCCTCAGGAAAGTACTAGGAGGCTTTCACTTAGGAGTTGTATCCCATGTGGCTCAACAACATGTGATCAGTTTACATTCCTCCTCAGGAGAAATTAAACTCACAAGTTGGCTCCAACATCATTGGATACTTAAGAAAGAGGTGAGAATAAAGAATGAAAGTCATTCATAGTGCCTTCCTCAGGAAAGTACCATGAACTTCCTTCAAACTTCAGGATCTCAAACCTCACAGACAGGGGACAAGCCAAGCTCTGGGTCTCTGAATCTTGATCTACAATCTTCTCTTCATTATTCTCTCCATCAAGGTCTTCAAGACAACACAAGCCCCACAACAAATTCCCCACAATGAACCCCAAAGATGAACAGATAACCACAGGGTAGACAAAATCAACAGGCAACTTCAGAAAATACCTAAAAATGCTAAACTAATGGGGAAAAATCCAACAATCATTCACAAGGGTCCTCAACATCTACCCATAACATCCACATAGGCCTCTACCCAAAAATCAAGACAAAACTTATCAAAGAAAGTGAATTCTTCACCTAAGCACAACCTAAACCCTAATTAGGATACCCTAAATCTACCCTAATTAAACTAATCAAAATTTAATTCTAAAATTCTAGAAAAAATCCTATGGGGAACTATGATTCATCATCTAATTGCACAAAAAAGAATGGATTAAAAAGACTAAAGGAAAGTCCTAAAACAATTCTTGCAAAATCATGATACCTAACTAAACATTATAAAAGCTATTTAAAAGAAAAATCTATTAAAAATACTAAACTTAAAAATAAAATCCCATTTTTATTTTTAATATTTTCTACACAAAATTATCTAATCATAGAAAAAAGAATGGCCAAAAAAGAGTTATTTTTCAATTTTTAATGAATTTTCTAAAACAAGAAAAATATTAAAAGAATATAAAAGAAATTAAATCAATTAAAAGGGAGGGGGGGTGTGACAAGTAACACGCGCCAGTTGGTTTCAGAATGGGCCAAGAGGGGGGGGGGGTGCGAGTATCAAAGCCTGCTGAGGCCCAAGTCTTTCATTTAAGTAAAACGATGCGTTTTACTTCTCAAAACTCCCTCCGTTTCTGGTTTGAATTGTAGCCATGCGATGAGGTGAACAAGTCAGCCAATTTGAAATGATCTAACGGTGCGTGGCTTGTCTTCTCCAAGTGACACTTAGGGTTTCAGATTTCGCAGAATCCATGCACGCAATTTCTCCTCCTTCGTGCTCTCTCATATGGCCATGAAAAGCCACGATCCAAAGACCAAAGTTGATCCATTTCTCTCTAAGAACACGATGGTTCCAATAGTTCACACTAAAACCTCCTATATCTTCCAAACCGAATGCCTGAAGGTTAGGGTTCCACCATATTTTCCTGAGATCAATGCTTCTGAAACTCAAATTTAATGATCCAATCTTGTTCTTTATACTACCCTAACCATGCTATGCCATCACATGTCAATTAAAACCTAACACACGACCTGTTCTTGACCATAACAGATTCTTGCACCTGCTACCAAATTCCATGAAGTGCCTCCTAATTCTCAGGATTTGATCACCTACTCTATCTTAACAAATCTACACCTAGAATCTAAGCTATCCATGCATAATTAAAGAGATGTGAATGCATTTACCAACCTGTCAAGAAGCTATGGTATAATGGTGTAGGGCACGATTCAGTGCTTGCTTCTTCTTCCAGATGATCCTCCAATGGTGGAAATGATTCTGTTTGCAGTAGTTTTGGAGAAGAAAGCTTGTAGTGAAAGAAATCCCAAGTTGCTTGATCTTGAAGGAAGTGCTTCAATGGCTATTTCTCTCTCTCTCTCTCTCTCTCTCTCTCCTCTGAAATCTCTCTCTATCACCAACCTTGAACTCTCTTCATGGCCCTCTTCTTATAATGATCATTAGATGCTTCTAGATTCATCTAGAATATGGTGGAAATTTCTTGAAAATCTCATGTGATGACATATTGAAAATCTCACATTCCATGCCTTATGCCTTACCATTTGGTGCCAAAATACCTTTACATGAGATAATGAGAAGATATGCACAACTATAAGCCTTGGTTTTGCCTTGTGTTAGGATTTTCAACATTGCCTTCTTTTTCAAGTAACAAGTTTTCAAAGCATCACCCATTTTAAAGCTTCAAATCAAAATTCTAGCTAAACCAATGTTCTCAAAATGATGTTTCCAATCAAAATGATATATTGGATGACCTATTTTGGATTTGTGGATCTTCCAAATCAATTTTCAAATTCAACTTTTCAAACTTATATGCCATTTTTAGTTCATTTTTGACCAATCATGCAACTTCATGCTATGAGCTTTTCCAACAATTTGTGACCTTCTTTCTAGACTTAAAATCACATTTTGAACAACTTTGATGTTTTGAGTTTTTCCATTTGAGGCTTGGAAATAGGAGTTTTAGGCATTGGCTAAAATGACCTATAACTGACAAATGACCAAAATACCCCTGTCTTGTTCAAACCATAAGTTGAGTTCCACAAATCCAATCAAGGACTTCTACCACTCAAATTAAAGCTAAGAAGATGTTCTTCAACATTCATGTTGACCAAGAAATCATAGGAATCCTCCTACTAGGGCAAAAGTTGTCTGCAAGTTGGGTGACTTTCAAGGACCCAGATTCACACACCTCTGCTGACCTGTAATTTGTCAAAACCATAACTTGGGCTCTGTAACTCCTATCAAGGACTTCCACAACTCAAATTAAAGCTTAGAACAAGCTCTACAACATTCATGTTATGGGGAAAGTGAGATATCAATCACATCTTGAGCTAAAACTGCCTGGAAGATAGGGATCAAATTAGGGTTTTTCACTGACAATCCTTGGGGACCCTGACTTGAAACTTCTCAAACTCCTCACTCATGATGAGTTGGCCTAGGAATCATCTTTATATCATCTCTATGCATCATTCCATGATCTCATGGCCCTTGGATTGGTCTCAACCCTTTCCAAATCATCAGTTGACCTAGGGTTGACCCAGTCAAAACCCTAATTCTACCATTCATGGTTGAATCTTCTGAACTCTTGCATAATGACTTCTCTGGGCTTCATGAAGGCTATCAAGACATCTCATAGGCTTTCCCAAAACATCAAACTCATTCTCAAAGTCTCAGAAACATCTGAGGGGCACTCACAACCCTCAAGCCATGAAGCACACAACCCTGGTTTCAACCCATTCCTGAGGATCTCTTGAACTTTCTGATGAAGGTATCCACTTTCAAACACTTAATGAATAAATAATTGTTGGTCAAATTTTGGGGTGCAACAGTGGTGAATCAGATCAAAGGGGAATGGGAGACACGTCAGCCCAATTTGATACATTACATGAATTATGCAAGGAGATTGTTGCCTTTCTTCGACAAGGTTGAATTGCATCATGTACCGCGGGCAGAGAATCAAATGGCTGACGCTCTCGCCACTTTGTCTTCCATGTACAAGGTCAACTTCTGGAACGAAGCTCCCCGAATCATTATCTCTCGGCTTGACAGGCCAGCTTATGTATTTGCTATCGATGAAGCATCTGACGACAAACCGTGGTATTTTGATATCCTTAATTTCCTGAAGAATAAAGAGTATCCGGCTGGGGCATCCAGTCAAGATCAGAAGACTCTCAGGAGATTAGCGGGTAATTTTTACTTGAATCCGGATGGCGTCTTATACAGAAGGAATCACGATTTGGTGCTGTTGCGTTGTGTAGACGAGAAAGAGGCAAAGCTTCTCATGGAGGAAATTCACGAAGGTACCTTTGGTACGCATGCTGGTGGGCATGCTATGACGAGAAAGCTGCTGAGGGCAGGTTACTTTTGGCTGACGATGGAAACTGATTGTTTCAAGTTCGCGAGGAAGTGCCACAAGTGCCAAATCTATGCCGACAGGATACACGTGCCTCCGAGTCCTCTAAATGTGATGTCATCTCCATGGCCATTCTCGATGTGGGGAATCGATATGATTGGGAAGATCGAGCCGACGGCTTCTAACGGGCATCGGTTCATCCTAGTAGCAATCGATTATTTCACCAAGTGGGTGGAAGCGGCGTCTTACGCAAATGTAACGAAGCAAGTGGTGGCCAGATTCATCAAGAGAGATATCATTTGCCGATATGGGATTCCCGAGCGGATAATCACGGATAATGGTTCAAATCTGAACAACAAAATGATGAAGGAGCTCTGTCAGAATTTCAAGATCGAACATCACAACTCCTCTCCTTACCGACCCAAGATGAATGGCGCTGTTGAGGCGGCCAATAAGAATATCAAGAAAATTGTTTAGAAAATGGTGGTGACCTATAAGGATTGGCATGAAATGCTACCTTTTGCTTTGCACGGTTATCGTACGACGGTACGCACATCAACCGGGGCAACTCCGTTCTCGTTGGTATACGGAATGGAAGCGGTATTACCATTAGAGGTTGAGATCCCTTCTCTGAGGGTATTGCGAGACGTTCAGCTGGACGAGGCAGAATGGGTGAAAGACAGGTTGAATCAATTGAGTTTGATGGATGAGAAGAGGCTAGCTTCTCTAGCATATGGTCGTTTGTACCAGAGCCGAATGAAGAAGGCGTACGACAAGAAGATACATCCGCGAAGCTTTCAGACGGGCGACCTTGTGCTGAAAAGGATTCTCCCGCCGCAAGCAGATCACAGGGGCAAGTGGACCCCCAACTACGAAGGGCCATACGTTGTTAGTAAAGTCTTCTCAGGAGGAGCGTTGTTGTTGTCCACCATGGACGGAGAAGACTTTGTGTCACCTGTGAATTCGGACGCAGTTAAAAAATACTTTGCTTAAAATAGACCCGCTGGACAGAAAAAGAGAGTCCAGGCAAAAATGGGGCATCCTGGCGAACCAAAAACAGAATGAAAGGTTCGGGCAAAAGTTAGGGATAAAATTGAAAAATGTACACCCGCGAAGTTGAAAACCTACACTGGGCGGCTTCGGCAAAAAAGGGTATCCCGGTGAACAGAAAACCCGTAAAGGGCGGTTCACGCAAAAGTTAGGGATTTGAAAAGCAAATGACTGCGGTCCGGATTGGATAATTGCAATGAGCATCAATGCGGGAGAATATATTTGAGGAGCCAGTTATCGGATACAATCTCTTCAGAAGGGGGGATACCGGAAAAGTATTAGAGTCGGACGAGTCATGGGAGGATCAGTTTGTGGTGTTCATCTGCGTCCCGTTGCCGACATATGTACAAATTTAAGTTGTCAACATTTATGCTTCTTGCGCATACTTGTATACTTGTATATTTGCTTTGTGTAGCTTCCTCATTTCAGGAGTTACATCCCGTGTACAAAACTCCGCCCATTCGGGGGCCCGATCAATAAAACACGTTATTCAGTATTTGACACTGTTCTTTACTGTTTTGTGCATGATTAACGCCTAAGTTTGATGAAACTAGCATGAGTATAACGTTGCTGGCCCTTGTCAACAGTTGCTAAAGCTTTGAATTAACTGAAAATAACGTCGCTAACCTGATTTGATTTAGTTGCATAGGCTTGTCTTGTCTTGTTTGTGTTGTTGCAGGTTTCCTAACCGTACGAGAAAAATGATCGAAAGATTGCAATAACGAAAGACTCAGTCTTCACGCAGGTCATGCAGGTTCTTCCTGAAGAAGGATCGAACTCTCCAGCTAGTCGTAGCATGTGCAAAGGGAATTGACGATTCCAAGATCGTAAGGCTGTGTTCAGACAGGTTCATCTTTCCCCGAGAGAATCATCCTCTCCCCCAGCGGAGTCAGTGGATTTTCCCCGAGAGAATAGTCCCACCTCCAGCGGAGTCCTCTCCTTTCAGCAAACGTTCTTTCCTCCCAGTGGAACCCGGAGATCAAGACTCTCCCCAGTAGAGTTGGCGGTGGGTCCTGTCATTTATTTTGTCAAGGATACTGTGTAATATCAGTTCACGTTCCAGCAGAAAGTTCAATCATACCAGGCACATCCGCTACTCCCCAGCAAAGTTATATTCCCCAGCAGGATGTTACCTCAACAGGGTGTTTGGTTTGAGTTCCCAACTTCCCAGTATGGTTGACTTCATCCTCCCAGCATTTATTTTGCTGGAATAATTCTGTAGCATCTGGCTATCCCCGGCGGAGTCGGCATTATCTTCAGCATTTATTTTGCTGAAGCAGTTTCTGTACTCTAGCAGTTCAGGTGGAGAGAACTCTTGCTCAAATGAACTACCAAACATTCAAGATCTCGGCATGAGACATCCAATGATAATGTCAGTTTCGGCAGTATTCCCCACAGAGTTATCAGGATAAGTTTCTCTTTTGTCATCAGGGGTTCCATGAATCAGAATTTCAGAGGCCACCGCCGGTTATCAGAACAGGCGTCCAATAGTTTGGTTTCCAGACATCCCCAGTAGAGTCCATCTCAAAGTCGCTGTCACGTCAGTGCTAAGAAGTTTGTGGGTTGGGATCAATGGAGAACTAAGTCCTGACATGGACAAGATCTATTCTCTCAGCAGAAAAGATGTAGTCCTTACGTGGACAAATCAAGACGAGATCAGTGTCCTGACGTGGACAAATCAAAGAAATTATTATTCCTAACGTGGAGAAGTGGGTCCTAACGTGGACGATGTAGTCCTTACGCGGACATATCAGAAGAGGATTCCTTACGTGGAAAGAGGTGATTCCTAATGTGGAAAGAGTGGAGTCCTTACGTGGACAGATTAAGATGGCATTCCTTACGTGGAAAAATGTAGTCCTGACGCGGACAAATCGGAAGGAATTGGTTGCCTTATGTGGAAAAGTTATGTTTCCTTGCGTGGAAAACGGATAGCATTCCTTACGTGGAAAGAGGCTTGTATTCCTGACGTGGAAAGAAAGAGTGTATCCCTGACATGGAAGGGGTTTAGTTCTGATGTGGACAGACTCAAAAGAAGATTTATTCCTTACGTGGAAAAATTGGGGTCCTTACGTGGACAGATTCAAGAAAAGTTGATTCCTGACGTGGAAGAATGATGTACTCCTTACGTGGAAAGTTGAGTCCCGACGTGGACAGGTTCAGAACCAAAGTTGAATTCCTTACGTGGAAAGATTGGAGTCCTGACGCGGACATGTCAAGTGGTATTGGAGTCCTTACGTGGACAGATTGATATAGTTCTCCTTATGTGGAAAGAAGATTGCTTCCTGACGTGGAAAGATGAAAGGGTTAGTCCTGACGTGGACAGATACAGAAGAAATGATTCCTAACGTGGACAGGTGTTACTCCTAACGTGGAAGAGTTTTATTCCTAACGTGGACGATTCAGTTTATAGAAATGCAGACGAATTATCCCCAGCGGCGTTGCCGAGATTTTTCTGGGTTAACAGCAAGTGGAGTCCTAACGTGGACCGGTTTTAGTTGAGATTTCTTCGTATTGATGACAGACAGAGTCCTAACTTGGACAAGCAAGCAATCTGTTATGACAGAATCCTCTTCAGAACGATGAAGACAATCCCCAGCACGGTCGCACGAGATCAGTGGGTTGCCGTAACAGTTAAATTCAGCTGATGAATGTCGTTCCCCAAGCAGTGGCGCAGTTTATTTCTGCGGTTGGCAAATTTCTGGGTTCCTAGTATTCAACCGTCTCGTACCGCGAATGTCTGAAGGCTCCGGGCTCTTCACCCAATCGGGTCCAAGCCGCTTGAATAGGGGCAGCTGTTGCACCCTAAAATTTGCCCAACCTTATTCACTTGGTTTATGTTTCAATGTCATTAGCATTTGCATATAGAGTCATGTGCATAGTCTAATCATCTGCATAGCATAAGCATAGCAAGTCATACAACAGGGGGACCAATCATTATTCTCATCTCTAGAAGCCTATCAAGAGGTTATTATCCCAATTCAATCTCATTCAAGTCATCAGGAAAGAATTTGAAAGCAAAGAGTTCAGCAGATCAAGCCTTGAGTCCATCTCCTAGCTGAGGGTATCTGAGGGTCAACAAGAGGGTTGTGAGCTGTGAGTTGAAGGCATGGAGAGTATCTAGACATTATGAGAGACTTAGAAAGTCATTTAAAGAAGGAGACAAGTCATTGATGAGAGCACAAGAGCTATAGCTGAAGGCAGTCAACTAGGGTTTCATCTGGGTCAACCCTAGGTCAACCCTAGGTCAATTGACTGATTTAAGGGGCATTCAAGTCTAGTGGAGAGATGTGGGGTTCATCATTGGACATATAAAGAAGGATATGGAGATATGCCAAGAAGAATTCAAGAAAAATCAAGGAGAAGAGGAGCTTCTAAATTAGGGTTTCTGTGTAAAATCCCCTAGTTTAGGTCAAATTTCCAAGCAAGATAAGTCAAAATGCTAGCTTCAAATGGATCCTTGGCCAACATGAAACTTGTAGAGGATCTCAAGACCTTTAATTTGAGTGGTGGAAGACATCAAGGAGATTTATAGAACTCAAGTTATGGTCCTTGCAAGTTACAGGTCATCTGAGGTATCTGAAATTTTGTCTGTGAAAGTGGCTTGACTTCCAAGCAATTTTTACCCCTCAAGGAGATTTCAAGTGAATTTCTGGTCAACATAAGAATTGTTCCTCATTGTCTTAGCTTTCTAGAATGGTATAGCATGCCCTCATATGATGTGTGGAGCTCAACTTATGGTCTTGGCAAGCAAAGGGTATTTTGGTCATTTGTGAATTACAGGTCACTTTAACCTATGTCCAAAACTCATACAAGGAGGCCTCAAATGGAAAAACTTACAACATCAAACTTGCTCCAAATGACATTTTGAGTCTAGAAAAGTGACCATGAGAGATTGGAAAAGTTCATAGCACAAGGTTTCAAAATTGGTGAATTTAATGAAGAAAAATGGCTTAAAAAATGAGATTTTTCATATCTTGGTCAAATGATGCAAAATTATAGGTCATTTTGAATGGAAAAGACATTTCAAAGACAATGGTTCAAGCACTTTTTTGAGTTTAGAAGGAAAAAGAAAAGTTATTTATGGTTACTTGCATTTGAAGAAACATAACCAAAATGGATCCAATTTGGAATGCAAGGGAAGTTGCAAGATGGTTCTAGAAGATTCATTTGAGCACTATATATTCATGAAATCAGAATTGAGCAAGGGTTGAATCCTCATTTGTGCAAAAACTCCACCAAATTCTCTCATTTTTCTCTCATCCTCCAATTTGCAAATTCATTTCAATTCCACGAATTCTTCATCAATCATCACCAATTTTTGTTTTCATCATACTCAATCATCATCATGGAGTAGGAATCAATCAAGTTCTTGGAAGTTATTACTCAATTTCGTGCACTTTCATCAACAACATTCAAATTGCAATTTCCATTGGAACTCAAGATCCAAGGCCAAATTCATCAAGGTGCTGCATACAGAATCAAATATAGCAAGAGTAGATCCAGATCCAAGCATCAAGGCTCTCAGATCCACGAATTTCATCATCATCCACAAGATTTTGCTCCAGGTGCAAATTACTCCCACTTGCTTGATATAGATAGATTTACATTAGTTTGTTAGTATAATAATGATGTAGGATGTTAGTAGAACATTTCTGGTTAATTAGGAGTAGTTTAGTGATAGTTCATAGCAGGTTGTTAGAACTGGTTTGACTTAGAACTCTTAGGATAGGCCATAATAATCTTAGGTTGTTAGTGCAGAATGATCTACGTGAAGTGTAGTTTAAAGTAGTATAGGTTTGGTTAAGAATCTTGAGGATGAGTTGCAGAGTATTTTAATGGAACCAAGAACGTCATGCGCTCGGGTTGAGTGATTTACTGAGTTTCAGTGCAAACTATGACCATAGCCTTGTAGAGGAAGAAAATTGGAGCATTTTTGTTTTTTACATCGTGTTGATTCATGGCTTGATGAGAGAGTACTGAGAGGAGGAAGCTGGCACGTTGAATGCATGGTTATGGAAGTTGAAACCCTAGCATAGATCCAAGGAAGAAGATATAATCTTGTCCGTCCAATTCCATGTGGACCATTGACCCCAGACCTCATCTAACGGCCACGATTAAATCAAATAACGGAGGGAAATTCAAACGAAGCAAAACGCAGCGTTTCTTTTAATGAAGCATGCTGGGCTTCAGTAAACATTGCTAAAGACACCACCCAAATGCAAGCCCATCAGGAAATACACATGAATTACATACTGAATACACCTCCCACCTCCTTGATTGGTTTTTTTCGTTTTTTATTAATTCAGACTCAAGCTGGGCTTAGTAAGAAAGTGCTACGCGCACCCCACCCTTCTGGCCCATCCAAAACATAACTGAGCGCATCTGCTATTAGTACCCCCTCCCTCCTTCTCTTGTTTTTTTTACTTTTTAATTTTCTTCATATTTCGTTAATCTTCTAAAAATCATAACTAAATGAAAAAATATTATTTTTAATTCATTCTTTTTGCATCATTTTCTTTAAAGAGTCTAGAAAATTATAAAAAATAAAAATTGCATTTTATTTTTTATTTGATATTTTTCCCATATTTTCCAAATAAATAGCATTTTAAAAAGTTTCATTTCATGCATGATTTTGTTAATTTTTGTTCTATTAGATGCTTTCATATTTTTTGTTCATTCCTTTTAGGTTGCTTAGATGAGATATTGAACTTGTAGATACAATTTAGTTCCCATTTTTAGAAATTAAATTTAGGTGCTTAGTGTAGGTTTGAACAAACATGAGCAAATTAGGGTTTTTAGGTGATGACTTAGGAAGTTTGATTCTTTCCCTTAGGACTTAGGATTTAACTAGATTAGTTATGGGACTATAGGGGCTATGGGTAGTTATTAGATCCCTTAGAGAAAAGTCAGGACTCCCCTACTGCTATTAATACTCTGTGTATATCTGATTGACTGGTGTGGTGTGCCCTCTGGGGATTATTGATTTGTCTGTGTGGGTATTGGGATTGTCTGGGGACTTGGGAGAGCTGAAGACTTGAGGAGATGAAGACCATTGGAGAGCCAGAGATTGAAGATCAACTTCCAGAGTTGAAGAGGAGGTTCTTGCTAGCAGCTGCTGAGGAGACTAGGGTTTAGGAGCTAGGCAGAGCTCTAGATTAGAAAGCTTGTTTCTCAAACATGGAATGCCTTGTCTGCATCCATCCTTTCGCTATGATTCAAAGTCTATTTCAATATATCCACCTCCTTCCTTTGGAAGGATCAGTGAATGTATTTGGAAGATAGAACTTTTGAGAGAAACCTGTCTGTATAATGTTAACAGTTAATGAGCCACCCTTGGTAGGCAATTTACTGTTTAACATTCCTCTCCTCTTGTTGACTGATGTTCATCCCTGAAGATTGGAGACTTGAAGAAAAGCCATTGCTTATAGAAGACTGATGATCAAAGCCCTTGCCTGAAGGCCGTGAAGATGGAGATTGATGCTTGTTGAAGCCTGTAGCTGATTGGAGATTACTTGAAGCTAGATGTTGATTCAGAGCTGCTGATGCTGTTTCTTTTGCTGTTGTACTTCATTGCTGATGTATTGTTTGGATTTTCTGGGTTGTATTGTTTGCTGTTTACCCTGTTGGGTTGAAAGTGAAGCCTGTTCACTTTTACCTATTGTTTTCTAGGTTCGAGGTTGAGTGGGACTCCCTTGCCTCGCTTGTACTGTTGCATCCATGCATTTTACTGTTTTACTGTATATATCTGATATTGTTTCTGTTTCTGTCTATCCCTTAGGATCTCTGTTTCTCTCTGTGCAAGAGAGGGGCATGATAGACACTAGGTCTTAACCCATGCATGATAACATTAGGTTAGTTTGTTTCCTTTCGCGACCGTAGGTTAGAGTTCTGTCTCTTCTTTCTCAAAACAAACAGAAAAACACATAAGGATTTCAAACACAATAAAAGACACTTCTTCCGTAAAAGAATGTGAACTCATCAAGACGTCATTTTTGTCCTCTTGGACTGTTAATCAGAAAAACCTTTTTTAGAAGGAATAAAATTAACCAAGACAAGATTGTGTCTTCCGTGGCCCGAACTACGTTTGCTCTGATCTTTCATGCTGTATGAAAGTACGTAGGCATAGGATGCGATATCCTAGCGAGCAACCTTCCCCTCCTTTCCCGTAGGTAGGCGAACTACGTTGACTCTGATTTCTCGTTCCAGACGGGAATACGTAGGCATAAAGTGCGATACTTTGCCGAGTCATTTTTATTTTCAGTTTTATTTTCTTTTTAACCCTTGACCTATAGTTTAGATAGAATAACAATCCATACCCGAAAACAAGCGTGGATCCCGTCGAGTACGACGGACGTGAGGGGTGCTAATACCTTCCCCTTGCGTAACCGACTCCCGAACCCAGGTTTTGGTTGCGATGACCATACCTTTCCCGTGTTGTGCGAGGTTTACTCTGAGCGTTTCCTTTCCCTCCCGTGGGATAAATAACGCACGGTGGCGACTCTTCTGTTCAGCCGGCGCCGATTTTCGCAGTAGCGACAATTAGTACCACAAATTATGGGGTTTTAACCCTATATTTCCCTTTGTGGTTACGTAGGCATGATTCGATAAGTCTCTCCAAACACAAAAATATTTAAAAAATAATTCTATTCTCATCTCCATAATCTCTTTTCAAGCAAACATTTTCAAACCAAAAAGCGTAAATATTTCAAAGGGCTCATATAGAGTACTATAGACGTTTTAGGTGCTAACACCTTTCCATCACGTAACCAACCCTCTTACCCAGTCTTTGTTCTTTTGTTCTTGTTTTAGAACTCTTTAGGTTTTGTTCGCTCTTTTTCCTTTCCTTTTGGATAAAATAAAAGTGCGGTGGCAACTCTTGCATTTTTTTAGTTAAGTTAATCAATAACTTACACTCACAAATTTCCCCGCTACACCACCCATGCCCCAGGTTAAGTGTAGGGGTTTTTAGATCCGAAGGAAACTCCTACTTCTAGGATCGCAGAGGTTAACTAGGGATTAACTCCTTATCTCTCCAGTGTTTGGGGATTGGAACAATTTCTGTACATCATTGGAAGGATTTTATCCGAAAGCATACAATTAGCAATTATGAGTATTTCGTTTTCGTCATCCTCCCTCTAGTTAGCATACAGTTTGATAAAGAGAGTGAAGTGGATAAATATGTGTTGGTGATTTGCAGTAAATGAAAAAATGAGTGAATACGACATAACTAATTCAGAACATGCATAATCACTACATTAACAAAACCAAATACAAACAACAATATTTAAAGCAAACAATACTTAAACAAACAAAGAGAAAATACAAGAATGTAAATGATGGAATGACATGATGACTACCTTCTTCAGGGAACCGAGCTTCCTTTCTTGACTTGATGCTGGCACTAGCTTGGCAGTGGCAGAGGGTTTTTTTATGTCATTTAGAGACCTCCCTTTGAATGTGAGAAACTTTGAGTCGACCAGGTCTTGAACTTTGTGTTTGAAGGCTCTGTAGTCCTCAATCGTATGCCTTGGAGCACCTTTATGATACTCGCAAAGAGCATTAACATCATAGTCTGGAGGAATGAAAGTTGGTGGAGCTAGGTCTCTCGGGGTGATCACCCTATCCTTTAGCAATTGAGAAAAGATTTGAGCATACGTCATAGGTAGGCGGTCAAATTTTCTTTTTGGCCTCCTTGTCTTTAGTTGATTAGGCTGACGTTGTTGTTGATTCTGAGGCGGATACCGATACTCTTGTTGATTATATGACTATTGCTGAGGAGCCTTTTATTGAGGCATTGGAGCTTGAACATCTAGATGATAAGACATTGAAGCATATTGCGCAACAACAACATACGAATACTGGAAGTATGGGATTTGAACAGGCATTGGAACAGGTGCTGTCTACTGAGCTTGTCCTTTTTTTAGTAGAGATGGCATTTGTTTTGCCCTCATTTTTCTTGTATCCATTGTAAGGCTTTTTAGCTCCGGCTTAGCTACTAGAACATCCTTGGATCTTTCCACTTTTCATACCCTCTTCGATTCTTTCACCCACAATTACCAGGTCAGAGAATCCGGAAGACACACTGCTGATCAATTTTTCGTAGTATTGGCCTTGAAAGGTTCCCATGAAGATGTCAATAAGTTCACGATCAATGAGCGGTGTATGCACCCTGTAGCTACTGCGAAAATCGGCGCCGGCTGACAGAAGAGTCGCCACCGTGCGTTATTTATCCCTCAGAGCGGGAAAGGAAACGCTCGAAGTAAACCTCGCAAAAAACGGGGAAAAGGTATGGTCGTCGCAACCAAAACCTGGATCCGGGAGTCGGTTACGCAAGGGGAAGGTATTATCACCCCTCACGTCCGTCGTACTCGACGGGATCCACGCTTGCTTGGGTTGTCTAAAGGATGCAAAACAATCTATCTACGGCTGCTAAATCTAAACGGAAGGGAATTGACTCGATAGAGCGTCGCACTCTATGCCTACGTATTCTCAAGAGAGAAAGTCAGAGTCAACGTAGTTCGGGACTACAGGGAAAATTGGCTCGCCAAGACCTCGCGTCTTGTGCCTACGTACTTCCACATTGCATGGAAGATCAGAGCTTTACGTAGTTCAGGCTAACTACGGCTAAACAAAACATTCTCACACAGCAGTGAGAAAAACAACTGGTTTCACAGGGTCGGGAACCTATGGGCAAAACTATGGCTGGTCTCAAATGCACTTGGGCAAGAGAGAAAAAGGGTTACAACTAGTCGTCAGCGGGAAAGTCTCGATCGCACAGCCGCGAGAGAACAACAGGTTAGTCGTTAGTGTGCTCGCTAGGATATCACATCCTATGCCTACATATCCTCGTCTGGTACGAGAAATCAGAGCAACTGTAGCTCGGCTACTTCGGGACCACAGCTCAAATCTCGTTTTATTAATATTCTGAAAATGATTACAATGGTTGAATACTGAAAATAAATCTCCTAGGAAATACTATCTTATCCTATCCTGAAAAATCGAATGAAAAAGTCCCCTAACAATTGGACGTTTAAAATTACGTCTAAAACAAATAAATCCTAAAAAATATTACATCTAATATTTTTTGCTATTTTCCAACTATTTTCTTCTTTTTTCTTTCAACATATTTTTCCATATTTTTCTATGTATTTTTTCACAATATTTTTTCTCCTTTTTCAATATATTTTTCTCTTTATTTTTCTCTATTTTTCATATTTTTTCTATATTTTTCTCCATAATATTTCTTTTCTTTTCTTTTTCACAATTTTATTTTCTTTATATTTCTTTTCTTTTCTTTTTCTATTTTTCAATATGCTCTTTTCTTTTCTTTTTTTCAAATATACCTTTCTTTATTGTCTCTTTTTCTTCTAGAAACTTTAAACAAAAGAAAGAAATAAAAAATACAAAAAAAAGGGGAGGGGGGTACACTGCTACACAGGGGAAGTAATAGAAAAAATAAAGACAGACTGAGATTGGGCCCAGCCCAATTAATAATACAGGAAACGGAGGGGGGGGGGTGTATGAGTTGACCGGAGTGTGTAATCCATTAAACGCGCGTGGGCCCAGCCCATTATTCAGCAAAACAAACTGAAACGGAGGTGCATGGGAAATGGGGAATGTGTACGGGCGAAGATACTCCAATGGGCCCGGCCCAATTCAACCCGGTCCACCCTTCCATTCATCTCCCTCAGAAAACCCTAGCTTCACTGTTCATGGCCTTTGCGCCGTTCCCCATCCCTTTCTCAGACTCAACCTCCCCTTCTGAAACTATCCCAGATTCCCTTCGTCCTAACCTTTCTTGATTCATCTGCCCTCAAAATGCGTCACCATAATCATCAAACGAATACCTGTGAAGAATGAACGGAGAAGAAATTTTCTGGAGACGATAACCAATGCCTTCGAAGATTCGCGATGACGATCGGAGAAGCTTGAAGAGCTCGCTGGATGAACGAATCTGGGGAAAAACTGAATGAAGAACCTGAAGATCTCCCTGATGCTGTTGACGAGCGAGGAAAACTGGAGATTCGAAGATGGCGTTGTGGAGATTCTTCTGGAAATGACGAAGAACATGAAGATCTGATGAAGATTCATCATCCCTGATGAATTTCTGGAGACTTCCTGCATGTGAATCTGGAAATCATGAAGAGCGGTTGAACTCGATAAACGCTTCTGGATCTGAGAAATAGACTCGATGAACTTGATGAAGTTCTTGCAAACGATCTTCTGGAGATTTGTGTTATTCTTCTGGAGAATCATTGATGAGGGTTCTGTTGATGGTTGATGATTGATGTTTGTTGAACGGAGTAGATGGAAGAAGGAGGTGGAGATGGAGGTTTCTGAGTTTTTCTGGGTTTCCGGTGGGATTGATGGTGGTTGAATGGTGATCGGTGGTTGGATGAGAGGAGGTTATGGAGGTGGGAGATGAAGATTGAAGAAGATGGATGGGAGGAGGAAGATCGACCGGAATCTGGGTTTTGGGTGTTCTCCGGCGAAGCTCACGGCGGTCGCCGGCCATGCATGCCGGCCGGTGAGGTTTCCCGGTGGGGGCCAAAGGTGCTTACGCGTGGCAATGTGGGTGGAGGGGTGGCGTGCATGTGGGACGCGTGTCCCTACGCGTGGCAGGGTGAGAGAAGAACGGAGTGATGCGTGGCGTGCGTGTGATGATGAAGCGTGAGGCCATCCTTTTCTACACGTGTGCTGAAGCTTTTAAATGCTGAAAATTCTCTGGGAGCTTCTAGAACGTTCTGGAACTTGCTGGATTATGCTGGAAAAAATCTGGACTGATGGAATGAATTGGGCCTTTCTGACCTGCGAACTGGGCCCAACGAATCTGCAAATAAAACCTAAAAAAACTGCATAAGCAAATTAGCCCAATTACTAAACTAAACCCAATTAACTATTAAAACTCAATTAATCCTAAAAATTCTAATGACCTCCTAATTAATAATACTCTAAAAAATTCTAATAAACCCACTAATAAAATTCTAATAAATATTTTTAATAAAACTATATTAAATTCTAAAAAAAAAAGACTATATTATTTATATCTAAAAACATTTATTTAATTTCTATTAAACCCTATTATATTCTAAAAAAAGAAAATGCTATTTATTAAAAATATTAAAACCTACTAATATTCTATAAAATGCTAAAAATGATTTAAAAGCTATTTAAAAAGAATTAAAACTATTAAAAATCCTATTAAATCCTAAAAATGATTAAAAATCTATTTAAAATCTAAAAATGGCCAATAAAATCCAGAAAAATCACAATAATTCCCAGAGGAACAAAATAAGCACTGAACGACACAAAACACCGCGAGAGCGCACCAAAATAGCCAGTAAAAATAAACGGGCACCGAAATATCAAAAATACGATTCTATCTATCTAAACTGATTAAAAACACCTGAAACACGAGACGAGAGCTGTGATCCCAATAAAATCAAAACAAAATGAAAAAAAATGCACTGTATGCAATATGCAGATGCGAATGCGATCATGCGCCGAAACATCGAGCCAGATACGAGACCCGGTTGGTCAGATTTTGGGGTGCAACAGCTGTCCCTATTCAAGCGGCTTGGACCTGACTGGGTGAGGAGCGAACGACTCTCAGCCAATCAAGGTGCGAGACGGTTGAATACCGGTAAACCCGAAAATTTGCCAACTACTCAACTCATGATACTGGAATAATAGCTGCACGACAACTATCTGGAGAAATACTGATCTGACATCGCCGTCAGTTATCCACGTTAAATTCTTCTGATATTGCCTTCAGACGACCACAACACCCAACATCGCCGCTGGAGGACTGAATCACCTGACATCGCCGTCAAGAACAACCATAACTCGGGGAAACAAGCGTCCAACATCGTCGCCGGAGACCTAACCCTGAATCACCAAAATACCCAACATCGCCGCTGGAGAAAATACAACAATGAACAAAATACCCCGCATCGCCGCTAGAGAAACACATCTGACAAAATACCCCACATCGCCACTGGAGAAATAAAGGATCTGCATCACCTAACATCGCCGTCAGAAGACTGGATCACCTTGACATGCCCAACATCGCCGCTGGAAAACTGAATCTGACATTGCCGTCGGAAACAAACATCCAACCTTGCCGTCGAACACAAACCCGGTCCGGGAATCCGAAGTATACATCTCAAAGGTACAAAACCTGAGCTTGGGATGGAAACAAACACTTCCGACGGTACACATCCTAATTTTGGAGGCAAACATATCCAAAGGTACGAAACCTGAGCTTGGAGGCAAACATATCCAAAGGTACGAAACCTGAGCTTGGAATCAAACATATCCAAAGGTACGAAACCTGAGCTTGGAATCAAACATATCCAAAGGTACGAAACCTGAGCTTGGAATCAAACATATCCAAAGGTACGAAACCTGAGCTTGGAATCAAACATATCCAAAGGTACGAAACCTGAGCTTGGAATCAAACATATCCAAAGGTACGAAACCTGAGCTTGGAATCAAACATATCCAAAGGTATGAAACCTGCGCTTGGGATGGAAACATATCCAAAGTTACGAAACCTGAGCTTGGAATCTTGTCTTCAGCCACACGTTGTTTCATCAACAAGGAAGTCTGAACTCACAGGAACCTTCTGATATCGCCTTCAGGCGTTTACGAAGTCAATCTTCAGATTAGACATAGACATATCACGCTGCTAAGGACTTCAAGAATCATCTTGAACAAACAACTCCGTCGGGCACCTTCAAGAATCATCCTGAACTGATAACCAATCTGGAGACTTTATTCTGCGGGGTATCCCAGGAATCTTCCTGGGCAAACCTTGCTGGGGACGCTACCGGGGAGCTCAAGAAGCATCCTAAGCAAACCATTCGGGAAGCTGCACTGAGGTCTTAAGAATCATCTTAAGCATACGGCTCTGCTGAGGAATTCAAGAATCGTCTTGAACTGAAGACTTCGCTGGGGATCTCAAAAATCATCTTGAGCGAGTGACTGTGGGGATTACACCGGGGTCTTAAGAACCATCTTAAGAAAGCGACCTTGTTGGGGAGAATGTCAGGAATCGTCCTGAGCAACCGGTCTTTTGGTGGAACACCTGTAAAACAAGAATGACAAGGACCTAGGTCATGTTTATGATGCGTATGCTTCTGCGCCATGCCCCACACGGTGGGAATGCTATGCGTTTATGCTAAATGCCATGCAATCATGCACAATGCTATACGTTTATGCTATGCAGTGTTAAATGCTATGCGTTTTGCTTGAAAATGCGATGCCCAGATGGCATGGAAATACTATATGTTTGTATAAATGCAATGACTATATATGCGAATGCTAATGCAGGCTCGAGCTGCCAGAGATCACCAGGTCTGAAAACCGCTTGACAAAATAAATGCCGAAGGCAATGCCAACTCTACTGGGGATGAACTGAAGTCACAGGATCATCTCAGCAAAATAAATGTTGGAAACGGGAAATCAAATCCGTTGGGGATAACTGCCCTGTTGGAGAAATGAAAAGGCAACCCTGCTTGACGACTTCACTGGGGGAAGAAAACAACTCTACTTGGGGATGCTCCCTTCAAACCATTGACAACTGATTGTACTCTGCGGGGGATTGACCCGAACTGAGGTTGATTGTAAACGGCTTACTGCTGGAAATGCCCCTACTATCAAGGATATCAATCTTAATCCGCTGAGGATACTCCTGATCCTACTCTGATGCGGGATAACAATACAATCTCGACTCTTCCGGGGATAATAAGCAACTTTCATCTGCTGAAGAGTAGCTATTCTGATTTAACACCATCCACAAGGAATTCAAACATTACTCGGAGCGCTGGCATCCGTCGAGCTTCGTATCGGGGAACATGACAACATGCGGGTCATTGGGAAATGTTGTGTCAGATACCTTTAGGTTTTTTTTTTTGGTTTAGGGTAAACACGGATTATGTACAAAGTGGGAGATATAAGAAATACTAGACGAGAACTAGCATTCAGGGTGGACTACCAGACGAGAGCTGATAGCGAAACATATTAGGTTGTCAAACGAGAACGGACTTACGGGTTCTGGATATCAGACGGGAATTGATTTGGTTTGGACATCAGACGGGCTGACTGGATAACAGACTGAGGTATAGACAACCAGGCGAGAACTGGCTGAAAGCTGACGTACACCAGATGAGAACTGGTATAACACATAGGTTAAAACACACGATGATCAGACGAGAACTGGTTACGCAACGACATGTACCAGACGAGAACTGATACAACACTTGAAGAAACGGTGACCAGGCGAGAACTGATTACAATAAACTGCACCAGACGAGAACTGATGCTTACGAAAGGGTGGGCCAGACGAGAACTGGTTACCGGTTTGCCAGGCGAGAACTGGACTTTGGAAACAACTGGTTACTGACACGCAACAGGTTTAGACTGCAGGATAATGATCCAACGACAGCAAGGCCTTTCTATTTGAAAGGTTCAGGTTTTGATAAAGGTATTGACATGATTCCCCGATACTTAGCTCTGGCTGGGGATAAACAGGCTGACTTGAACAACTTGCCCCAATACACTCAGCTGGGGATAAAAAGACTGGCTTGCACAACTTGCCCCAGTACAATGCAACTTGCCCCAATCTAACTCTTGGGAGTACTTGCTCTGAACAGCTTGCCTCGAGAATACTTCGAGACTATTTGCCCCGGTATCTGTATGACAACAGAATTCAATCTCCATTAGACCCCTATCACCCTGACTGGGTTCATCATTTCTGAACTGACTTGCCTCTGAATGAGCGTTCTAGCGACTTAACCCGATCTGATTATCTACTGGAAGTATCTGCTTTCAAATCTCAGCGTCTTGAATGATTTCCCCTGATTGGCTCTCGAGAAAACTCATTTCTGATTAACTGCTTCTCAAATAAACTGCCCCTGCTCAACTGAAACTTCGGGCCTTGTCCTCAGACTAACTGATACTGACTCACTGGAAGTCAATGCCCCTGATTCACAGGTATTCCCAACATACACCATTCTGATTCAAACTGCTGAATTACTCAGTCCTGTTCGATTACTCCCTGGTGGAATTTCTTTCATGTCAACTACTAACCTGCAATTAGAATCGTCTGTTCACGAATGGTAATTTTAATGCAGTGGTTATGCAGATTTTGAAAAAATTTGAGCTGTCACTCATTTACATGCATATGATTGTGAGTGACGAATGAACCAAAGTTCAAACGCAGTGCTTACGTGGTCAGTGAAAAATACGACAAGGATGTGACTAGCAAGTCAAGAAGGAGTCAGGTTACTCAACCTTATCGTAATGCGCTTCAGACTAACCCTACCTCAATTAGGTCTTTTAAGGGTTGTATCGTGGTCGGGTTCACGGTCCGTGAAACAAAGGATATTTGGCCCAAATTTGATTTGTACCCACCCCTTCTACGTGATGATCTCCGATCCTAAGGTTCAGTTAACCTGGCACAAGCGCTCGCCTCTTCGAGAAGTATGTTGAATGGTAAGAACCATAATTAAGGAACTCACAGGTTTTTTTTCCCCGGAGTGATAGCTACTCCTTCTTCGTTTTCGGTGTCTGTGTACACGACTTTGACTTGCTGGGAAAAATTTCTTTTTAATCCCTATTTTCCGTTCTTTTGATTCCCTAATTTTTGCCTGGACTGACTCATTTTGAGTTCTTTTCAATTTTTCTTTTTGAAGTCCAGCGGGATGCCCTGATTTTTGCCTAAGTATTAGCTTTCTCAGCTTTTCTTTCTTTTTACTTAGCGGGCTTTCTTTCTTTCTTTCTTTTGGAACAAAGTCGTGTGACACTGGTTGTCTTGATTGCTCCAAAAGGATTGTAACTGTCTCACTCCTGATTGGTGAGATTTGACCTTTTGAAAGGTATAAACTGGTTGGTCCTCTAAAGACAACACTCTCTGTAAGACTTGAATGCTCGGTCAAGCTAACTGACAACTACCCTTCCCCGGGTTAAGATGTAAGGGTTAAAAAGTCCGAAAGAAACTCCTACTTCCTGGCTCGAAGTGGTTAACAAGGGACTAACTCCTTATATCTCCAGTGTTTGGGGGATTTGAAACAATGCCTTATACGTCATCGGTACGGTCTTACCCGAAAGCCTACGATCATAGGTTATAAGTATTTATTTTCATCATCCTCCCCCCAATCTTTGCTAGTCACAGGGATAAAGTGGAGTGAGTAAAATGCAAGTGTTAGTGCAATGCAGTAAATGAGCGACAGCGACATGATTGATTCAGAAAAATGCATAGTCACTTTATTATTATCACCATTCGAAACATACAATGTTTAAAAGCAAGTAGTAATTAACAGAAAAGAAACTACAAATGCAAATGGTAAAAAAGTCCGAGGACTGCCAATGCTGAGGCGCCCGCCTGTCTGGACCACTGGCTTTTGCTGGGGAATACCTTCCGAATCTACGAGCTTAGACAGCTGAGCGGTTGGGATGAACAAACAGAAACCCTTCTCGAAAGGAAATGCGATCCTGGTCAATCAACTGCTGTACCTTCGCCTGAAATGCTTTACAATCTTCCGTCGAATGCCCCGGTGAGCCACCATGATAACCACACTGAACGTGAGGATTATACCCAGGAGGGTAAGGTTCTGGGACTGGCTTAAGAGCTTTTGGTTCCACCAAAGAATTCTGAATCAAACGCGGAAGAATTTGGCTATACGGCACAGGTACTGGATGGAAAGGAGCGTTCCTTCGTTCCAAGTTGTTACGAGGTCGGTTCTGATTCTGACGCTGATTCTGATAACCTCGGCCACGGGCTCGTGGGCTTGCAAGAGGAGCGACATAAGGTTCCCGATGGGGTGCCCCAGGCACAGTTGTCTGTCCAGAATAACGAGACACAAAAGATATTGACCGCTGAGAAGACGAAGAACCAATAGATTTCACCGATTCGACTTGAGGATATCCAACATCTGTCAGGACCGCATTGATCATAGTTCCATCTTCAGATTGAGAGCCATAGAGAGATTCAGTTTCACTGGCCTGACCTCTTGAAACATACGGGATTCTTCCAGTCTTTACACCATACTCGATGTGCTCTCCCGTCCTTACCAACTCAGAGAAATTTGGTGCGGTTTCAAACATTCTTTCGAAGTACGGGCTCTGCAAGGAGTTTACGAACATGCCTTTCAGCTCTTGGTCTAGGAGCGGTGGTTGCACTCTACCAGCAAATTCTCTCCATCTCTGAACATACTTTCTGAAAGATTCATTGTCCCCTTGAGACAATTCTTGCAGCTGCATGCGAATAGGAGCTTCGTCGAGATTATAGTCGTACTGCTTCAGAAAGGCATTGGCTAAGTCCATCCATGATCGGATCTGATCACGCTCTAACTGCATATACCAACTCAGAGGTGCCCTAGTCAGACTATCTTGAAAGCAATGAATCATCAGCTTGTCGTTGTGCACAAATGAAGTCATTCTTCGGCAGAACATCACCAAATGTTGCTTCGGGCAACTATCCCCTTTGTACCTTTCAAACCTCGGCATCCTGAACTTCGGAGGTAACACTAGGCCAGGAACCAGACACATATCTGCAGCACTAGGAGTAACAGCGTCTTTACCTTTCAAGGCTTTGAATCTCTCATCTAATGCACGAAACCTTTCAGCATACACGGGAGCTAATGGGTCTTCATTCTTTGCTGTTGGGACCTCTCTTCGGGACTTTGGCACAGGGAAGGCAAAACCCTGGTAGTCTGAGACATCAACAGAAGGAGAACGTTCACCTCGGGCAACAAACTGCTCACCCAGACCTTGGTCTTCAACAGATGGCTGCACAAGCTGAGCTGCAGTAAGGTTGTTCACTTGCGGAAAGTCTTCGTCGTGCGGAGATCCATACAGAGGATTGGACGTCACGGTGAAACCTGACAAGGTATCAACAAACTGGAAGCTGCTATCTGACATAGTTACCAACAACTGTCAGCTGACTCCACTGCTTGACTCTGATCAAATATGCTTCCACCCCTTGGTCGTCTTCGATATTCACCTTCAGAATCAAAATAACGGCTGGATAAGAGCTCTGACTAGCTGGCGAATGGTATGCAATATGATGCGAAGATGCCTATGCAAATGCAATGCAATGCAACAAACACGGGATCACAGCCCCCACACAATCTAAATACTGCTGCACTGCTGACGGAGTACGGTTGCTCTGAAGAGAAGACCAGAATAACGGGTAGGTTGGAAGTCAAGTTTCCTGCACACAAAAAACCCCCCCACTCACAGGTGTGGACCTATATCTGATAAGGTACGGCATCCTATGCGGTCGTCAGCGTCACAGACTTTCAGAACTGACGATACGATTCCCAGAAGGAGTGGCATCATCGAGTCCTGAAGAGGCCTCACTTAGCTAACTTCCAAATGATCGGTTCCCAGAGTCGACAATCCTCACGTCTGGACTCCCCTCAGATCCTCAGGACCGGAAAGGAGCACCTCTGCGAGAACCTCGTCTGAGCGCAGATTTTCGTAGGGAACTGTGCCCGCTCAGCAGATAGGTTCGTCTACTACTTCTCCGCAACTATATCTAGGTGTATACTCAAGCCCAGGTCCGGCTTCTCTCAAAATCATAGAACACCCGTAACACCCCAACAGCAACAGATAATATCGATAAATAAGCCCCAAATAGACAAGCAAACAAGCGCTAGGATTGACTCTCCCTTAGGGGATGTTGGATCCCACAATTGACTCGCTTTCGGGACGTTGGATCCCTAGGAAACTATAGAGTCCCCAGCAGAGTCGCCAGCTGTCGCTACTGCGAAAATCGGCGCCGGCTGACAGAAGAGTCGCCACCGTGCGTTATTTATCCCTCAGAGCGGGAAAGGAAACGCTCGAAGTAAACCTCGCAAAAAACGGGGAAAAGGTATGGTCGTCGCAACCAAAACCTGGATCCGGGAGTCGGTTACGCAAGGGGAAGGTATTAGCACCCCTTACGTCCGTCGTACTCGACGGGATCCACGCTTGCTTGGGTTGTCTAAAGGATGCAAAACAATCTATCTACGGCTGCTAAATCTAAACGGAAGGGAATTGACTCGATAGAGCGTCGCACTCTATGCCTACGTATTCTCAAGAGAGAAAGTCAGAGTCAACGTAGTTCGGGACTACAGGGAAAATTGGCTCGCCAAGACCTCGCGTCTTGTGCCTACGTACTTCCACATTGCATGGAAGATCAGAGCTTTACGTAGTTCAGGCTAACTACGGCTAAACAAAACATTCTCACACAGCAGTGAGAAAAACAACTGGTTTCACAGGGTCGGGAACCTATGGGCAAAACTATGGCTGGTCTCAAATGCACTTGGGCAAGAGAGAAAAAGGGTTACAACTAGTCGTCAGCGGGAAAGTCTCGATCGCACAGCCGCGAGAGAACAACAGGTTAGTCGTTAGTGTGCTCGCTAGGATATCACATCCTATGCCTACATATCCTCGTCTGGTACGAGAAATCAGAGCAACTGTAGCTCGGCTACTTCGGGACCACAGCTCAAATCTCGTTTTATTAATATTCTGAAAATGATTACAATGGTTGAATACTGAAAATAAATCTCCTAGGAAATACTATCTTATCCTATCCTGAAAAATCGAATGAAAAAGTCCCCTAACAATTGGACGTTTAAAATTACGTCTAAAACAAATAAATCCTAAAAAATATTACATCTAATATTTTTTGCTATTTTCCAACTATTTTCTTCTTTTTTCTTTCAACATATTTTTCCATATTTTTCTATGTATTTTTTCACAATATTTTTTCTCCTTTTTCAATATATTTTTCTCTTTATTTTTCTCTATTTTTCATATTTTTTCTATATTTTTCTCCATAATATTTCTTTTCTTTTCTTTTTCACAATTTTATTTTCTTTATATTTCTTTTCTTTTCTTTTTCTATTTTTCAATATGCTCTTTTCTTTTCTTTTTTTCAAATATACCTTTCTTTATTGTCTCTTTTTCTTCTAGAAACTTTAAACAAAAGAAAGAAATAAAAAATACAAAAAAAAGGGGAGGGGGGTGCACTGCTACACAGGGGGAGTAATAGAAAAAATAAAGACAGACTGAGATTGGGCCCAGCCCAATTAATAATACAGGAAACGGAGGGGGGGGTGTATGAGTTGACCGGAGTGTGTAATCCATTAAACGCGCGTGGGCCCAGCCCATTATTCAGCAAAACAAACTGAAATGGAGGTGCATGGGAAATGGGGAATGTGTACGGGGGAAGATACTCCAATGGGCCCGGCCCAATTCAACCCGGTCCACCCTTCCATTCATCTCCCTCAGAAAACCCTAGCTTCACTGTTCATGGCCTTTGCGCCGTTCCCCATCCCTTTCTCAGACTCAACCTCCCCTTCTGAAACTATCCCAGATTCCCTTCGTCCTAACCTTTCTTGATTCATCTGCCCTCAAAATGCGTCACCATAATCATCAAACGAATACCTGTGAAGAATGAACGGAGAAGAAATTTTCTGGAGACGATAACCAATGCCTTCGAAGATTCGCGATGACGATCGGAGAAGCTTGAAGAGCTCGCTGGATGAACGAATCTGGGGAAAAACTGAATGAAGAACCTGAAGATCTCCCTGATGCTGTTGACGAGCGAGGAAAACTGGAGATTCGAAGATGGCGTTGTGGAGATTCTTCTGGAAATGACGACGAACATGAAGATCTGATGAAGATTCATCATCCCTGATGAATTTCTGGAGACTTCCTGCATGTGAATCTGGAAATCATGAAGAGCGGTTGAACTCGATAAACGCTTCTGGATCTGAGAAATAGACTCGATGAACTTGATGAAGTTCTTGCAAACGATCTTCTGGAGATTTGTGTTATTCTTCTGGAGAATCATTGATGAGGGTTCTGTTGATGGTTGATGATTGATGTTTGTTGAACGGAGTAGATGGAAGAAGGAGGTGGAGATGGAGGTTTCTGAGTTTTTCTGGGTTTCCGGTGGGATTGATGGTGGTTGAATGGTGATCGGTGGTTGGATGAGAGGAGGTTATGGAGGTGGGAGATGAAGATTGAAGAAGATGGATGGGAGGAGGAAGATCGACCGGAATCTGGGTTTTGGGTGTTCTCCGGCGAAGCTCACGGCGGTCGCCGGCCATGCATGCCGACCGATGAGGTTTCCCGGTGGGGGCCAAAGGTGCTTACGCGTGGCAATGTGGGTGGAGGGGTGGCGTGCATGTGGGACGCGTGTCCCTACGCGTGGCAGGGTGAGAGAAGAACAGAGTGATGCGTGGCGTGCGTGTGATGATGAAGCGTGGGGCCATCCTTTTCTACACGTGTGCTGAAGCTTTTAAATGCTGAAAATTCTCTGGGAGCTTCTAGAACGTTCTGGAACTTGCTGGATTATGCTGGAAAAAATCTGGACTGATGGAATGAATTGGGCCTTTCTGACCTGCGAACTGGGCCCAACGAATCTGCAAATAAAACCTAAAAAAACTGCATAAGCAAATTAGCCCAATTACTAAACTAAACCCAATTAACTATTAAAACTCAATTAATCCTAAAAATTCTAATTACCTCCTAATTAATAATACTCTAAAAAATTCTAATAAACCCACTAATAAAATTCTAATAAATATTTTTAATAAAACCATATTAAATTCTAAAAAAAAAGACTATATTATTTATATCTAAAAACATTTATTTAATTTCTATTAAACCCTATTATATTCTAAAAAAAGAAAATGCTATTTATTAAAAATATTAAAACCTACTAATATTCTATAAAATGCTAAAAATGATTTAAAAGCTATTTAAAAAGAATTAAAACTATTAAAAATCCTATTAAATCCTAAAAATGATTAAAAATCTATTTAAAATCTAAAAATGGCCAATAAAATCCAGAAAAATCACAATAATTCCCAGAGGAACAAAATAAGCACCGAACGACACAAAACACCGCGAGAGCGCACCAAAATAGCCAGTAAAAATAAACGGGCACCGAAATATCAAAAATACGATTCTATCTATCTAAACTGATTAAAAACACCTGAAACACGAGACGAGAGCTGTGATCCCAATAAAATCAAAACAAAATGAAAAAAAAATGCACTGTATGCAATATGCAGATGCGAATGCGATCATGCGCCGAAACATCGAGCCAGATACGAGACCCGGTTGGTCAGATTTTGGGGTGCAACACACCCTTGAAGATAACTCTCTCCAGCATTGTACGTACTCCTTAAATGATTCGTTGTCTTTTGAGTCATACTCTAAAGTTGAGTATGATTCAGAGTAAGTTCAGTGTTGTATTTATATTGCTTAACAAAAGTCTCAGCTAACTCAGCCCAAGTACGCATACTGCTACACTCCAGTTGTATGTACCATTCGGGAGATGCTCTAGACAATCTGTCTTGGAAGCAGTGCATCATCAGCTTTTCATCTCTGGCATATGCAGCCATCTCGCGGCAGTATATCTTCAGATGAACGTTGGTACAGGTGAGCCTCTTATACTTCAGGAATTCTGGCACCTTGAACTTGGGTAGAATTACAACATCAGGCACCAAGCACATTTCTAAGGAATTCAAGGGAAGTTGAGTTATGCCCTTCCATGATTCAGAGTTTTTCAACTAAGTCACGACACATCACGATAGCTTCAGAATCCTGAGCAGCAGCATGATTGATAATTGGAATAGCAGCATAATAATTTTGCACTTCATCATACTCAGCTTGCATATTTCCTTCAGCATGAGGAATGGGAATTTGAGTGACAACAGGCTGGGCTTGCGGAATAGCTCCAACTGTAACTCCAGATGTTAGAAATGGTTGATAAGTGGCTCCTTCAACTGCAGGAGTGAAGTTCATAAGTATTTCATATGTGATGGGGTTGGGAATGGAAATTGAGAGCCTTGAGGTAGATCTTTGCCATGAAAATTGTTCATTATGGCAGCAGCTTCACGCAGTTCTTCTTCCTTTCTTGCCATAGTAATGGCTTTGAGGATCTGGTCCATATTTCCCTTGATAGATTCTAACTCCTCTTTGAAAGTGGCTTGCTCTTGCTGAACCTGCTCCATCATTCGTCTAGTGTTAACTCAAGTTGCATACTGGTGTCGAGGAATCAACTTGAGTTATTGGAGATGAATGAAAGTGAAATGAGTCTCTGCTTTTGAAATGAAATGCAAGATGCATAACTAATGCAATGCAATTCAATGACATGTAGGTATGCAATGCAAGATACAAGATCCAGGATCATAGGTTCAATCAACTTTGAGTTTGGTTACAACAACGGGTAGATAACCAAAGTTTATGATCAAAGAAACCCTACAGATAGGCTATATGAGGAAAGTTCTAGATTATTTACCTATAAACCCACTCACAAGATGGTTTCTACGTTGAGGATAAGGTTCCCAGAATCACGGACACTAATCACATCAACGTCATGTAACACGCTAGTTATATTACGACGAGAGTGACAAAAAGGTCTCTCCTGAGCGGGGTCCTCATGCTAGGCCCACAAGGAGCGAGTCCTTGGAGACTAACACTATATGACCACCAATACAAAAATTAGTTCTAAGAGTGGTTCCCAGAGTCACAAACCCTTCATGAATCAAGTCACACGACAGGTTAGTTGCGTTACAACAAGATCTACGAAAAGATATCCTCTAGGGGAGCTTTCATGCTAGGCCCATAATGAGCGAGTCCTTAGGGACTAACACTAGTTGACTTCCAAGTCTAAGCTAGGTGTTCCCTCATATTTTTCCAAAGCTCGGGTGTAGAGATTTACTCATGATATCATCCCAAAGTCCAGCAGGCAAGCATGATAACGAGCATACATAAAAGAGAAAGCAATGAGAGAATAAAGAGAAAACATGAAGTAAACAAACAAGGGAAGATAATGGTCTTCACAAATCACACTAAGTTAGGCTTGACTCTCTTTTTCATGGAGCAATATCGTCCCCAGTAGAGTCTCCAGCTATCGCACCTCGAAAAATCATCGATAATACGACCCTCGTGTAAAAGGCACAAAAGCAATTGTTCGAGAGTTGCACTGAACTTTATTTATCCCAAAGAGGGAAAGGAAAATATCGAGAAAACCTTTAAGAGATAAGAACATGGTCATCACAACCACATTCTGGGTTTGGGATTCAATTATGTGAGAGGAAGGTATTAGCACCCTCTCACGTCTGTTGAACTCAACGGAAACCTTTTAGTTTGATTTGTGATGAACGTTAACTAAACTTATTTGTTTTCTTCTAAACGAGTAGTGTGGAAAGATATGAGAAATGAGTTTCAATGCTAAAGGAAATAAGTGGTTTTAGATTAGAGTGCTCGCTAAGGATTGGGGCCCTTGTGCCTACATATGCTTATTCGGGCGAGAATGAGTAATCAGACCGCTCGTAGTTCAACTACAGGAAAGGTTTGGACATAAATGGTGGGAAAAAGAAAAGGTAGAAAATGGAATATAGAGGGAAGGTATCTCGCCAAGATCATCGCAATCTTGTGCCTACGTATCTTACATTAGGATGAGAATGAAGAATCAGAGTGTTCGTAGTTCGTGGACTACGATATTATTGGTTGGGTTTAGAAACGAAAGATTGAATGACAAACAACCCAGGGGGCGTGCCTCGAGAGCAGTCACTCAAGAATCCAAGGAATGTGAGACTCCAAGAACTCAATTATTTCGTGAATGGATTAGAAAGGTTAGAGAAAGGTTGAACATTTTAAAATCGAAATATTGAATGAATAACAACCTAAGGGGCGTGCCTCGAGAGCCATTCATTCTAAGATCCAATAAATGCTGGATTCCAAGAACCTTCTTCTTTCATAATTGATTGCAAAATTGTTTGATAAAGATTAAGTGTTTTAAGACGAAAGGTTGAATAAAAAACAGCCCAAGGCGTGCGCCCCAAGAGCCATTCATTAGAATATCCAAGGAATGCTAGACTATAAGACTCTTCTTCTTTCGTGATTAATTGCGAAAATGTTTAATAAAGATTACGTGTTTTAAGACAAAAGGTTGAATGAACAACAACCCAAGGCGTGTGCCCCAAGATCCATTCATTCGAAGATCCAAGGAATGCTAGACTCCAAGAATCTTCTTCTTTCGTGTTTGATTGCAAAAATGTTTGATAAAGATTAAATCAGATTAGTTGTGAAAATAAATGGGGGTCGATCCTAGTCCCTATGGGTGCTCCTAGTAACAAAACCACAACGAAAGGTGCGAGTGTGTACATTAGGTTGATGGCGAGGCAAAAGGTACTCAACTTACAAGGATGTTTTAAAAAATGGATCAACGATGAATCGAGAATTTGAAGATGGTTTAGTTTTTTAAAGTCGAAAGATTGAATGAATAACAACCTAAGGGGCATGCCTCAAGATCCATTCATTCGAAGATCCAAGGAATGCTAGACTTTAAGAACTTTCTTCTTTCGAAGTTTGTTTCAAAAAGTGTTTGGTTACGTATTTGAATTGAATTAGGGTATGCGAAGAGTCTGTTCGCACGGGGCAAGAATACGAAGTTTGATTTGTTAAGTGTTTTAGGGAGAATGACGATTATTCGATAAACGAGACGTGGGCCTCGTAACTAATTAATCGAGGCGTTACTGGGATGCTAGATCCCAATGACACCTTTTCCATTCAATTGATTTACGAAATTTTGTTTGATGGACAATGAAAGTACCACATGGAATGCTAGATTCCAATGGCATTTCTTCGTCCAAATAACTTAGGCACGCGTTTTAGAAATGAAAGATCGAATAACACACCACCCAAGGCGTATGCCTCAATAACGACCATTCAAGAACCCAAGAAGTGCTAGACCTCAAGAATTCAATTCTTTCGTAATTTAAATAAGAAAAACGATTTGATTAGATGTATTAAATATTTTAATCGAGCTAAGTTCTTAGGCATTTTGATAATCTTAGCTTTTTTTGTTGTTTATGAGCAAGGTATGAATAAGATGACAAGATGAATATGATATGAACAATAATATAAACGATAATATGAACTAGAATATAGTATAAAAAAATATATTGACGAAAAAGTAAAGCAAGATAATATTGAATAGAAATTAAAGTTGGTTGTTAGTGATTAATCGTTAATTATTATTCGATCGGGTGAATCGGGTCAACTATTACGCTAAACCATCGTAGCATGATCTATGACGAAGATCATGCTATAGGAGGTCACACAATCAATGATATTTGTGCTAAAACACAATAGAGAAATGATATTGTGAATCATTCTCTAAAGAAATCGTGCCACACGAAAAGAAAAGCAGATGGTCTCGTCTTAAACACAAACTTGCGTCGATTAATCGAAGGTAACCTATCACAATCTTAAAAACAAACTTGCGTCGACTAATTAAAGGTAACCTATCACGATCCCAATATATAGAAAACGATCTCAATGATCATTTTCTACAGATTTGAAATCATGAAGGTTAAACAACCTCAATCAACCAACATTTATGACTAAAAAGACTTCATCGATCAAAAATCGACACAAAAATTAAAATGAAAAAAGAAACATTAAGATAGTTAGGCAAAGGATCTATAAAATACTAAAAATTACCACTTTTAAAAAAACATAGAAAAAAAATAAAAATATTAAAACCAATTAAGAAAATCAAAACATAAAAAAAAAGGGTGCACAGTTGTAGCAAGTCACATTTTGCACCGCTTCTGCACTCTAGAGCTTTGTGGCCTGGCTTCCCACACTTAAAACATTTATGCTCAACACTTTTGCACTCGGGAGCATGATGTCCCTCTTCACCGCATCTAAAACATCTCACCGGAGTAGAAACTCTTCCCCCATTTGGCTTCTTGCCGAAACCAGCTTTCTGTTTCCCCTTCTCTGTAGGAGTCACATACGGCTTTCCTCTAAATTGACCTTTTCCTTTCTTTTCACTTAAACTCTTGTAGTGGCTAGACCGAGCCCTACTATCTTCATCATAAATTCTACTCTTGTTCACCAACTCAGAAAATCGCCTAATCTCCTGATAACCAACAACTTGCTTAATTTCCAGCCTCAAACCATTCACAAACTTGAGACACTTGGATCTCTCAGCATTAGCAGTGTTATAATGAGGACAAAACTTAATCAACTCCTCAAATCTCGCGGCATACTCGGCCACAGTTGAGTTACCCTGCTTCAACTCAAGAAACTCAATTTCCTTCTTTCCACGCACATCTTCTGGAAAATACTTCTCCAAAAATGTTTCCCTAAAAAGATCCCAAGTAACCACAATCTCATTCTCTTCAAAGCTTTGGCGAGTATTACCCCACCAATCCTCAGCTTCCTCTTCGAGCATATGAGTGCCAAACTGCACCCTCTGCGCATCCGAACAATTCATAACTCGAAAGATCTTCTCTATAGCTTTCAACCAAACTTGTGCTTTGTCAGGCTCATGGGTTCCCTTGAAAACTGGTGGATTATTCCTTTGAAACCTTCCCAAAGCACGAAACTCATCATCAGCATGGTTTCCAACATTCACATTGGCTTGAGGATTCTGCCCAATCGCTCCAGCCAACCTCGTCAAAGCCTCCGCAATCGCTTCGTCATTCCTACCTGCAACCATCGTTCTTGATTCCCACAATAAACCTTCATTAGAACAACCATATTGATAGTGCTACACACACGCACCAAATACAAATGGGGAATAAACACATTAACAACTTGGTCAACAGACCGACCTGCTCTGATACCACTTAATGTAACACCCCCTTCTATACCCCCAAATAAAAAAATAAATCACATAAGCACGTAATAAATTTCATTAGAGTAAATTAAAATATGGTATACAAGAAGTATGCCACATCATTCACCAAAATAACATACAACACATGCTCTATAAAAGACATACAACAGTGGGGTAGTTCAACAGAGGAACTTAATCCTACACCCACATCTCAATATTCAGAAATAAGCGGAAGGGTAAAACATTGAATCATTTAAAACATGTTATCATATAAATACATAATTAAGTTTGTTCATCACATCATTCATGTTTACAAAACATTACCATAAGATACATACACAAAATGTATCCCAAAACAATACTATACAAGCCTAACTACCCGATGCTACATATCAGAGCATAACCGACCAAAAGAATGAAGCTAAACTTCACAAAAAACCTCCAGCAACCTAATCTGCAATGCCTCATAGAGCATTATAAAATTGCATAAGGGTGAGAAATATTATCATAATAGTCAAGGCATATAATTATTTATACATACACAAGTATAGAATACATACATTTCACATTTCTCACCATAATTCATTCCAATCATTATATACATCACAACATTATGTGTAAACAAACATGGATAATCACCAAGCACATTTCATCATGCATACATCCATAATTCTCAATTCAATACTTCATATAAAGGTATACTTTCATACAACAATACACATTAATCATGTGACTCAATGCAACTCATGCCATGTGGTACCAACACTTGTTATCATTTTTCGGTTTTTACACTTAAACTGGGTCCACCCTTCTAGACCGATAATAACAAAAGCCCGTTCCCTAAGCTTTCAAACCCACCCTTCTAGGTTTAGGACAAGTCACTAGTCTCCACGAAACTAGCAAACATTGCCTCTTGACTAAATGATGCATATGCAATCAACCACCAAATGCACTTAAGACCGTCTCGTATCTTAATCCCATGCATTCAAATAATTCATCACTCAAGAATTATAACATGATTGCACGCACAACATATTCAATAACATTCAATACATTTATCAAGCAATGCACACATATTCACAATATGTTCTCATGCATTCTATTCATACAATCTCATACAAACAATATGTATTCATAACATAGTGCTCACAACAATAATTCAATAGCATTCATCATGTATTTTAATCAATTAAAACAATGCATTATATTTATCAAAAGACCACATTTTATAATCAATTCCACAATCTAGGATTCACGCCATAAGGCTACCCACAACATACATTTCACAGTATACAATTACTCATTCCAACAAGGATCTCACACAATCGAACAAAGAAATCAACATGGAATGGAATTACAAGAAAACCAAATGCTTTCACGCTCGCTGGCTTGCTCGCCTAGCGAGTCTCTAGCGAATACTCGCTATCTGTTCGCCTAGCGAACAAGCTCGCGAAGGCAAACAAAAGCTACTGACTTCGCTCGCCACCTACTCGTTGCAGCGAGGCCCTAGCGAATCCTTCGCCACCTCACTCGCTACCAACGAACCAGATCAAATGCATTTTGTCCAAGTCTGGGACCTTTCACTAACTTATTCGCCCAACGAGTTGCTAGTGAATTTTCGCGACCTGTTCGCCTAGCGAAGGTGCTAGCGAACGTCTGCGAACTCAAAAATTCCCACTGTCCAAAACTCCGAAACTCACCATATCTACCCGATTCAGTCCCGACTCGTTCCCGCAGTCTTAGCTTAGCCTTCCTCGACTAAACTCTCCCACTTATTCTCATTTTCGACCGTTAAAACTCAGTTTCTATCGATTAAATCCACTTTGCCCTAAAATGGAAGTTGTAGAAAAACATCCAACAATCTAACCCAAGCATACATAATCATATACATTGACAAGATAATGATATTTCACACGCTTACCTCGATTAAGTCGACGCTTTAGAGTTGTTCTTGAGCTTTTCCAACTTTTCCTTCTTCTCCTTCTCTTTTCTCCTCTTTCTCCTTCTTTCTCTATTCTTTCTCTTATGTTTCTATCTTTTTCCTTTCTCTCCACTTTTCCTTTATATGTCTTTCCCTTCTAATTCTCTCCAACATCTATTAATTCATTTAGTTAATCATACATTAATCAAACAATCCTCTTAAATCATTTAATTAATATAAATAATTAATTAGTGAAAATTGGGCTGTTACAGCTATCACCCAAGAATCCAAAGAATGCGAGATTTTAAGAACTCAGTTCTTTCGGGAGTTAATTAGAAAGGTTTGAGAAAAGGTTGAACATTTTGGAGTCGAAAGATTGAATGAACAACAACCCAAGGGGCATGCCTCGAGAGCCATTCATTCAAAGATCCAAGGAATGCTAGATTCCAAGACTCTTCTTCTTTCATAAGTTTGATTATGAAAATGTTTAGATAAAGATTAGGTGTCTTAAGATGAAAGGTTGAATGAATAACAACCCAAAGTGTGCGCCTCAAGAGCCATTCATTAGAAGATCCAAGGAAAGCGAGACTCCAAGAATCTACTTCTTTCGTAATTTAATTAAGAAATCAGTTTGAAGAAAGATACAATCGGTTTGGTTGATGAAAAGAGGTTGATGGCGAGACGAAAGGCGCTCGACTTATGAATTTAAATAAAATACCACTTGACGTTGGATCAAGGGTTTTATTATATTTGTGTTCAAATAAGGTTGAAAAAAGTTGATAAGAGTTTGCCTGAAAATGGGTGAGAATCGATACTAGTCCCTAGGGGAGCTCCTAATAACAAAACCACGATGAAATGTGCGAGTGTGTGCGATAGGTTGATGGTGAATGCTAACGAGCAATCGACTTACAATGGGTGTTTGAAAATGGCTCGATGACGAATCGAGAATTAGTTTGAAGGTAGCCCAAGGGATTGCACGAAATAAAGGGGTTCATTGTAAGGTAGCCCAAGAGGAAGTCGTGTGTGTGTGTGTGAGGTGTCCTAAACTAAGCCTTGAGCAAGAGTCGGACAAAAGCTCCAAGTTAGAGTTTTTATATACAGTCCAAGTTTCGTTGCTTGGAAAAAGTAACCACAGTCCATCAATTTAGACTTTTAGGGTTTTGATAATTGTTAATGTGTTTTAGAGAAGTGTGAATAAGATATGAACAATATAAAAATGATAAGATGATATGAATAATGACAAGATAATATCAATAATAATCAAGATAATATCTACAATAGTATAATCAAGATAATATTAACAAGTATATGATCAATGATAATAAGATCAAGATATATTGACGGAAAGTAAATCAAGAATATATTGACAAAAATTAAAGTTAGTAGTTAGTTGTTATTGCTTTGAATCAGTTCAAATGTAGCACTAAACCATCGTAGCATGATCTATGACAAAGATCACACTATAGGAGGTCGCACAAGTTGATATTCGTGCTAAAAACATGATGGAAAAATGATATTGAGGATCATTTTTCGAAGTAATCATGTCACACGAAAAAGAAAAGGCGACAGTCTCGTCTTAACCACAAACTCACGTTAATTAATCGAAGGTAACCTATCACGGTCCCAAAGTATAGAAAATGATCTCGATGATCGTTCAATACATATTTGAAATCATGAAGGTTAACAACCTCAATGACCCAACGTTCATGAATAGAAAGACTTCATTGACCAAGAATCAAAAATAAAATCAACATGAAATGAAATAAAATCATAAAGAAAATTAAAAAAGATCAAAATATTAATAGGAAAGCAAAAATCAAATAAATAGGAAATAAAAAAAACAAAGGAATTGAAGAGATAATAAAATTAAAAAAAAAGAGATTAAAAAAAACAAAAGAAATTAAAATTAAAAAAAAAAACTATGAGAAGGAGGGCGCACGTATGGCTCTTGTGGTGTAAACAACATCCAAACATCATGGGCTTGACAGTCCAATCCATTTTTACACTTGAAAGAGTTTTCTTAAGGAAACAAATAACAATCAATTTAAAAAAATAAAGGTCAAAGGAATTCCTCTATCAAATGTGGCGCTATCTCTCTCTTCCGAACCAACATCAAATGAACCAATAGTAACCTCGTCTGCAAACAGAAATTTCATCTCGTGAACAAGCTTTAACAGTCTACTTAACAAATTTGTAGATCAGAAGCTATGAAATTTGTTATTCATCATGTTTCTCGTTGCAATTTGGTTCGTTGAGGTTAGGAATTCGTGAATCTTTTCAAAATCGATTTGCAGGTATAATGTTATTGCGTGGTCTAGTTATGACTTGTTATTTTGTGTTGTTGAAAACTTGGTTGTGAGTTTTTTTAGATTTGTGGTTGAAACTCTCTCTTCGTCTCACTTTTTTCTCTGTGATTCTGTTTTGTTTCAATATCTCTCCTCTACCCCTTTCCGATTTCAATTATGTTTGTATGTTTGGTTTGAGGTGAATTGAAGATTCTGGGTTGCAGGTTTGAAGGAAGAAGAAGGTTGTGAAAGTTATGGTTTGGATTGAAATTCATAGCGTAGTGATGTCTCTGAAGCTTCTTTTCTGAGGTGAGGAAAAGGTTGTATTTATAGGACAATATAAAGAGGGTAAATTAGGTATTGTGAGAGAAATAATGAGCTGGAAGTTTGGTGAGGTTGTGTTGATGTGGTTTTGCACTGCAGGTATTCTCATGTAATTGTTTTGGCTTGGTTTGTGGCTTTGCGGTGAATTTTGGTATGAAGGCTCATATGGCTTGTGGAAGATAGCATAACATACTTTTGTTATGATGCTGAAGTTTATAAAGGTTTACTTTTGAAAAGTTGCGGCGGTGTGTATGGTGTGTGTTGTACCCCAAAATTTGACCAACCATATCTCGCAATTTGGCTTATGTTTCGACTCATTTTGCATTTTTGCATCTGCATACCGCATACATTGCATTTTTCGGTCAGATTGAGTTTATCGGGATTACAGCCTTTTCCTGGCGTTTCAAGCAGTACAAACCAGTTCGAATAAGCAGATTTTGTTGTGGAAGTTATGCTATTCTCGGTGTTTTCAGCTCTTGTTGTTGTTTTGAGGACATTTCGGTGTCCGGTTTTTACCGTTTATTTCGCTATATTCTCGCATCTTTTTAATCGATTTAATTGATTTTTATTGCATTTTCTATATTTTTCCTTAATTTTTAACTTTAGAAAATAGATTCTATTAGGTTTTAATAGTTTTTCTATTTTTATAGGTTTTATTTCTAGATATTAAGCTGTTTAGAAATTAATGGGTTTAATTCTTTTTTTAGATATTAATTGAATTCTTTTTAGATTTTAAATTCTTTTTAGATTAGTTTAATTTTTTTAGAATTTAATAGAGTTTAAACTTTTTTTAGAATTAATTCTTAGATGTTAATTAGGATATTAATCTTTTTTTTAATTAGAAATATTAATTAGTTTGGTTAATGGAGTTTTAATCATGTTTAACATAATTTTCGTTTAGTCTTTAAATGAGTTTTTAATCAGGTCTTAATCATCATTAATTAGCATCTTATTTGAGTCTTAATCACCATTAATTAGTCAGAATTAATTGGGTCTTTTTATCATTGTTAGATCAGTTTTCGTGGGCCACTTGTCCGCTTTTGGAGGCCCAGTCCAGTTGCAGTGCCACTTGTCATCGTATAAAAGCCCCCACGTTCCTCTCTCTCTCTCTCTCTCTCTCTCTCTCTCTCTCTCTCTCTCTCTCTCTCTCTCTCTCTCTCTCTCTCTCTCTCTCTCTCTCTCTCTCTCTCTCTCCTCTGGACACCTCATTCCCCCATTGGTTGACACCTCACTATCAGCCACGTTTCAATCCTCACACCGCCACATCACCCACACGCGTCCCACTCACTCCATCTCTCCATGCATGCACGCCACGTAGCTCGGTGAGGTGTCATTTCCTCACATCTCGCATGCAAACAGCCAGAAGAACTCACCGGTAAAATCATCACGGCCAAAACCCACCGTAACCACTCGCTGGAATCTGTAACCATCACCGGAAATTCATCCGTTTCCAGAAATCATACATGAAACTTCATCATCTTCTTGAAGTTGTTTTCCCACAAATTCGTACAAGTTCACCATAAACCTTCAACAACTTTTTCCGGCGTGGATCTTCATCCAGATTCAACCGTTTGTAATCATCCTCCAGATCCAACAAACCTCTTCATCTTTTCATGAGATTCATCAATCTCTGTCCAGAGTTCATCGCTGTTCATCCAACTCCTCATCAGAAACATCATCAAGAACATTCAATCATCATCCAGGTCCAGTTCACTATGATCTTCATCCCACCTGCATCGGAGTTTCCAAATCTTCAAGATCTTTGTGTTCTTCGCCCAATTTCTAGATCAACTCGTAATAATCTTCATCAAGATTTTCCAGAATTTCAAGAACTTTCATAACCGTTCAAGAAACTTCATCCGTGTTCATGAGTGTTTTCCAGAACTCATCAACCATATCCTTCATGCATTCTTGATCTTCCGGAAACTACAAGAAGTGTTTTCCGTGTTCGTCCTTGTCCAGCAATCTCCACAGTTTTCCTCATACAGTTCATCTTATCCGTATCGCCTTTTCCAGAAATCCTCAACGAGCATGCATCCTCCATCTTCGTCA
>CAWUDS030000001.1:4796657-4832375 GCA_963859935.3 Lathyrus sativus | reverse complement strand
TCAAATTTCCTCTTGATGGATCCTACCATTACTTTGTTGAATCCCCCCTAAAATGACCATAGAGGAGGGGTACGTATCCCACGGGCTGTGCGTTGCAAAATTTGGAGGGGCGGCGAGCCCCTCGGTGATGCAGAAGTCTTCAGGTCGAGAGATGCTCATGCCGACCTGGAGGCTGGTTTCCTCGGGGCAGGTATCTCTTCCTCGACCTTCTGGGCTTCTTAGGCGTCTGGTCGAGGGGTTTCTTTTCGCTTGGAGAACTATTTCAGGTGCCCATCTCTGATGAGTATTTCAATGGCATCCTTCAGGTGGATACAATCTTTCATGATATGGCAGTGACTCTTATGGAACCGGTAATACTTGGATTTGTCTGTGTTGGGCTTGGCCGGTATCTGTTTTGGAAATCGGACCCCGGCTTGGCGAAATTCTGAGTTGGCGCATTCAGTGAGGTTTTTTTTCCCTTGAGACTGTCAGGGGTGTGTAATCGTTGAACCTACCGAATGACCCTTTGTTGTCTTGGGTCTCTCGGGGACGATCCTCCCGTATTTTATCTCCTCGACGGGAAGTCGAAGGCTCATCAATCCTATTTGATCGAGCATTTTCCCAGTGTCTGGACTCTCGGGCAGAGTTGACAGCTTCCTTCTCCTCGTACAAAATGTATGACTGAGCTTTGAGGAGGAAAGCGTCCAGTCTGGCAGGGGGTCGGAGAGCTATAGCTTTGGCGAAGTCTATGCGGGGACGGAGCCCGCGTTCTAGTAGGAACCTCTTCATGTCATCAGTGGTGGAGACTTGGACGGCCTCCTTTCTGAACCTCTTAATGTAGGCTCGAAAAAGTTATTCCCTGCCCTGAATAATAGCCTCGAGGGAGGCTTCGGTCTTCGGATGCCGGCGAGATGCCGTAAAATGTCTGGAAAAGAGTCTTCCCAGTTGCCTCCACGAGGTGATGGAGTCGTCCAGGAGCCCTTTGTACCAGGTCATTGCCCCTTTCTTGAGTGTGGTCGGGAATAACCTGCATTTGATGGCTCCCCGAACGCTGAGATAGTCAAGCAACGCATCGATGTTTTTCGATGTGCTCGTCAAGGTTAGTTGTCCTATCATACGTGCCTAGAGAATGGGGCTTCTCTAGTCCTTTTGGAAGGAGCATGGCTATGATTTCTTGGGACAATGGGCCGCGAGGCTCATCGTCGCTGCTGCTGTTGGTCCAGGAGGGGGAACGTACGTTAGGTTCGTAGGTAGGACGGTGGCCGCGTCGCGGAGATAGGGTTTGTGCTTTCCCTCTAGATCTGGGCGGTGAGCATGGAGTCTCCACCAGGTGTTCTCTTCGGCTCCTCTTAGGCTGCGGGGACTGATGTTTCTTAGGAGAACGTTGGACGCATTTGCAAATGGTCACGGTCTCTGGTTCTGGTGGTGTTTGACAACTCCTCTTGCGTCGGGGAGGTGGACTCTGTTGCAATATTTCTTTCCTTGGTGGAGGGGATCTTGGACAACGGGACTCTTCCAAGGCTTCAATTCTTGCACTTTGGTTGAGAATGAGGAGGTTGGTTTTGTTGAGAACCTTGAGGAGGGCCGCCATGGTCGGGTCAGCGTTGGGTGGAACAGGGACTGGTAGGTGCTGCTGGTTAAGCGGGACTTCGCTGTGATCAGCACGAACAGGGGATGGAGAAGTTGTGACTCCATCTCTTCGTCGGAGAGCGTTGGCGGCATGAGAGGTGGAGGCCCCTTCAGTGTCAGTCTTGCTGACGGGGAAGAAAGCGAAATTAGGAGCATCAAGATGGTTGCCACGGGAAGCCATTATCAGAAAGTTGAAGAATTGTTTTGGTCTTTGTGTCTACGAGAGGAGAAAAGAGGGGGATGAAAGATTCCCACAGACGGCGCCACTGATCTTACCGAACGATCAGAATCTGATATGGGTCAAAGACGAACGTCTGTGATACTGGATGTAAAAGAGGAGGAGAGGGTGTACCTGCAAGGTACTCTGATGCTAAAGTAAGAAAATGAGTAAGAGAATGAGCAAGTACAAAATATGTGTTTTTAGGTAAGAAATTGGATACCTGACCCTCTCAAGTGAAAGGGTTTTTATAATGCCCCCATTGCTTGGCCATTGGACCCTATTTTCGGGGCGAGATAACCGTTTCCCGAAGAATAGGTAACTGCCAGAAATAGCCATTGAGACGTGCTTATAACTAGCCGTTGTGACGGGTAGAGGCAAACTTACGGGCACAACCGTCTTGACTGTTTTTGGATGGTGGAACCGTGCGTGACAGGCAGAGATGGACGGGGAGAAGTGTTGTGACCAATGGTAAATAGGTCGGCTTCCCCTGTTGGAGGAGCAGAAAGGTTAAACTTTCCCCCTACGAGGTTGGACTTAGGAAATTTGGGTCGTTCTGGGAAAAGAAGTGGATTGGGCCATGCCTAACCATTGGGACAGTCCGAAACATAACTCATATATTTGTTTGTAAAAAAAAAATATAAAACTGATTAGACCGAAAAACTTACAAATACATAAATAAAAAAATAATATTATTATTCTTTAAAAAATATCCTCATCACATCAATAAAATATATTGTATTTTAAATATTAATGATACAATTTTTAGTTTTTTTTATATAATTTTTAGCTTTGTTCTTTATTTAATTATTATGAACAATTGTTTAAATTCTATAAATTGTTTCAAAGTTCGTTAAAAAATGTGTGTTTTTATTAACTAAAAAATCACATACTTGAGATTTTATTTTTCACCAAATTAATGAAAATTTATTTAACATTAATTTTTGAGTAAATTATTAATCTTATTAATTCTTTTCAATAAATATTACTAAGGGTGCTTCATTGACTAAATAATTGAGATACTTTTACATTAATTATTTTTTAGTAAAAAAGTATGTGTATGTCTATAAATAATAATTATTACTATTATTATTAAGTAATTTAAAATATTTGAAATATAAAAAAAGAAGATGGTTATTGTTAACAATCTTTTAAAGAGAATTTTAGTAGTACTTTTAGAAAGTTGTGGTCTCTGAATATTTTGGCAAGGATTAAATTGTTTGGATGGAAAGTAATGTGGAATAGAGTTTCAACTAGAATTGCTTTAAAAAGAAGAGGTATCGTTATGGATGGTAGTTGCGGTTTATGTAACTTGGAGGATGAAGATTTATCTCACCTCTTGTTCAATTGTTTATTTGCGAAAGTAGTTTGGCAGAATATTGCATCTCAGTGTGGAGTCTTGGAATTTTTGGTGGAAATGTGGCTAAATTTTTTTTGAATTGGAGTGGTGGCAGATCGATACATGGTATTAAAAGGGATGTTTGGATGGCGGTAATATGGTTTCTACGGAAGGAAAGGAATAATTTCATTTTTAACTCGATTTCTTGTAATATAGAAAATGTTTGTTGGAATGCAAAGATTTATGTTTGGAAGTGGGGTTGTTTAGGTGAGATTCTTTATTCTAACTATGGATGGCAACAGGGCAGGGAGGGGGCGAGTTTAAGTATACCTGCACCCGCCTCCATGTACCACACCCGTCCCCGCCCCCAAACCCAACCGGGGGTAAAAATTTACCGCCCAGACCCGCCTCCAGTGGAGAACGGATGCACCCGCACCTGCCCCGCCCTCACCCGTAAAATAATTAATTTCTTTTTAATTGCAATAAAATTAATAATTTAATTAAAAATTGATTATTTTAATAAATTAATTAATTATTTTATTAAAAATTTAATTAGTAAATGAATATTAACTTGATTAATTTAATTATTTAACTACAATAAGGATATTAATAATTTAATTAAAAATATAATTAATAAATGAATATTAAAATAAGTAAAATAAGAGAATTAAACTAAAATGCATTATTCGGGGGCGGGGGCGGGCGGGTCTTAGTGTCTCCCCGCACCCGTAGTTAAGAACCGGGTTTCCCCCACACCCGCACCCAATTGAATCGGGTTTTCCCCGTTAATTTCAGGGCAAGTCCGGACGGATGCGGACGGGTCCGAGTCTGTTTGCCTTCTCTAATTCTAACTCATTTTTCTAGATTTTTTGTATGAACCCCATTTAATCTAGAGCGCCTTTGGTTGGAAATTCTATTTCCCTTTTTTGTAAGGGTTAGAATACCCCTTGTATTTTTTTAATCGGATTAGAGAAGTTAAATCTGAAAAGATGGAAAATGACTGATTAGAGAAGTTGAATTAATATGCTTTTGTGATGGTTCAAAATTTAACGTTTAAATTAATAAATAAGATAAAAGAGTTGGTTAGTAACTAAAACGTAAGGTTCAATTCAGTTTAGCTTAATCCCAGACCCAATAAGGAGATTAGGACAATATGGCCATTGGGCACAATCTAGCCGTTGGGCACATTCTAGCCGTTAGGCACATTCTAGCCGTTGGAGCATATAGTCGTTGGGGACATCTCCCTCACGCGCTTGGCAGTTCACGCGACCAACTGCCCCTCCGAAATTCACGGGGACATTTGAACCAGGTCAAAGATCACACGCTAGATCTTCCACCTGACACTCTCTCATTGGTCGGCCAGATATTTCGGCCACATGAGAGACCTTGGCCCCGCTCTTGGGGGAATCTTATGAATACCCTCTCTCTTGGGAGGGTCAGGTATTCTAATCATTCTCACTCATACCTAAACACTCGTACTTGCTTTCTCTCTAGTCCAAAAACTTACTTTGACATCGGAGTACCTTTCAGGTACACCCCTCCTCTCCTACAACCACTGTTGCTACCCTACATTGAAGGCCAAAAGGATCCATTCTGATTACTCTAAATCAGTGGCGCCATCTATGCGAACCTGCTCCCCTGTCTTTTGAACCAAGATCCCCTAATCTTCACGAACAAAATACCAAAGCTATCTCTCTGAACCTTCATCGTCATGCCCTCTCACCATAATGACATCCATCAAGATTCCATCGTCGCCATTCTAGGTTACGGCGAAACCCCCATTCTCGGAGCTGCTATCGAAGAAACTGATCACAGGGACAAAAAAATGGCATCTCCTGGAAACGTGAAGCCTCGTGTCCAAAGTGTCGATCGTGTATGCGAGCATATCATCGTCCCACAAGATGCTGACCTCTGTAGTGCAGCCCTCATCGCCGCTCTCAACAAATCTAACTATCTGCTTTTCCAACAAGGGGAAAAAATCCACATGCTAGAGAACACCATCGAAGAGCGACCTCCCTTGTGGGGATCACTCAGTCCATCTCGTCGGTCTCACTCCCCTCTTCAGAAACGTCGCTGAGACGAATCTAGAAGCATCTCCCCAGTCAAAGAATGGTCCAAACTGGAGAAGCATGGATATGAGATCACCAGAAGACGCGATCGTACTCCTCCCCGGAGGTCCAGACACTCCCCAGCGCCCAAAAGGACTAGGCCTTTGGGAAAGCCACACGAAGAGCACTGAAGTCAACACGAATGTTCTCCTCGATGCAACAGGAGTTGTGGATGCAGTTATTCTTTCAGTAGGTCACCGAGCACGAGTGAAGAAGAAGACGCTCACGGTCCCCTATCTCAAGAAATCATGGACACCTACATTCCTCACGGGCTGGAGAAACCTCCTCCTCTGTCTCTCTATGATGGTACCACTAATCCCGATGACCACATAGAAAATATTAAGGCCATGCTGCACTACTACAAAGTCACTGGGGCGATCAAATATAGGTTGTTCCACATCACCCTCAGGAAGGGGGCTATGGCTTGGTATAAGAGCCTTCCTCAAAGCTCAATTATGTCTTGGAGGAGCCTGAAGGAGCAGTTTTCCCAGCATTTTACTGCCTTCAGGCGTCATCCAAAATCTGAAGCCACCTTGAGGGTATCATATAGGGTAGGGACGAGCCTCTTCGCAATTACTTCGATAGATTCACTAAGAAAACGGTCGAAATCCACACAATTGACCACATGAAGAAGTACATACTAGAAAAGGGATTGAGGCCAAAGAGTGACTTCCGCAAGGTAGTAGGAATCAACCTTCCTCGTTCTCTAGCCGAACTTCTCCGCGGGGAACAATCCTATTATTCAGTATGAAAAAAAGGAAGTCGCGTATAAAGCCAGATATTTGAAGGACCAAGAGAGTTCCAGAGTGTCGAAGAAAGACAAAGCAGAAACTTCCAAGAAGGACATAGATAGCGACGAGACGACCGTCCCGTGATCACAAAGGGCCTACGGTTCGATTCACCAAATATACCTTGCTGACCGCTCTCCGCGAGCATATCCTGTTTGAATGTATCAATGCTGAATTCAAGCAAAGAGGCGTGTGATTCCCCAAGCCAACAGCTTCAAAGAGAAACACCGACCGAAGAAAATATTGTCGCTTCCACCGCAACCACGACCATATGACATAAGACTGTGTCTACCTAAAAGACGCCATCGAAATCCTCATCAAAGAGGGACACCTAAAGAAATATACAAAGAGAGGAGAAGCCCCCCGAGGAGAAATGTCAGACTCTAAGAAAACAGATACAAGAGCTTCAACTTCTAACGTCCCCAGCTGGTCGCAATGTCTATCTCCCGACCGGAGGACTTTTTCATCCCTAACGGTCTCGAGGAGCCTGCATATTTTTCAATGCACGACCCTAGGGAGGCCTTCCACGGTACAATGGTCATCTCCTACGGTGGATACAACAAACTCATAGTAGGATTAATAAAGAGAAAAATTCGACCAACTGATCGACTGTAGCCCAGATCGTCTGTCAACACTCGAAAAGTTTCAAGGACGATCTCAGCCAATCACTTTCTATCGTGAATAGCTCCATAGAGGCTCCCCCAATTCTCACATTCCTCTGCTCATCAAATCCAGGTTAGCCAACATTGATGTCCGCCAAATCCTTGTCGATCAGGGTAGCTCGGTAGACATCATGTACACCAGCCTATTCTGCACCCTCAAACTCAACCAAAAGAACCTGTACCCTTGTGTAAGTTTATTTTTGAAAGGATTTAACGGGGCCACTGCTAAGCCTTGGGGATACGCAGAGCTCTAAGTTACATTCGGGGAGGAAGATACTGCCAAAACAATTAAGACTCAGTTCTTAGTCATAGACTGCCCCTCGCTATACCAATGCATCCTAGGGAGGCTAACACTTGTCGAGCTAATTATTGTTCCATCCATAGTTCATCTTAAGATGAAGTACTGTACCGAAAAGGGGCATGTCGCCACTTTGCATGGGGACATCGAGACTGTAAGACGACGCTTCGAGGCGGCTACCAAGGGGCAGAGTTCGATCAGTGCAGCATCATCAGTCGTCAAACGGGCAAGAGACGAAGATCTTCCCAGTGAAGAAAGCCATCCTAGAAAGAAGCCAACGCTCCAGGTTCATACTATCAACCTCGACAATTAGATTTCAGAAGAAGGCAAAGAAGACATCCCCGTTTCAGTGGGAAGCTCATCCTTTATAACTGTTATGGGCCTAACACCATATGGGGAATTCGAAGTGATCACCTTCGAGGACAACCCCAACCTAGGAGTCAGGATTGGCGTAGGACTGCCAGATAAGGTGAAGGAGCAGCTGAAGACTTGCTTGAAGAACAACGCTGACTTTTTTGCCTGCAACACCGCGGACATGCCTGACCTCAACCCAGAAATCGCTTGCCATCGGCTCACTATCGACCCATCTGCTCGAGCGGTAGCACAACGTAGGCGCAAGCAATCCGACGAGAATACTGAAGTGGAAAATAAACTTGTAAAAGACCTCTTAGAGGCCAAATTTATCTAGGAAGCCAGGTATACAACCTGTCTGTCCAACATTGTTTTAGTCAAAAAACATAATGGAAAGTGGAGAATGTGCATTGATTACACCAATCTCAACCGGGCTTTCCCGAAAGACGTTTATCCTTTGCCTAACATTGATAATTTAATAGATAACTCTGCTGGTTTCAAACTTTTGTCCTTCATGGATGCCTACTCAGGATATAACCAGATTCCCATGGCAGAGAAGGACAAGAAATACACCGCTTTCATGACCTCATCGGACAACTATTACTACAATGTAATGCCCTTCGATCTGAAAAACACTAGGGCCACATACCAGCGAATGATAAACAAATATTCCGATCACAAATCAGAGACATGCTCGAGGTATATATGGATGAAATAATCTTGAAGTCCTAAGAGGAATCGGATCATACGCTCCACTTGTAAAAGGTCTTCGACCAAGCTCGGGAATGTAAAACGCGATTCAACCCAGAAAAATGCACCTTTGGTGTATGGGCAGGAAAGTTGTAACAACCCAATTTTCAATAATTAATTATTCATATTAAATAATTGATTTATTTGGATCGTTTTAATTATTGGAATTATTGGTAGATAATTGAGAGGAGAAATATGAGGGAAGAAAATAGAATGGAAAGAATATAAGGAAAAGTGGAACGAAAAGGAAAAGATAGAAACATAAGAGAAAGAGAAGAGGAAGAAAGGAGAAGAGGAGAAAAGAGAAGGAAGAAAGGGAAAAAGCTTGGAATCATCAAGAACAACTCCTAGCTTCCTATTTAATCAAGGTAAGGGTGTGAAATATCATTATATTGTCAATGTGTATGATTATGTATGGATTGTATGGATTGTTTGGATGTTTTTCTCCATTTTCCATTCTAAGGCATAAATGAGTTTAATCGGTAGAATCAAGGTTTTAACGATTGGAATCAAGAATAAGTAGTGTAGATTAGTCGAGGATTGTTGGATTAAGAGTACTGTAACTCGTTGGAATTGAATCGGGTGATTTTGGGAGTTTGGACAGTGAGGGTTTTGAACATCGCATACGTTCGCTAACACCTTTCCTAGGCGAGCAGGTCGCGAGTGTTCTCCAGCAACTCGCTAAGCGAGAAAGCTAGCGAGTGGTCCCAGACTTGGACAGAATGTATTTGATCTTGTTCGCTGGTAACGAGTAGGTAGTGAAGCTTTACAGTAGCTTCTGTTTACCTTCGCGAGTATGTTCTCTAGGCGAACAGGTAGCGAGTGTTCGCTAGGTGAGAAAGCCGGCGAGCGTGACAACATTTTCATTTCCTTGTGATTCCATTCAATGTTGATTGTTTGGTTCGATTATGTTCAATCTTGATCTGAAATGAGTAATTGTGTGCTGTTATATATGTGCTGAGGGTAGCCGTATGGCGTGAATCCTAGATTGTGCAATATTGTGAAATGTGGCCTTTTGGCATATATAATGCATGAGAGCATATCGTGAATATGTGTGCATTGCTTGAATAATGTGGTGATGGTATTGAATTGTGAATGCATATTGATTGTATATAATATTGTGAATAATGCATGAGAATATATTGTGAATATGTGTGCATTGCTTGATAAATGTGATGATGTTGAAAGTATGAATGCTTTGATATGATGTGTTAGTATGCAATCATGTTATAATTCTTGTGTGATGAATTATTTGATCATGCATGGGATTAAGATGCGAGAATGGTCTTAAGTGCATTTGTTGATTGATTGCATACACATCATTTAGTCAAGAGGCAATGCTTGCTAGTTTCGTGGAGACTAGTGACTTGTCCCAAACCTAGAAGGGTGGGTTTGAAAGCTTAGAGGACGGGCTTTTATTGTTATCGGTCTAGGGGACGGACCCGGTTTAATGTAAAAACTGAAAAATGATAACAAGTGTTGGTACCACATGGCTTGAGTTTGCATTGAGTTACATGGCATAGAGATAAATGTTGTGTGAATGTTTGTATATGTGGATGATATGTGAATTGATGAGAATTATGGATGTGTGCATAATGAATATGCTTGGTGATCATCCCATATTTGTTTATATATATACATATATTGTGATGTATGTGATGGTGATAATGAATTGTGGTGAGAAATGCAGAATATGTGTATTCTATGTTATTCTATGTTTATATATATATATATATATATATATATATATATATATATATATATATATATATATATATATATATATATATATATATATATATATATATATATATATATATATATATATATATATATATATATATATATATATATATATATATATATATATATATATATATATATATATATATATATATATATATATATATATATATATATATATATATATATAATTATATGCATTGATTATTATGATAATATTTCTCACCCTTCTGCTGTTTTATAATGCTCTATGAGGCATTGCAGATTAGCTTTGATGGAAGTCTTTTGAGACGTATAACTTCATTCTTTTGGTCGGTTAAGCTCTGATATGTAGCACCGGGTAGTTAGGATTGTATTGCATTCTTTTGAGATACATTTGTATATGTATCTGATGACAAATGTTTATGTAAACATGAATGATGTGGTGAATCAAACTGAATGATATGTATTTTTATGATTAACATGTTTAAAGTGATTCAATGTTTAGATTTTCCGCTTTTGATTCTAAATATTGAAATGTGGGTGTAGGGACTAAGTTCCTCTATTGAAACTACCCCACTGTTGCATGTCTTTTATCGAGCAGGTGTTGTATGTTAATTTCGTGATGATGTGACATACCTCTTTTATACCATGTTTTATTTATACTCTGATGAAATTTTAATATGTTTTAAATGGTTTATTTGTTTATTTGGGGTATAGAAAGGGGGTGTTACATTAGTGGTATCAGAGCAGGTCGGTCAGTTGACCAAGTTGTTAATGTGTTCATTCCCTTATGCATTTGGTATGTGTGTATAGCACTATCAATATGGTTGATCTAACAAGGATTTATTGTGGGAATCAAGAACAGTGGTTGCAGGTAGGAATGGTGAAGCGATTGTTGAGGCGTTGACGAGGTTGGCTGGAGCGATTGGGCAGAATCCTCAAGCCAATGTGAATGTTGGAAACAATGCCGAGGACGAGTTTCATGCTTTGGGAAGGTTCCAAAGGAACAATCCACCGATTTTCAAGGGAACCCATGAACCTGACAAAGCACAAGTATGGCTGAAAGCGATTGAGAAGATATTTCGAGTCATGAACTATTAGGATGCGCAGAGGGTGCAGTTTGGCACTCATATGCTTGAAGAGGAAGTTGAGGATTGGTGGGGTAATACTCGCCAAAGGTTTGAAGAGGATGAGATTGTGGTTACTTGGGATGTTTTTAGAGAGGCATTTCTGGAGAAGTATTTTCCAGAAGATGTACGTGGAAAGAAGGAGATTGAATTCCTTGAGCTGAACAGGGTAACTCAACTGTGGCTGAGTATGCCGCAAGGTTTGAGGAATTGATTAAGTTTTGTCCTCATTATAACACTACTAATGCTGAGAGATCCAAGTGTCTCAAGTTTGTGAATGGGTTGAGGCCTGAAATCAAGCAAGCTGTTGGTTATCAGGAAATTAGGCGATTTTATGAGTTGGTAAACAAGAGTAGAATTTATGATGAAGATAATAGGGCTCGGTCTAGTCACTATAAGAGTTTAAGTGACAAGAAGGGAAAAGGACAACTTAGAGGGAGGCCGTATGTGACTCCTGCTGATAAGGGGAAACAGAAAGCTGGTTACGGCTAGAAGCCAAGTGGGGGAGGAGTTCCCACTCTGGTGAGATGTTATAGATGCGGTGAAGGACACTGTGCTCCTGAGTGCAAAAGTATGGAACAGAAATGTTTCAAGTGTGGGAAGCCAGGCCACAAAGCTCTTGAGTGCAGAAGCGGTGCGAATGTGACTTGCTACAACTGTGGTGAGCAAGGGCACATTAGTACCAAGTGTGATAAGCCAAAGAAGACTCAAGGGAATGGAAAGTGTTTGCTCTTTTAGGACAGGAGACTGCTAGTGAAGATCGATTGATCTGAGGTACGTGCTTCATTAATGGTATACCTTTGATCGCTATAATTGATACTGGAGCTACACATTCTTTTATTTCCTTTGATTGTGTTAAGAGGTTAAATCTTGAGTTGTCTTTTATGAGTGGTGGTATGGTTATTGATACTCCTGCTATGGGTTCCGTAACTACCCCGTATGTGTGTTTGAATTGTACGTTGAATATTTTTTATAAAGACTTTGGAGTTGATTTAGTGTGTCTTCACTTAGACCAACTTGATGTTATTCTTAGGATGAATTGGTTGGAATTCAATCGTGTTTATATTAACTGTTTTGACAAAACGGTTATTTTTCCTGAACCTGATGATTAAAGAGATTTGTTTATGGCTGCTAAGCAAGTAAAGGAATCAGTGCAAGATGGTGCGAAGGTATTCATGTTGATGGAAACTTTGAGCATTGGTGAAAGTGAAACAATTGATGCTTTACCAATTGTCCGTGATTTTTCGGAAGTTTTTCCTGATGAGATAAAAGATTTACCGCCGGAACGAGAAGTGGAGTTTGTGATCGATTTAATCCTTAGAACTAGTCTGATATTGATGGCTCCATATCGTATGTCCGCATCAGAATTGAAAGAGTTGAAGAGTCAACTTGAAGATCTACTTGAGAAGAGGTTTATTCGTCCAAGTGTGTCACTGTGGGGTGCACCAGTGTTGTTGGTTAAGAAGAAAGAAGGTTTTATAAGACTCTTTATGGACTACAGACAATTGAACAAGGTGACTATCAAGAATAAATATCCACTTCTGAGGATTGATGATTTGATGGATCAGTTGGTTGGTGCGAGTGTGTTCAGTAAGATAGATTTGAGATCTAGGTATCATCAGATTCATGTGAAGGCTGAGGATATTCAGAAAATTGCTTTTAGAATGAGGTATGGACATTATGAGTATTCTGTGATGCCATTTGGTGTGACTAATGCACCAGGTGTATTTATGGAATACATGAACAGAATTTTCCATCCTTACTTGGACAAGTTTGTGGTCGTGTTCATCAATGATATTTTGATTTATTCGAATAGTGAAGATGAACATGTCGAGCATTTGAGGATTGTGTTATCTGTATTGAAAGAGAAACAGTTATATGCTAAACTTTTTAAGTGTGAATTTTGGTTGAAGGAAGTGAGTTTCCTTGGTCATGTGATTTCGAGTAAAGGTATTGCAGTTGATCCGTCGAAGGTTAAAGCGGTATCGCAATGGGAGACTCTGAAATTAGTTTTTGAGATTAGAAGTTTTCTTGGTTTGGCGAGATATTATCGGAAATTCATTGAAGGATTTTCCAAGTTATCTTTACCGTTGACGCAATTGACTAGGAAAGGTCAAGCTTTTGTTTGGGATGCAAAGTGTGAAGGAAGTTTTCAAGCGCTTAAGAGGAGATTGACGACAGCCTCTGTTTTGATTTTTCTGAATCCGACAGAACCGTTTGTTGTGTATTGTGATGCTTCTTTGATGGGTTTGGGAGGTGTGTTGATGCAAGAAAAATAAGTTGTAGCTTATGCTTCGAGGCAACTCAAAGTGCATGAGAAGAATTATTCGACGCATGACCTAGAGTTGGCTGCCGTTGTATTTGTGCTGAAGCTTTGGAGGCATTATTTGTTTGGTTCGAGATTTGAAGTATTTAGTGATCATAAGAGTTTGAAGTATCTCTTTGATCAGAAAGAATTGAATGCAAGGCAGAGGAGTTGGTTAGAACTTCTGAAGGATTATGATTTTGGTTTGAATTACCATTCGGGTAAAGCAAATGTGGTAGTTGATGCATTGAGTAGGAAATCGTTGCATATGTCGATGATGATGGTAAAAGAGTTGGAATTGATTGAGCAATTTCGTGATTTGAGTTTGGTGTGTCAGAAGACTTCTTATGGAGTTAAGCTTGGTATGTTAAAGCTTACTAGTGGTATTCTTGACAAGACTCGAGAAGGATAGAAATTTGATTTGGGTTTAGTTGATCGGTTGACTTTGATCAATCAAGGTCAAGGTGGTGATTTTCAGATTGATGAAAATGGTATCATAAGGTGTCGTGATAGAGTTTGTGTTCCTGATGTTGTTGAGCTGAAAAAGAGCATTCTTGAGGAAGGGCATCATAGTGGATTGAGTATTCATCTGGGTGCTACTAAGATGTATCAAGATTTGAGGAAAGTGTTTTAGTGGCCTCGTATAAAGAAGGATATTTCCGAGTTTGTGTATTCTTGTTTAACTTTTCAGAAGTCAAAGATTGAGCATCAGAAACCGTCGGGTTTGATGAAACCGTTGTTTATTCCTGAGTGGAAATGGGATAGCATTTCTATGGATTTTGTGTTTGGTTTACCTAGAACGCCGAGTAATTTCTAAGCTATTTAGGTTATTGTGGATAGATTGACTAAATCTGCTCACTTTATTCCTATGCGAATGGATTACCCGTTGGAGAGATTGGCAAAGCTGTACATTGAAAAGATTGTCAGTTTGTATGGTATTCCGTCTAGCATTGTGTCAGATAGAGATCCGAGGTTTACTTCGAGATTTTGGGAGAGTTTGCAAAGTGCTTTGGGTACGAAGTTGCGTTTGAGTTCTGCTTACCATCCGCAGACCGATGGTTAGACAAAGAGGATGATTCAATCCCTTGAGGATCTTTTGAGAGCTTGTGTGTTAGAAAAGGGAGGAGCTTGGGATAACTACTTAACTTTGATTGAATTCACTTACAATAACAGTTTTCATTCGAGTATTGGTATGGCACTGTTTGAGGCATTATATGGTAGACGGTGTAAAACGCCATTGTGTTGGTATGAGTTGGGAGAGAGTTCTGTGGTTGGACCCGAGATAGTCCAGCAGACTACCGATAAGATTAAGATGATTCAAGAGAAGATGAATATTTCTCAGAGTCGTCAGAAGAGTTATCATGACAAGAGGAGGAAAACACTTGAATTTCAGGAGGGAGATCATGTGTTTCTTCGGGTTACTCCTATGACTGGTGTTGGTAGGGAATTGAAGTCGCGCAAGTTGACGCCATGTTTTATTGGTCCTTATCAGATTTTGCAGAGGATAGGAGAGGTAGCCTATCGAGTTGCTTTACCGCCGTCGCTTGCTAATCTTCATGACGTGTTCCATGTATCTCAGTTGAGGAAATACATTGCGGATCCATCTCATGTAGTCCGAGTAGATAATGTGCAGGTGAGAGATAACCTGACTGTGGAGACATCACCTATGCGGATAGAGGATCGAGAGTTGAAATAACTTCGAGGTAAAGAGATTGCTTTGGTGAAGGTCGCTTGGGGAGGACCGGTTGGTGGAAATGTGACTTGGGAACTTGAGATCCAGATGAGGGAGTCTTATCCAGAGTTGTTTGGAACAGGTAACATTTTCGAGGACGAAAATTCCTGAAGTGGGGGAGGGTTGTAACAGCCCGATTTTCAATAATTAATTATTCATATTAAATAATTGATTTATTTGGATTGTTTTAATTATTGGAATTATTGGTAGATAATTGAGAGGAGAAATATGAGGGAAGAAAATAGAATGGAAAGAATATAAGGAAAAGTGGAAAGAAAAGGAAAAGATAGAAACATAAGAGAAATAGAAGAGGAAGAAAGGAGAAGAGGAGAAAAGAGAAGGAAGGAAGGGAAAAGGCTTGGAATCATCAAGAACAACTCCTAGCTTCCGATTTAATCAAGGTAAGGGTGTGAAATATCATTATATTGTCAATGTGTATGATTATGTATGGATTGTATGAATTGTTTGGATGTTTTTCTCCATTTTCCATTCTAGGGCATAGATGAGTTTAATCGGTAGAATCAAGGTTTTAACGGTTGGAATCTGGAATAAGTAGAGTAGATTAGTCTAGGATTGTTGGACTAAGAGTACTGGAACTCGTTGGAATTGAATCGGGTGATTTTAGGAGTTTTGGAGAGTTTGGACAGTGAGGGTTTTGAACATCGTAGACGTTCGCTAGCACCTTTGCTAGGCGAGTAGGTTGCGAGTGTTCGCCAGCAACTCGCTAAGCGAGCAAGCTAGCGAGTGGTCCCAGACTTGGACAGAATGTATTTGATCTTGTTCGCTGGTAGCGAGTAGGTAGCGAAGCCTTACAGTAGCTTCTGTTTGCCTTCGCGAGCATGTTCACTAGGTGAACAGATAGCGAGTGTTCGCTAGGGACTCGCTAGGCGAGCAAGCCAGCGAGCGTCACAACATTTTCATTTCTTTGTGATTCCATTCGATGTTGATTGTTTGTTTCGATTGTGTTCAATCTTGATATGAAATGAGTAATTGTGTCTTGTTATATATGTGCTGAGGGTAGCCGTATGGCGTGAATCCTAGATTATGCAATATTGTGAAATGTGGCCTTTTGGCATATATAATGCATGAGAACATATCGTGAATATGTGTGCATTGCTTGAATAATGTGGTGATGATATTGAATTGTGAATGCATATTGATTGTATGCAATATTGTGAATAATGCATGAGAACATATTGTGAATATGTGTGCATTGCTTGATAAATGTGATGATGTTGAAAGTATGAATGATTTGACATGATGTGTGAGTGTGCAATCATGTTATAATTCTTGTGTGATGAATTATTTGATAATGCATGGGATTAAGATGAGAGAACGGTCTTAAGTGCATTTGTTGATTGATTGCATACGCATCATTTAGTCAAGAGACAATGCTTGCTAGTTTCGTGGAGACTAGTGACTTGTCCCAAAACTAGAAGGGTGGGTTTGAAAGCTTAGAGGACGGGCTTTTGTTGTTATCGGTCTAGGGGACGGACCCGATTTAATGTGAAAACCGAAAAATGATAACAAGTGTTGATACCACATGGCATGAGTTTGCATTGAGTTGCATTGAGTTACATGGTATAGTGATAAATGTTATGTGAATGTATGTATATGTGGATGTTATGTGAATTGATGAGAATTATGGATGTGTGCATAATGAATATGCTTGGTGATCATCCTATATTTGTTTATATATATACATATATTGTGATGTATGTGATGGTGATAATGAATTATGGTGAGAAATGTGGAATATGTGTATTCTATGTTTATATATATATATATATATATATATATATATATATATATATATATATATATATATATATATATATATATATATATATATATATATATATATATATATATATATATATATATATATATATATATATATATATATATATATATATATATATATATATATATATATATATATATATATATATATATATATATATATATATATATATATATATATATATATATATATATATATATATATATATATATATATATATATATATATATATATATATATATATATATATATATATATATATATATATATATATATATATATATATATATATATATATATATATATATATATATATATAATTATATGCATTGATTATTATGATAATATTTCTCACCCTTCTGCTGTTTTATAATGCTCTATGAGGCATTACAGATTAGCTTTTGGTGGAAGTCTTTTGTGAAGTATAGCTTCATTCTTTTGGTCGGTTAAGCTCTGATATGTAGCACCGGATAGTTAGGATTGTATAGCATTCTTTTGAGATACATTTGTATATGTATCTGATGACAAATGTTTATGTAAACATGAATGATGTGGTGAATCAAACTGAATGATATGTATTTTTATGATTAACATGTTTAAAGTGATTCAATGTTTAGATTTTACGCTTTTGATTCTAAATATTGAAATGTGGGTGTAGGGACTAAGTTCCTCTGTTGAAACTACCCCACTGTTGCATGTCTTTTATCGAGCAGGTGTTGTATGTTAATTTCGTGATGATGTGACATACCTCTTTTATACCATGTTTTATTTATACTCTAATGAAATTTTAATACGTTTTAAATGGTTTATTTGTTTATTTTGGGGTATAGAAAGGGGGTGTTACACAATTTCCTCGGATTCTACCTCATAGAGAGAGGGATCAAAGCAACCCTTACAAATGTCGAGCATTTTTTGAATTCCTCACACCTAAGTCGAAGAAATCCATGCAGTCCCTCAACGGGATGCTCACCTTGTTATCACGCTTCGTGACCTTATCCGCCCAACACGCTCTACCTTTCTTCAAGCTCCTCCGAAAAGAGGCAACGTTCTAATGGACAGAGGAATGTGAGCAGGCTCTGTGCCATCTTAAGCAAGCCTTGTATGAACCACCTGGTTTGTCACGACCAGACAATGGGGAAACACTTTACCTTTATCTTTCCCTCGCTAATGAAGCCATCAGTGCTGCCCTTATTCGAGAAACCCTCGACGGGAAGAAGCCAATATACTTCACAAGAAAATCCCTACAAGGTGCAGAACTCAGATACCAACAGATCAAGAAGGTCACCCTGTCCCTCATCAACGCTGCGAGAAGATTAAGGCATTACTTCATGGCCTACACGATAGTAGTTCGGACAGACCAACCCATTAGGAAACTACTTGGCCGACCAGATATGGCTGGTAAGATGCTTAAATGGTATTTGGAACTGTCAGAATTCGATATCCACTACAAAATTAGGAAAGCCCTTAAGGCACAGGTCCTGGGCAATTTCGTGACAGAAATGACGCCCCCGCCTCCCCCTCCAGCAGGGCGCATAGGTGGATAGTTTTCGTCGATGGAGCGTCTAGTTCCACAGGCAGCGGGGTAGGCATCATCCTCGAGAGCGAAGAAGGGATCCTGATTGAAGTATCGTTGGTCTTGTCCTTCCCAACCTCGAACAATCAAGTCGAGTACGAAGTATTCCTCACAGACTTACGACTGGCTGAGAACCTGGGTGCAAAGGAAATAAATTTTTTTACGGACTCTCAGCTCGTGGCCTCCCAGGTACGGGGGGAGTACCAGGCCAAAAACAATTATCTCATCGAATACTTAACGCTCGTGCAATAAAATATAGAAAATTTTGAAGCATGCAAAGTCTAGCACATCCCCCGCGAAAGAAATGCTCGGGCTAACATCCTGTCGAAGTTAGCTAGCACAAGAAGGAAAGACGATAACAAGTCTGTTATACACGAGACACTTTCCCGTCCAAGAATCATGAAACCAACAGGACTGTTTAACATCAATGCTATCGGCGACAGCAATTGCTAGATGACTCTAGTGCATGACTATCTCACCACAGGGAAGCTGCCCGAAGATAGTAAAGAGGCCAACGTAATTAAGCGAATGGCCTGCTCCTACGTCCTAGTCGAAGGAAAACTCTACCAGTGAGGATTCTCCATTCCCCTTCTGAAATGTGTTGAGGAGGACAAGGTCCTAGACATTCTCCAAGAAATTCTCGATGGGATCAACGCACAACACTAAGGAGGAAGATCCTTGGCACGAAAAGCTCTTCGAGCAGGATACTATTGGCCAATCATGCAGCATGACGTGAGGGAGCATGTCAAGAAGTACGACAAATGCCAATGCCACAGGGACATGCACTTAGCACCCCCGAACAAATTAAAGACCATGTCCTCCCCATGACCTTTCTCCTGGTGGGGAATGGACATACTCGGCCCCTTCACCATAGGATCCTATAAAAACAAGTTTCTGATTGTAGCCGTCGACTACTTCACAAAGTGGGTCGAAGCTGAGGCCCTCGCCAAAATCACAACATTTAACATACTTTGTTTTTACAAAAGAAACGTCCTCGACCAATTCGGTGTGCCCCAGGCTCTGGTAACCGACAACGGGACTATTTACTAGAAAAACTGTAAACAACCGTTGGTCTTTCCAATTAAGAGAAATTGGGTTACGTACAGGATCCACCACACAAATCCTAGAACATGTACTAGCAATTCTTAATTAAAGGTTTGCGGAATAATAAAGATTTTGTATTATCCATGAACTAACAACTAAAGATTTTGAATCTTTGGAAGAAGTAAAATGTAGAAACTTGATCAAAAGGCAGTTAAATAACTTGAAAATTGAAGAGATAAAATTCGTGATAAAAAGATAAAATTGGCATTAAAAACATAAAGACATGGTGTAATCAAACGTACATTTCCTTCGACATACTCTTTTTCTCTACACGCGGATACTTTGAGTATTTTCAGAAATTTTGTACAATCTTTGGAACACCCCTATTCTAACACTAAGACCTTCTATTTATAATACTAGAAGATAACCGACCCTAACGGTTTCACTATAAGAGAATGACAAGTGGCACTCGACATGCCTCTCTTTCTTAGAAAACTTTGCGTGTCCTTCTTCAAAATCTGGATAAGAACGAAAATTCCCTCCTTAATTTGAACTCAAATTACACGTCGAAATACCATCTCTGTCGAACCACCTTCAAAATATTTTTCCTTCATGCCTTTATCCAGTGTTCCCTCTTTGCATAAATGGCCATTTCGACTACATTAAATGTAGCCATGTAGAACACATATTTATTACTTTACGTACTTCTTTTTTCATTATTTCTTAAATAAAAATCCAGGAGTCGAATTTGAGAGCTAACAAATTGCCCCGCAAAAATGTCATTTTTGATAGCTGAAGAAAAAGACATTTTTTGATAACTTTATTTGACACCTTAATTGACCCATGTATGATTTCGACATATCTGATGAGTCATTTCTGCAAACGTTTTAGCTTCTGTAGCACGCCTATGATGTCATAGTCATGATTACTTTTTCTGAAAAAGTCCCCTCAAACCACATGAAAATATTTTATCATCATCACGTATCCTAGACCCTAGGAGATCATGGGGCTAGGTATTAACTGTCACCGCTTCACCAAGGATGGAGGAAATAACATGTGTCTCACTCCTATTTTAGTCATAAATGCTGCTTCAGAAACTGCTTCCGCTTCCACGTTTATAAATACCCTTCTTTTATTTCTTTTCTCCTTTTTACACTTTCTGAATCTTTGAACCCACAATCTTCTTCCTCTTCAACCAACCCAGTTTACTTCATTTCAACCATGGATTCTTCAAATCGTTCTAACAAAGATGCCACAAAAGCTCCCAAAGAAACTGCCAAACTTGTGAAGGCTCCCAAAAAGATCTCTGAACTTCCACCATTTGACACCATCACCGGCCTAACTATGGTAGGAAATCAACATTATTTCCTTGAACCACTTGCTGAAGAAAAAAGAAGGATTTATGAATCTCAGGTGCTTATTCCCCTTTTTGTTGTTGGGAAGCCATTGGCTTTGTTTGGTCATGTGTCTAATATAAACACTAATCCTAGTAAGTTTAAGGGTTTTTTTTACCAACTTACCATAGATACAAACCTATTGGTCAAGCCAAAAAACCTAGGGCTAGCGATGAGGACCCTAATCCTTCCTACCAAGACACTCCTTCGGCGGAAGAGGCCATTGACCTTAGGTATATGAACAACTTTAGGGTATTTCAGGAAAGTCCCTCCTTTAAAGACCCTTCTGACTATTTGAGTTGGCTAGAAAAGTTATAGAAAACAAAATCCCAAACCTAGAAAGATATGGGTATCTATGATTTAATCATGCTATTGAAAGTACGTTCGGACTACTACTCGAACATGCTTCTTTCTTCTCTGTACTTCTAGGATAGCACCCACTATACCTTTCATCATCCTTGTGGAATGATGATGCCCACATTGTTCGACGTAGCCGCTATTACAGGGTTAAGACCAACAGGCAATACGTACAACCTTGACTATATGTATGAGGATAGTATCAGTTTTTCCACTTCTAGGGCGGCATGTTCGACTCATATTATGCATTATCATAACAAAGACATTGAAGATGTTTCTGATGTAGAACACATAGCTTTTCTGGAGTTATGGTTATCCCGTTGTATCTTTTGCTCGAAATCTCTCCAAGTGGCAAAGAAGTTTTTAACCATGGCAAATCAACTTCACTATGGCCATAATCTATGTTTAAGTGAGATGATCTTAGCTAGTCTGTACGAATCCTTGAGCGAAGGTGTCATTCAACTAAAGAACCTAGGAGATAAAGAAAACCTTCTCCTTTCTGGCTTCTTCAATTATGGCTAAATTCTTCATTTGAAGCTTGTCTTCCATACAAAAACCAAGTTGATGAAAATGCTGAAGAAATAAAGCATAGGAGAGTCGAAGGGCCACGATTGGCAAAATTAACTCCCAGCGATGATGGTCGGCCCATTCAACAGGCTTTTACCAGTTACTTCATGATGTTTTCCAAACGCTATGACTTTTCTCTGAACATGGCGCCTTTTGCTGCAAGAAGATGTGGTCCTGAGCGGTTTACCAAGCCATTCCCAGCTCCGACCAAAACCCAAGAATTGGAATCAAATGCTATTTGGGAAGCCTTCCTAACCCTTAGATTTAATCTTTCAAAAAATCTGACAACCCTAATTGCTTATCAGCCCAATCTTGTGGCTCGATAATTTGGATTAGTTCAAGATCTTCCAAAACCCTTGTATAAAAAGAAACACCTCTTCCTACTCTATAATGCAACACATAATGAAACTGCGACCATCAAACACATTGATCGCTATGCCGGTAAAACACAACTCCTTCCCATTTCCTTCGAAGAAAGCTTCCTCTGCACCAAACAATTTGATGAATGGTGGAAAGCCTATTACGCTGAAGAGTTTTTTGATGTTGCTACTTTTACTCATCATATTAGCAAGGCTTTCCTCTATGTGCAGGAAAAAGTCAAGAAAGGTGATTCAACACATATCAAGGAAATCCAAGCATTCTAGAAATACTTTGAAATTGCTTATAGACCTGATAATCTTGGTCAAACCGTCTACTACAAAGCCGTTACTTTAAAAGAATTTTCTTTAAAGAAAATGGATAATTTAAATATGCCTTCGTACGTCCTCCCCAAAAATGTTACGGAACGAATTTTAACATGTATCCTCCTAAATTCCCCTGACTACCTAGTGCTGATTTTCGGGTGGCTTTTAGCCCTCCATTCCCAGACTAGTTTGTCTGTGGGGACTTTATAAAAATCCTTCGACAAGAATCACAAAGGTGTGCTCAACGTGTGGTTGCAACTAAGTATACTCTAGACACTTTCAAAGGTCATCTTCATATTGGGATCGAAGATGTCCATATTGAGTCTGAAATATATGAAGGTGGGGAATGGGGATGTTTTCAACTAACCCTTTTATATTACTCATTCTCTTTGATTTGTAATAATTTCTCTTATTTTACTTTAGCCGTAAAAATCCCTCTGAAAAAACCGGCTGCCAAGAAGTTACTCAAAGTGAAAGAAGAGGGAAAGAATAAGCCAACCACAACACATGTATTTTATATTTTATTGATTTTGTTGCTTTTTGTATGCTCCATTATAACTCTAACACTTATTTTTGTAGGGCGCTCGAAAACCCCCTCTAACTCCCCAAAAAAGAAAGTCCAAAGACATCGAAGTCCTTACCATTGAATCAGACGATGAAGATCTATCGCCAACTGTTGAACAACCCCTCCTAAAAAGAAGAAGACAACTTAAAATTCCTGAAGCTCTATCCCAAACACAAGCAAAAAGTTTTAAAATTTCGACCCTGAGACCTACTGCCTTCATAATTATGAAGCCAACTTCTGAAGCATTATCTAAGAAAGCCGCAGAGCAGCCTGAAAGCGAGAGTTCCAACCATGGGGCTGATTCTACCAAAGTAACACCTCTTACCCTTTAAATCTTGCTTTTCTTTCTTTTATCCATGCATATACTCATTTGACCGCTCCCTTCAGGATGATGCAGGTCTGAACACTCAGCCAGCCACCAAATCTGCCAATACCATAATCTTCAATAGTGAAGGCGAACCAACATGTCATCCGACCTCTGCCATAGATTTTGAAAAGAGATATATGAGTGAAATCAATCAACTGGTCAAGGAGCAACATCAAACTTTGCCGCTTAAAACCACAACTCAACATTCCCATATTAGTGGATCTGAGCGTGAAGATAACCTAGAGAAAAATGTGTAGGCCGAAACAGCCAAGGATGATATAGAGGTGGAACATACTGGCATCTGTGTCAAAGAAGAAATTGAGGATGGCTCTCCTAGAATCGAGACCTAGAAGGCTATCATACAAAATCAAGATGACAACATGGAAGAGGTAGAGGGTCACCCCTTGGTCCCCGACCATAATATGCCTCCTATTGAGGATTTTGAAGATGAAGAAGGCAGTGTTGAGGTAGAAGAAAGTGAAAGCAAAGAAGAAGGAGAAGAGAATGAAGACACTCAAGATGGCAGAGACCAACAGCCAAACCTTGATCCTAATCCAGCGAATGTAAAAGATTTGACCAAGACTATTGCATCATTTTCCACAAAAGAACTGGATGCTCTAAAAAAGAACAATCCTCGTGAATATTTGATAACCCTACTGAATTCTAGGGGTAGTTCATCTGAGAGAAGCCTTAGTTCTTCCTCAATGTCAGGTGGTCAGTCCTCGATTAATCCTGCAAAAGAGATACTCTTAAAAATTAAGGATAAGGTTTTTAAAGGTAACTTGTTTTTGCTTTTGAAGTCCCATTCTACTTTTCTGGCCGCTGTAAAAGGTATCCTAAAATAGGTTGACATTTTGATTACCTCTCCCAAAGTTGCAAACGTTATCCTAGAATTGGTTTTTTGATTGAACAAGCTAGTGCCAACCTTCAAAAACTATCGCAATTCTCAAAAGGGATTGAGAGAAAAGTTGGCTCTACAGCAGCTGCATGGGACTTTTCTTCTGAGTCAACCAATTGATAGGCATAATTAGAGAAAGGTCAAGAACATAATAGAGCTGAAATCAAAGGCAATAATCGAGATATCGCCTCTTAGGAAGAGCAGATAAACGCACTACTGTTGCACCCCAAATTTTGACCCCTTAGATCCTCATCATCATTTTAGGATCATATTCATTTGATTAACTAACCTTAACCCATTTCAAGTTTATCTTTGTCAAGATGCAGATAAATCAGGGTTCCGTACCGTCAAAATCGAGGCTTCGGTGGTTTGATCAATCAATGTGTTGGATTGATTTAACTATAAAAAAGATCAAGGATACTACATGGGGTCAAGTATGAATCCAATTTGAGGTTGTCATCCAGGAATTGAGAACGGTGCAGTTCAGGATACCCGATTAGGGTTTTCGATCAGGAAAAGTCAACCGTAGTTTGAATTTTGATTTAAAAAGTGTTCCAATGGTGGGATCATGGTATATGAAGTTCCTATGGCTTATTAAAGTCTACTCAAGAAGCTTCAAGGCTTTAAGATGCCCAGAACACCAACAGTCGATTTAGAGTTCTTCAATCAATCGGTTCATCTGACTAAAAAGTCAACTCATTGACCAACATGGTTTTGACCCAAAATTGAATGCAATTATGTTCTTAATGGTATATCACATATATTCATGAATTTTGGTGACCATTGGATCAAGAATTGATAAGTAATCAAAAAGTTGGGAAATTAAGGTTTTGAAAAGGGCAAAGCCATAACTCCTTAACCACACAAGGGTTTTTGACCTAGTTTCAAGGGGAATGAGTTCCTAACACAAGCATAAATATTGTAGTACCTAATTGGGTATTTTTAAAAATTACAAGTGGGTTCCATAACTCTTCCTGGTTAGAGAGAACCAAGATCCACAAGTTGGCAAAAACTCACATTCACAAAACTAGGTCAGCATGAGTTTTTTTATTCCAAAACCTCTCCAAATCGATGTTAATCAAAGGCTAAACCTCATTTATGATGTTTGAATTGATAATTAACATTTTAATATCAATTCACACGAAAATGGCACAAAGATCAAAGGAAATCATTATTTAATGCAAGTTGCAAAAGTGAATAGTGAAGAAAGAGAAAAAAAGGTGGCTACCCTTGTCAAATCATCAACTTTACTTCAACAAGTCACCTCCTAACCTATCAAGCATGATGAAAACAATATACAGTACTTGGAGAATATCTTAGTAGAGTGTCTTAAAGACAATTATGAAGATTGCATTGGAAAACTCAAAGATTTTCATGATGGAAGGTTAAAATTGGCAATTTGCTTCACTTTTGCCCATACCTTGATCCAAGGCCTTTGACTATAAATAGAACTCACTTCCTAAATCACAAATACACCAGTTCCATTATAGAAACCATCTAGAACTCTCTCCCTTACACAATCACCAAATTCTTGCAAAATCTAACTAAGTCTCCAAAATCCCTCAAAATCTATTTTTGCAAAACACCTTCCAAAACCATTTCCAAACTTTTTCCAACTCAAGAAACACTTCAAACACATCAAATATGATGTATTGAAGCTATCCAAATCACTTCCACACTTATGTAACAAGGTTTGAGTGAGTTGGTCTTTGAAATCTTTGGATTTTAGAGTTTTTCCTTCATTTACAAGGCATTTCGTCCACTAGCTTGCTTGGAGGTTGTTTGAAGCATCTATTCATCAACCTAGGTGTTAGAACACAAATTGGTTCTTAATAATTACTCTTTGTTTTGATGATAACTGTTAGGAAATTTATATTTAAGAATTATATACTCTAAAATTTGTTTGAGAGTTTTACTGCAGATTGAAATTATATTAACTCTCTAGAAGCAAATCTGCCTTGAATACAAGAAGTTATTCTGACTCTGAAGCGCCAGATGCACCTCACAGAAGAAACTGTTTGGTCCTCACAGAAGATCCTGAGCGTAGTCTCCAGAAGGATCTGAAGAAAGAAGCTCCAGAACATTCTGAGTCAGAAGCATCTGAAGATAATCAGAAGCATCTGAAGATAGTCAGAAGCATCTGAAGCTGAAGCATCAGAACTATAGAAGAATATTGATTGAAGAGTTTCTCAAAGCTTTGACCTACTGAAGTTTCTGAAAGTACCTACGCTGCCAAGTACTGAAGTTCTGTATCAAAATGCTCTGATGATCAACACGCTAGAAGCACACACGCTGCAGAAGACTCTGATACAGCATAGTTCTGAATCTCATTAGAAGACTCTGATCCATTCAGACTCTGAAGAACGTGCTGAAACTGAAGAAGTATTTTCAAGAATATATCCGTTGGAACTATCCAACGTCTCTTTCCTTATTTGTGCTAGACACACTTACACAGACAAAAAGGATTTTTCTGTGCCATCTATTTCAAGGAAAGGTCAGTTGATGTGAAGACAAAAAGGCTCAGACCTTTTGGGACTCTCTTTTCAACGTTCAGCTTGCATGATTCAGCTGCCTATAAAAGGAGATCTTCACTTCATTCTTCAGTGCTACACACTTGCTGAAAAGAAATCATAATATTCTAAAAGCTTTCATTCTTATTCTTCATAGAATCTCATTGTACTTAGACTTAAGAGAAAAATCACTGTTGTGATTAAAGCTTTATGGAAGCATTAAAAACTCTTGTATTTAATTTACATTGATTGTAAAGGATATTCCTTAAGAGGATTCAGTTAGAATCAGTAGCTCTTGAGAAGACTAAGAACTGTTGTTCTTAGGTGATACTATTGTAATCAGTTTGATTTAATAGTGGATTAAGTCCTTGTTGAGAAAGGCAAATCACTCTGGAAGGGTGGACTGGAGTAGTTGTTAAACGAACCAGGATAAAAATAATTGTGTGATTATTTTCAAGTCTTAATTTTCCATACTTATTCAATCCCCCCCTTTCTAAGTATTATCTTACCTTCAGTTGGCATCAGAGCTCCGGTTCTGAGTGTGCTATCACTTAACAGTGTCAGTAAAGATCCAGAGAGATATACTTTGATAAATATATTTACTTGTTATCATGGCTGATAATTCAATGTCAAATATTAACAATAAATATGAAGAGAGGGATAGGATCAGCACCAAGCCTCTAATGTTTGATGGAGAAAAATTTGATTACTGGAAAGACAGAATTGAGAGTTTTTTCCTAGGATATGATGCTGATCTATGGGATCTTGTCATAGATGGATATGTACATCCCACAGATGGAGATGGCAAAAAGATTGACAGAAAATCTATGACAGATTCTCAGAAGAAAGACTTCAGAAATCACCATAAAGCCAGAACCATATTACTGAATGCTATTTCACATACAGAGTATGAGAAAATCACAAACAGGGAGACAGCTTTTGATATGTTTGAATCCCTTAAAATGACCCATGAGGGAAATTCTCAAGTTAAGGAGACAAAAGCTCTGGCTCTGATCCAGAAGTATGAGGCTTTCAAAATGGAAGACTCTGAATCTGTTGAATCCATGTTCTCCAGATTCCAGATACTCACTGCTGGGCTGAAAGTTCTGGACAAGGGATATTCCACGTCAGATCACGTAAAGAAAATCATCAGAAGTCTGCCCATCAGATGGAGACCAATGGTGACTGCCCTGAAGATGGCCAAAGATCTGAACAAGATCTCTCTAGAAGAACTCATCAGCTCATTGAGGAGCCATGAGATTGAGCTTGAGGAAGATGAACCTCAGAAGAAAGATAAAGGTAAATCTGTAGCATTAAAATCTAACAAAACTGCTAAAGCTTTGCAGGTCATTCAAGAAAGCTCTGAAGAGTCTTCTTCTGAAGAAGAAGATGAGTTATCCATGCTGTCCAGAAGGATTAACAAACTCTGGAAGCACAAGGGAAAGAAGTTCAACAACTTCAGAAGATCTGACAACAGAAAGGAATCTTCTAGTCACAGAAGATCTGCCAAGAAAGAAGTGGTGTGCTATGAGTGCAAAGAACCTGGGCACTACAAAAATGACTGCCCCAAACTTCTGAAAGAAAAACCTAAGAAGAAGTTCAACAAAAAGAAGAAGGTTCTGATGGCAACATGGGATGACTCAGATGAGTGTGAATCATCTTCTGAATCAGAAGAAGAATGTGCAAACGTTGCACTGATGGCCAGGACAGAAGATCAAGAGGAAGGTACCTCAGGATATGAATCAGAATCTGAATCTGATGATGATGCAGAAGAGGTAATGGCTAAACTTACCAAAGAAGAACTCATTAAAGTTGTAACAGAAGTTCTTAAAAGTTATAACAACATCAAACTCAAATACAAGAAGCTGAAAAGCAATCTTGAATCTGAGATTGATCTTCTGAAAACAGAACTTGTTGAGCAGAAAGAAATAAATTTAAAAATCAAAAATGACTTTGAAAGAACTCAACAAGAATCTGAATCTGAGACTAAGTCTTGTGAAAATATTTTAGAAAAATATGACTCTAGTTTTCAGAGATTTCTCACTAAGAGCATAGACAGAAGCAAGATGGCTTCCATGATCTATGGTGTTAGTGGAAACAACAGAAGAGGCATTGGATATGAGTCTTCATCTGGAAGCAATCCAAAACCTGTTGACAAACTTTTCATCAGGAAGACACCTCTGTATTCTCAATTCAAATTTGGTCACTTGAATGACATTAAACACACAAGCTCTGAGAAGAGTACTTATGTGTTTAAACCTAAGGCAAGTTAGAATAAACATTATGTTGCAAAACAGAAGTTTAGACAAACCTACAAACCAACTAACCCCAAAGGACCCAAGAAGATCTGGGTACCTAAAAACAAAATAATTCCTGTTGCAGATGTTCTTAGCAGCAAGGTCAGGACACCAATCATGGTACCTGGACTCTGGATGCTCACGACACATGACAGGAGAAAAGTCTATGTTCCAAAGCCTGGAACTTAGATCTGGAGGGGACGTGAAGTTTGGAGGGAACCAGAAGGGCAAGATCATTGGATCTGGCACAATTGGAAATGGTAAACTTCCCTCCATTACTAATGTTTTACTTGTTGAAGGGTTAAAGCATAACTTATTGTCCATAAGTCAATTAAGTGACAATGGTTATGATATAACTTTTAATCAAAAATGTTGTAAAGCTATTAGTCAGAAGGATGGCTCTATCCTATTTAGTGGTAAGAGGAAAAACAACATTTATAAAATAAATCTTTCAGAACTTAAAGTTCAAAATGTTAAATGCCTCTTGTCTGTGAATGAAGAGCAATGGGTCTGGCACAGAAGATTGGGCCATATTAATATGAGACGTATATCTCAGATTAATAAACTTAATCTTGTCAGAGGACTCCCTGATCTGAAGTTCACTTCAGATGCTCTTTGTGAAGCATGTCAGAAAGGGAAGTTTTCAAAAACATCTTTCAATCAAAAAATGTTGTTTCTACCTCTAAACCATTAGAACTACTTCATATTGATCTGTTTGGACCAGTGAAAACTGCATCCATCAGAGGCAAGAAGTATGGATTGGTCATTGTTGATGACTTTAGCAGATGGACATGGGTAAAGTTCTTAAAACACAAGGATGAGTCACATTCTGTGTTCTTTGACTTCTGCAAGCAAGTCCAGAATGAAAAGAATTTCAAAATTATAAAAGTCAGAAGTGATCATGGTGGTGAATTTGAAAATAAATATTTTGAAAAATATTTTTCTGAAAATGGCATTGCTCATGATTTTTCCTGTCCTAGAACTCCACAACAGAATGGGGTTGTAGAAAGGAAAAACAGAACTTTGCAAGAAATGGCCAGAACCATGATCGATGAGACAAATCTGGCAAAACATTTTTGGGCAGAAGCAATCAATACAGCATGCTACATTCAGAACAGAGTTTCTGTTAGACCTCTTCTGAAGAAGACTCCTTATGAATTGTGGAAGAACAAAAAGCCCAACATTTCTTATTTTCATCCTTTTGGATGTATCTGTTATATGTTAAGCACTAAGGAAAATCTGGGCAAGTTTGATTCCAAAGCACAGAAGTGTTTCATGCTTGGATATTCTGAACGCTCTAAAGGCTACAGAGTATACAACACTGAGACACAGATTGTGGAAGAATCCATTCATGTCAGATTTGATGATAAGCTTGGCTCTGAAAAGCCAAAGCAGGTTGATAACTCTGCAGATAGGGAAGTAGTCTTTATTGACTCTGAAGTTCCAGAAGCAGACAAACTTCAAGTGAAGGAACCAGAAGCAACTCCAGATGCTACTCCCTTAACTTCTCAGATGAATAATCTAAAAATTTCTGAAGAGTCAACTATCAGAGGATCATCATCCAGAATTAAAGCTTCTCATCCAGAGGATGTCATTATTGGAAAGAAAGATGATCCCATCAGAACAAGATCCTTTCTAAGATCATCTGAGGCGTCTCTATTTGGACTAGTGTCAGAAATTGAACCATCTTCTGTAGAAGAAGCTCTGCAAGACAATGATTGGATTATTGCAATGCAAGAAGAGCTTAACCAATTCAGCAGAAATGATGTATGGGATCTAGTTCAAAGACCTCAAGGATTTAATATTATTGGTACAAAATGGGTCTTCAGAAATAAACTAAATGAGAAAGGAGAAGTTGAGAGGAATAAGGCAAGGCTGGTTGCTCAAGGATACAGTCAGCAAGAAGGTATTGATTACACTGAGACATATGCTCCAGTAGCAAGGTTAGAATCTATACGCCTTCTTATTTCTTTTGCTGCACAGAACAACATCACTCTGTATCAGATGGATGTTAAAAGTGCCTTTCTTAATGGTATTATAGAAGAAGAAGTCTATGTCCACCAACCTCCTGGTTTTGAAAATGAAAAATTTCCAGATCATGTTTTCAAATTAAAGAAATCTCTATATGGATTAAAACAAGCTCCCAGAGCTTGGTATGAGAGATTGAGTAATTTTCTTCTGGAGAAGAATTTTATCAGAGGCAAAGTGGATACAACTCTATTCTGTAAAACTATAAAGAAAGATCTTCTAATTTGCCAAATTTATGTAGATGATATTATTTTTGGATCAACAAATATTATGCTTGGAAAGGAGTTTGCTACATGTATGCAGGCAGAATTTGAAATGAGCATGATGGGAGAACTCAGATTCTTTTTAGGAATCCAAGTTATTCAAACTCCAGAATGCACCTACATACATCAGACAAAGTATGTTAAAGAACTTCTGAAGAAATTCAACATGTCTGACAGCAAGGTAGCAAAGACTCCAATGCATCCTACTAGCTCACTTGGCAAAGAAGAGGTAAGTAAGAAAGTAGACCAGAAGCTCTACAGAGGTATGATTGGCTCTCTTCTTTATCTTACTGCTTCTAGACCTGACATATTGTTCAGTGTTTGTCTGTGTGCTAGATTCCAATCAGATCCTAGAGAATCACACTTGACAGCTGTCAAGAGGATTCTAAGGTATCTGAAAGATACTTCTAATGTGGGTTTGTGTTACAGAAAATCTGATGATTTCAAATTAGTTGGATTCTGTGATGCTGACTATGCTGGAGACAGAGTGGAAAGAAAAAGTACTTCTGGAAGTTGTCAATTTCTAGGAAGAAATCTAATCTCCTGGTACAGCAAGAAGCAACCCACAATTGCACTTTCAACCACAGAGGCTGAATACATTGCTGCTGCTGGATGTAGTACGCAGATGCTCTGGATGAAAAGTCAACTAGAAGATTATCAAATTTTTGAGAGTAACATTTCTATCTTTTGTGATAATACTTCTGCTATATGTTTGTCCAAGAATCCCATTTTACATTCTAAGGCAAAACATATAGAAATTAAGCATCATTTCATCAGAGACTATGTTCAGAAGGGAATCATAAATTTAGCTTTTGTTGATACAGATCATCAATGGGCAGATATTTTTACAAAACCCCTTGTTGAAGATAGATTCAATTTTATTCTGAAAAATATTGGTATGGATTTTTGTCCAGAATGATATTTATCAGAAGTAAATTGTTCCAGATGCAAAAATGCTTAATTCATCTGAAGTATTTCTTCTGTTCATTTATTCTATTCTGATTAATATTTCTGATGTGAAAATCTGAACTAATCATCTTTAGAAGATCTGAACGTTGGCTAACGTTTCATTTCTTGAGAGAATTCAGAACAGCATGCAAGCAAACACGTGTCCCACAAAATCTGATGAGGTGGCGTGTGGACAACTGAAAAGACGTTTGAGGTGAAATTTGAATAGTAAATATCTTGGTTTCCCCCCCAAAATTGTCAGAAGCATTTATTATTTGAAATGATTTTATTCTCTTCATTTAATGCTGCTCAAACGTGCGTTCTTTCTGTCTCTTAGTGTGCCTATGTGATTAGTATAAATACTTGATGTGTATTCACTTTCACACTTTTCACTCTCAGAATTTACATGCGTTTTCATCTATTGTTCTCTCTACATAAAAACTCAAAACCTAAGTGTTCTAAAAAGCAATCTTCAATGGCGTCTTCTTCATCAACAACTGCACAGTTTCAATCCACAATGGTTGTTGTGACTTCAGATAACCTAGGTGCTGTTCCATATACTCCTCCAAAGAGAACTCTTCTCACACCAGTTGATAAACTAGAAGTATTGTGTGAATCCATGGTTGAATTTGATTCTCTGGCTGACAATGGGTTTGATTTTTGTTCCATTGTTAGAGCTCAAGGTTGGGTGAAATACTTTGATAGACCGTTTGGACCAGTTTACCCTCTGCTTGTTAAGGAATTCTGGATTCATGCATCTGTGTATCCAAAGTTTATTTTATCATCTGTGCTGGGAAAGGAGATCATCATCACAGAGGATCTGATTAGAAGACTGATTGGTTATGAAGAAACAGATGGTGTTTCACATCTGCCAGCTGGGCGTGTTGATATGGATGAAGTTTATGAGGAGGTTATGACTGCTGGACAAGCCTCTAACAGATTCAAAGATCTGAAGCCTGATTACAAGATCTGGGCCAAGATCTTCATGGGATGCATACATCACAGAAAGTCAACAAATTCCCCAGATTATGTCAACAATGAACAGATCTATTTTATGTACTGCCTTAGTCAGAGCAACAAGGTAGATCTGCCTTACATTTTGTTCATGCATCTGTGGAATCACATCAATGCATCTAGAGAATCTGTCAAAGAAAAAGGCCAGAAGATCAGGACTTGGATACCTTTTGGAAGGTTGCTCTCAGATCTTCTCACTGAAAATGGTTTAGTGGCTGCTCTGTATGATGCTGGTGTTACAGAAGAACTAGAGTTCATTATGGGAAAGCCTCTGAATGCTAAAAGCCTTCTGAGACTCAAGATTGTAGATGAACTTACTACTGCTCCAAAGAGGTTAAATATGTCTGATCTGAATAAGAGGATTTCAGTATCTGACTTTCCTCTATTCTTTGCTGAAGAACCTAGACACATTGTTCTGATGTATATAGAGGAATGCAAAAAGGAACGAGTGCATGTTCCAGCCAATGTGTTTCAACTTGTCAAGCAACCACTGCCAGATGCAGGAGAAGAAGAAGAAGTTCCACTTCAGAGGAAAAGATCTCATCCTGTAGCAGAATCTGAACCTGTCCAGAAGAAGGCTAAGATTGTTGAGAAACCCAAGGATCTGTTAAAGAGAAAGGATTCTGGAGAAGCTGCCTCTGCATCTGCTAAGAGGATTAAACTCAAAGGTACTAAAGCTTCTGTTATTTCTAAAAATGTTGTTATTAATGATTCATCTATTAAGTCTGTTCCCAAACCACCTGTCACTCAAACAACATCTGTTGCTGCCCCTAGTTCTGTCTCACCTCAGAAACAAACAACTGCTTCTGTATCAAAACCACCTCAACCCAAAATACACATCAAACACTTCACTCCACGTCCATCACCAACTATTCCACAACCAACAGAACCACAACCATCAAAACTATCACAAAATTCTGATAAACAAAACTCTGCTCAACCACAAACAGAAAATCAACCAAAACCTTCTGATCATCCACAAAAACAAACCACAGAAGATCAACCACAAAAAGACTCTGTCATACCACCATCAAATACTCCATCTTCTGAACCTGTAGCACCTGTTACTTCTGAACCCACTAAAGTAACTTCTGCTCCTGTTTCATCTGAACCACCTCATATCCCTGAGACAGAAGTTCTTGACATCACTCCATTAAAAATAGTGTTTCAAGTTTCTTCTACCTCTTGTACACCTGAAACATCTTCAAATTCATCTGAATCAGAAATTCATCCTGACTTTCTCATTAATCCATCTGACAAATACCCTGTTCATGAACCTGAACCTGAATCAACCTTACCTACTAAAACTACCATTCCAGACCCTATGCCTCCACCTGCAACTTCATCTGAGATGATTGTTCCCACTACCAATCCATCATCATCTGGAATATCTTGTGCCCAAGTGTCTTCTCTTTATCATAATTTATCTTATGGTTTCAAACTAAAAGATTTTTATGATAGAGTTGAGCCTTCTGAACCTTTGGAACCTCTGAAACCAAAACTCATTCAGGCCCTTCCATCTGTAATCCTTTCATATATTAAATCTATGAACAGTGAAGGATCATTAGCCACCATATCTGCTACATCTGGTAAAGCTGTTGTTTCAGCTCTGCATCCTGCATCTGATAACACAGTTGCATCTGATAAACCATCAAACTCTGCCTTCATACCATACTCCAATGCATCTTTTGATATTGTTTACCCATGCACAAGACCTCAACCAACTCTGCTTAATGCCTTAAACAGATCCTTACCTCAAAAACCAGAAATTCCATTTTTTCCATATGTTCCCCCACCTCTGATTTCCATTTCAAAATCACTGATTCCACCAACTCCCAAACCTAAACAGATGACTCTAGAAACCTTGCTTAAACCACCACCCAGACTTAATATTGAACATTTATTTCAAACGTTTTTGCAAGAAATACAGATGTCTTTAGGTACTGTTCAGAAGAGATGCTCTGAAACTATGGATGCAAATGAGACTGACATCATCTGGAAAGGGTTTATCAAGAGATTCAACACTGTAGCTTCTAATCTGAAGAACATCTGTTCTGATGATGCCAAGCTCAGAGCTGAAAGAACTCAATTCTGGATTGTAAACAAGACTGAACCTTTGCTTTGTTTGGATGCTCCTCCTCCTCCTCCACCAGAACCAACTGATAATGCATTGACTATGACTCTGGTAGAACCCTCTTTAGGATCTCCAGACCCTATGGCAATTGACTCTGTTCAGGATGCAGAACCTCCATCATCAGAGATAAAGACAGAAAATCCTGATTTTGGAGACAAGATTGCTGCTCTGGAAGCTGGTCAATCTGAAATAAGATCTTGGATGGTGAAGCAAGACAAGAAATCTGAGGACATGTCAGAGTGGATGTCTAAACAAGATGAGA
>CAWUDS030000001.1:4752671-4796157 GCA_963859935.3 Lathyrus sativus | reverse complement strand
GTATACCCTACGACCCCTCCGCATTACAACACATATCCTGAGCCCATTCCTGAGGAAACCACTGACAAAATGGATACTGTCCTGCACCGATTAGACAACGTTGACGCAGCTCTGACCACCGTAAAAGAAGACATCACAAGCATACACAGCGAACTCGTAGTCTTCATGGACTTAGTCTGTGACCAGCTCGACTACTACGCCCGGAAGTTTGATGAATTGAAGGCACGAAAAGACTGAGATATTAGATTTAGTTTAGTTTAGTTTTTCTGCTTTCCGTTCGTTTTCAATTATTTTGATTTTTGCATTATTAATTTCCTTATGTATTACATTACAATCATTCTAATTACTTGTTATTTCAATTATATTCTTTATACATTTATTCTGTTTTTATGTTATCCTATGTTTCTTGGCCGATATAAAGCATTGCCATATCAATACTGGGCCTAAAAACCATTGCAAGAACACCCCCATAGCAAAATTCTGCGTTCTGCAGATTTTGCTGGTGTGACGACCGTCATAGAAGCCTGACGCTCGTCACACGGGTGACGACCGTCACAGATACGTGACGACCGTAACGAGCCCAAAACTGTTATCTGCTATAACAGGGGTTGCGTTTTCTCTCCCACTCATATCCTTTCAACTCCCAATCATCACAAACTCAAACCCCACTTCCAATTTTCATCTTCCCACCTTGCCCCATATATTCCAACTCCCATTTCAACTTCCTAATCCACTTCTGTAACATTTTTCACTCCACATTTCCTCAGCATCCTCCAACAATGGCGAGAAACAACGAAACCCCAGACCTCAGCAGTATCGTGTTCAGCAACGGCGACTCCGGTGACAAACAGCGAGCCAACTATATCGCCTTCCATCAACGGTCGCTACAGTCGACCCACTATCCGCATATCCCATCGCTCACGGAGCTCGGCCTCCTTGACGGCGTCACTTGGATGCTCCAAAGAGCCGGCATCTGGAACCTCTGCACAAATCCGCAGCCGACGTACGAACAACTCACCCTCGAGTTCCTCAGTTCGTTCACCTACTTCACTTCCAACGGCGACCTCAGCCAACACTCCGGTGCCGGCATGCTTCCGTATGTTCGGCACGAACTATCAACTGAACCAGAACCAGATTGCCGCCATCCTACAATTCCCTCGCGGCGACAATGCTCACCGCCGCCTCACCGAACAGTTTTAGCACGAAGCCTTCGCGCTCTGGTACCAGTTAACCGGAATCAATGCCGATGGCTGGGATTCTCTGCATGCAACGCATATCCACAACCCGACCATCCAGTATTTCCACCGAGCACTGAGCAACACCATCTTCGCCCGGGATAGCAACCATAAGGTGAACTCGAAAGAGCTCTTCTTTCTCCGCTGTGTCTTCAACAACGAGCCCATCAACGCCTCTCCGTTCCTCCTGGCCCACATTCAGGCCAACTGTAACCGTGGCTCTAAGCCATTTTACTTTGGCGGGATTGTTACTGCCATTGCACTCGGGCTGAACCTCGGTGACCGCCTCCAGCATCTCCATGCCATTCCCTCGGTATTCCTCGACACCGACCACTGCAGAGCCTCTCACCTCATCCGTTCCAGGGACGACGGAAAGTACCACCCGGTCGTGCGTGGCAAAACCGTCAGAAGTATCATCCTACCATCACGCACACCGGATGCACCCAGAGGATCGTGCCAACTGGCTCTTTGACCTCACTGCCCCTGCTGCTGCCGCTGCTCCAACTCAGACTCACACCAAGATTCTGGTGACAAAATCCAAGATGAGTTGGATATACCTGAGCAACCGGAGGCATCGCAACCACTTCCTTCTGAAGGCACATCCTACCGCCGCCGCCGCCATCATCCAGAGCCCGACTACTCTGAAGAAGACCTCCGCCGATTCCTCGACCAGCAGGCCCAGATACTCGCTATGATGCAGCAGCAGAATCAGCGAGCAGAGCAGTTTGAAGCCTGGCATCGGACCCAAATGCAACAACTCCAAACCGGCTAGGAAACCATTACTGAGAACTTGGCGAATCTGACCTTGCAGTTCGAAGGACTCCGCGACTATGTCTATCACACCGGAGCACTGACCTTGAGGCCCGTCGCGACCAAGTCAGAGCCAGAGGACGCGAGAGAGGACGTGACCGAGGCAAAGGCCGTGATTAGTTATTATTTTCCTTATTTGTTTACTATATTTTCAGTTTCTTTGTATTTTCATTTCCCTTGTATTCCCCTCTCGCATTCTTTCAAATCAGTGGGGACACTGATTGAGATAGTGTGGGAGCGGGGCGTTTATTTCCCATTCCCTTGTACTTTTAATTCCGTAATTTCTATTCGAACATTTTCACGTTTTAGCAAATAAAAGCTCTTTTATATATCTTCTTCCGTTGCGCAAACATCCCCGCTTTATTCGACATAAACAAAACAATTTTCGTTCGTTCCTCAAGAGCAAAACCATCACGAGAATGCGCCCAAGTTCAAACCAAGTTTTGAAACTCTGAGACGCCAATTCTAACAAAACCAGTACCGTCCTGGCACCTTAGATCTCTGGTTTATGCGAGTCGGTTTCACTACCTACGTGTACCAAAGTTTCAAGTGTCTACGCAAACTCAGCCCCAAGTAGTTTATACTAGCAGTCAGCACCATCCTAAAACACTTCTAAGCGAGCGACCAATGCAAATAAGTGTATGATCTCCAAAAAGATGAAAAATCATGAAAAGAAATCCATTTAGCCCAAGTATAAAGACGCGTTCCCTCTAAGTTAGGTGCTCCTCACCCGAGCATTTAGCCCAACGGCACGAAAAACTCATTCAAAATCAATGGTATAAGCTTATGAGCAATGAAAAAGATCAAAACAGAAATGAGATCATATTCACTAACAGGTCGACTTGCCATGAAAGTGTATGGACAACGGGCTTAATGTGATTGCGCTAGAACAAACAAGGTGAACTTGACGCGAGAACCTTGACACCAAGCTACAGTAGCATGACTGGGACCGATTTGCATAAGAAGGAGACCTCCGAAGACTTGTAGTCCAGTGTCGTCACCGTACTCGTTTTGTTCTTACTAAGAATCCCGGTTTTTCCCAACTTTGTGAATGAAGAAGCTGCCCCGTGCCAGCCGACTTTTTCCTGTTTTACTTGAGGACAAGCAAAGATTCAAGCTTAGGGGAGTTTGATAACATGAAATCGTATATATATATTGATGCATAATTCAACTGATGTTTGACTGTTTTCGATCCGATTTCGGTTCTTTCCATGTTATTTGTCTGATATTTTGCAGGTATTTGATAATCATGTCTAAACAAAGCAATGTGAAGAAAAGAAGCAATTACAGATGAAATATGGACGAAAACTAGATGAAAACAACGTGAAAAACGCAGAATGCATATTTTGCTACTGTGACGACCATCACACCTCCATGACGACCGTCACACGGGTGACGACAGTCACACACCGTGACGACCGTCATGCAGGCAAAAACGCACTACTTCAAATGAACGTGCAAAATGCAGTTCCAAGTCCCAAATAGTGGACCACTACTCCCTGATATTTCTGCCTCCAAGTCCACCTTCTTCAAATTACAACCGTTAGAATTCTATTTCTATAAAAGGGGAAGGAAGGGAGCAAAGAAAGGGAGCCGCATTCAGACAACGAAGTGCTGCCCAATTTTATTTCCAGAGCAAAGTTCAGTTTTATTTCTTTCTATTTTTTTGTTTCCTTTCCTTATTTCTGTATTCCATTTCGACAATATTCATTTGTGCGCTCTATTGGTTTGAAGACATAATCCTGCCGACATCGTTGGATTTGGCCAAAAGCCAATTGGATACGTTACAGGTTTTTCATTATTTTGTTAATTGTAACTTTTATTATCAGTAATATGAATGTTCTAAGTTTCTATTTTTATTTATGTTTTACCTTTCTCAAATCCATGTCTAGCTAAATCAGAGTAATCGATATGTAATAATAATTCAGACGGGATTTGATAATAACCGTTGAAAACTCTCTTTTTCAAAAGTTTTTTATGGTCTGAGTGTTTAAATTTATTTACTGAATAAACGTTCGTCGCGAAAGCGAGAACTTGTTTAAAAGTAGTTTTACCACGACAATGGGAAATTAATTAAGGTACAAACCAACAAGCGACAGCTGCGGTAAGACCAGATAGTAAACACTAGTCATTTGTTTTAATAACAGCGAAAGCACTTTAAAATAAATTAGAACTTAGAGATTTCCAAAAAATAGTTTTAACCCCGAATGGGACACGAAAGCGTACATCCGACTCTTAGAATTATGACTAGTGTCAACAACCATCGTGAGACGAAAGTCTTCAGATCACTATTTTCTGCTTAAATAAATTCTGAAAAATATTTCATATACCGGTAACTTGTCAAATCCCCGAAGAATATAATTACTGCATATCGATTCACGTAATTATAATTCAAGTAACATTCTTATTTCCCTTTAGTGACAAAAATTATTCCCTTAAAAATTATCTACCTAGCTAAACATAGTAACTCCCGAGAACACTAGTTTGATTACGAGTCCCTGTGGGATCGATATCTTTTATTACTACGCGATAGACTGTGCACTTGCAGTTAAGTTGTATTAGACATAGAAAGTCGCGATCAGACTTGGAGCATTGTTTTGCACTGAAAGCCAGAGTGCGTGGGTTGATTCGAGATGGAATACTTGATTTTGTCGATAATCGTCCAAATGTCAAGTAAAATCCTTTGCCAGAGCATCAAAAGTGAAGCTTCGGTCTTCCTAGCGGATTATTTGTGTTTCAGATCCAGTCACTAGGCTTTTGTTTCTCGTTGTTTGTACTTTCCTTATTTTATTAGTTGTTTGCTTTCGAATTATGTTTGTACTTTTACATTAATGAACTGAGCATTGCAACTTTTGAGTCATTTTGGCTATTATTTGCCTCTTCATGCTTTATCTTTCAAACATTTATTTCTTGTCCAAATTTTTGATATGCAAAGATTGGAGGGAGGATGACGAAAACGTTATACCCATAATTGCTTTCAGTATGCTTTCAATCAAACTTTGTTGACGATGTAAGGCATTGTTTCAACTCCCAAACACTGGAGAAATAAAGAAGTTATCCCTTCTCAACCCCTTCGAGCCTAGAAGTTGGAATTTTTTTCTTTACAAAAAAAAACGCAATCTTAACCTGGGGCATGGGTAGTTCTCAGTTAACTTGGTTTTGTGTTCCAGCAATATGCCTTTCATATAAAGGTCGCACTCACAATTTTCCTTCGTACACAGCAAGTAAGTGTCAAAGATGTTTTATAATCAAAAAGTCGATGATGGTTTGCCGAAATCATTAGAGTCAAGAAGTCACTTTATTTATAAATAAAATAAAATAAAACAAGTCCGCTAAGTCAAAACCTATGAAGGAGACTTAGGCAAAACTGGGGCATCCCGCTGACTGTGTGCTTTAAAAGGAACAGCTCAGGAAAAATTTAGGGATAATAAAAAGAGGAGATCTTTAAATCTTTACCCTGAAAATCCTCAATGTCAAAATAACCAAAGCATGGCTTCCTTTCCATAGTTCCTCGACTTCTAAACCATCATTGCTACTGTCACACCCTAATTTTTGACCTTAAGATTCCGACTCTCTTTTTTTTCTCTCTTGCATTTCCTCTTTTCTTTTACTTTGTGCGTATTCATCACAGCTAACCAGTTTGTGCAGGTTCGCGTAGGATGCTAATTTCAAGGGGAATAATACGCATTCTCACAGTCAGAACTCTTCCTTCATTCTTAGGCCATTCTTGAATAAACACTTCGAAGACATCCTAGATGGTTTTTTTACTGTATCTTGCTAAGGTCGTTTTCAGATTTGTTTGAGACCAAGATTTTATAGAACAGGGATCTATGGTATTCGAGGCCTCATTGCTTTCTCACACAAGAGGGTTTGGATTCAGATTCCTTAATGACATCATTAGCCAAGGGATATACATGGCATGCTCACGAGAATCATTTAAGAAATATGGTATATAATTTGATATGCGATTAAACTCAAGAGTCTATGGAGTTTCCCAATTGGTATAATAACGAATTGAAAAAAGGAAATTGTCTCAAATCACAGTACAGGTGCAAAGAGGACGGAGCTTCAAAAGATGTTATAGCTTTATTTCCAATTCAAACCACAACTTACAAACCGTTTAAGGTTAAGTTGATTCTAGGCCAGGTCTCAAATTGGGTTTTGAGCCATATTCCAAGATTGATTGGATTTATTCCTAGTCTGTTTCAAGCCTATATCAGAAAAATCACTACTTCAATATGTACGATGGATATGAAAGTTTAAAGAGCCACTACGGTGAAAGTTTCATTACAAAAACTTTGTCTCAAAATTACAAAACACAAACAATTGGAAATAACTTGTTTAATTTCTTTTGGCACTATCTACATAAAGCCATGTTACATTTCGTTGTTGTACATGTTGTATATAGTTTTTCTCCAGCATCCATGTTGTCACTGCCATGACTCTAACTTGTTGCAAAGGATCCCTAACACACATTTGTTTGCATCAGAACCATGCTTTAAGCTATTTTCAGCCACAATACCAAGCCACGAGAAGTGCAAGCCAAGAACAACATGACCTGAAACTTGCAAAAATTAAAGTCTAACATTAATTCTTAATACAAAATCAGATGGAAGAATGTTCATCAGATATTGACCATATTCTGATGGATTAGAGTTCTTCCTGAAATGAACCCTGAGTGTGAATCCTGCAACAAACAAATTAATGTCAAACACTACTTCGTTTAAAACATTAAAATCCAGAATTGTGCCAAGTGGCTAGAAGTTCAGAATAACACCTGTCAACAGAAGTTCAAGAGGGAATCATGGGAAGAAGGTTGCCACACCTTGTCGGTGCTACCGGTTTTGCCGTAAGGGGATTTTCTTATCTCATGAAAGCATTGAGATCAAACAACTTCGTAAACGGCAGCAAGATTCCATCTGGAAGACAACAGCCCACAGAAGACCGAAAGCAGGCGAGCACAAGAACCATACCATCACCTTCGTACGGTTTAAGCTTAATCCATGAGTCATTCGCGAAATACAACGAGACAGGTTCTGCAACAAAGAAGAAGGGCATTAAGACATTAATGAAAAACATCATTAGTTTAAAAACCACAGCTGTTACGATCAAACAATTTACCTAACTGAAATACAATCAAGTTGTATCCATGTCGAACAACAGCAGCAGATGGATAACAACTTTGCCTCCCAGCTTGGTACTGATCGAACCCTCCCTGCATACTGTCGCTTCCGCGAAAATAAGGTGCCGGCAAAACAGAAGAGTTGTCACCTTTCGTTATTTATCCCTCAGAAAGGGAAAGGAAACGATCGGAAAAAACCTGACGAAAAGGTATAAGACAAGGTCATCGCAACCATTGTCTGGGTTCGGGAGTCGGTTACGCAAGGGGAAGGTATTAGCACCCTTCACGTCCATCGTACTCGATGGGATCCACGCTTGTTGTGTTTACTGGACGGGTTGGTTTTATCTATCTACCTATCAAGGCTGGCTTAAAAAGAAAAGAAAATGACTTGACAAAGCGTCGCACTTTATGCCTACGTATTCCCATCAGAGAATGAGAAATCAGAGTCAATGTAGTTCGGCTAACTACGGGTTATGGGGAAGGTGGCTCGCCAATACGTCAGTATTGTGCCTACGTACTCTCAACAGGCTTGAGAGATCAGAGCTTACGTAGTTTGGGATAATACGGATTACGGGGTCAGATTCATCTGTTTTATCGAGTAGGGTTAACAAACAGTTCCAGCAGTTGGATGTACGCAGCTCGACCCTTGGAGACTTAAGCGTTACCGTTTGCGGTAGAACTGAGAGTTAACGACACTCTTTTTTTCAGAAAAGCTTCCTTTGAATTATGGGCCCACGGGGCAAAAGGTTTGAAGTTTGTTTTCTGTCTTTTACGAAAGAACTGTTTTTATGGATGTTTGCAACCAATATCGCACTAGAGACTATGACCTGAGAATGAATGCATCGTATGTCACCCAAAGGGTGCCATACTAAACATCCAGACTGTTGAAAAGAAGCTCTCCAACAATCCTTTCTCAGATAGCTTAAGGCTCGTAACGTACGACGTCAGTTAACCTTTATTACTGTATTTTAATTTGTTTTGAGATGAGAAGAGAGAACAGGCTCAACTAAGGGGAGACTATCAAGTCCTAATGTTGTCATGCCAAGGATTCATCCTATGGTTGATGTTTGAAACAGGGAACTCCTAGAAGTTATCATGCATAGGTTTCAACCTAAAGTTCTATCATCACTTCCTTATCAAAGGAAGTGAGATTCCTAGGGGATCATGTGAGGGATAAACAGAAACAGATAAAGCATCAGCTTAAACAGTAAACAGTAAACGACTGTAAAATGCATGCAATGCAAGTGAGGGAGGAAATGTGTGTGGGGAATCAGCCTCCACAAGCTCATCTCAACCTCAAGCCATATATGAATAACTGTAATCATACAGAAAGCAATAACATGCTATCAAGCAAATCACAAGTGACTGTAATCATACAGAAGAAATGAAATAAAATGCCATCAAGCAAATCACAAACCACATAGGCAAGGGAGCTGGGCTCTACCGAATACCCGCAAGCAAAGCCATACAGTAAAAATACAAGCAGAGGGAGCAACTCAAGCTCTAGTGCAATCATGCTCCTAGTTTAAAACAATCTAGATATGAGCTTATTCTAATGCATCAAGCAAATCAAACAAGTCACAGCAATACACTTGCACAGAAAGAAAACAGACAAGAGAAAAAGCAGATCAACAGCTCCCACAGCTTCACAGCAAAGCTCCTCTGACAGCAGTTCAGTCATCAGAACTCAACAGCTCTTCAAGCCTTTCATCTTCAATAGCAAGTGTCAGCTTGCTTTTCCAAGCTTCTAACACATCAAACATAAGTATCAACTTATTCTCTCTTCCCCAAGGCTCAGCTATTCAGTAAGTTCCACCTTCAGGCTTCAATCCTAATATCAAGTATCAACTTGACTCCTTCAGGCTCTCAATGTCTCAACATAAGTATCAACTCATCTTTCATTCCTCAAGCCTTAGCTCTTCATTCAATCTCAATTGGATCCTCTTCACAAGTGCCAACTTGGTCTTCAAGCTTCAGCTCTCTCCTCTTTACCAGTATCAACTTGTTTCTCTTCATCTACAAGCTTCAGCTTCTCAGAGTAATCTTCAAACACAAAGAAGTATCAACTTCATCCTTCAATATCTTCAATCAGGGAACTCCATCCTCTAGCAAGGGAAAAAGATGCATCCATCAAGAGCAAAGTTTGGATGATTGGTAGCAGAGTGAAGACCAAAGGTCACCACTAAGCATCTTATCATCAGAGAAAGGGACCCTCAAAGGTTCTACAAACTTGTAAGAGCCACACATCCTACCAAAGGAAGGATGAGGCCTTTACAAAGGGACCTTACATCATAGGGAAGAATGGAATTGATCAACATCTTCCATGTTTATGAAGGAAGAGAATCTATCTAGAAGCTCTGCCTACAAACCCTAATCTTAACACCTAAACAAAACTACACCAAAAGAAGGGAAGATCCTCACATCCAAGCCTCTTCAAGCAATCCAATGCATCTTCAACTTGTCTTCATCATCATCCAAGAACAAGCAAAGCAAAACCCTAATCTAAGGGAACTAAAGAAGTCAATCTAGTTGAATTAGTGCATTAGAATCATTTAACAGTAGCACTTAAACTAAAATCAAGAAAAAAATAGTAAACTTCATTGAAAATTCCTACAAAAATTCCTAAGGGACCCTAATTCAATCATGAATCTACCCTACAAAAATCATAGGTTGAATCATCCACCAAGTACTAAAAATAAAATCTAAACCACAAGGTATCAACCATAAACCCTAAAAATGGAGCTCTTAAAGTTTCAACCTAGAACTACCACTTATGCTCATCACAAAAAGGTGAGAAAACTCTATGGGGAGCATGCATATCTATGCTAACTACTCACAAAAAATCAAGGCCAAAATCATCATCACATGATCAAACCAAATTCACCAATATCAAGCATCAAACATGGTTATTTTAATGTCAATTAAAATGTAAAAAATCCCATAAAATCAGAAAATCCATGAAATAATAATATTTTTTACCTAAAAAATACTAGATGCAATAATGAATCCAATGCAAAAAGAATGGGATTAATTGAATCATTTTTCCATTTTTTATGAATTAATCAATATCCATGAATAAAATGAAAAAATAAAGAAAATCAAAAGAAAAAACCAAACGCGTGGTGCAGATAGTAAAGCAATTCAGTTCATTTCCCAGACTGGGCCACAAAGGGGGCGTTTCATTTAGCTCAGAACTCCTTCACAAATTTCATGCACGCGTGGCCGTTGGATGAGGTCTTTAGTCCAAGTCAAACCATGCTCCAAGGGCTCTGGGATCATCTTCCCCAATTCAAATCTCTGAAACTCAGGCCACCTGCGCGCCCAAAGTCACCGCCAGTGACATTCTCCGGTTGTCATCTCACAACCCTAACTTGCCATAGAATCCACCATTGGCCACGATTCCTTGATGAAACTTGTCCCGAATTTCACAAGGAACTCAATCATACCATTAATTCTCTCTAAAACCTCAAGATTCGCAAGAACACAATCTCACCCGAAAATGGTAACAACCCTAATTGGTCACTAACTCTCAAATTGATGATCTAAAAACCTTCCTACATCAATCCTCAATGCATCTAACATCCTAATTCTTCTTAATTCTACCTAATTCAAGCTGGAGATTGAAAGTTACTAACCTGAGAATTTCGTGTGCACAGAAGTAGTAAACCTTCAAATCAAGCCCTCAAATGCTCCAGACTCCTTCAGTGAATCAATTCCAAGCTTCTGTATGCAATAGAATGGATGGAAATGCTCTGGATTCTTGGAACCAATTCTGAATTGCAGGTGAAGAAATCTGAGATCAAGAACACTATTCAGCCACGATTTTGCCTTGATTATGATCTGGAATCATTCACTAGCATCCATGGAAGAGATTGCAATCAAGAAAATGGATGGAAAGTGAAGAAAATGGTGTAACCGAATTCAGTTGCAAGCAAGAAAATTTCACACTCAATCTCTACTCTCTCCTTCAATTATCACCAACCTTCAATCTGAACCTCTTCTACATCATATATAGGCCATGTATGGATGATCTAGAAAGCTCTAGATCCTTCTAATGAGAAATTCAATATCTCACTTCATGGAAATTTCAATCACATGCCATGGTCATACCAATTCTGTTAGCAGCTTGTATTTAACCTCATTCCCTTCCAATTTCTCTCCTAATGGTATTTTGGATGTGTTTGGATTGAAAAAAGCCTTGGTCATGCCTTGAATTTTGGTTTGGCAAATGTTACTTATGATGTAAGTAACTACTTTTCAAAGCAAGTCCACAAATTAAACCTCAAGTCAAAATTGTGGCAAAACCAATATTCTTAAAATGTGTTTTAGAATCAAAATGACATATTACATGCCTTGGTTTGGAAATGTAGATCAAAAATACCAATTTCCATCTTTGGTTCATTTGAAAATCACCCTTATTTTAGGTCATTTTTGCAACTTTGAGCTACAAGCAATTCCAAACTCTCATGACCTCTTGATTAGCCTTAAAACATCATTTAGAACAAGTTTTATGTTGAACATTTTCCCATTTGAAGCTTGGAAATAGGAGTTATGGCCTTATGGTTGAAATGACCTATAATCTCCAAATGACCAAAATACCCTTGACTTGTCCAAGCCATAAGTTGAGTTCTACAAATCCTATCAAGGACTTCTAGTACTATCTAGAAAGCTAAGAGGATAAGGAACAACATTCATGTTGACCAAAAGTTCATAGGAATCATCCTTCTAGGGCAAGAATTTCATGCAAGTTGGACAACTTTCAAGCTCCATATTCACATGCCTCAGATGACCTGTAACTTGTCAAAGTCATAACTTGAGTTCTACAAATCCTATCAAGGATTTCTAGAACTCAAATTAAAGCTAAGATCATGCTCTACAACATTCATGTTGGGTGAAAGATGAGATGACAATCTCATCTTGAGCTAAATTGCCTTGAAGACAGGGGTCAAACTAGGGGATTTTACACTGTCAAGCCTTAGAAACCCTAGCTTGAAACTTCTCAAACTTTTCAATCATGATGAGTTAACCTTAGAATAATCCTTATAACATCTCAATGTATCAATCCATGATCACATGGCTCTTGGATTAGGTCTCAACCTTCTTCAAATCATCAGTTGACTTAGGGTTGACCCAATCAAACCCTAGCTGCACCAATCATGGCTGAGGCTTCTTATTCTTGCACAATGACCTGTCTAGGCCTCAAAGTGATCTTCAACACTTCTCATGAGCTCTCTCAAGACCTCAAGTCTAACTTCATGGCTTCAGAATCATCTGATGACTTCCCACAACTCTCAAGTTAGGAGACACACCCTCTTGGCTTCAATCACTCTCTTTGAGGATCTTTTAACTTCTCTGACAAGGATATCAACCCTTGAACACCTGAATAACCTTCTTAGCTAGCTTCAAAGTCTTGTGTAGCCCTTGATTGGTAATCATACCTCTTGATCTCCTGTATACATGTCAATGAAATGCAAATGATAATGCTAATGTGAATGAAATGAAACATAAGCTAGGTAAAGAAATGTTAGGCAAATTTTGGGGTGCAACAGCTGCCCCTATTCAAACGGCTTGGACCTGAATGGGTGAGAAGCGAACGGCTCTCAAACAATCAAGGTGCGAGACGGTTGAATACCAACAACCTGGAAATTTGCCAACTGCACAAGTGCACGGTACTCTGATGGGAACAAATCTTCGAAAACTGAAATATTAGCTGCACGGCAACTAGCTGGGGAGTTGGTCACACGGTAACCGGTGATACATGGTCGATCATGCCGTCAGGCATCAAGATTCCTCGGGACTCATCAGGTCAACAATCAAGTTAATCATGCCATCGGGCATTCAAAGAAACTTTCGGGCGTCAGCCGGACTTCTGCCATCAGGCACTCCGCATCAGCTGAGAGTACTGCTTCGCTAATACAGTTAGACTTCAATCATCAAGTCTTCAAGGGAAGTTTCAACTTCGCTGTTCAGAAACCTGTTGGGGATGGCACATCTCCGCTGGGGATTCTGGAGAACTATCAAGTAACTCTGCTTCGGGGATCCAGAAATCATTCTGGGTGAATCAACTCTGCTGAGGACTTTAAGAATCATCTTGGACAAATAACCCCGCCAGAGACTTCAAGAATCGTCCTGAACCCATAATTCTGCCGGAGATTTCAGGAATCATCCTGATCAAATACTCTGCTGGGGACTCTAAGCATCAACTTGAGCAACCCTCTCTGGCGACTTCACCGGGGATTTTAAGAATCATCTTAAACAATCAACTTCGCTGGGGAGTTCAAGAATCATCTTGGGCGAACGACTTTGCTGGGGGAATTCAAGAATCATCTTGAGCAAACCAATCTGCGTAGGAACACCTGCAAAACAAGAACGGTAACGACCTAGCTCATGTTTCGTATGCATATGCTTTGACAATGGCGTAATGCTCCACACGGTGGAAATGCTACACGTTTAGGGTAAATGATATGCAATCATGCAAAATGCTCCGACCCCATCAGCAAAATAAATGCTGAAGGGAGAATCCTCCTGTCAAGGAGATAGGACCACTCTGGTGGAGAGGAGGAATCATCCTGCCGAGGAGAAGAAGCTACACCAATCTCAATTGGACTCCGCCTGGGGAAACGAACTTTAGTCGACTGCTGTAGGGGAACAAAGCTCTACGAGCAACTGAACCTGCTCCTCTGGGTATACGAACCACAACCGCTGAGGAAAACGATGTCAATCGCAGAAATAAACTGCACGGCCTTCGCGGCTAAAAATTTCTGGAGATAACGACTCCGGCGGGGAAATACAGCATCAACTATTCAACACTCTACTGGGGGAAAACCAATCATGGCCCTAGCTACTTTCCCAGGACTCGGTTCTCTTGGGGAACTGCAAACTCGGCTGGGGAAGAAGGAATCATCCTGCTTGGGGGAGAATACAACTCTGCGGGGAATTTCAATTCCCGATGGAGACTTCAGTCTGAACTATCGAGTGCTGCACACTTTTCAGTATATGACTCAGCTGGGGAGACGAAGATCCTTCAGGATACATCTGATTGGGGAGAGAACCTTCTCTGATTGGGGTGACACATATCAATGCTTACGATCTCATGTCCAAACTCCACGGAGAGGTGCTGCTGAACTTGCTGGAGAAGAAGGAATCATCCTGCTTGGGGGCGCATACGGCGCACTGCCTGGTATATGCTACACCTGCAACAACACGAACAAACAGACAAGATACCCTTCTCAAAGGGACCTATCAAGGTTATCATCTTGTGACAATGCTTAAGTAATTCATTGTTTCAACAATCAGTGGCCTAGGCCAGTAAGTTTATGTATGCGCATTTTATCAAAAACATCGGCGTTCTTTTTTGCAAACAAAACAGATAAATGCTAAACAAGCAAACAGGATTGCTGAATAGTATACATTTTATTGATAACGAACCCCTGAATGGGTAAAAATGTTTTACAACAGATGCAAGCTCCTGGAATGAGGAAGCTGCGCAAAAATAAAACATAAATATACATCAGTATATACACAAATGTCGGCGATGAGGCGTAGAAGAACACCATGAGTTGATCCCTCTATGACCCACTCGACTTCGATACCTCTCCGACGCTTCAGCTTCAGAGGAGATTGATTCAGATGAACGACCCTCAGGTCTTCCAAACCACTAAACAATGAGAGTCCACACGCGGAACGCAGTCATTTTCTTTTTCAAATCCCTAACTTTTGCCTGAATCGCCCTTTCGCGTTTTCGATTCACCGGGATACCCTTTTTTGCCAAAGTCGCCCTTCCAGGTTTTCGACTTTGCGGGTGTACATTCTTTTCTTTATATCCCTAATTTTTGCCCGAACCTTTTTCCCTTTTTTATGGTTCGCCGGGATGCCCCATTTTTGCCTGGATATTCTTTTTCTTTCCAGTGGGTCATTCTTTAAGCAAAGTATTTTTTAACTGCGTCCGCGTTAACTGGGGATGCAAAATCTTTGCCATCCATCGTGGATAACAACAAGGCTCCTCCCGAGAAGACCTTGCTGACGATGTACGGACCTTCGTAATTAGGAGTCCACTTGCCCCGGTGATCGGAGTGTGGAGGAAGAATCTTCTTCAGGACGAGATCACCCGTCTGTAAGCTTCTGGGACGCACCTTCTTATCATAAGCTTTCTTCATTCGGCTTTGGTACAGACGACCATACGCAATTGATGCTAACCTCTTCTCGTCCATCAGGCTGAGTTGGTTTAGTCGGTTCTTAATCCATTCTGCCTCATCGAGTTTCACGTCAACCAAAACTCGCAAAGAAGGAATCTCAACTTCTAACGGTAGGACAACTTCCATACCATACACTAAGGAGAAAGGAGTTTCCTCGGTTGATGTACGCACCGTTGTACGATAACCGTGCAGTGCAAATGGCAGCATCTCGTGCCAATCCTTATAGGTCACAACCATCTTCTGTACAATCTTCTTGATATTCTTATTGGCCGCTTCAACGGCGGCATTCATCTTCGGCCAGTAAGGAGATGAGTTGTGGTGTTCAATCTTGAAACTCTGGCACAGCTCCTTCATCATCTTGTTATTCAGATTCGAACCATTATCAGTAATGATCCGCTCGGGAATTCCGTAACGACAGATGATGTCCCTCTTTATGAATTTAGCCACCACCTGCTTGGTCACATTAGCATATGAGGCTGCCTCCACCCACTTGGTGAAATAGTCGATGGCTACTAGAATGAAGCAATGACCGTTAGATGCAGTGGGCTCGATCTTGCCTATCATGTCGATGCCCCACATGGAGAACGGCCACGAGGAGGACATAACATTCAACGGGAACGGCGACACATGAATCTTATCCGCATAAATCCGGCATTTATGACATCTTTTCGCGAATTTAAAGCAATCCGACTCCATCGTCAGCCAGTAATATCCCGCTCTCAGGATCTTCCTTGTCATAGCATGCCCGTCGACGTGCGTACCAAATGTGCCTTCATGGACTTCTTCCATGAGCAAACTCGCTTGTTTCTCATCTACACATCTGAGTAGTACGAGATCGTGGTTTTTTTTATACAAAACTCCATCAAGATTGAGATAAAAATTTCCAGACAGCCTCCTCAAAGTCTTCTTATCCTGGGTTGACGCTCCCGTAGGATACTCCTTAGTCATAAGGAAGGTATGGATATCATGGAACCATGGCTTGCCATCGGAGGCTTCCTCGATTGCAAAGACGAATGCAGGTCAATCAAGACGAGAAAGGACAATTCTTGGATCTTCATTCCAAAAATTAACTTTATACATCGAAGCCAACGTGGCTAAGGCATCAACCATCTGATTTTCCGCTCTAGGCACATGATGGAGTTCCACTCGATCAAAGAACGGAAGCAGCCTTCTGGCATAATTCACGTATGGCACCAAATTCGATTGACGAGTCTCCCACTCCCCTTTAATCTGGTTAATCACAAGCGCCGAGTCGCCATATACATCTAGGTTCTTGATTCTCAAATCAATTGCCTCTTCTAGACCCATGATGCGTGCTTCGTACTCCGCTTCGTTATTGGTGACCGGAAACGTCAGTCTCGCAGTAAACGGGATGTGGGATCCATGGGGAGTCGTGATGATTGCCCCTATGCCACTTCCGTAAGAATTAACCACCCCGTCAAATATCAATTTCCACTGGGATTTCCTGTCTGGACCCTCGTCGGGCAACGGTTCATCGCAATCCTTTGCTTTGAGAAACATGATATCCTCATCAGGGAATTCAAATTTCATCGGCTGATAATCTTTGATCGGTTGTTCGGCAAGGTATTAAGATAATACGCTGCCCTTAATGGCCTTTTGGGAAACGTACTGAATGTCATATTCCGTCAACACCATTTGCCATCTGGAAATCCTGCCCGAAAGCGCTTGCTTCTCGAAGACGTACTTGATCGAATCCATCTTCGAAATTAGCATGGTGGTGTGGTTGAGCATGTACTGTCGTAAACGTTTGGCAGCCTAGGCTAGTGCACAACACGTCTTCTCCAGCATCGAGTAACGAGATTCATAGTCTGTGAACTTTTTACTCAAATAGTAAATGGCATGCTCCTTTCTGCCCGTCTCGTCGTGTTGACCGAGAACACACCCCATACTATTCTCAAGAACTGTCAAGTACATGATTAAGGGTCTTCCGGCCACTGGGGGTATCAAGATCGGAGGTTCCTGTAGATACTGCTTTATCTTATCAGATGCCTTCTGGGAATCCTCGTTCCAGATAATCGCCTGATCTTTCTTTAGCAGCTTGAACATCGGTTCACACATGGCCGTGAGTTGAGAAATAAACCTTGCAATGTAGTTTATTCTGCCCAGGAAACCACGAACTTCTTTTTCTGTTTTTAGCGCAGGCATTTCTTGTATTGCTTTAATCTTCGCAGGATCAACCTCAATGCCTCTTTCACTCACGATAAACCCCAGTAGTTTTCCAGACCGTACTCCGAAAGTACACTTGTTAGGATTCAGCCTCAACCTGAACTTCCTAAGCCTCTCAAAAAGCTTCAGCAAATTGACCAGATGTCCTTCCTCCGTTTGGGACTTCGCAATCATCTCATCAACATAGACTTCAATCTCATGATGAATCATATCATGAAACAAAGTGACCATTGCTCGTTGGTAAGTGGCCCCTGCGTTCTTCAGACCGAAAGGCATTACCTTGTAGCAAAATGTTCCCCAAGGTGTAATAAATGTAGTTTTCTCCATGTCCTCCGGCGCCATCTTAATCTGATTGTAACCGGAGAAGCCATCCATGAACGAAAATACGGAGAACTGAGCTGTATTGTCGACCAACACATCAATATGGGGAAGCGGGAAATCATCTTTAGGGCTCGCCCTATTCAAATCCCGATAATCGACGCACATTCGCACCTTACCGTCCTTCTTCGGTACAGGCACTATGTTGGCGACCCACGGAGGGTAAGTAGTGACTGCTAAGAAGCCAACATCAAGCTGCTTTTACACTTCTTCTTTGATCTTAACGGCCATATCTGGTCGTGTCCTTCTAAGCTTCTGCTTGACGGGAGGACAATCTTCTCGCAGCGGCAAGTGATGGACCATGATGTCAGTGTCAAGTCCAGACATATCTTCGTATGACCAAGCAAAGACGTCACTATACTCTCTTAGCATCTCGACCAATCTCTGCTTGACATCACTCTGCAATGCAGCCCCTATCCTGACATTCCTGACCAGTTCTTCAGAACCCAAATTCACAATCTCGATCTCTTTTTCGTGAGGCAGAATAACTTTCTCTTCTTGTTTCAACAAGCGGGCCAACTCTTCGAGAAGGTCTTTGTCTTCATCAATCTCTTCTTCGGCTTGATAGATCGGGAAATCGAAGTCGAAGTGAGTCGTAGAAGGTTCAGAGTCGATGTCATCTGCTATGTGGATCCTACAATAACAAGGGTTAAGCTTAAGACAAGGATATGCAGGTTAGCACAAACCCCATTGCCATTTTATTGTTTTTCAAAACAAACATAAAACAGTAATAACAGAGATCACAACATTTGAATACGAAGAAAAACGCGTTTTGATTTATTGGTAAAATGCATGTACATAATCAAACATGGCCCTGACAATAAAACCGCTATGCACCGGGTAGGACATAGGGTTGTACAATGATTGGAAAAAAGTAAATCATTACTCTTTGCCTGTCACTTGGATGATATCCCTGATGGACCAGTTGTTGAGGCTCTCGCCTGGCTTGCTTGGCTGGATCCAAGAGTCCAGATCGCAGTCGCTGTCTTCATCGTCTTCAGACACTGCGTTGACGCTTTCAAATATCACCCCGCCGCTGGTAAACTGGATCGACCCTTTACCTCGCGACGTGCTGCTAGAAGAGGAGGCCTCAGCCGCAGGGGAATACCCCAACCCAAACTTGTCTTGCTTGTTAGGTATCTCTAGAATTTGCCCCCAGCCTGGGGTAGATCCGGCTTGAACAACGGCCCGGGCTTCCTTGAAGGAAGAGAGAGTCATCTCTGGTTTCTCAGTGATTACAGGAGCTACACTCTTGACTCTAACAGCTTCGAACGCTTGGCATAGGGTTTCGTGGATTTCCCCATCCATCTCAACGTACTTGAAGGACGGCAAATGGCTCACCATTATATCTTCCTCGCCACATACAGTCATGATGCTTCCTCCGACAGCATACTTGAGCTTCTGGTGCAACGTGGAGGTCACGGCGCCCGCAGAATGGATCCATGGCCGGCCCAAGAGACAGCTGTAGGCAGGCATGATGTCCATAATGTAAAATACCGCGTCGAATGTTTCCGGCCCGACTTGGATCGGCAACGTCACTTCCCCGAAAACATGATGCTTGGTTCCATCGAACTCCTTCACGATCAGATCACTGGGTGTGCAAATCAATCCTCGAGTATCTAACTTCATCAATGCTTTCTTCGGAAGAACATTGAGCGATGACCCTGTGTCCACCAACACATGAGACATAATCGTTCCCCTACACTCTATCGAGATGTGCAGGGCACTGTTGTGGTTCCTTCCCTTCGGCGTCAGCTCCAGGTCAGTAAACCCTAACCCATTTCCAGCATTCACGTGGGCTACGACCTCTTCCAACTGGTTTACCGATATTTCCTGCGGCACATACGTGGCATTCAACACCTTCAGCAGTGCGTTGCGGTGTGCCTCAGAACACAACAACAAATTCAGGATAGAAATTTTTGAGGGTGTTTGATGGAGATGATCCACAATCTTGTAGTCACTCTTTTTAATCAACCTCATAAAATCTTCGGCGTCTTTAACAAGTAAGTCTTTTTCTACCCCACGAGGGGTTTTCTCAACGACCTTACTCTTCCCTTTATCAGTTGCGTCAGCTCTGTCCGCTTTGTCCGCCACGATCTCAGGTGGAGCAAATACTCTTCCGCTGCGAGTAATTCCGCTAATGCCCACTAGGTTCTCCGCACATGACCCTAAGGGTTCTAGTTCCAACTTTTGTCCGTTGCAGTAGACCTCTGCCCCATAATGCCATGGGACAGCATTAGTGCTTTCGAAAGGTATCGGTCCAGCTTTGGTGATGGTAATCGTGGGCGGCCTGGGTGCAGAAATAGTTATCGTCCGACGAGGGATGGTGATTGTGGCAACCTCATCATCTTGCTTCAGCATTACCTCTCCCGCTCCGCTTTCGGCCCTTCGGCTAAATTGCAGGATTCCTTCGGTCATCAGACTTTGGATCCCCTCTATCAACTGTTCACATCCATCAGGACTTGTCGCATAGCCCATACACAGTTCTCCACAGCCTGGGAAGAAACCCCTTTTCATCAGCTTAGCTTTAACGAAGCTAAGCGGTTTCTTCAGATCTCTGACATCAGTCAACAAATCCAAGCTCTCGTCTTCAATAATGGCATTTACTCCACCTCCCCTATGATTCGGCATAGGGTTCTTCGTGACGTTTGACACATTATCTGAGAAATTGATGATCTTAGCATCCACCATGTCATGCACCTTGTGCTTGAAGGCTTTGCAATTTTCTATTGTGTGGCCTGGTGGCCCTGAGTGAAACTCACATGTTGCATTCGCGTCATAACCTGGCGGAGGTGCCCCTGTCAAGGGAGTCAAGGTTCTCTTCTGGATCAGCTGTAACTGGAGCAGAGTCTGTAACAGTTGAGCGTAGGACATGTGTGGTGTCTCGAGGTGACGGCTCGACAGAGGTGCCCTATTCTGATACTTTCTGTACCCTTGTTGATTCGGCTGCTGCTGCTGCTGTGGCTGTTGGACCGTCGGGATAGTTATGCTGGCCACCTGCTTGTGAGGGCCTTTACCTTTCCTTCGAGCGTTGGACACAGCACTCGTCTCTCCTTCCCGTCTTTTGCCACCATATGGTTTCCTTCCTCCTCCAGCTGAGGACAGATCACCTTGAATTTTCCCCAGTTTGATCCCATTTTCGACGTGCTCACCCGTGATAATGAGATCTGAGAAGCTTCCGGACATACTGCTGTCCAATTTCTCGTAATAAACCCCTAGGAGGGTAGCTACGAACATCTCCACAAGCTCACGTTCAACCATCGGCGGCTGAGCCCTGGCTGCCAGTTCACGCCACCGCTGGGCGTATTCCTTGAACCCTTCATTATTCCTTTGTGACAGATTCTGCAGTTGGACCCGGTTCGGAGCCAAGTCACTGTTATATTGGTAGTGGTGCACAAATGCTTCAGCAAGTTCCTTCCACGTGCGCACACTAGTAGGTTCCAGACTCATGTACCATTCCAGGGAGGGCCCGGACAGACTGTCTTGAAAGAAGTGCATCAGCAACTTCTCGTCCTCAGAATGAGCGGACATTTTTCTGTAATATGACCTCAGATGGACGCGAGGGAAAGTGGTGCCCTTGTACTTTTCAAAGTCAGGTACCTTGAACTTGGGAGGCACCTTGAAATCAGCAATTAGTCCCAACTTGGACATGTCAATGCCCATAGTGTTCTGGTTCTTGAAGTTCCTCATCTTGTCCTCGAATGCCTTAAACCTTAGACGTGCTTCAGCAGTCATCTCTCCTTCAGCACCTCTCTGAGAGAACACATCGTCTTGACGGTTTTCTAACCATGGCTGAGGCCCAAACAGATTTCCAACACCCGCATTGCCGTTGCCCAGTCCAACATTGACGTTAGCTTCAAAATTTCCATTACCGACGCCAGTCGTATTACCGTTGAGTCCCATGTTAGCTATCACGTTGCCGTTGGCACTGCCATTCCCCCCAGTCACGGGGACGCCATTCTGAGGAGTTTCGACAGGTGGAGGGGTTGGCACCATCCCACCATGGAGTATACCATTGCTATCAACCCTTGAAATCAGAGGCTGAACCAAGGTTCTGAGCTGATCCTGGCCGTTGGCAACCGCTTGCATGAGCTCCATGAAGCGGTCCATCCTTTCTTGGAGTTCTTGAACGTCAGTTTGCATTTGCTCCATAACTCTGGCTTGATTTTCTCTGGTTGGATAGCGGTGGATAGGTCTCTGATCAATCCTGGAACAACCTGAAACAACCTGCATACACAAAAGGGTTAGAAGAAACAACAAAGTGCTCGTCATGCAAATGCTTCATGCAAATGCAAACGTGTGTCTGTGCGTTAGGGAAGTATCCCCCGATCCTAGTGCCTGAGTGCCAGTGCTGATAATAAGAAGTCTGAGCCCAATCATGGAAATAACATCTCATATATAAAGAAAGCCCATCAAGGCAGTACATAATGTCACTGAGTACAAGATGAATCAATAGCATGACCTCGACCAACAAGCCTGGCGATGGTCAGCATACAACAATGATCAAAACAAAAGGATTACAAATAGTCAAGCACGACCACGGGCGCGAAACTCTTCTAACAACCCCTTCGTTTCCGGATGATCAGGCCGAGTGAGCAACCCTTCAACGAGTAACTCCCTCTGCCTAATAGTGTATTGGAGACCTTCAACTGAGTCTTCCCATGCTCCCTCGCCGAAACAATCTTCTAACTTTCGCTTCTTGGACTCAAACGTCAGTTTGTGCTCCTTCAGGTTAGCAAGAGCCTTGTTGAGTTGGCCTTCAGCGGCATATCTGCGAGTGGTTTCTTCCTCAAATCTCTTCTCACTAGCCTTCACTTGGGCTTTCAACTTGGAGATCTGTTGCTTCAGCTTATCCTCCCGTTCTTTGCCGTTGGCTAGGGTGGGCTTCCAATGCTGATTAAACTTGGATATTCTCCGGTACGCTTCATCCAAGTGTTGCTTCTTAGTGGCCAGTACATCGTTGACAACTTTGAAGTCTCGACCCAAGCGCTCGCGCTCCGCTATCTGCTTAGTCAAATCTGTCCCCAACTGGTTCACCAGTTCTGTCTACCTCTTGAAGGAATGAACGACTTCGCTTCTCTCGCTTCTGAGTTGCGCCGATTCTTTCTCCAGTTCTTCATTTTCCTTCTTCAGCTCATCTCTCTCAGCTAACACCTGATTATGCTGCTGAATAGGCACGGTGGTAGGCTCTTCAATCACTGGAGGGCTTTCTGGCTTGGCAGGAGGAAACGACATCCCTATAGCATCTGCTCTGGCTCTGATCCAAGTCACATACGGAGCGTAGGCCTGGCTATTACTTTTCCCCAGCAATGGTTTTCCCCGCTTACTGATACCATTCCAAGCGTGCTGAAGCTTAGATAACATATCCCCCTCTAGAAGAACAGTGAGGTACAGAGATTCTTGTACCTCTTCATCCTTCAGCGGAGCTCTCAAAGCATAAGCAAACTGTCTGACCAGCAGAGATGGATTATAGTTTATACAGCCCTTCCTGCCTATCAAAGGCACATTCGGAAACCCGCTGCAGCTGAAGATAATCTCGGTACCCAACCTGTCTCTATCAAACCAGGCAATATCCTCCGCTGACAGACTCATCAAACGCCCAGGTCACTCAGGTGTGGCTACAGACGAGGCAAAGGGACCCTTCTTGGTTAGGTGACTATCAAGCCATCTATAGAGCAAGGGCACACAACACGAGACATTCTTACCCCTTCTGTTCTCGTTTTTATAGTGGACGGAATGATAGACATCTCCTATCAAGGTAGGGACTGGATTCCCTGAGGCAAAGATGTGAAAGGCATCAAAGTCTACAAAGTCGGGCATATTGGGGAACAGAATGATGCCATATATGCACAGAGCGAGAATGGCGTTGAACACGACCCAACATCCGTCTTTGGCGCACTGCTGAGCCTTTCCCACTAAGAACTGTAAGGAGAACCCAGGGACCTTGTTCCAACTAGACAAAACCAACTCGGAGGCATCCAGATGAAGTGAGAGAGCTAGACTAGCCAGGTTAGGCTCAGCATCCATATGAACAAAAGGCGTCTGACTCTTGATAGGCACACCTAACAAATCAACATACTCCTCTAGCGTGGGTGCGAGAACAAAATCCTGGAAAGTAAAGCATCTCAACGGAGGATCGTAGAACTGCAGCAGAGCGTGCAACCCATTCAGCTCGAACACAGAGGGCTTACGAACCAAACTGAGCAGTTTACCGTAAGACTTTCTGAATTCATCTCTCACAGAATCATCTGCTAAAGCAATCAAACCAGTTAGCTGAACAACATCAGGAGTGGGGAGTTTGTAAGCCACAGTCTTCCTCAGAGAACCCATAATAGCACAATAGAAGGCAAGAAATCCTGAATCGGGGGAAACGGTACCTGCAACACAGACACACGTTAATGAAATGCAAATGAGTATGCAAAGCAATGTAAAATGCAATCATGCAGCAGGAGATCAAGGCAACTGTGCTATTGAAGATATGAAGGTGAAGGTTCTGTATCAACAAAACCACAACACTGCTCTGTCAAGAACAACTATAGATCTGATGAGAAGAAAATCCAGATATCGGACCATAAATCTGCTCTGTCAAGAACAAACACACATCTGATAATAAGGACCTCTGATACAGGACCATAACTCTGTTCTGTCAAGAACACATACACATCTGATAATAAGGACCTCTGATACAGGACCATAAATCTGCTCTGTCAAGAACAAACACACATCTGATAATAAGGACCTCTGATACAGGACCATAAATCTGCTTTGTCAAGAACAAACACACATCTGATAATAAGGACCTCTGATACAGGACCATAAATCTGCTCTGTCAAGAACAAACATCTGATGATGAGAACCTCTAATACCAACAAAACTGATTCACTATCAAGAAAACCAGGTAGTCTGAAGTTTGAGGTTTCCTGCAACAAACCCAACCCTGCTCACAGGTATGGACCTAAACTGACTCAAGTTCGGCATCCTATGCGGTCATCAGCGTCACAGACATTCAAGAGGGGTGATACGATACCCAGAAGGTGTGGCATCACCATCTCCTGAAGTGGCCTCACTCAGCTGAATTCCAAATGATCGGTCCCCAAAGTCGATAATCCTCCAAACTAACAACCCCCTCAACCCAAAGGGTTGAAAGAGAAGTCAACCGGGAGAACCTCGTCTGAGCGTGGATTTCATGAGACACTAGTGCCTGCAACGTGTCGCTACTGCGAAAATCGGCGCCGGCTGAACAGAAGAGTCTCCACCGTGCGTTATTTATCCCAATGGAGGGAAAGGAAACGCTCGAGGTAAACCTACCGCAAAACGGGGAAAGGAATGGTCATCGCAACCAAAACCTGGATTCGGGAGTCGGTTACGCAATGGGAAGGTATTAGCACCCCTCACGTCCGTCGTACTCGACGAGATCCACGCTTGTTTTCTGGTACGGATTTTTATTCTATCTACTCTACAAGTCAGGGGTTAAAAGAAAAGAAAACGACTCGGCAAAGTATCGCACTTTATGCCTACGTATTCCCGTCTGGAACGAGAAATCGGAGTCAACGTAGTTCGCCTACCTACTGGAAAGGAGGGGAAGGTTGCTCTCTAGGATATCGCATCCTATGCCTACGTACTTTCATACAGCATGAAAGATCAGAGCAAACGTAGTTCGGGCCACGTACGACACAAGTCTGTCTTGATTGTTTTTATTCCTTCTGAAAAAGGGTTTTTCTGATTACTGGTCCAAGCGGACAAAAATGATGTTTTGATGAGTTCACATTCTTTTACGGAAGAAGTGTCTTTTATTGTGTCTGAAATATTATATTGTTTTTCTGTTTGTTTTGAGAAAGAAAGAGACAGAACTCTAACCTACGGTTGCGAAGGGAATTAGACTAACCTAATGTTATCATGCATGGGTTAAGACCTAGTGTCTATCATGCTGCTCTCTTGCACAGAGAGAAACAGAGATCCTAAGGGATAAACGGAAATAGAAACAATAGCATATATATAATAAAGTAGTAAAATGCATGGATGCAGCAATACAAGCGAGGCAAGGGAGTCCCACTCAACCTCGAACCTAGAAAACAATAGGCAAAAGTGAACAGACTTTTCAACCCAACAGGTTAACAGCAAACAATACAGTCAGGAAAACCAATCAATACATCAGAAATGAAATACAGCAAAAATAAACAGCCACAGCAGCTCTGCATCAACATCTGTCTTCAAGTCATCTCCAAACAGCTACAAGCTTCAGCAAGCATCAATCTCCATCTACACAGCCTTCCAGCAAGGTCTTGGAATATCAATCTTCCATCTGCAATGGCTTTTCTTCAAGTCTCAATCTCCAAGAGGAATATCAGTCAGCAAGATGAAATGAATGTTAAACAGTAAATTGCCTACCAAGGGTGGCTCATTAACTGTTAACATTATACAGACAGGTTTCTCTCAAAAGTTCTATCCTTCAAATACATTCACTGATCCTTCCAAAGGAAGGAGGTGGATATTTGAAAGAGACTTTGAATCATAGAGAAAGGATGGATGCAGACAAGGCATTCCATGTTTGGGAAACCAGCTTTCTAATCTAGAGCTCTGCCTAGCTCTTAAACCCTAGTCTCCTCAACAGCTGCTAGCAAAAACTCTCCTCCTCAACTCTGGAAGTTGGTCTTCAAGCTCTGGATCTCCAATGGCTTCATCATCACAAGCCTTCAGCTCTCCCAATCCCCAAGCAATCCCAATACCCACACAGACAAATCATAATCCCCAGAGGGGGCACACCACACCAGTCAAACAAATACAGACAGTATTAATAGCAGTAGGGGAATCCTGATATTTTCTAAGGGATCTAATAACTACCCATAATCCCTATAGTCCCCTGCCCCAAACTTTCAATCTCTAAATCCTAAGGGAAAAGAACTACTTCACCTATGTTGTCACTTAAACCCTAATTTTGTTCATGTTATTCACACCTAAACTAATCACCTAAAACTAAGTCCTAAAAATATGAACTAAATGGTATATACAAGCTAACATCATCTACTAATCAACCTAGAAAGAATGGATGAAAAATATTAAAGCAACTAATCAAACTAAAATTAGAAAAATCATGTATCAAACAAAATAATATTTACACCTATTTAAAAGAAAAATGTGCCAAAAATATTAAAATGAAATTAAATATTAATTTTTTTGTATGACAATTTTCTTGACAAAATTATGAAAAGCATGCAAAAAGAACCAATGAAAAATAAGCATTTTATGATTTGTTATGATTTTTGAAAGATTTAATGTTTTTATGAATGAAAATAAAATGAATTAATGAGATGAAGGGTGCAGCAAGTAATGGAAATTAGTTAAAACAAGGAAATGGGCCAAGCAGTGGGGGCGTTAAAAGCAATTGGCACTAGGCCCAGGAAACATCAGAAAACTAACAAAAATTAAAAAACGGAAAAACGGTGTGAGTAGAAATTAAAATAGTGTAAATGGAATTGGGCTTGGGAACGGGGGTGTCAAAAGCAAGCGAATGCAAAGCCCAGTCAGCCAAAATAAATGAAACGGTGTGTTTCATTGTTTGAAATTCCCTCCGTTTTTTCCATTCAATCGCGTCCGTTGGATTGAGTTCCCAGTCAAATGTCAAAGCTAGATCAAACGGCTTGCAAGTCATCTTCAACCTTGAGTAAACCCTAACCCTGAAAAACCATAGCCATGCACGAACTTCTCCTCCTCTGTTCTCTCTCCATTCACCATTAAATCACACCATTCCAAAAGCAAAGTTGTTCTATAAACTTCCCTCTACGCAGCCATGACCATAACTTCTCCTAAAACTCAAGCAACAATGGAACCCGATGGGAATAACAGTTCTGATCCACCATTAACACCTGATATCAAACCTCTTATTTCTCACCAATTCTTGTCCTAAACTCATCTACATCTTATGCTGATCATAACAAGCCATTCAATGAAGATATTCGTGCTTTAATCCAAGAGATACAAACCCTAACAGATTTGGTACACCTATGGCAAACTCCATGACACTTCCTCAAACTCACCAAAAATAATCATCTATCCTATCTTAACCTTTCTATGCTAACAAAACCTAATAATCCTAACCTAAACAGCCAATTCGAATGAGAAACATACCTGGTGCAATTGATGAAAACAGGTGCTAAATCCTCTTGATCCAAGGCTTGAAGTGAGTGGAAAATGATCCAAGAACTTGATGATGAGTTCTGTATGCAACCAATGATGCTCCAAGGCTTTGAATCTCCCAATTCCAAAATTCTTGCACTTTGAATGGTGAACTTTCACAGCTCGAATCCACCTCAATTCTACCAAATGATTGTATGAATTATGATCTATGGATGATGATGATGAATACCAGATCAAGAATGGTGAAAATTAATGAGAATTTGAGAGAGTTTGAGTTGATTTTGCCAATTGGAAAAAGTGTGTGGAACTTGTGTTTATGAACAATATGAAGCACCAACCATGGCATGGAGTTACTCAAGGCAATATATAGATGACATTAGAACCTCCTAGAACTTTGGAGAAGCTTCCCATGCACTCTTTCCTTACATCTTGGATTATGTAACTTCCATTATAAGTAACCTTGAATAACTCTCAAAATTTGAACCAAGCTCAAAATTCTACTTTAGCCAATGTTCTCAAAATGAATTTTCCATTCAAAATGACCTATAATTTTGCCCCATTTGGGCAAGATGTGAAAAATCTCATTTTTAGGTCCTTTTTTATTCATTAAATCCACCAATTTTGAAACCTTGCGCTATGAATCTTTACAATCTCTCATGGTCACTTTTATAGACTCAAAATGTCATTTGGAACAAGTTTTATGTTGTGAAGTTTTCCATTTGAAGCTTCCTTGTACGAGTTTTGGGCATAGGCTTGAAATGACCTGTAATTCTCAGATGACCAAAATACCCTTTGCTTGCCAAGACCATAAGTAGAGTTCCACAAATCATATGAAGGCATACCATACCATTCTAGAAATCTAAGACAATGGGGAACAACTCTTATGTTGACCATAAATTCATTTGAAATCTCCTTGAGGGGTAAAAATTGCTTGGAAGTCAAGTCATTTTCACAGACAAAATTTCAGATACCTCAGATGACCTGTAACTTGTAAGGACCATAACCTGAGTTCTATAAATCTCCTTAGTGTCTTCCACCACTCAAATTAAAGGTCTTGAGATACTCTACAAGTTTCATGTTGGCCAAGGATCCATTTGAAGCTTGCATTTTTACTTATCTTGCTTGGAAATTTGACCTAAACTAGGGGATTTTACATAGAAACCCTAATTTAGAAACTCCTCTTCTCCTTGATTTCTCTTGAATTCTTCTTGGAATATCACCATATCCTCTTCTACATGTCAAATGATGAACCCCACATCTCTCCAATAGACCTTGATGCCTTTTAATCAGTCAATTGACCTAGAGTTGACCTAGAGTTGACCCCAGATGAAACCCTAGTTGACTGTCTTCAACTGCAACTCTTGTGATCACACCAATGACCTGGATCCTTCTCCAAATGACTTTCTAAGTCTCCCATGATGCCCAGATACTATCCATGCTCAGCCCACAGCTCACAATTTCTTTGTTGATCCTCAGATACCCTCAGATAGGAGATGGATGCACTTGCTTGATCCATTGACTTGATAGCTTTCCAATTCTTTCTGATGACTTGAATGAGATTGAATTTGAATAATAACCTCTTGATAGGCTCATAGAGATGAGAATAATGATTGGTCCCCTGTTGGATGACTTGCTATGCTTATGCTATGCAGATGTGTAGACTATGTACATGACTCTATATGCAAATGCTAATGATATTGGAACATAAACCAAGTGAATAAGGTTGAGCAAATTTTAGGGTGCAACAACTGCCCCTATTCAAGCGACTTGGACCCGATTGGGTGAAGAGCCCGGAGCCTTCAGACATTCGCGGTACGAGACGGTTGAATACTAAGAACCCAGAAATTTGCCAACCGCAGACATGAACTACACCACTGCTTGGGGGGTTATTCTCATCAGCCTGAAAAGCTTCTCTCTTTGCAAGAATAAAACTTCGCTTGTCCACGTTAGGACGCCTGTGCCGTCAACACAAAGCACTCTCAATCTACACTCATCCACGTTAGGAAAAAAACTCGACAGCTTCACAGGGGATGGCTCGTCTGCCTCTCATCAGAAATAAATCGTCCACGTTAGGACTAAACTCTTCCACGTTAGGAATAACACCATTCACGTAAGGAATAATACTGCCCACGTTAGGACTAAGACTTCGTCTGGATCTGTCCACGTTAGGACTAAACTTTTCCACGTTAGGAATAACATCTTTCCACGTAAGGAAACCTCTCTTCTTTCCACGTAAGGAATGCCATCTGCTTGACTTGTCCACGTAAGGAATCATCTCATCTTTCCACGTAAGGAATCAATCTTTCCACGTAAGGAAACTAACTTCTTTTCTGAATCTGTCCACGTCAGGACTAAACTTTCCACTTAAGGGATGTAATCGTTCCATCTTCGTTCCGCGTAAGGAATCACAATCTTATCTGGATTTGTCCACGTAAGGACTCCAATCTTTCCACGTAAGGAATACAATCTTTCCACGTAAGGAAACCAACTCTGTCCACGTAAGGACCCACCTTTCCACGTAAGGAATGAATCTGATATGTCCACGTAAGGACTCAATCTTTCCACGTAAGGAATGAATCTTCTTTGTATCTGTCCACGTTAGGACTGAACTCTTCCACGTTAGGAATACATTTTCTTTTGATTTGTCCACGTAAGGACTCAACTTTCACCTCGCTTTGTCCACGTAAGGACTCCAATCTTTCCACGTAAGGAAACAATCTTCTTTCCACGTAAGGAATAACTTTCGTTCCACGTAAGGAATAAACTCGTCCACGTCAGGACCCATGTTTCGTCTTGATTTGTCCACGTCAGGACTCGCATCTTGACTTGCTGAGGAAATAAAACTTGTCCGTGTCAGGACCCACCCTTCGCCAGCAACACGAAGAAGGATAAATTTGTCCGCGTCAGGACTCTCGCATCTTGTCGTCACGAAGAACTATAAACTTATCCACGTCAGGACGCACATTTCACCATTACGAATAAAGCTATCTGCTGGAAATAAATTGTCCACGTCAGGACATCAACACGAAGAGTAACCCACTTTTGTCCACGTTAGGACTCCACACTCAATCAATACCGAGAATTCGAATCTGTCCACGTTAGGACTAACACATATCGTCACCTGGAAGAAATGTCCACGTTAGGACTCCACATTCCAACAATTCTGAGAAATCGAACCCGCCCACGTTAGGACTGGCACATATCGTCGACTGAGGAAATCAATATGTCCACGTTAGGACCCACCTCTTCTCTAACACAAAGAAAACTTGTCAATAAAATTGTCCTCGTCAGGACTCATCCTTCCATTGGTTCGCAAACTTCTTATCACTGACGGTACAGCAACTTTGAGGCTGACTCTACTGGGGATATTTGGAAACCAAACTACCGGACGCCTGTTCTGATAACCGGCGGTGGCCTATGAAATTCTGATTCCTGAAACCCGCTGATGACAAACAACTCTGCTTGGAAATAAGGAGAAATTTTGCTTACTCGCTGGGAAAACACGAGAAATTCACAAATAACTCTGCTCGGAGACAAAGAGAACTTCATCATGATAACTCTGCGGGGAATAATGCCAAAGCTGACACTTCATTGAATGTCTCACGCCGAGACCTCGAATGTTTGATGATTCACCTGAGCAAGAGCTCTCTCTACCTGCAAGAGAACAATACTTGAAGCAAACAGTTAGCCGACCTAGTTTATGTTTCAAAAATGCGTATGTTTGACAACGGTGCAATGCTCCATTCGACATGGAAACGCTATTCTTTTTTTTTGGTGGATGCAAATATGACACTATATGCCGATGCCAATGAAGACTGGAACTGCTGGGGTACAGGAGCTGCTCCAGCAAAATAAATGCTGAAGACAATGCTGACTCCGCTGGGGATAGCCAGATGCTACAGAATTATTCCAGCAAAATAAATGTTGAAAGAGTGAAGTCGACTCATCTGGGAAATGGGGAAATAAAACTCGGTTGGGGAGTAGCAGATGCGCCTGGTAGGATTGGACTTCTGCTGGAGAGTGAACGGATATCACACAGTATTCCGGCAAAATAAAGGCCCGGACCCACACCAACTCTGTCGGGGAGAGCCTTAAACTTCGAGTTCCACTGGGAGGAAGGCAAAACACTTACTGAAAAGAGAACTCCACTGGGGAAGGGATGATTCTCTTGGGGAAAATCAACTGGCTCCGCTGGGGGAGAGTAACTGACCCTGTGGGGAAAAGTAAACTGCGTGAATACAGCTCACAAATATTAATCTTCTGCGACTAAACCAACTCGGCTTGAGATACACTGTCTGAATACAGCCTTATAATCTTGGAATCGCCAAACTCTGCTGAGGATGAATGACTTTGCTGGAGCAAGTCCTTTGGATAAGCTACAGCTAGCTGGGGAATTCGATCCTTCTTCAGGAAGCACATGCATGACCTGTGTGGGGGTCGAGTCTTTCGTTACTGCAATCTTTTGATCGTCTTCCTCGTACGGCTATGAACTCTGCAACAACACAACCAATACAAGACAAGCCTATGCAACCAAATCGATTCAGGTTAGTGACGTTATTTTCAGTTAATTCAAAGCTTTAGCAATTGTCGGCAAGGGCCAGTGATGTTATACACATGCTAGTTTCAGTAAACTTAGGCGCTTTATCATGCACAAAACAGTAAAGAACCAGCATCAAGTACTGAATAACATATTTTATTGATTAGGCCCCTGAATGGGCGGAGTTTTTGTACACGGGATGTAACTCCTGAAAAGAGGAAGCTACGCAAAGCAAATATAAATATATTGACAAACTAAATTTGTACACATGTCGGCAACGGGATGCAGATGAACACCACGAACTGATCCTCCCATGACTCGCCCGACTCCAATGCTTCCCCGGTATCCATACTTCCGAAGAGATTGTATCTGATAATCGACTCCTCAGGCATATTCTCCCGCACCAATGCTCAATGCAGTATCAAATTCGGACCGCAGTCATTTGCTTTTCAAATCCCTAACTTTTGCGTGAACCGCCCTTTACGGGTTTTCAGTTCACCGGGATACCCCTTTTTTGCCGAAGCCGCCCAGTGTAGGTTTTCAACTTCGCGGGTGTATATTTTTTTTCAATTTATCCCTAACTTTTGCCCGAACCTTTCATTCTGTTTCTGGTTCGCCAGGATGCCCCATTTTTGCCTGGACTCTCTTTTTCTGTCCAGCGGGTCAATTTTAAGCAAAGTATTTTTTAACTGCTCCGAATTCACAGGCGACGTAAAGTCTTCACCGTCCATGGTGGACAACAACAACGCTCCTCCTGAAAAGACTTTCCTGACAACGTATGGCCCTTCGTAGTTGGGGGTCCACTTGCCCCTGTGATCTGCCTGCGGCGGGAGAATCCTTTTCAGCACAAGGTCGCCCGTCTGAAAGCTTCGCGGATGTATCTTCTTATCATACGCTTTCTTCAATCGGCTCTGGTACAAACGCCCGTATGCTAGAGAAGCTAGCCTCTTCTCATCCATCAAACTCAGTTGGTTCAACCTGTCTTTCACCCATTCTGCCTCATCTAGTTGAACATCTCGCAATACCCTCAGAGAAGGGATCTCAACTTCCAGTGGCAGCACTGCTTCCATTCCGTACACTAACGAGAACGGGGTTGCCCCGGTTGATGTGCGTACCGTCGTACGATAACCGTGCAAAGCAAAAGGTAGCATCTCGTGCCAATCCTTATAGGTCACCACCATCTTCTGAACAATCTTTTTTATGTTCTTATTGGCCGCTTCAACAGCGCCATTCATCTTGGGTCGGTAAGGGGAGGAGTTGTGATGTTCGATCTTGAAGTTCTGACAGAGCTCCTTCATCATTTTGTTGTTCAGGTTTGATCCGTTGTCCGTGATTATCCGCTCGGGGATCCCATATCGGCAAATGATATCTCTCTTGATGAATCTGGCCACCACTTGCTTAGTTACATTTGCGTAAGACGCCGCTTCCACCCACTTGGTGAAATAATCGATTGCTACTAGGATGAACCGATGCCCGTTAGAAGTTGTCGGCTCGATCTTTCCAATCATATCGATTCCCCACATCGAGAATGGCCATGGCGATGACATCACATTCAGAGGACTCGGAGGCACATGGATCTTATCAGCATAAATTTGGCACTTGTGGCACTTCCTCGCAAACTTGAAACAATCAGTTTCCATAGTCAGCCAAAAATAACCTGCCCACAGCAGCTTTCTCGTCATAGCATGCCCACCAGCATGCGTACCAAAGGTACCTTCGTGTATTTCCTCCATGAGCAGCTTTGTCTCTCTTTCGTCTACACAACGCAACAACACCAAGTCGTGGTTCCTTCTGTACAAGACACCATCTGGATTCAAATAGAAATTACCCGCTAATCTCCTGAGAGTCTTCTGATCTTGACTGGATGCCCCAGCCGGATACTCTTTATTTTTCAGAAAATTAAGGATATCAAAATACCACGGTTTGTCGTCGGATGCTTCGTCAATAGCAAACACGAAAGCTGGTCTGTCAAGCCGAAAGATAATGATTCGGGGAGCCTCGTTCCAGAAGTTGACTTTGTACATGGAAGACAAAGTGGTGAGAGCGTCAGCCATTTGATTCTCTCCCCGCGGTACGTGATGCAATTCAACTTTGTCAAAGAAGGGTAACAATCTCCTTGCATAATTCATGTAATGTATCAAATTGGGCTGACGGGTCTCCCATTCCCCTTTTATCTGATTCACCACCAGAGTTGAGTCTCCGTATACGTCCAGATTCTTGATTCGCAAATCAATGGCTTCTTCAAGCCCCATTATACAAGCTTCGTATTCGGCCTCATTATTGGTAACTGCAAAGGTCAATCGGGCAGTAAACGGGATGTGCGACCCGTGTGGCGTAGTGATGATTGCCCCTATTCCGCTACCGTAAGCGTTCACAGCTCCGTCAAAAATCATCTTCCAGTTGGAACCCAATTCTAGTCCTTCGTCTGGCAACGGCTCTTCACAATATTTCATCTTTAGGTACATGATATCCTCGTCAGGAAAATCAAACCTCATCGATTGGTAATCTTCAATAGGCTCCTCCGCCAGATACTCAGACAGCACACTCCCCTTTATAGCCTTTTGCGAGACGTATTGGATGTCATATTCAGTCAAGACCATCTGTCAACGGGCAACTCTCCCTGACAATGCCTGCTTTTCGAATACATATTTGATCGGATCCATCTTCGAGATGAGCATGGTCGTATGATTCAGCATGTATTGCCTCAAACGCTTGGCGGCCCAGGCTAGCGCGCAACAAGTTTTCTCCAGCATTGATTATCGAGATTCACAATCTGTAAATTTCTTACTCAAATAATAAATTGCATGCTCTTTTCTCCCTGTCTCGTCGTGCTGACCGAGAACACAACCCATGCTTCCCTCAAGAACTGTCAAATACATAATCAAGGGTCTCCCTGCCACTGGGGGTATCAAGATAGGAGGCTCCTGCAAATACTACTTTATTTTATCGAACGCCTTTTGACAATTTTCGTTCCAGGTTACAGCTTGATCTTTCTTCAACAGCTTGAATAATGGTTCACACGTGGCCGTTAGATGAGATATGAACCGGGCGATGTAGTTCAACCTCCCTAAAAACCCGCGCACCTCTTTCTCTGTTTTAGGCGTCGGCATTTCTTGAATCGCTTTTATTTTAGCAGGATCGACCTCTATTACTCTTTCACTTACGATAAACCCCAGCAGTTTACCCGATCTCACCCCGAAGGTGCATTTGTTAGGGTTCAGTCTCAGCCTGAACTTCCTAAGCCTTTTAAATAACTTCAGCAGATTCACCAGATGCTCTTCCTCCGTCTGGGATTTGGCAATCATATCGTCAACATAAACTTCGATCTCTTTATGCATCATATCATGAAAAAGAGTCGTCATCGCGCGCTGATACGTTGCCCCAGCATTCTTCAAACCGAAGGGCATCACTTTGTAACAAAATGTTCCCCAAGGCGTTATGAAAGTAGTCTTCTCCACATCCTCTGGCACCATTTTAATCTGATTATAGCCTGAGAAGCCATCCATGAAGGAGAATACGGAGTATTGAGCAGTATTGTCAACTAGCACATCGATACGGGGAAGTGAAAAATCATCCTTTGGGCTTGCTTTATTCAAATCCCTATAATCCACGCACATCCGAACCTTGCCATCTTTCTTTGGCACTGGTACGATGTTAGCAACCCATGAGGGATATTTTGTCACAGCCAAGAAACCAGCATCCCACTGTTTTTGAACTTCCTCTTTGATCTTTACTGCCATGTCTGGTCTAGTTCTGCGAAGCTTTTGTTTGACCGGTGGGCATTCTTCTTTCAATGGCAGACGGTGCACAACCATATCTGTATCGAGCCCTGGCATATCTTCATACGACCAAGCGAATACATCACTATACTCTCGGAGCATTTCAACCAGTCTTCGCTTGATATCGCTCTGCAGTGCGGCTCCGATACGAATATTCTTCTCAACCCCTTCCGACCCCAAGTTGATAATTTCGATGACCTCGTCGTGAGGCAGAATGACTCTTTCCTCTTGCTTCACCAACCAAGACAGTTCTTCAGGAACGTCACTATCTTCGACAACCTCTTCTTCGGCCTGAAATACCGGGTGCTCAAAGTCGGGACGAGTCATAGGTGGTTCAAGGATGTCATATGAAAATGTTATCCTGCAAAAGGAATGGTTAAATGCTTCAAAATGCGTATAAAGCGAATAACCTCGTTGCCATTTTATTGAAAAATACAAAATAAGAAAAACAGAGATCACACCATTTGCACATGAAAAAAACGCCTTTTATTTAATGATAAACACGCAATGTTCATAACAACACATCCCTAAGCAAATCATGATGCCCCGGGCAAGACATCAGATTATTCAACAATTAATAAAACAAAGAATTACTGTTTAAGAGTCACAGGAACAAGCTCCTGAATAGACCAGTTGCACAATCCCTGTCCTGGCGTGCTTGGCTGAATCCAGGCATCCATATCACAGTCGATGTCTCCTTCATCAGACTCCGAAGCAGCATTGATGGTTTCATGACATACTCCATTGGCAGAGATGGTTATTGACCCTCTAAAACGGGGTGCCCCCACAGCAGGTGTTGACGACGACGGTTGGTATCCCAGCCCGAACCGGTCCATATTCACAGGAATATCCAGCACTTTGCCCCAGCCCTTTGCTTCTCCTGCCTCCACCAGAGCTTGGGCTTCTTTATACGACGAGACGACTATCTCCGACACTTTGCTCGGCCCGGGACCTTTTTCCTTGATACGCAACCCTTCAAATGCCTGGCAGGGTGTTTCGTGGATCTCTCCATCGACCTCCACATATTTAAAGGACGACAGATGGCTGACCAGGATGTCTTCTTCTCCGCATACCGTAACCACGCTGTCTCCCACCATATATTTCAACTTCTGATGCAGGGTAGATGTGACAGCCCCAGCCCCATGAATCCAGGGTCTTCCGAGCAGGCAGCTATATGCAGGCTGTATATCCATGATATAAAATTCTGTCGCAAACACCTCCGGCCCCACCTGTAGAGGCAATGTTATCGATCCAAAGATTGTTCTCCGCGTGCCATCAAACGCTCTAACTACCAAGTCACTGGGCGTGCACAAGATTCCTCTGACATCCAGCTTCATCATCGCTTTCTTGGGCATCACATTTAAGGATGATCCGGTATCGACCAATACATGCGACATTACTGATCCTCTACACTCAACAGATATGTGCAGCGCCATATTATGATCTCTCCCCTTTGGGGTCAAATCGAAGTCGGTAAAGCCCAAGCTGTGGCCTGCATTCACATGTGCCAACACTCCTTCCAGCTGATTCACGGAGACGTCTTGGGGTACAAAGGAAGTATCCAGGACTTTCAGCAAAGCATTTCTGTGAGCTTCAGAACATAATAGCAATGACAGTATAAATATTTTTGACGGTGTCTGCTGCAGATGCTCCACAATCTTATAGTCACTTTTTCGAATCAAGCGCATGAACTCTTCTACATCCTTCGATGCCGATGCTTTTTCGCTTGCCTGCACTGGGACATTTTCAACCATTTTTCCTTTCCCCTTTGCCAGTCTTTCGGCCTCCACCTCAGGAGATATGAAGATCCTACCACTCCTTGTCATGCCTCCTGAACCGACCACATTCTCTACAGTCTCGGCTGGTTGCCTATTAACATCAATCTTTATTCCATCACAATACACTTCCAACCCATATGACCATGGGACTGCTTTTGTGCTCTCGTACGGGATTGGTTCGGCCTTAGTTATGGTGATCGGCGGTCGTTGAGCCAGTGCTGTTATAGTGATTATCTTCCGAGGAATCGTTACAGTGGCCACATCACTCTGATTATCTGCTACTGCCCCTGCAGGCTCTTCCATTGCTGCTCGGCCAAACTGCAATGTGCCGTCATCAATTAAAGCCTGAACACCTTTCTTCAAATCATCACACCCCCCAGATAGGGTCCAGCATTCTAAGCAATATTCGTCACATCCTGGATAAACACCCCCTTGCAACAATCTGCTTTTTATCTCGCCCAACGGCGTATTTAAATCATCCACTTTCGTAATCAGATTCGACCCTTCCTCAGTTAGAATGGCGTTTGCCCCATGATTAGGCATGGGCTTCTGCACTATATTCGGACCTGCTGTTCCGAAATTGATAGCTTTATTGTCCAAAAGATCCTGCACGACATGCTTAAAAGCATGGCAACCCTCTACATCGTGGCCCGGAGCCCCAGAGTGGAACTCACAGTGCCTGCTTGCATCATAACCATACGGAGGAGTTCCCGTTATAGGTGCCAAAGTTCTCTTCTCTACCAGGTTCAGACCCAACAACGTCTGCAACAAATCTGCATAGGTTGAGGGAGGCTTCTCAAAAACTCTTCTTGGTTTACCACCCTGGAATCTTCGCTGAGCAGGTTGTGCCCCCTGCTGTGGCTGCTTCTGCTGCTGCATTGGCTGCTGCTGCTGCTGCTGCATTGGCTGCTGCTGAAACGGTTGTTGTTGATACGGGATAGTAACACTCGCCACCTGCTGCGGCTGATGATATTGGTTTCGACCCCTGCCTCGGCCTCGGCCTCCAAACACTGCGCTTGCCTCGCCCTGACGGCGCCCACCAAAAGCCTTCCTATTACTGCCAGATGCATTTGATTCCTCAGCTTGGAACCTGCCTTGTTTAATGTTGTTTTCAATCTTTTCTCCCATCAGAATTAAGTCTGAGAAACTGGCCAAAGATGTATGAAATAACTTGTCATAAAACATGCCTGTGAACGTCCCGATAAACATGTCATTCATTTCCTTGTCCTCTAAAGGAGGATGGACCCTGGAAGCCATATCGCGCCACCTTTGCGCGTACTCTTTAAAGCTCTCACCCTTCTTCTGAGACAGCGCTGTCAATTGGACCCGATTGGGCGCCAAGTCGTTGTTATACTTGTACTGAGCTACAAATGCCTCTGCCAATTGCTTCCATGTCTTTATATTAGTTGGCTCCAACCCCATATACCATTCTAGGGAAGGGCCTGATAGACTATCTTGAAAGAAATGCATTAGAATTCTCTCATCAGTGGAGTACGCAGACATCTTTCTGTAATAAGCCCGCACGTGCACTTTCGGACAGGTATCTCCTTTATACTTATCAAACGCAGGAGCTTTGAATTTGATTGGCACCCTCAAGCCTGGTACCAGACCCATTGTTGCCATGTCTAAGCCCACAACACTTTGGTTCAGGACCCCCCTCATCTGCTCTTCTAGCATTCTGATCTTCTGGGAGTCATCCATCGGCCCTTCGAAACCTCCGCCGGAGAAAGCATCCTCCTGCTGATCTTCTTGCCACATACCATTCCCAGCTCCATACCCATCATATCCATTGTTGCGGCTAGCTCTAATCTGATTCATCACCGGGCCTCGGCCTCTGTTGCCGTAGCCCTGAGCAACTCCAGCAGGCCCAAAAGCCATTAACCCAGCGCCGTTTCCATTTCCGAAACCCCCGTAACCCTGATTGGCCACACCATAACCATCTTGCCCAAAGCCTTGAGCATTGAAACCATATTTCCCAGCATTATCGAATCCCTGATCGTTGAACCCGAATCCAGCATTGCCGAAGCCGTTGCCTCCCATATTATCACCCAAGTTGATATCACCAAGCCCAACGTTATGGACAGCAGTCTCGTTCCCAACTCCGACGTTACCATTCCCAGCAGCGGTAGCGTTGTTGACATTAGCAGCAAGTATATTGACTACAGGTGGAGCCACTGGTGTGGGAGTGCCATCTCCATGCACATTATCGACTCGCACAGACTGATGATCCTCATTACCGTGACCGGCATTTCTGACCAACAGAGGCTGCACCATGGCTTGCAAATTCTCCTGACCTTTTGCAATAGCTTCCATGGTTTGCATAAAGAGAGCTAGCTTCTCGCGCATATCTTGCATCTTGTTCTGCATTTGATCCATGATTCTCCGACAGTTGATGCGAGTGGAATAGCGGTGCGGGTGCTGATCTGCAATCCTGAAAGTACCTGGTACAGAGCGGGAAATAAGATACCATCCAATGATTACCTGTAATGCAATATGAATATGAATGCAATGCAATGTGTGTCTGTGCATTAGGGAAATTCACTCCCCGATTCTAGTGTGAAGGTGCCGGTGCAGTGACAGTGCTAACAATATAAAGATCGGAGCTGAATCACAGAAAGCCTCATATATTGCGGAGAAACCAATAAGCCAAGAATACAATATCACTGAGTACAAAGAAAGGCATGACCTCAACCAACAATCCTGGTGATGGTCAGCACTATGCAAATAAAGCATACAAGTTACTACATGGAATGATCAAACACTCCCATAAGTCTGGTACTCTTCTAGCAACTTCTTGGTCTCCGGATGACTTGGTCGGGTAAGCAGCCCTTCAACAAGTTGGTTTCTTTTCTTAAGAACACGTCGCACGTCTTCAGCAGTTTCCTCCCATGCCCCTTCTCCAAAGTGATCCTCTAGTTTACGCTTCTGAGACACAGCTTCATCTCTGCCTTTGATGGCCTTGTTCAGTGCGTTCTGGAGACTATACCGGGTCATCACTTCTTCTTCACACTTCTTGATGCTAGACTTCAACTGCTCTTCGAGGTCGGAAATTTGCTGCTTCAACTTATCTTCCCTCTTCTTATTGTTGGTGAGCGTGGCATTCCAAGTCTTATTGCAAGAAGAGATCTCTCGGTGAGCGATGTCAAGTGCTTTCTTTTTGGATTCAAGCATGTCATGGGAGCTTCTGAACTCTTGCCCCAGACGTTCACGCTTCTTCCTCTCTTCAGTCAACTCAGCCCCTAGTCTGCTTACTAGCTCGATCTGCTGTTGGAAAGCATGCACGGCCTTGTTTTTCTCACTGCGCACCTGGGCTAGCTCCTGCTCTAACCCTTCGTTGATCTTCATCAAGGCTTCTTTTTCTTTCACAACTTGCTTGTAGGCCTCCCTAGAAACAGTAGTTGGCTCTGCTACCGGAACGGGAACAAGAACTGGTGCATCTGGAAACGGCATCCGCAACTGACTTGCTCTCTCTTGAATCCAAACTCTGTATGGTGCGTAAGCCTGACAGTCATTCTTCCCTAACAACGGCTTCCCCCTTCGGTTAATACGCGTCCAGGCATGCTGCAGCTTGGCTAATAACTCCCCCTTCAAATCACCGGTGAAGTACAGAGATTCCTATACTTCTTCCTCCTTTGGTGGGTTCTTCAGCGCATATCCGAACTGACGGACCAACAGGGATGGGTTGTAATTGATACACCCTTTTCTTCCTATCAGCGGGACATTAGGGTACCCAGAACAACTGAATATAAGCTCAGCCCCTAGCAGGTCTCGATCAAACCACTCAACGTCTTCGGAGGATAGCCTCATCAGGCGCTCTGACCAGCTAGCTGTGGTTGCACTCTCCACAAAAGATCCCTTCATGGGAAGATGACTCTTGAACCACATATTCAACAAAGGCGCACAACAGTAAACAACCTTTCCCCTTCTGTTTTCATTCTTGTAGTGCAAGGAGTGGTAGAAGTCTCCGATCAAAGTTGGCACTGGATTGCCGGCAGCAAATAGATAGAAAGCGTCCAAGTCTACGAAATTGGGCAAATTAGGAAACAACACAATTCCATAAATGCATAGAGCCCAAATAGCATTGAAAACCACCCAACATCCGTTCTTGGCATACTCCTGAGCTTTGCCAACCAGGAAATCAAGAGAGAAACCTGAAACCCCAAGCCAAGAGGTCACTAACAGTTCTGCAACGTCCATGTGCAAGGCCTTGGCTAAGTCCTCCAACTAGGGCTCAGCGGCAGAGTGAATAAAGGGAACCTTGTTCTGCACTGGTAGCTCAGTAAACTCCACGTACTCCTCAATGGTAGGCCCTAGAATGAAGTCAGCAAACGTAAAACATCTCAATGCGGGGTCATAGAACTGCATCAAGGTGTACAGCCCGTTCATCTCATCAGCAGTGGGCTTGCAGACTAATCTCAGTAATCTCCCATGACTCATTCTGAAGCTTCTCCTAACCTCCTCATCAGCAAGAGATATCAGACCAAGGAAAGGAGTAATATCAGGTGTAGGCAGCTTATACGCAACTGTTTTCCTTAAACCAGCCATAATCAATACTCAGAAGTCTGGGCACTAGAATCGGAGGATATGCAAATGCACCAGCAGCACAGACACACGTTAATGGGATTCAATGATAATGAGTATGCAAACAATGCAATGCAAGTAACATGCAACAGGGACCAACTGCCGTAGTTGAATAGCCTGAACCATATCAAGAAGTCTCAGATAGACTCTCCAGAAGTCCTCAAACCCTGGTCTCAGATAGACCTAAAGCAAAGCTCCAACAATGGTCTTTGACAGACCTCCAACCATAACTCCGACTGGTCTCTGGTAGACCTCAAATCACATCTCCAACTGGTCTCTGAGAGACCTCAGAACTCACCAACCGGTCTCTGACAGACCTCAGAACTCTCCAACTGGTCTCTGATAGACCTCAGAACTCTCCAACTGGTCTCTGACAGACCTCAGAACTCTCCATAAATACCCAGGATCTCAGGTCAAGAAACAAACCGGTAGTCTGAAGGTCTAGTTACCTGCATAACCCCAAACCCTCTCACAGGTGGATGTCCTAGTAACTGACAAAGGTATGGCATCCTATGCGGTCGTCGGCGTCACAGACTTTCAGGGTTGATGATACGATTCCTAGAAGGAGTGGCATCATCAAATCCTGAAGAGGCCTCACTTAGCCAACTTCCAAATGATCGGTTCCCGGAGTCGACAATTCAGCTGACCAACAACCCCTTCGACCCAAAGGGTAGAAAAAGAAGCCAACCAGAAGAACCTCGTCCGAGTGTAGATTTCATGAGACACTAATGCAAGCAAAGCCGGCACGCA
>CAWUDS030000001.1:4600486-4752171 GCA_963859935.3 Lathyrus sativus | reverse complement strand
GGGGCTAACCTCCTCTTCTCAACCAACTGCAATCGTAGCAACACCTGAAAAAGTTCGGCATACGGCATCGGAGGCACACTAAATACCCTCAACGGCCTCTGATTTTGAGCTCCTCGCTGATTGGGATGCTGTGGCCTCTTCCACTGTTGAGATCGTTGTTGTTGCTGCTGGTATCGGGTTGACTGTTGAACAACCTTCGTAGCAAATACAACATCGGTTTCTTGACTTTCACTGCACTGATCAAGGCACTCCTTATGCTTAGCCGTCTTCTTTCTCAGATCTGCCCCAAGAATAGGCAACAGTTGTGGGTATGGAGATTCTAACACCATGGAGTCCAAGATACGCTTCTGACCTACTGCAGCTTTAGAAACATCCATCGTCTCAGCGTCGACTGGGATAGGAGCAATACGTACAGCTACACCGCTTGGCGTGAGTTCAATATCTTTCGAGTCAATCAAGTCTTGAACATTATGCTTAAAAGCATGACAACCCTCGATGTCGTGTCCGAGTGCCCCGAAATGAAATTCACATTGCTTACTAGCATCGTACCCGTAAGGAAGCGCTCCTGTGGGTGGTTCCATTGTTCTCTTTTCAACCTTTTTGAACCTCAATAAAGTCTGCAAGAGCTCAGCATACGTTGTAGGCGGCGCCTCAAATATTCTCTTTGGCTCCCCCTCCTGAATCCTCCGTTGAGCCTGGTGCATTTGTTGCTGTTGCTCAGGTTCCACAGGTGGCACGAGCTTTTTCATTGCGGCTTCAAATAACTGATCATCCTCTTTCCTAAGCACATTCTTGACTACTTCCATGATCAAGCTCATTCGGGTCTTCAGCTGACTGTTCTCCTCCTTGAGGATCTTCTGCTCCAGACGCATCTCTTGCATGTCTCTCATCATCTGCCCCAGCTGGCTTCGGACTTCGATCAATTCAACCTGATTCTGTTCCATATCTCTGAAGGAATTCCTGCAACAAACTGGACGATGAGGAAATAAGACCCGCGGTTCTGATGTACCTGTTAAATGATCATGCAATGCAGAAAGCAAACACATATTCATGACAAGACAAAGAGAAACTCAAACTATAAGCACCCAGACGAACATCTCCCACACGTGTATAACCAACAAAAGCAGCACGTAAGCACCAATGAGTATGAATACAATGACCCCAGCCAACAATCCTGGTGGTGGTCAGCAAACACTAGTGCACAAAAGCTAAACGGATTAGGCAGAGAAAACAGATGCGACGCCCGGCACAGAAACCTCTAGAAACTTCTCCCATATTCAACTGAACTCTCCGATTGACATTCTTCAGAACACACACTTCCCGTGGAGTCTTCCATGACGTTAACTGACGAACCCACACAACTGGATGACGGAGAATCGTTAATCTGAACAAAACCCTAGGGCGTGATGAAGATCCGGTTAGAGTCTAACAGATCCTGAACCTGACTTCTAAGCACCTTACAATCATTTGTTGAATGCCCCTGTGCCCCTGCATGGTACTCACAGCGGGCGCTGGCATCAAAACCTGGAGGATACGGTGGAATCACTGGATCAATCTCTTTCGGCACTATCAATCCGCTTCTGACCAGATCTGGCAACAACTGACTGTACGACGCCGGTAGCTGAGTAAACTGCCTTTCAGGTTTCCTTGGTCTTCGTTGGGCGTGCTGACGCGATCGACGATAGGATGATCGTTGACTTGAAGAGCCTGAAAACCGATCCTGAGATGCTAGAGATTCTGAGACGACGCCGTTTCCTTCTTCCCACTTTTCTTGAGAACTGACAACTGATCCAGTCTTATCAACTGGGATATACGGAGCATCTCAAAGCTTTCGACTCTTGAGTCCTCTCTTAACAAGCTCACCCATTCTCATCAGGCCCACAAAGCTTGTACAACCGAACAGTTTGTCATAATAATGGCCTTTCAGAGTACCCAAGAAGATGTCAACCATTTCTCTTTCCTGAAGCGGTAGTTGAACACTAGCAGCTAATTCTTTCCATCTTTGCACATACCCTCTGAATGATTCATTCTCCGCCTGAGATAATTCTCGCAGATGCACGAGACTAGGAGCTAAATCCAGGTTGTAATCGTACTGCTTCACGAAAGCTCTGGCTAAATCCACCCATGATCGAATCTGATTACTCCCTAATTGCACATACCATCTCAAAGATGCCCCAGTCAGGCTATACTGAAAGCAATGGATCATCAACTTGTCACTTCGCACAAACGCAGTCATTCTTTGACAGAACATCATCAAATGCAGCTTCGGACAGCTAACTCCCATGTACTTCTCAAAGGGCGGCACTTTGAACTGATAAGGCAACACCAGGCCAGGGACCAAACACATATCTGCGGCATTCAGGTTAATAGCATCTTTGACCTCCAAAGCTTTAACCCTTTCTTCCAGGACCCGGAACCTTCTAGCACCTTCAAGAGCTCTTGAGTTTACAGTCCTGGCTACTGGGATATATCCGCGTGGATTCCTCTCAGGGAAAACAACACCTTGATTATTAACAGGAGGAAAGCGGTCATTTCTGGCAACGAACTGCTCATGTCGATCTCGGTTTTCAACAGTGGGCTGTACCACTTGGTTTGCAGTAACGTTGTTCGCTTGCGGGAAGTCTTCCATAGAATCATACCGATGGTGGGACGTCATGGTAAACCCTGTCAAAGTGTTAGGAGACTGGAAATTGCCTTCAGACATAGCTATCAATTACCTTGAATTGACTATACTGCTTGATTATGCTCAGATCTGCTTCAACCCCTTGGTCGTCTTCTGACGATCAACAGTTGCTCAATCCAAACTCCAGGTAATCACCTTCAGGAAACAAAGGCTGGATCAGAACTCTGGCTAGCTGGAGAAATGCTATGCAATATGATGCGAAGATGCATATGCAAATGCAATGCAATGCAACAAACGCGGGATCACAGCCCCCCACATAATCTAAATACTGCTGCACTGCTGACGGAGTACGCTGCTTTGAAGAGAACACCAATATAACAGGTAGGTTGGAAGTCAAGTTTCCTGCATAAAAAATCCCCCCACTCACAGGTGTGGACCTATATCTGACAAGGTACGGCATCCTATGCGGTCGTCAGTATCAAAGACTTTCAAAACTGACGATACGATTCCTAGAAGGAGTGGCATCATCAAGTCTTGAAGAGGCCTCACTTAGCTAACTTCCAAATGATCGGTTCCCAGAGTCGACAATCCAACTAACCAGCAACCCGAGCCACCCAAAGGGTGGGACAAGAGGCCAACCAGAAGAACCTCGTCTGAGTGTAGATTTCGCGGGACACTAGGACATGCAAAGCATGTGCGCGCCCACTAATCTCTACTCTAAATCTAGGTGCACTCAAGCCCAGGTCCGACTTATCTCTCAATCATAGAACACCCGTAACACCCCAACAGCAACAGATAATATCGATAAATAAACACCCCATAGACAAGCAAACAAACGCTAGGATTGACTCTCTCTTAGGGGACATTGGATCCCACATGCATAAGAACTATCGCAGTCCTTAGCAGCCAGGGGACGTTGGATCCCCAGCAGAGTCGCGAGCTGTCGCTACTGCGAAAATCGGCGCCGGCTGACAGAAGAGTCACCACTGTGCGTTATTTATCCCAACGGAGGGAAAGGAAACGCTCGAAGTAAACCTCACAAAAAACGGGGAAAGGTATGGTCATCGCAACCAAAACCTGGGTTCGGGAGTCGGTTACGCAAGGGGAAGGTATTAGCACCCCTCACGTCCGTCGTACTCGACGGGATCCACGCTTGCTTGGGTTGTCTAAAGGATGCAAAAACAATCTATCTATGGCTGCTAAATCTAAACAGAAGGGAATTGACTCGATAGAGCGTCGCACTCTATGCCTACGTATTCTCAAGAGAGAAAGTCAGAGTCAACGTAGTTCGGGACTATAGGGAAAAAATTGGCTCGCCAAGACCTTGCGTCTTGTGCCTACGTACTTCCACTGCATGGAAGATCAGAGCTTTACGTAGTTCAGGCTAACTACGGCTAAACAAGGGTATTCTCACACAGCAGTGAGGAAAACAACTGGTTTCAAAGGTTCGGGGACCTATGGGAAAAACTATGGTTTGGTCTCAAATGCACTTGGGCAAGAGAGAAAAAGGGTAACAATTAGTCGTCAGCGGGAAAGTCTCGATCGCACAGCAGCGAGAGAACAAAAGTCAGTTGTTAGTGTGCTCGCTAGGATATCGCATCCTATGCCTACATATTCTCGCCTGGTACGAGAAATCAGAGCAGCTATAGTTCGGCTACTTCGGGACCACAGCTCAAATCTCGTTTTATTAACATTCTGAAAATGATTACAATGAGTGAATACTGAAAATAAATCTCCTAGGGAACACTATCCTATTCTATCCCGAAAATCGAATGAAAAATAGCCCCCTAACAAGTGGGCTTCTAAACTACCCCTAAAACCGTAAAATAATCTCTATGAAGATATATCCTAAAAGAAAAGGCACTCTAAAAAATATTAAGTCTATACTAATATTTTTTATTCTTTTCCAATCATTTTCTCCTTTTTCTTTCAAAATATCCTTTCTTTATTTTTTCTATTTTTTCAATATAATTTTCTCTTTATTTTTTCTCTATTTTTTCAAAATATATTCTTTTATTGTTTTTCACTTTTCTTTTTCTATTTTTATTTCTCTTTTTTTTCAATATATTTTTCTATTTATTTTTCCCACATGAAACAATTAAACTATATATAAAAAAAAATAGAAAAAACAAAAAAATACAAGGGAGGGGGGTGTGCTGGTACAGGGGAGTGATAAGCAGAAAAAATAAAAAGTACAACCAAATTGGGCCCAGCCCAGCAGCTATTGCTGCAAAAACGTGAGGGGGTGCTGAATGTGAACGGAAGGGGTAGCCAGCAGCAAAACTCGTATTTGGGCCCAGCCCATTCACAGCCAAAAACGAGGGGGTGTGTGGCTCCAAAAAAAATGATTGGGCCTGGATCCAGCCCAATCTCTTCCTCTCCTTCCTTCTATCCCTTTCCATTCTGAAAACCCTAGAACCTTCCTCCTTTCTCCCTCACAGCGCCGCCGCCGCCGTCTTCCTCTCCTTCTCCCTCTCTCAACCTTGTTCCCCCTCGTTCTTCAACATACAATCAATCGTCTTCTTCTCACCGAACCGCTCACCATCGAATCAAACACGCTCTGTACCTTGTAATCCCCAACGATCTCAATCAATACAAACTGGCTTGATGATTCTCAGAGTACATTCCATGTTCTTGACGAAGGTGCTTGTAGAAAAACTGAAGAAGAAAGAATCTTCTGAAGATCAGCGATGAAGATCGCCTTGTGGTTGTTGTTGAAAGACGAGGAATCCTAGATGATGTTCGTGGTTGAAGATTAGAGGATGTTGATGAGCGCGCTTGGGAGATCCTGGTGATCTGTTGAGGATTTACGGCATCTGGAGAACTGTTCTAGAGATGAACGATGAAGATCCAAAGATCTTCATCAAAATCTTGAAGGTTGTTCTTGAACAGACCTGAGAACTGGACGAAACTTGAAGATTGTTGATGGCGATTTGGACGAGAAGATTCTGGAGATTCTTTGGCATTTTCTGGGGGTTTCTTGATGAACGATCGAAGATTATAGTTGATGTTCTTCTGGAAAGAATGAAGATGATGGAACTTCCGATGAACAACGTTGAAAGAATCTGGGGGATTTTCCAGAAAAACCTTAAGATCTTTGAAGGTTCTCGCTGGAGAAAATTGGTTGATGGATTTGGTGATTGGTGAATCGGAGAGGACGGAGACGAGATTGAAGGATTCTGGTGTTTTGGTTGTTTTCTGGCTTTCCGGCGAAGTGTATGGCGGTCGGAGTTCGTTGTTGATCGGAGGAGATGAAGGTTATCAGAATTTGGGTTTTGGGGTGTGGGAGGTTCTCCGGCGACGGGTAGGGCGGTGGTCGCCGGCCATGCATGCCGGCCGGTGAGGGGGGACGGTGAGGACCGGTGGAGTACCGTGGTGGAGGCACGTGGCGCTGGTAGTGGGACGCGTGGCAAGGCGGTGGGGAGGACAGATGCATGGGTGCCACCTGTTGTGAGGCGTGGCAGGGAGAGAGGGCATGCATGGGTGATGTGGCGTGGCGTGATGAAGTAACGTGGGGTCCTCCCCTCGCTTTACACGTGGCGCTGAGGCTTTATAGTGCTAGGACTTCTGGAACGTTCTGGAAGCTTCTAGACTTGGCTGGAAAAATCTGGACTGATGCTGGATTGAACTGGGCTGCGAAAATGGACTTTGCTGGAGACAACTGGGCCTTGCATTGAACTGGGCCCAAAACGAAAAACAGATAAAAACCAAAAAACTGAATGGATTAATGAATTAAACAATTGGATTAATGACAATGATTAATGATTAAACCTAATTAAGAGAATTAACCTAAAACTCTACTAATTCTAATTAATTAAATCTAAAAAGAGAAAAAAAAACCTATTAACTCTAATTAAACTCTAAACCAATAAAACTCTAATACTCCCACTAATCAACAAACATTCTAGTAATTCCACCAATCTAAAATCTATTACATTTCTATAATATCTATATACAAAAAAATCAACTATATTATTCTATAATATCTATTAAAGAAAATGAAAAATCTATATTCTATATTAAGAGAAAAGAAATCTATTCTATTAAAATGCTATTATCATTTATCTAAAACATTTAATTTCTATTAACCCTATTATTTATTATTCTAAAACATTATATCCTAAGAAAACTATTTATTTAATAAGGAAAAAACTATATTAAAAAAGATTAAAAAGCTATTAAAACTATTTAAAAACTATTAATATTCTAAAAATTCCTAAAAAATCTATTAAATCCTAAAAATGATTTAAAAGGATATTTAAAAAGAATTAAAACTATTAATATTCTAGAAAATGCTAAAAGCTATTTATTTCTATAAAATTCTATATTATCCTAAAATGATTAAAATCTATTAAAATATCTATTAATAGCTAATAAAATCTAGAGAAATCACAATAATTCCCGAAGGAACAAAAATAGCACTGAACGACAAATAACACTGCGAGAGCGCAACAAAATAGCCGGTAAAAATAAACGGGCACTGAAATGTCCCTAAAAACAACAGCACGAGCTGAAAACACCGGGGAGAGCACGACTGCTCAAAAAAAATACGATTCTACTTATCTGAACTGAATAAAAACACCTGAAATGCGAGACGAGGGCTGTGATCCCGATAAAATCAAAACAAATGAAATATGCACTGTATGCGATATGCAGATGCGAATGCGGTCATGCGTCGAAACATCGAGCCAGATACAGGACCCGGTTGGTCAAATTTTGGGGTGCAACACCTTGTTTGCATCACATTGCACATCATCCTCCAGCTAGTCAGAGCTCTTATCCAACCTTTGTTTTGATTCTGAAGGTGAGTGTTGAAGACGACCAAGGGGTTGAAGCAGATTTGAGCAGAATCAGGCAGTGAAGTTGTTGGTAGCTATGTCAGAGAGCGGATTCCAGGATGTTGATACTTTGTCAAGGTTCACTGTGACGTCCAATCCTTTGTATGGATCTATGCATGACGAAGATTTCCCGCAAGTGAATAACCTTACTGCAGCTCAGCTTGTACAACCTTCTGTTGAAGACCGAGATCTACATGAGTCGTTTGTTGTCTGAAGTGAACGTTCTCCCTCTGTTGATACCTCAGATTATCAAGGTGTTATTTTCCCTGTGCCGAATTCCAGAAGAGAGGTCCCGATAGCAAAGAATGAAAACCTGAGAGCTTTTCTGAAACAGTATGATTATAACCTAGACATGGCTCCTAGTCGCATGCAGTTGCAGGAATTGTCTCAAGAGAACAATGAACCCTTCAGGAAGTATGTTCAGAGATGGAGAGAATTTGCGGCCAGAGTGCACCCACCGCTTCTAGACCGAGAGTTAATGGGCATGTTTCGAAAGAATGATTGGAATTGCGCCAAATTTATCTGAATTGGCAAGGGCGGGAGAACGCATTGAGCATGGCGTTAAAGTTGGAAGAATCCAGAATGTTTCAAGCGGTCAGGCTAGTGAAACTGAATCTCTCTATAGCTTTCAGACTGAAGAAGAAATTGTGATCAACGCAATCATGACAGATGTTGGGTATTCTCAAGATAATCGGTGAAATATGTTGGTTCTTCGTCTTCTCAGCGGTAAATATCCTCCGTGTCTCGTTATTCTGGACAGACAATTGTGCTTAGGGTACCATGTCAAAAATTCTGTGTCGCTCCTCATGCTAATCAGCGAGCCCGTGGCCGAGGTTATCAAAATCAGCATCAGAATCAGAACCGACCTCGTAACAACTTGGAACAAAGGAATGCTCCTTCTCACCCAGTGCCTGTGCCGTATAGCCATATTCTACCATCTTTGATCCAGAATTCTTTGGTGGAACCTAAAGCTCTTAAGCTTGTGCCAGAACCTTACCCTCCCGGGTACAATCCCCACGCTCAGTGTGGTTACCATGGTGGATCTCCAGGGCATTCAACTGAATATTGTAAAGCTTTTCAGGCAAAAGTACAACAGTTAATCGACAAAGGGTGCATTTCCTTTCCAGAAGAAGTTTTGGTTGTGCATGACAACCTCTCAGCTATCTGAGCTTGCAGATTCAGAGGTTTATTTCCAGAAGCCAATGGTCCAGACGAGCAGACGTCCTCAACATTAGCAGTCCTCCGACTTTTTATCATTTGCATTTGTAGTTTCTTTTCTGTTAGTTACTACTTGCTGTTAAACATTGTTTGTTTCGAATGGTAATATTGATAAAGTGACTATGCATTTTTCTGAATTAATCATGTCGCTGTCACTCATTTACTGCATTGCACTGACACTTGCATTTTATTTACTGCACTTTATCACTATGATTAGCAAAGATTGGAGGGAGGATGACGAAACTGAATACTCATAACTGATGATCGTATGCTTTCGGATAAAACCCTGCCTATGATGTACAGGCATTGTTTCAAATCCCCTAAACACTGGAGATATAAGGAGTTAGTCCCTTGTTAACCACTTTGAGCTGAGAAGTAAGAGTTTCTTTCGGACTTTTAAACCTTCTCATCTTAACCCGGGGCAGGGTAGTCGTCAGTTAGCTTGACCGAGCGTTCAAGCCTTATAGAGGAGTGTCTCCATTCGAGGACCAATCACAGTTTATTCCTCTCAAGAGGCCGTACCTCGTCAACCGCAGTGGTTAAACTTCACCAATCAGGAGTGAGATGGTTATAACCCTTTCGGAGCAAGCAAGACAACCAGTGTCACACGACTTGTTCCAAGCAAAAAAAAAAGAGAGCCCACTAAGTAAAAAGAAAAGAAAAGCTGGAAAGCAAATACTTAGGCAAAAAACCAGGGCATCCCGCTGGACAAAAAAAAATCGAAAAGAACTCAGAAGAGTCGGTCCAGGCAAAAATTAGGGAATCAAAAGAATATAAAGAAAGGATATAAAAAGAAAAATCCTCGAGCAAGGACAAAGTCGTGTAGGTACAGACACCGAAAACAAAAAAGGAGCAACTGTCACTCCAGAAACCTTGTGAGTTCCTTAACCACTGTTCCCAATATTCAACATTCCTCGAAGAGGCGAGCGCTCGTGCTAGGTTAACTGAAAATTAGGATCGGATATCATCACGTAGAAGGGGTGGGTACGAATCATGACTTGAGCCTAATATCCTTTGTTTCACAAACCGTGAACCCGACCACGATAAAACCCTTAAAAGACCTAATTGAGGCAGGGTTTATTCTGAAAGCGCATTACGATAAGGTTGAGTAACCTGACTCCTACATGATTTGCTAATCATATCCTTGTTGTATTTTTCACTGATCAAATTAGCACTACGTTTGAACTGTTGGTTCATTCGTCACTCACTATCATGACACGTAAATGAGTGACAACATTTTTTTCAAAATTTGCATGAACACTGCATTAAAATTTCCATTCGTGAGTAGACAATTTTAATTGCAGGTCAGTAGTTGATATGAAGGAATTCCAACAGGGAATAGTCAGTCAGGACTGAATCGTTAGCAGTCTGGATCAGAATGGTATACTGCGAAGCCCTGTGAATTTGGGGCATTGACTTCCAGTGAGTTTGGAATCAATCAGTCTGAGGACAAGTCCTGAAGCATCGGTTGATTATGGGACAGATTGTTTGAGAAGCAGTTGATCAGAAGTGAATCTTCTTGAGACACATTCAGGGGCAACTACCCGGAGTTCCTGTGATCTGAGGGCAGATCCCTCCAGTGTTCAATCGGGGCAGGTTAAGTCGCTCAACGCTCGTTCAGGGGCAAGCTACTTCAGAAGTATATTGAAACCAGCCATGCTGAGAGTTGGTTAGTTGAGGATGAATCCTTCCGTTGCACAGATACCGGGGCAAGCCATCTCGAGGTCGCCTCATGGCAAGCTGCTTTCTATTCAGAATGAATTTTCCCAAGATTCAGATTGGGGCAAGTTGAATTTCACTGGGGCAAGTGGTTCAAGCGAGTTTGTTCACCCCAGCAAGAGTTGAGTGTCGGGGAATCGTGTCATTACCCTACCAAAAAACCTGAACCTTCTGAAGAAGTCTTGCTGCCATTGGATTGTTATCCTACAGCCTAAACTTGTTACTTACCGTGTAACCAAAGTCATTTCCAAAGCCCAGTTCTCGTCTAGCAAACCAGAAATCAGTTCCCGTCTGATATCCAAAACCTAGAAGTCAGTTCTCGTCTGACAACTTAAACCCTTTTGCCACCAGTTCTCGTCTGGTAGTCTACCCTCGAACGCTAGTTCTCGTCTAGTATTTCCCTTATAAATCCATTTTTTTAATAACCTATTCTCATCCCTAAAACCAGAAAAAGCCTAAGTATATCCGACACGATGATTCCTAGTGACTCGTATGTTGTCACATTCCCCGACACAAGGCTCGAGTGATCCCAGCTCCATGATTGGTATTCTGTATTCCATGTGTTGATGTTGGTGAATCAGGATTATTTTCTCAGCAGAGATGTACAATTTGAGATTGCTTCCCCTGAGCAGTTTGAGATTGCAGTAAGTTGAGATGGCATTTATCCCTTATCAGAGTAGGATCAAGATTATCCTCGGCAGGTTTGATTAATATTCCCAGCAGAGTATGGCCATCCCAAGCATTGAACGTTGATTAGCCTGATGTGCTATTTTCCCAAGTGGGTTGACGTCGAAGCTTCCCCTGACCGGCATTTTTGGGTTTATTTCCCCAGCAGTGGGGACTGATGCAATGTTGTATCCCCACAGAGTCCAAGTTTGACTCCTTTCTCCTCCGAGTCCAGGTCATTGACTCATTCCTCAAGCAGAGGTTGGCGTTGATTCCCTCACTGAGTAATCTCCAGACGAGTAGATTTTGATGTCAGACAGAGAAGAGTTATTTCTCAGCAGCTTGCTTCGTACCCTATAAGGACTTAGGATGTCCTAAAAGGACCGTTCAGGGTTGTTTTCTTCAATAAAGTGAGATTCAATTTCAGTGATCGATTGTTATCTTCCGCAGTCGCCAGAGGTGTGTCCTTGATAGGATCAGTACATCTCCAACAGAGTTGTACAATGAGTAGCTAAGGATTGATATCCCCAGCAGTGTTGATACACAGGTATTCCTCATCAGACTTGATAGTCCAGCAGGTGTTTCCTAGAAGGGTCAGTCTCCGTAAGGCGTATGCAAGATTATCCTCAGCAGGGCGAGATTGATATCCCCGACAGAGTGTAGCAATCCTCGGCAGATTGATTGTACATTCCCAACGGTTTAGGATCAAAGTTTTCCCTTACAAGCGGATTTGGGTTTATTTCCCCAGCACTGGGTCAGTGTGCAGTTTCTCATAGGAGACTATTCACAAGTGTTCAGCCTTCGATAGTGCAGACTGAGGTCTCCGACGAAATTGAGATTCCCCACAGAGTTGTACTCTCCCCGGCAGGTAGGAGTGATTCCAGCGTCTGGTTGCCTATCCTCAGCCGAGTTTGCAGTTTCCCAAGAGGGTCGAGTCCTTGGAAGACGTTCAGGCCATGATTGGTGCTCCCCAGTAGAGTGTTGAATAGCTGAGGCTGTTTTTCCCCATCGGAGTCGTTATCTCCAGGAAAGTTTTGCTGCGAATGTCGTGCAGTTTATTTCTGCGATTGATATCGTTTCCTTGACAGTTATGGTTCGTACACCTAGATGAGCAGGCCCAGGTTCTCGTAGAACTTTGTTCCCCTGCAGCAGTCGACTGAAGCTCGTTTCCCCAGGCGGAATCCAATTGAGATTGGTGTGACTTCTTCTCCTCAGCAGGATGATTCCTCCTCTCCACCAGAGTGGTTCCTTCTCCTTGACAGGAGGATTCTCCCTTCAGCATTTATTTTGTTGATGGGGTCATAGCATCTTGCATGATTGCATAACATTTACCCTAAACGCGTAGCATTTCCACCGCGTGAAGCATTGCACCATTGTCAAAGCATATGCATACAAAACATGAGCTAGGTCGTTACTGTTCTTGTTTTGCAGATGTTCCTCCGCAGAATGGTTTGCTCAAGATGATTCTTGAATTCCCCAGCGAAGTTGATTGTTTAAGATGATTCTTAAAATCCCCAGTGATGTCGCCAGAGAGGGTTGCTCAAGTTGATGCTTAGAGTCCCCGGCAGAGTGTTTGCTCAGGATGATTCCTGAAATTTCCACCAGAGTTATTGGTTCAGGATGATTCTTGAAGTCCCCGGCGGAGTTATTTGTCCAAGATGATTCTTGTAGTCCTCAGCAGAGTTGATTCACCCAGAATGATTTCTAGATCCCCGAAGCAGAGTTACTTGATAGTTCTCCAGAATCCCCAGCGGAGTTGTGTCATCCCTAGCAGGTTTGAACAGAGGAGTTGAGATTTCCCTTGAAGACTTGATGATTGAAGTCCGGCAGCGGTACCAAAACCCCTGACTTATTGACGAAGTCTAACCACGAGGTCAAAGCAGTTCCCTCAGCTGATGCGGAGTGCCTGATGGCAGAAGTTTGGATATCCCTGTTTGGTTCATGATTGACTGAGGATTCTATCTCCGACTTACTGAAGAAGTTCGGCTGACGCCCGAAAATTTCTTTGAATGCCCGATGGCATAATTAACTTGATTGTTAAAAAAGTTCCTAATGACCTGATGAGTCCCGAGGAATTCTTCTGTCGCAGTGTCGCGGAATGCCTGATGGCAATACCAGCCATGTATCACCGGTTACCAAGTGATCAGTGACCCCTTGGTGACTTGAGGACGAAGATCTATAGCAAAATCAGATGACCATCCTGACGGAGATTTGAGATTAGACCCTTCACCGGTTGCCGTGTGACCAATTCCCCAGCAAGTTGCCACCAACTATCATGCTCAGTTTTGAAGATGTTCCTACCAATCCAAGTACTGTTTACCTGTGCGGTTGGCAGATCGCCAGTTACCGTGTAACCGGTGATCCCTCGATGATTTGAGGATGCAATGATATCAGATAAATCAGAGAATCATCCTGACAGAGGTTCAGATCAGTATTTCTCCAGCTAGTTGTCGTGCAGCTATGATTTCAGTTTCCGAAGATTTGTCCCATCAGAGTACCGTGTACTTGTGCAGTTGGCAAATTTCTGGGTTTGTTGGTATTCAACCTTCTTTTACCTTGATTGTGTGAGAGTCGTTCGCTTCTCACCCAGTCAGGTCCAAGCCGTTTGAATAGGGACAGCTGTTGCACCCCAAAATTTGACCAACCGGTTCTCGCATCTGGTTTATGTTTCGACTCATTTTGCATTCGCATTTGCATACCGCTTACATTGCATTTTTTCGTCCATCTTGATTTTATCGGGATTACAGCTCTGTTTCCACATTTCAGACGATTTAGACCAGTTCGGATGAGCGGAGTTTCATTTTTGGGAAGTTGTGGGCTTCTCGGTGTTTTCAGCTTACGCTGCTATTTTTTTAAGACATCTCAGTGTCTGTACTCTTTTACCGCTTACTTCATTGCACTCTCGCGTTTTATGAATTTTAATATTTTTCTCTAGATTTTATTCAGTTTAGTTTAGAATATCTTTAATAGATTTTTAATAGATTCTTAATAGGTTTTTTCTTTTATAATTGGTAATAGATATTAGTTTTTAGATTTAATTTCTGTTTTTAAAACATTAATAGGATATTATTAGATTTCCTCATTAGATTTTAATAAGTTCTTTTTTAGGATTAATTGGTTAGAATTTTATTAATTACGTTTAATCCAGATTTCAATTGTTTAGTTGATGTTTAATTAGTCTTTTTCAGTAATTAACGTCATTAACTTTTTTTCATTTAGTTAATATCATTAGCATTGATTGAGTTGTTAATTCACTGTCTTAGTTTAATTAAGTCTTTAATCAGTTTAATTGAGTCCAATTTTCGTGTGGGCCAGATGTCCAAGTTTGGGGGCCCAATTCGTGCCATGTGTCATTATATAATGTTGCCACCACACTTTCCACTCATTTTTTTCCACATCATGCATGCTTGACACATCACTTTCCCATTCTCTGCATGGCCTCCACGTCCCATTCCACCTGTTTACGCCTCCTTCTCCCTCTCTCAGACGCCGCCACGTGGTTTCCACTACCTACTATCACACCGGCCGGCATGCAAACGCCGGAGAAATCATCTACAATCAAAATTCACCGGTAACTGTCGCCGGAAAACCCATATCCACCGGAAAACGCATCAATTTTCATCATCTCCTCCATCGGAATTCATCAAGATTCCAACAACCTTCATCAATCATCACAATCTCCCTCGTGTTCTTCACATTATACCACCTCCAAGAACTCATCAACCTCCGATCAAGATCCTCAACGAACAAATCATCATCCGTTCATCAATTTCCAAAAATTCAAGAAACTGCATCAATATTCATTTTCGTTCTTCGCTATTTTTCCAGAATTCGTTCAACCTTCATCTTGCTCATGAAATATCCAGAAAGCTCTAACGGTGTTCATCTGAGTTCATCACTGTCACACTCTGTTTCAGAAACTCTGATCAATCTTTATGAGTTTTCAAGATCATCCTCGTTTCTTCATATTTGCAATCAACTTTCCGGTTCGTTTTGCCAGATCATTACTCCTTCAACAATTCATCTTCAACATGCAAGCCTAGATCTCCGACTAGTTCTTCAGATCCATCTTCGTTTATGGTCAAACTCAAGACATCTCTGTCGCCGACACTCATCAACAACTGTAGTTTAAGGTATGGAGTCTTGTTCTGGATCTGTGGAAGATACTTGAGAGAAGTTCAAGACAGACCAAGATGCAAGGAGTTGATAGGAGATTGAGATGAAGAAGTTGAGGCTGAGACGGAAAAGAAAACTAGCGGCGACAAGAAGAAGATACTTAGGGTTACAGCAAGTTCTGAGTGAGTGAAGGAGAGAAGGAAGTGGATACGTTTCTGCTTGGGCGTTGGGCTATTGGCCCATTCGTTTTGGGTCCGTACACCCTCAGGTTCCCCGTTCGCACCCCCCATTGTTTTTGTTGTTGTTGTTGTTGTTGTTATTTTGTTTGTTGATGTTTTGGTGGGCTTAGCCCAACTGATTTCCTGTAACACACCCCCTGTTTTGCTTACCAAACCCATTCCCCCGTTTTTGTGTGTGTTGTGGGCTGGGCCCAACCTTTATGGTTTTTTGCTAGCATATGCACTCCCCTGTACGACTACACCCCCTCCCTGCATTTATTTTGTATTTTAATATCTTGCATTGTATTTTTAATTGTAATGTTTTGTTAGGGATAGTTTAATACTTTTAGAATATTATAATGTTTAGCATAGATTTAGATTTTAATTTCTTTTAGGATATTATTTTGGCATATTTTGGTATAGTATTTATAGAGTTTATTTTCTTAGAGTGTTTTAGTACAAATGTATAGGATTTTATATCATATTTTCCTTTAGGTAATTCTTTACACTTTTAGATGTAGAATTTAATGTCCACTTGTTAGGAGACTTTTTCATTTTAATTCCTCTTGTAAGAAGAAAAGCACAAAGAAGAAAAGCACAAAGAAGAAATGCACAAAGAAGAAAAGCGTAAAGAAGAAAGCATAAAGAATGCAAGCACGAAGCTGAAGCTTGTGTACCTCAAGTCAAAGATCAACGGAACCATCTCCGTTCAACAACATTGTCATTTCAAGTATGTGTTTCCTGTTACGCAACCGTCGAGTGTTATGAGATCGTTAGATACGTAGGAATGGTTGTTGGAGGGTGTTGCGGTGGAAATAGGATAACAAACTATTAATGAGTTTGAATCGCAATTCAATTCACAACCGCTCTTTGATTTATCCGAAGGAAAAGGTCAAAAGAGGGAAAACCTATTTTTGCATCGTAAACACAATGCGGGGAAAGATCTAGGGTTCGGGGGTTGGTTAAGTTTAGGGAAGGTACTAGCACCCTAAACTTCTGTAGTACTCTACAGGAACCTTTTGTTCAGATGTTTACTATTTTGCTTTATTCATTTGCTTAAGGTATATGCACAAAAGATTAAAAGTGAGAAAGGAGACCTAAGGGGTTAATTCTAAGTTTACTCGGCAAGACATCGCATCTTGTGCCTACGTATCCTTACGGGAGTGGAATCAGAGTAATCGTAGTTCCCCTCAAAAGGGAGGTTAGAGACTTCTTGACAGTGGTCAAGGTCTCAAGGGGAATAAACGCATCTTAAGGACATGTTTACGTGGAGTGTAGAAACTCCAAATCTCTACGTTGAATTGTTAAGTTGTAATTAGGGTTAGGTTAGGTTAGGTTAGGGATTCCACGGCGGGAAACCCTAAAATGAGCGCGGCGGCTCTTTGACCTAATGCTAGGGGTAAAATTGTAATCTTGCCTGCGGCGAGGCATTTGTGAAAATTAGGTTTTGTGAGGTTGTAAGGGTTTGAAGTTGAGGACTATTGGCGCGGCGACCAAAAGCTAGACCTAACCTTCGGATGTGTGTAATGTGACAGAATAATAGTGATGAAAGTGTGAGAAATTTAAATCATACATCAGCGGAAGTTTAAATGCGGAAACGTAAATGCGATTGTTAAGATTCGCGAGGTTACAGAGGAGGAATGGTTACAATAATATGAAAATTTGAATAAAATACAACTAAATAAATAAAAGGCAACGTGGCAAGCTGCAAAGCGAACAGACAGCGTTAGTGGACAAAAACATATAAATTACCAGACAAGTTAGGAAGTGAAAATGTGAAATCATGCATATTTTTTGTAGTTTCTATTTTATGATGTAAACTTCAATTTGAATTTAAATAGGATTTTTAATATTGATAAATTTATTTACTTAAATTCTCAAAAACTATTTTAACCTAATTTTTTATTTTAAAAAATGGATTTTAATATTATGTTAGAAAATATTTTAAAAAATGGATTTTAATATTATGTTAGAAAATATTTTAACAAATCAAAAGTAATTATAATAATAAACAAAACTGAAATAAAAAAAGAAAAAGGGGAGTTGGGCCGGTAACTACATCCGGGCCCAACCGATTGCATGTGTCTCATAAACATAGAAATCCCAGAATTAGGGTTTCCAAACCCTGTGGCATCTCGCGGCGCCGTTTCTCATTTCTCTTCGTTTGCGTTCTTTCTTTGCCTTCGTCCTCTCTGATTTTCTCTCATGCTCAAACTGAAAAGAAAAACAAACACATAACAATAATGAATCAAGAGTTTACATTGCTTTTGACGGTGTTTTCTTTGAGGCGATGATGTGAACTGAGCTTTCGGGGGAGGTTTGCCCGTCGTGGATGGAGGCGGCGTCGGTGGACCTTCCTCAATCTCTCGGTTTGTGCTTTGATGATTACTTTGTGACGAGAACTCTTCTCCTCTTTCTCTTTCGCGGCCGCTGAGGTTTTGCTCGCGATTGTTGTTCGCCCCTCTTCGTCTAGGGTTTCAACAGGGTGAGTTCGTTCCTTTTTATACTTTTTCTGGTTTTCTTTGAATGGGCTTGGATCCTAGTGACTTACGTTATATTTGGTGTTATGAGATTTGAGGAGATTGTTTGGTGATTTTATCTGATATGATTTGATTGGATTTTTTTCATGTGGATTGATTCGGTTGTGGATTTATCACTGAATTGGATTTTGAATTAATTTTGTACTTTCCTTTTCCAGATTCCTTTGTGTAACTCGAAAACCCTCTTATTTGGATATCCACTGATTTGGGTAGTTTTTTTTCTTGAATCTTTGCAGATGTGGATTTGGATAACTTGTTTGTTTCTGATGTGGATAACTGGTTTTGGATTGCTTGACCCTGTGTTGATGCCTCTATTTGGTCTACCCGTTTTGGTCTCGTAGCTGCTATTATCATGGTGACTCAATTAATTCTTGCTACCCTCGTTTTCATGCAATTTTCTGACTTGATTGAATCAATTGGATGGCCTGGTATTCCACGCGTGATTGTTGCGTGCCCTTTTTCGAACGTGAATCCTTGCTCTTTTCCTGTGATTAAACTCGTGGATTCATTTTGATGCTCAGTTTGGTGTGGTTATTCATGTCCTGCTGCTGATGAATCTTGGCCTCTTTGATATGGTTTGCAAATGTCTGTTTTTTCCTGTGATGCTTATGAACTATCTTGTTGCCTTGGTTCAAATTTCCAGCAGTTGGGTCCATCTGTGATATTTTGACAGAAGTCCTGTTTTTGTGTTTTTTCGCGATTGAGATTGTGCTTAACCTCTTGTGGGACTTGCAGATATTGATGTTGCTGATGTGCTTCCATGATGGTTTGTGAGTTGAGTTGATAGTTTGTGCTGATACACCAGTCGCCTGATGCAGTTCAGCTCTGATTCAGCCTTGGTGCTTGGGGCTGTGATGCTTTGGATTCGCAAACTGATTGCGTTGACAGGGCTATGATGTTTTATAATTGAGCCCTGAGCTTGATGCCTTGCACTGAGCTTACCTCTGACCCGCAGATGCCCTTCTGCTCCTGAATTGAGTGTTTTTGTTGCAGCTGACCTGTTTTGGCCTTAAACTCTGTTATGAATTTTGAATTTCACTGTGAGGCTTGTGGATTTGCTTATTTTTGAACTGAAATGAATGGGTTCCTATCTTTCTGAACATAAGCTTGGTTCCTCAATTCTCTGAGTTTAACTGATCTTTCTACTCTCTGATTTGGAACCGATAGGTGGCTGCGACTTTTAGGCTATGATGTTCACACTGAGCCTTGGATTCTGTACTTGAATTTTCAATGTGACTTGCTCATTTGGTTTATTACACTGCTGCTGATTGTGATTTGATGCTGAAACCGAGTTTATGCTGATGCGAATTCTGTCGTGGCTTATTTCCGTTCAGATTTGGTGTTTGATTTTCACGGGTTCGCTTGTGTGGTCCAGAGTTGATATAGCTGTGAAATTTGATTTACTTGATAGTGTCCCAAAAATTATTTATGTGATGGAATGGTGTTTTAGTTTGGCTTTGAATCGAATCCAATTACGGCAAATCAAATTGGTCCCCACTTCTTTTACTCTTTATCTCTCTCGGTTGTCCCTTAGATAAGAACAGATGTTACCTGATCTGACGCTAATGGCGCGGATCGGTAACGGGGGTAGGATGCGGCTTCGGTTGTGCCACTCCCGGCACTCGATGATGACAATGTTCTGAGAGTGTCAAAAACCACTTCTAACCTTTTTTCTATATTGTTGTTTTGCTTTGATGTGCAGGTTAGTTGAGATTCTGCGGCGAAGCTTAAAGACAGCATGAAGACCCTTAGATGTTCTTAGGATTTAGGATAGATAATGTAATCCCTTAGGATTTAGAACTTTAATGTATTTCCTTGTAACAGCACTTATAAAATGTGAAGCATTCTCCACTTCTTGTATGATGACATTTTTTATGAAATAAAATTCCCAAAATTTTGAATTTATTTATATTTTATTCTTAGTTAAAAAATATAAACATTTGTGAATAAATCCACAAGTATTTAATATTCATTAACACAGGCATAAAACATAAATACTCCGAAGTGATATTCTTATTCGCACTCGTCTCAATTGTAATCCTCATTCCATCATCTGATTAAAATGTTAACCAACCATTTCATAACCAACACCTATGAGCACCGTAATCGCAACGTTTTCAGCATCAACAGTAACACTAATCATAATTAAATTCCACTGACCAAACCGCTAAAATCTCAATATGATCAGAACTGGTGATAGGTAAATGCCTCAAAACCATAACGTATCAAATGCCTCAGATTTTTAATGACAGACCATCTTCAAGGCATCGGTAGAATTTGTATAAGATGACCAAAATACCCCTGGGACCCAATCTGCAAAACAAACACCTTCATAACTTGTTAGTGGTTAGCAAATGTACATGTGAGGCGATGTGCGAAATGACTGACTAAATATAAGGGTAAAATTTGGGGTATTACAGTTGCCCCTATTTAAATAGCTACACCGGACGATTTGAGTGACAGAGACTCGAGGAATCGTGGTGGAGAGATTTAAATATAGATAACCGAAAATTTTGCCCTTATATGCGACGATATGCAATGCTATGGACAAAATGGAAACGACTTAATGCAGATGATGCCATGAATATGATATGACGCGTATGCTGGAATAATGAATGCGAAAATGCTGCCGAACATGACGACACCGGGACAGACGCCAACGAGAAGAACTCACTGGGGAAAATGACACGCTGAGATACAGTACAACACTGGGGAAATCTAAAAATGATAGTCAACTGGTGCGAATGACCAATTGTCACTTTTAGAAGAGGAACGAGATTCTCTAATGGAGATGGTGCCTATAAGACGGCCTCCACTGGGGACTCTAAAGGATAAAAACTGGATCGCGTACGATTGCAAGATCGCTTACAGAATGCTGGAGCATTGAGCAAAGAATAACATCCAAGCTTCTGTGAACTATCTCTCGTGACTGGATCAAACGAACTTCTCGGAAATCCGTATCAAATATACAGGGTAAAGACCGACTGTATGCCAAAATAAATGGACTTTAATGGGAAATGCCCTGATAAGCTTCCCGGGAGAACTGTCACTTATCGTTGGAAGGGACTTATATGCAAAAATGGATAAGCACTCAAATAAAGAGGCTGCTGCTTATCTGATAAATAAATCTTCTCGCATTTAAGGTCGGCGCCTGGAATACGATTCTGATTCTTCTCTTACTGAAGGATAAATAAACTTCTTCATGCTTCAAGATTATGCTCTCCTGAACATGAAAAGGGTAAACTGAACTTCCTCATACTTCAGAATCGTGCTCTCCTGAATATGATTCGGATAAAGGGTAAATGAAAATCTTCATACTTCAGAATCGTGCTCTCCCGAATATGAAACTGGATGACTGAATATACTCATACTTCAGAATCGTGCTCTCCTGAATATGAAACTGGATGACTGAATTTATTCATACTTCAGAATCGTGCTCTCCTGAATATGAAACTGGATGACTGAATTTATTCATACTTCAGAATCGTGCTCTCCTGAATATGAAACTGGATGACTGAATTTATTCATACTTCAGAATCGTGCTCTCCTGAATATGAAACTGGATAATCGAACTTTCTCATAACTCAGAATCGTGCTCTCCTGAATATGATTCGGCTCCTGAAATTTCTTCATTCTTCAGAATCGTGCTCTCCTGAAAAACGGCCAACTGAACTTCCTCATAACTCAGAATCGTTCTCTCCTGAATATGATTCCGCTCCTTCTTTTACTAAAGGATAAATGAACTTCTTCATAACTTCAGAATCGTGCTCTCCTGAATATGAAACTGCTCAAACCTCCCCGTAACTCAAGATCGTGCTCTCCTGAATACGATTTGGTTTAAACCTCAAGACGGCAGGGAAATGGAAGCCCAACTGCTCCATGGAGATGGCCATTTGCTGCGAGTCATAACGAGGATATGATCGACTTCTTAGGTGAGAAATGTCGTGTATCTGTCATGGTATGGTGAAAACCTTCAGAAGGTGCAAAATAAATGCACGTCCGGTTGGGCTTGACTACCGACATGACCGAGATTAAATCTAGGATCGAGCTAGAAAGAAGACTGGTAATCAAAACTCCATCGAGGGAATGATCTCGGAGGGTAAATATCTTATCCTGGTGAGGAAAGATAGCTGAAGTAACCGTCATCCACGAGGATCGAGCTCCGTAGGGAAACTGGAAACAAGTAAGTATTTTATGCTTAGGGCTGACAATCTATTTGAAGAGAATGGACAAACCCTAATTACTCGGCGATAACAACCAATGACGGTGAAACGCAATGAACCTGTGAATGCTAATGCGTATGTTAATGTGAATGTATGTTAATGTCTATGTATGTTAATGTTTATGTATGTTAATGGTTATGAAATGAGTATGTAATGAGTATGTAATGAATATGTAATGAATATGTGATGAATATGTAATGAATATGTAATGAATATATAACGAAATAGGCATGTGATGCTTATGCCCTTGCGTATGCTGACGAAACAGACTAGAGACGGGACGAGAGATGAAATAAACATCTCGACGGAAATACCCTGCGTTCTCTGCAACCAATACGTCAATCATGGGAGGGAATGGTAGGACCAAATCTGGTTTCAAAATTCTGAATTCTCTGGGGAGAAGATAATCTGCTTGGGTGTACAGTATCACGTCTTCACATGGGGAGAAGAAAACCTGAGGGACACTGTTGAGTTTCCCAAGAAAAAGTTGTCAGCTTATAGTCTCTCTGGGGACTGTCACTGGGCAATGGTTTGAAAGTGTTTCTGCAATAATGATATTTCCGGGGAATGAAGAGATCCTGTCGGAATTTCCACTAGTCAAAGTAATTTATTACATTTCAAATTTGTTTTTTTGAAAAACAGTTTTGAAAAATCTACAATGCACCTTTCATTTTCAAATTTTAGGAATAAAAGCATTTTGCATAACGATAGAAAATAAAGAGCAATGCACCAAGGAATGTAAGTAACGAGATGGTATCTTTTATTAAAGGGTGGTAGCTCGCTGAAGGCATTGCTCCACAGATGATTATGTTTTAAAATTGGCAACATGGGAAAAGTTACATCGAATCCAATGACACCTACTGACACTAATAACTAAGACTAATCCAGAATCCCGCTTTGGGCAAGGATGAAAGAACTGAAACATGGCTCTCATGCGGAAAGTGCGTTCGAGATTATCAGTGTCTTTTGATGCAATGAAATGCCTTTGTCCCTAACTTTTGCCTGGACCGCCCTTTCGGGTTTTCAATCCACCGGGACGCTCTTTTTTGCCTAAGCCGCCCTTTCGGGTTTTCAACTTAGCGAGCTTTTTATTAATATTTCTTTTTTTTTTCAACCCTTACTTTTGCCTAAGTCGCCTTTTGCAGGTTTTCGACTTAGCGGGTTTTTAGGCATAATATTTTCGGACTGCATCAGAATTCACGGGGTGTGCTAGTTCTTCACCATCCATTGTCGTAAGTATCATAGACCCTCCGGAGGAAATGGTCTTTACAACAAACGGGCCTTCATAATTGGGCATCCACTTTCCACGCATATCTTTGTGTACTGGCAAGATCTTTTTGAGTACGAGCTCTCCTTGACGGAACTCACGGATACGGATCTTCTTATCAAACGCTCTCTTCATCCGTTTCTGATATAATTGCCCATGGCACATGGCTGTCAAGCGCTTCTCGTCAATGAGATTCAACTGATCCAATCTGTCCTGAACCCACTCAGCTTCCTCAAGTTCAGCCTCCATTAACACTCTTAAAGAAGGTATCTCTACTTCGATGGGGAGCACGGCGTCCATTCCATATACCAGTGAGAAAGGGGTTGCCCCTGTCGAAGTTCTCACCGAGGTTCTGTATCCATGTAAAGCAAACGGTAACATCTCATGCCAATCTTTGTAAGTCACAACCATCTTTTGCAGGATCTTCTTGATATTCTTATTTGCAGCTTCAACGGCTCCATTCATCTTAGGACGGTACGGAGAAGAGTTATGGTGAGTGATCTTGAAACTATCACACAGCTCTTTCATAGTCTTATTATTCAGATTGGTGCCATTGTCAGTTATTATCCGGCTTGGGACTCCATAGCGGCAGATGATCTCTTTCCTTATGAATCGGGCAACCACTTGCTTGGTCACGTTGGCGTAGGAGGCAGCCTCTACCCACTTGGTGAAATAATCAATGGCAACAAGAATAAAACGATGACCGTTAGAAGCCTTCGGCTCGATTGCCCCAATCATGTCAATGCCCCACATAGAGAACGGCCATGGTGAAGACAACACATTCAACGGTGACGGAGGTACATGCATTTTATCAGCATAAATTTGGCACTTATGGCATTTTCTAGCGTATTGGATGCAGTCAGCTTCCATGGTTAGCCAATAATACCCAGCCCTTAACATCTTCTTGGACATAGCATAACCGTTGGCATGGGTTCCGAAGGTCCCCTCATGAATTTCCTGTAGTAACATGTCTGCTTCCCGTTTATCAACACATCTGAGCAGAACCATGTCGTGATTTCCCTTGTATAACACACCATTACTGATAAAGAATTTGGACGCCAGTCTTCTCAATGTCTTTTTGTCCAGACCAGTAGCACCATCGGGATACTCCTGCTTGACGAGGTAGTTCTTGATATCATGAAACCAAGGCTTTTCATCCACCTCAACTTCTTCGACCATCTGACAATAAGCGGGCTCAACCTTGCGCTCAATATGGATAAGAGGTGCTTCATTAACGAACTTAACTTTCCACATGGATGCTAACATGGCTAAAGCATCGGCTACGTGATTCTCGGATCTAGGAACATGCTCGAACTCTATCTCGTCAAAATACTTGATCAGCTCAATAATGTAGTCCTTATAAGGGATCAGCTTCTCATTCTTCGTCTCCCATTTGCCTTGTACCTGGTAAATAACCAAGGCTGAGTCACCACTTACTTTAAGAAGTTTGATTCGGAGGTGAATCGCCGCTTCGAGGCCGAGGATACATGCTTCATATTCTGCGACGTTGTTAGTGCACTCAAAGTACAACCTTGCTGTAAATGGTGTGAATCCACCCTTCGGGTTCATCAAAACGGCGCCTATACCATGCCCATTGAAATTTGAGGAACCATCAAACATCATCTTCCACTAAAGACCTGGTTCTGGACCTTCGCTCGGATCTGGCTCTTCACAATCTCTTTTAATCAACAAAATATCCTCATCAGGAAAATCGAGCTTAAGAGGTTCATAGTCTTCAACTGGCTGGTCTGCAAGATAATCAGATAAAATACTACCCTTAATCGCCTTCTGGGGTACATATTGGATGTCATATTCGGATAACAACATGTGCCAACGGGCTAGCCTCCCGGTTTGAGCAGGTTTTTCAAAAATATACTTGATCGGATCCATTTTAGAAATCAACAACGTGGTATGACAGACCATATATTGCCGAAGGCGCTTGGCGGCCCATGCCAATGCACAACAAGTTTTCTCCAATGGTGAGTATCTGTTTTCGCAATCGGTAAACTTCTTGCTCAGGTAATAAATCGCATGTTCCTTTTTCCCAGTCTCATCATGTTGTCCAAGCACACAACCCATAGACTTCTCGAGAACAGTAAGGTACATAAACAACGGTCTTCCAGGTACGGGCGGGATCAGAATAGGGGGATCTTGCAAATAACCCTTAATCTTCTCAAACGCTTTCTGGCAATCAGGGTTCCACTCAACTGTCTGCCCCTTGCAAAGCAACTTGAATATCGGCTCACAAGTAGCGGTCATATTAAAGATAAACCTGGAAATGTAATTCAGACGTCCCAGAAAACCCCTAACTTGCGTCTCGGTTCGCGGAGCCGGCATATCTTGAATGGCTCGGACTTTGTCAGGATCCACCTCAATCCCTCGCTGGCTAACAATGAAACCAAGCAGCTTTCCAGATCTGACACCGAAGGTACATTTTGCAGGATTCAATTTCAACTGATATTTCCTGAGTCGCTCAAACAGCTTCACCAAATGGTCTAAATGCTCCTCTTCACTCTGAGATTTGGCTATCATATCGTCCACATACACCTCAATTTCTTTGTGCATCATATCATGAAAAAGAGTGGTCATAGCACGTTGGTAAGTTGCCCCTGCATTCTTTAAACCGAAGGGCATGACTTTGTAGCAGAAGGTTCCCCAAGGAGTAATGAAAGTAGTCTTCTCTCGATCATCGGGATCCATCTTGATCTGATTATAGCCAGAGAAACCATCCATAAATGAAAACAACGCAAAACTGGCTGTATTGTCTACAAGTGTATCAATATGTGGCAGAGGGAAGTCGTCTTTCGGACTTGCTTTGTTCAGGTCCCTGTAATCCACACACATCCTAACCTTACCGTCCTTCTTGGGCACTGGCACAATGTTGGCAACCCAATCTGGATATTTCGCGACTGCCAAGAAACCTGCATCCAACTGCTTTTTAACCTCATCTCGAATCTTCAAAGCCATGTCGGGTCTCGTTCTTCGAAGCTTTTGTTTGATAGGTGGACAATCTGGCTTAAGCGGCAACTTGTGAACAACAATATCCGTGTCTAGGCCCGGCATATCTTGATACGACCACGCAAACACATCAACATACTCTTTTAACAACTCAATCAACCTCGGCCTAACCTCTGTCCCCAGCATTGCACCAATCTTGACCTCTTTCTTGTTCTCATCTGTACCGAGATTAATTAAGTCCACCTGCTCTTTATGTGGTTGAAGCTCTGTGTACTCGTACTCAATCAATCTTGTCAGTTCCGCAGGTACTTCAAAATCTTCTTCACCCTCGTCCTCAGCTTGATTGATGGGTGCATCCCAGTCAGGAGTGTCAGTAAGGTCATTGGATCCAACAAGGTTTACGATGTCTCTGCATGATGGAAGGCTTACTTAATTAAAATGCTCGAAGATATGTAAGAATGAAATGCTGTTTTTTTATTATTATTTTTTGGAAGAAAGGTTGCCAATTTCATTTTTAAAGGTGAAAACGAAAAACGCAAATGAACCAAAGTGGAATTGAACAAAATGCTTTTATTAATATCTTTTTAGAAATGAAAGGTGGCCCGACAAAACGACCCTATAGCCTTGGGCAGAGCTACAGATTTTTATTTGAAAATGTAAATGAAACTTTAAAAAACAATTACTTTGACAAAGGAAAAATAACAGGGATCTCTACGGCCTCCCAGTTGTTCAAAACTGCATCACCCTTAAACACCAGGTTGCTCAGCTCTTCAATTTCCTCACATTCACTGATGGCATTGACTTGGAAGCCTCCGCTGACAAATACTTCTTGGATAACCTTCGGACGCCCTTCGACAGTTGTGGCAGCTCCATTCTGAGTTGGTTTGTAACCCAACCCAGAGCGATCAGTCTTGGTCTTGACATCAATTACCTCTCCCCAACCTTCAGGAATGCCCCTGTCAATTGTTGATTTGGTACTCTTCAGAGATGCAAAAGATGGATTGCCCTGACCCACTGTCTCTTCGACTTCTAGCGGAACAACATTGGCGGTCTCAAGTGCTTGAAAGGAGATTTCTGAAGCATTTTCATCGGCCTCGATGTAACGGAAAGAAGACAGGTTACTGACCATCAGATCTTCCTCACCGTGTATAATAACCAACTTTCCATCGATCACGAACTTCATCTTCTGATGTAAAGTTGAGGTTACCGCCCCAGCGGCATGAATCCACGGCCTTCCGAGTAAACAACTGTAGTTGGGATTAATGTCCATGACTTGAAACGTGATATTAAAAACTTGCGGACCGATCAAGATAGGAAGCTCAACTTCCCCCATTACCGACCGGCGAGAGCCGTCGAAAGCCTTGACAACCAAAGGAGTAGGTTTCAACACAGTCTCTTTACAAGCCAACTTATCGAGAACCCTCTTGGGTAGCACATTCAGAGAAGACCCGGTGTCTATTAGCACTCTCGCTAAATTGTCTTCCTGACATTTCACCGATATATGTAAAGCACGATTATGGTTCGGACCCTCTTTCGGTAACTCTTCATTGCTGAAACTGAGGGTGTTACAGGCGGTCAAATTGGCAATCACACTATCAAACCGACTGGTGCTAATATCTTGATCCACATGTGCTTGAGTCAAAACCTTCTGCAAGGCCATCCTATGAGCGGGTGAACTCATCAACAGAGATAAAATCGAAATCTTGGAAGGAGTCTGATGGAGTTGGTCAATAACTTTATAGTCACTTTTCTTGATGATCCTCAAAAATTCGGCATCTTCATTATTCGTAACGGCTCCCTTACCTTTGTCTTTGGCAGGCTCTGGGATATTAGTGGTCTCCTTAGGTGGATCCTCATTAGAATGGGGAGTATACACACGGCCACTGCGGGTCATCCTGCTTACTTCTGCGATATTGGTCACAGTATCCTTACCCTCTTCATTTGGAATAACCTTCCCGGACTCCTTGTCAATCATCGTCACGTCATATTTCCAAGGCACAGCTTTAGGATCACTGGAAGGAAACGGACTCGGTCTTCGAATAACTATAGGCTTAGGCTGATTCACTTCAGGGATATACGACCTTGGTATATCGAACACGAGGTTGGCGGAGCCTGCCCCTGATAAATTAAACACTGGTACCTTACCCTTTGATTCAGGTCGATGGAAGACAGGCTCAACCACAGCGACTACATCTTTCTTGGCTTGGCTTGTCACTTGTAAAACACCCTCATTAATCAACCTCTGAACATCGTTCTGAACCAATACACAACCCTTGATACTGGCTTCACAACTTACGCATGCAACGTGGGAAGTATCTACCAAACCAGCTTCAAACAGTTTCGAATGGAACATCTTGAGAGGAGTCTTAATCTGTTCAACATCAAGGGCATAACCTTCTTCTGAATCAGCACCAATGGCATTGACACTCTCATGGTTAGGAAAAGGGTTCTTCTTAACATTCGGTTGAGGATCTTCAAATGACAAAATCTTCTTTTCTAATAAATCCCTGACAATGTTTTTGAGAGCATAACAATTCTCCAGATCATGGCCAGGCGCACCCTCATGAAATAAACAATGAGCGGCGGCGTTGTAATTGGCGGGTAGAGGATTAGGAGGCGGACCCAAAGCCCGAGTGGTGATGAGCCCCTGCTTGACCAAAGAGGGATACAACTCGGTGAAGGTCATCGGAATCGGCGGACAAGGCTTATACGTTTTTCTGTTCGGAACATTCTGGCGAGGAGCCGGACTCTTTGGCTGTTGAGGAGCAGGAGCGTTGGGTGCCTGTAGGTAGTTGACAGGAGGCGGATAAACAGGAGGTTGTTGCATAGGTTGATACATGGGGACCTGTTGATTGAAAGAAGGTGTAATGGCTGCCACATAGGGTTGTTGAGCATATTGGACTGGGTACCCTTGAGGTTGAGCATAACCTTGCGGATGTCGATAAAAACGTCCTCTTGGTCCACCAGAGGATATAGCATTGGTCTCACCCTCTTTCTTTTTCTGGGAGCTATACGGAGGTTTCTTCGGCTGATCCTTAGAAGCGCCATGATTATTTGTCATTTTACCACTCTTCATACCCAATTCAATCTTGACACCCACAGCAACGATGTCGGAGAAATTTGAAGTCACACTACCCACCATTCTCTCGTAAAATTCTGGACGGACTGTGTCGACAAACCAATCAGCTAACTCTTTCTCGGTCAAAGGAGGTTCTACCTGCGAAGCAGTCTCTCTCCACCATTGGGCATATTCTTTGAATGACTCAGAATTCTTTTGTGACATACTCAGCAACTGTCTTCTGTCAGGAGCCAGATCCATATTGTACTTGTAGTGTTTGATGAAAGCGTCAGATAAATCCTGGAAACTCTTAACGCGAGATTGGTCTAAAGTTAAATACCACTTGGAGGAAGCACCCTTCAAACTGTCTTGGAAGCAATGAATCATCAGTTTATCATTCTCAACATGGGCAGCCATTTTGCGATAATACATGATCAAATGACTCTTAGGACAGGTGGCACCTTCATAACGATCGAAGTTCGGAGTTTTGAACTTCGGGGGAATAACCAAACCTGAGACCAAACAAACATCCCTTGCAGCAGTCCCAAAAATTTGATCACCCTCTACCTTTTTCAATCTCTGGACGATGGTGTTCACTTCCTCACGAAGCTTATCATGTTTCTCATAACCCTCAACGTTCTCATCAAGATTATCAAAAACTGTCTCATTGAAGTACGGTTGCGCACGAGTGTGTACAACAGGTGGTGCAAAGATAGGAGCCCCCCTAGAAACTTCAGAAAACAAGGGCACGGCTTGCTGAACAGGTTGATTAATCGGAACAGTGGCTTGAGGAGGCACAAAACCGGGAGCAAGACCATAAGGTGGGTCCCTTGCTACGGTCACACTTGGTGGAGGGTCCACAGTAACGCCGGTAATCTCAGAAACAACAGTGGGCTGGGTATCCATCTTAGCATTCATGACATGTAACAATTCCATCATACGCCCCATACCCCCTCGAAGGTCTTCGAGTTCATTGCTAAGGCGATCAATCTCTTTTGCCTGATCCTCCATTCTTTTCCGAGTTTGAGCTCTGGTGTTGTATTGGTGCCGAGAACTCAGGGTGACAAAACTGGAAGGTGAGAGAACCGAGTATGAGAAATCGGGAGACACATGCAATGCAAAAGTATGATGCTAAAATGCAAATGAAGATTTCATGGAATTCAAAACATTTACTAATGTCGTGGGGTACCAAGGAAATCTTTTTCTTGTTTTTTCATTTTATATTTTTTTTTATTTATGGTATCCCGCGATATCCATTAATGATGTTTGAACTCCATGAAATACAATGCGATGAGATGCTTTATGGATGCAATGCATGAAAACACACAAAGTCCTAGGTTGAAGGCTTGCATGAGGTTCAAAGGCAAGTACCCTCCCCTGAAGTTAGATGGTTCATCCTGTCCTACAAAAGTAACCAGGTTCTAAGGGATCTCAATATCATTGATCCTTCACAAGGGTGGTTGTTCAGAAGGCAACTTACTTGCCAACATAAACCCTCCAAGTTTAAGATCTCAATGAGCGTAGTATCGAGTGTCAACCAACTTCAGTCTGCACCAAAGCCGGTTACCTCACTACTTTCTAAAGGCCAAGATGAGTTAACTAGGGTTCTAGAAGTCAGTTAGCGCATTGACAACATATGGCAGCCTCAATATTATCCTCAACTTGACTTAAGGAATATAAGCACCAGCCAAGAAGTCGCACTAACTATGGCCACCAGATCAACCGTATCGATATACGTCGTACAGTTTCCTTGGTCTATTGCCATTTACCTAAGGTACACTAGATCCGGGTGTAGGACTCATCTCACAGCACAAGGAACAGTCCCACAATCAAAGCACCAATATATACATGCAAATGAATAATAACACAGATAGTAATAAATATGAACAAGTTAGGGATAACCCTCAAAAGTAACCATTCCCCAGTGAAGTCGCCATTTTCTGTTGCGGTGGAAATAGGATAACAAACTATTAATGAGTTTGAATCGCAATTCAATTCACAACCGCTCTTTGATTTATCCGAAGGAAAAGGTCAAAAGAGGGAAAACCTATTTTTGCATCGTAAACACAATGCGGGGAAAGATCTAGGGTTCGGGGGTTGGTTAAGTTTAGGGAAGGTACTAGCACCCTAAACTTCTGTAGTACTCTACAGGAACCTTTTGTTCAGATGTTTACTATTTTGCTTTATTCATTTGCTTAAGGTATATGCACAAAAGATTAAAAGTGAGAAAGGAGACCTAAGGGGTTAATTCTAAGTTTACTCGGCAAGACATCGCATCTTGTGCCTACGTATCCTTACGGGAGTGGAATCAGAGTAATCGTAGTTCCCCTCAAAAGGGAGGTTAGAGACTTCTTGACAGTGGTCAAGGTCTCAAGGGGAATAAACGCATCTTAAGGACATGTTTACGTGGAGTGTAGAAACTCCAAATCTCTACGTTGAATTGTTAAGTTGTAATTAGGGTTAGGTTAGGTTAGGTTAGGGATTCCACGGCGGGAAACCCTAAAATGAGCGCGGCGGCTCTTTGACCTAATGCTAGGGGTAAAATTGTAATCTTGCCTGCAGCGAGGCATTTGTGAAAATTAGGTTTTGTGAGGTTGTAAGGGTTTGAAGTTGAGGACTATTGGCGCGGCGACCAAAAGCTAGACCTAACCTTCGGATGTGTGTAATGTGACAGAATAATAGTGATGAAAGTGTGAGAAATTTAAATCATACATCAGCGGAAGTTTAAATGCGGAAACGTAAATGCGATTGTTAAGATTCGCGAGGTTACAGAGGAGGAATGGTTACAATAATATGAAAATTTGAATAAAATACAACTAAATAAATAAAAGGCAACGTGGCAAGCTGCAAAGCGAACAGACAGCGTTAGTGGACAAAAACATATAAATTACCAGACAAGTTAGGAAGTGAAAATGTGAAATCATGCATATTTTTTGTAGTTTCTATTTTATGATGTAAACTTCAATTTGAATTTAAATAGGATTTTTAATATTGATAAATTTATTTACTTAAATTCTCAAAAACTATTTTAACCTAATTTTTTATTTTAAAAAATGGATTTTAATATTATGTTAGAAAATATTTTAAAAAATGGATTTTAATATTATGTTAGAAAATATTTTAACAAATCAAAAGTAATTATAATAATAAACAAAACTGAAATAAAAAAAGAAAAAGGGGAGTTGGGCCGGTAACTACATCCGGGCCCAACCGATTGCATGTGTCTCATAAACATAGAAATCCCAGAATTAGGGTTTCCAAACCCTGTGGCATCTCGCGGCGCCGTTTCTCATTTCTCTTCGTTTGCGTTCTTTCTTTGCCTTCGTCCTCTCTGATTTTCTCTCATGCTCAAACTGAAAAGAAAAACAAACACATAACAATAATGAATCAAGAGTTTACATTGCTTTTGACGGTGTTTTCTTTGAGGCGATGGTGTGAACTGAGCTTTCGGGGGAGGTTTGCCCGTCGTGGATGGAGGCGGCGTCGGTGGACCTTCCTCAATCTCTCGGTTTGTGCTTTGATGATTACTTTGTGACGAAAACTCTTCTCCTCTTTCTCTTTCGCGGCCGCTGAGGTTTTGCTCGCGATTGTTGTTCGCCCCTCTTCGTCTAGGGTTTCAACAGGGTGAGTTCGTTCCTTTTTATACTTTTTCTGGTTTTCTTTGAATGGGCTTGGATCCTAGTGACTTACGTTATATTTGGTGTTATGAGATTTGAGGAAATTGTTTGGTGATTTTATCTGATATGATTTGATTGGATTTTTTTCATGTGGATTGATTCGGTTGTGGATTTATCACTGAATTGGATTTTGAATTAATTTTGTACTTTCCTTTTCCAGATTCCTTTGTGTAACTCGAAAACCCTCTTATTTGGATATCCACTGATTTGGGTAGTTTTTTTTCTTGAATCTTTGCAGATGTGGATTTGGATAACTTGTTTGTTTCTGATGTGGATAACTGGTTTTGGATTGCTTGACCCTGTGTTGATGCCTGTATTTGGTCTACCCGTTTTGGTCTCGTAGCTGCTATTATCATGGTGACTCAATTAATTCTTGCTACCCTCGTTTTCATGCAATTTTCTGACTTGATTGAATCAATTGGATGGCCTGGTATTCCACGCGTGATTGTTGCGTGCCCTTTTTCGAACGTGAATCCTTGCTCTTTTCCTGTGATTAAACTCGTGGATTCATTTTGATGCTCAGTTTGGTGTGGTTATTCATGTCCTGCTGCTGATGAATCTTGGCCTCTTTGATATGGTTTGCAAATGTCTGTTTTTTCCTGTGATGCTTATGAACTATCTTGTTGCCTTGGTTCAAATTTCCAGCAGTTGGGTCCATCTGTGATATTTTGACAGAAGTCCTGTTTTTGTGTTTTTTCGCGATTGAGATTGTGCTTAACCTCTTGTGGGACTTGCAGATATTGATGTTGCTGATGTGCTTCCATGATGGTTTGTGAGCTGAGTTGATAGTTTGTGCTGATACACCAGTCGCCTGATGCAGTTCAGCTCTGATTCAGCCTTGGTGCTTGGGGCTGTGATGCTTTGGATTCGCAAACTGATTGCGTTGACAGGGCTATGATGTTTTATAATTGAGCCCTGAGCTTGATGCCTTGCACTGAGCTTACCTCTGACCCGCAGATGCCCTTCTGCTCCTGAATTGAGTGTTTTTGTTGCAGCTGACCTGTTTTGGCCTTAAACTCTGTTATGAATTTTGAATTTCACTGTGAGGCTTGTGGATTTGCTTATTTTTGAACTGAAATGAATGGGTTCCTATCTTTCTGAACATAAGCTTGGTTCCTCAATTCTCTGAGTTTAACTGATCTTTCTACTCTCTGATTTGGAACCGATAGGTGGCTGCGACTTTTAGGCTATGATGTTCACACTGAGCCTTGGATTCTGTACTTGAATTTTCAATGTGACTTGCTCATTTGGTTTATTACACTGCTGCTGATTGTGATTTGATGCTGAAACCGAGTTTATGCTGATGCGAATTCTGTCGTGGCTTATTTCCGTTCAGATTTGGTGTTTGATTTTCACGGGTTCGCTTGTGTGGTCCAGAGTTGATATAGCTGTGAAATTTGATTTACTTGATAGTGTCCCAAAAATTATTTACGTGATGGAATGGTGTTTTAGTTTGGCTTTGAATCGAATCCAATTACGGCAAATCAAATTGGTCCCCACTTCTTTTACTCTTTATCTCTCTCGGTTGTCCCTTAGATAAGAACAGATGTTACCTGATCTGACGCTAATGGCGCGGATCGGTAACGGGGGTAGGATGCGGCTTCGGTTGTGCCACTCCCGGCACTCGATGATGACAATGTTCTGAGAGTGTCAAAAACCACTTCTAACCTTTTTTCTATATTGTTGTTTTGCTTTGATGTGCAGGTTAGTTGAGATTCTGCGGCGAAGCTTAAAGACAGCATGAAGACCCTTAGATGTTCTTAGGATTTAGGATAGATAATGTAATCCCTTAGGATTTAGAACTTTAATGTATTTCCTTGTAACAGCACTTATAAAATGTGAAGCATTCTCCACTTCTTGTATGATGACATTTTTTATGAAATAAAATTCCCAAAATTTTGAATTTATTTATATTTTATTCTTAGTTAAAAAATATAAACATTTGTGAATAAATCCACAAGTATTTAATATTCATTAACACAGGCATAAAACATAAAACTCCGAAGTGATATTCTTATTCGCACTCGTCTCAATTGTAATCCTCATTCCATCATCTGATTAAAATGTTAACCAACCATTTCATAACCAACACCTATGAGCACCGTAATCGCAACGTTTTCAGCATCAACAGTAACACTAATCATAATTAAATTCCACTGACCAAACCGCTAAAATCTCAATATGATCAGAACTGGTGATAGGTAAATGCCTCAAAACCATAACGTATCAAATGCCTCAGATTTTTAATGACAGACCATCTTCAAGGCATCGGTAGAATTTGTATCAGATGACCAAAATACCCCTGGGACCCAATCTGCAAAACAAACACCTTCATAACTTGTTAGTGGTTAGCAAATGTACATGTGAGGCGATGTGCGAAATGACTGACTATATATAAGGGTAAAATTTGGGGTATTACAGAGGGTTTCCTTCCAATAATCAGAGTGCTTAGTGTAGCACCCTTTGGGTGATATGCGACGCACTCACTCCTACGTTTAGGATTCAGCGTGTGCGTCCCGTTTCGAACCTTTTCTCTAGTTTCGTGCAATCGAGACTCGTTTTCTCGTCGAACTACGTTTGCTCTGATCTCTCGTACCAGACGAGAGTACGTAGGCATAGGATGTGACATCCTAGCGAGCTACCTCCCTTTTTCCTTCTTCCCGTTTCCCGTTTTGCTGTAGTAGGATGAACTACAGCTGCTCTGATTTCTCTGATGAGAATATGTAGGCATAGGATGCGATATCCTAGCGAGCACACTAACAACTAACTTCTGTTTTCTCTCGCTGTTGTGCGATCGAGACCTTTACTGTTAATGACTGTTATCCCTTTCTCTTGCCCTAGCGCAATTGAGACTAGACTGTAGTTCTAAGTTCCGTAGGTTCCCATACCTTTAAAAAAAATGACATACTACGTTCGTTCTACCGCAAACAGGTAATGCATAAGTCTCCAATGGTCGAGCAACATGCACCTAACTACTAGAATGCGTACGCTAGTATCGTCAACCTTTTCTCTCACCCCCGTGTGACCAAGAACACCTTTGTTTACCCGTAGTTAGCCTGAACTACAGCATGCTCTGATTTCTCTGACGAGAATACGTAGGCACAAGACCCGGCGTCTTGGCGAGCCAATTCCCTGTAGTTTCCCGAACTACGTTGACTCTGACTTTCTCTCTTGAGAATACGTAGGCATAGAGTGTGATGCTCTATCGAGTCAGTTCCCTTCCGTTTAGACTTAGCAGCCGTAGATAGATTGTTTTTGCATCCTTTAGACAAACCAACAAGCGTGGATCCCGTAGAGTACGACGGACGTGAGGGGTGCTAATACCTTCCCCTTGCGTAACCGACTCCCGAATCCAGGATTTGGTTACGACGACCATTCCTTTCCCGTCTTTGCGTTAGGTTTACTTCGAGCGTTTCCTTTCCCTCCGTTGAGATAAATAACACACGGTGGTGACTCTTCTGTTTAGCCGGCGCCGATTTTCGCAGTAGCGACATAGGTCGACGAACAATAGTTTCTCCCTGAGAAGTTTGTCCTGCTTCCAAAGAAGTCCTCAACACCTCAAATTAAATTACATCACCTATCATCTCTCCAAGGAAGTCTCCAAAGGAAGTATGATGTAGTCTCTCCAAGAAAACGACATCTCCAACTGAGAAGTTTGCACCTGTCTGCAGTTTAGACAAATGCTACACCCAGCAAGTCTGACATCAAAACTCTACTCATCCTATGGCATCTCTCTAAAGAAGGCTCGAAGAGAAGCATGATGAAAAGCATTTTTCCATCAAATGGCCATCTCCCTAGTCAACCCCAGAGAAAAGTTTGGTGAAGAACCTCACAGATAACTTTCCTTGTCGGAAGAAGAACTTGACAAGAAGAAACTGAGACCAGTTCCATGACTGAAAACTAGGATCGAGGGGAAGTTTATTTCAAACTGAGACCAGTTTCGTGGCTGAAGACCAGGATCGAGGGGAGGTTTATTTCAAACTGAGACCAATTATGTGGCTGAAGACCAGGATTGAGAGGAGGTTTATTTCAAACTAAGACCAGTTCTATGGCTGAAAACCAAGATCGAGGGGAAGTTGTACCCTTTCCTAAGTAAGATTACTTAGTAAAAGAAGATGGATAAGAAAAATTAGGAATTTTCTACCATTCACATCCACAATCAAAATTTCGATTATTCTGATATTTAATCCTTTTTTACCTTGAATGTTCGAATGTCTTCGTCATTCATACCTTTAGTTCCAAGAAGATTAAATAGGGACATATGTCATACCCTAAATTTTGACCATAAGACTTTAAATTATTATGCAAATCATCACCACAATATAGATGTATTTTCATACCTCATTAATATTTTCAAAGATTGTTGAGTATTCACCTTAACCAAGGATTAGGGTTTTGAGCCCTCTTAGAACATTCATGCAAAGGATCAATAAAGAATTAAAATGACCATCAACTTGTCAAACCTCTCAAACATCCATGAAGGATCAAGAGGTTTCCTTCATCAAGAATCTAACACAAGATTGCTCCATTCCAAGTTAATCATGTCTCAAGACCATCAGTGTCATCAAATTAGGCTTTTGATCGACCAAGGCTTCCAAAGAGAAATTTTCATCATGAGCCAATACTTAAGCATATGATTCAAGAAGCTCAAAAGGACCTCATGAGTCCACTCATAAGTTCAAAATAGCCTCAGGGGTTGCATCTATCGAAAATTAGGAATTAGGGTTTTGACCTAATTTAATCCCTAGGTTAACTTTTGAAGTAAGGCATGATCCAAAACTTCAAGATATGCTTTAAGGACGTCAAATACATCATATTTATCCATTTGCAAGACTGAATTAATTCAAAGAACTTGATTCATAAGCAATACAAGGATTCAAATTCATCTGGACCACAAACTAGGGTTCCTGAGAAAAAGTCAACCATGCCTTTGACTTTTGACCAAAACATGATCTCAAACCTTGGGACATGATTCAAGAAACTCAAAAACACCTACAGAATCCATCCATTAGGTTCAATTTAGCCCAAGGACTTGATTTCATAAAGGATCACAAAGTTCAAGTTTCATCTAATATAAAAAGTCAACTGTGATCAAAACCAAGTTTGACTTTTGGGATTTTTTGGCAAACATGGCCTTTTTAAGTCAAGAAAAATGTTAGCTTGTTGTTGCACCCTAAATTTTTACCCCTTAGATCCTCATCATCATTTTAGGCTCATATTCATTTGATTAACTAACCTTAACCCATTTCAAGTTTATCTTTGTCAAGATGCAGATGAATCAAGGTTCCGTGCCGTCAAAAATCGAGGCTTCAATGGTTTGATCAATCAATCTTTTGGATTGATTCTCGATAAAGCAAGATCAAGGATACTATATTGGGTCCAATATGAATCCAATTTGAGGTTGTCACCCAAGGATTGAGAACAGTGCAGTTCAGGATACCCGATTAAGGTTTTCGATCAGGAAAAGTCAACTGTAGTTTGACTTTTGATTTAAAAAGGGTTCCAATGGTGGGATCATGTTCCTTGAAGTTCCTATGGCTTAGTAAAGTCTATTAAAAGTGTTTCAAAGCCTCAAAAGGTCCAGAGCATCAACAGTCGACTCGGTAGTCACCGATTGATCGTACGGTTGACCGAAAAGTTAACTCTTCAACCATAAGGAATTTGACTTCAAGATGTGAATAAAAAATGTTCCTTATGTCATATTACACCTTCCCATAAAATTTCATGACCATTGGATCAAGGGTTAGGAAGTAATTGCAAAAATCGGGAAATTAGGGTTTTGAAAGGGGCAAGACCATAACTCCTCAACCACACATCCAAATGAAGTGGTTCAAAGCTCATTGGAAAGCTCTTGACAATTCCTACAAAAGTCCCAAAGTGTTCCATGGTCAAAAAATGCATAGATTTGGAGTTATGACCAAATTCATTTTAAGAAGGGAAATGACTTAGGAAAATTTTTAAGTTATTTGGTCTCTTAAGTATGATTTTTCAGCAACTTGGAGGGGTTTTTCAACCTAGTTCCATCTAGAATTTGAAAATCTCAAGAACATGAAAGTTGTAGAGCTACTTGAGGGCTTTCTAAAATGTGGTAGAACTCCTCAATAGCCTTTGTGAGCAGAAAGTTATGGATCATAGAAGTTGGGGCTGCCACACTTGAAGTCACCACTTCAACTCTTTCCAAAATTCAAAATTCATCAACTTGGGCCACCCTCAGCCATTGGATCATGTTCTATTCTGATAATGTGAAGCCTAGATGAAGCAAAAACCAGAAGAAAGGAAGTATTGATGGGTTTTTGCAACTTGGAGCAAGTGGCCAATATAATAATCATTAAAAGACTATGAAAGAGAAACTTTTTCAAAGATTTGGGCAGCTGCAGTCCCCTACCCTCCTAGCTTCACTTCAGTCATCTCATCCCTCCTATCTCACTTAATGTTTTACTCAGCATATGCTCAAAAGACTGATGTATAGAGCTGCCCCTTGATCTTGGCAAGATCTCATTCAAAATCTCCCTCCAAAATATGGAAAAACCAAGGCTGCCCTCACCTTCATTTTCCCTATAAATAGAGACCTTTCTCTATGTTACAAACCACACCAGAGCTATCAAGAGCACACAAGAAACTCACAGCTCTCTCATTCCTATCCTTGCTTGAAATTGCTTGAGTTCTCAAAAATCACAAAAATCACCATTTTCCACTTTTCATGCTAGTTCTTTTTCCAAACATCAAAACACTTCAAAGACCATCTATACATCCTTAAAATGGCCATTTGAAACTATTCCCACCATCACTTTCATCAAAAAAACTCATCAATCTAAAAGTCAACCTTCATACCTTCACATTTTGACTTTTATGCACTTTGGAAGCCAAGTCTCTACTTAAGGCATTTCCTACCACCTCAACACTCCCAACACCTCATATATATCATAATTCAACTGTCCAAAGTCTCAAAAACCAGTTGGGAAGCTCATTACTCAAACTGTCTTAAAGGATTACTTATTGCTTCAAGAGGAAGAAAACTCTAAATCTGTGCCAAAGAAGAAGATATCTGGGTTTCTTTGCTTTTTAGCTTGCTCAAGAAGGTCTACAAGAGGTATGTAATGCTCAATCTCCTCATTATACATACATTGTCATGTTTTGTAATTTTGGAGCTTGTGAAAACCATAACCATGTTGTCCCAAATTGGCTCTTTGTCAAGAGCTTATGTTTTATGGCTATGATATTGCTTTTGTTAAAGCACATTATTCATGAGTGATGTGTTGATTATATGTTGCCAATAGTGAACTTTGTATGTTGTTTACATTTGTTTTGAGGATTTTGTCCATAAGAGTAGTTTTGGAGGCTTTAGTATGAAATGTTATTGCCTTGCCCATAGGTCATGTATGAACCTAGAGAGACTTGTATTTCACAACTGTGATGTTAGTTACCATACCATATTTATGAATATTGTGACAAAGTGTTAGGTTCCTAGAATAATTGCTGATGTGACTGATTCTAGTTGTGCCTAGATGTTATGTGTCTGCTTGTGTTGCCTTAAAATTGTTTAACTTGCATCTGTTGGTTTGAAAAAATAACATCCAGGTTGTCATTATGAAAACTCCATTGGTTGTCATCATGATTTACTCATATGCAGGATTTGTAGAATTTGTGGACTGTGTGTTTGTTGCTTTGTAGCTGTTTTCAATTAATTTAACCATGACTGACTGTGAATATGACTTCCATGTATACTTCATGAATGTGCACACCATAACCTGAGTTGTTCATACACTTGCCATGACCATACTGTTAGATCCCAATTAGGTTAGTTATTTGACTTCTTTTTAGTAGTATTTTTAATCATTTTTTATCTAATAGTATTTGATTTAGTGGTCAAATTTGTTTACTTTCATTTTGATGTGATCCAAGTGAATGGTGTGTGTAATATTGCTGTTAGTGTGCAGGATTGACACTAAGAAGAGCACCTTGGGAGACAAGACAAATCAGCTTGGAGAATGTTGCAAATCAAGGCATTCTCCTGGCGAAGCTCAGCGAGTTCCAGCGAATGTTCGCCCGGCGAGTGTTGGCGAGCTGGAGCAAATAATTCAGAATTAACTCCCAGACTCAAATGATAGGAAGTTCGCCAGGCGAAGGTACCAGCGAAGCTTCGCTACCTTTCGCCTGGCGAAGGTGCTGGCGAAGAAGTGGTAGCTTTCCTCATGCAGATTCCAGTAGCAAAACCACCCAAAGTTTGCCTGGCGAGTGAGGCCAGCGAATGTTCGCCTGGCGAGTGATTCGTTCGCCTGGCGAATACACAATACCTCAGAGGGCAGTTTGCTAACCTGAGGCACTTTGAAGTGCCAAGTTTTACCTGGTTCGCCTGGCGAAGGTCATGGTTCGCCTGGCGAATGTGTGCTGACAGCACATCTTTTGTACTTTGTTAGTTGCTTTATGTAGCCCATACTTGGCATTTTTTGGTGAGAATTATCTTGGAACATTACAAGAGAGCTAAAGAACCCTAAAAAAATTAGTTCTTCTTCATTTTTACTGATTTTCTGCAATCAAGGAGAAGTGGAATCACATCCTTCATCGATTCTTCGAAGTGGATGTTCTTCATCTTCTCCATTTTCTTATACTTCAAGCTACCATGAAAATGAGTAGCTAAGTTCATTTTGTTGTCAAGGTTAGATGTAGGTAATCATCTAACTTTGTATGTGTATGGATGATCTTCATTTGTAAACTCTTGGATGATTAATATATGTTGAAAACCTTGTTTCATTTACAATCTTTTGTGTTGGTTAATGATTGAGAAATATTTCCCAACTCTTGACCTAGGTTTTCATCCTTTTCTTTTCTTAAGCTTTAAAGTTGTCATTTTGATAGATTGTGTGAGAGATCAACAATGGATCAAAATGGTAAACATCACAATATGAGTTATAGATAATCATATTGAGAGGATATTGTGAATTGTTGATCATTAAAAAGAGTTTATGAAATGTTGATTGAAATTATGCATGCAAAGTGATTATCGAAACCTAACTTTGGCAATGTTTATTCAAACCGACAAACCCTAATTTTTTACCGTTGTTTATAAGACCTTATTGGATGCTACAACGGGAGGTTCTCTGATGTCAAAAAGTGCCGATGATGCTACCGCAATAATTGATAAGATGGCACTTAATGATCACCAAGGGAACCATAACCGAGGGGTAGCTCAAAGAAAGCCGGGTGTGCTTGAGTTAGGGACGAATGATGCAATTCTTGCCCAAAACAAGCTTATCTCACAACAAGTGGAACTTCTAACTCAACAAATCAAAGAGTTAAAGGAACCGTCAAAAGCTAAACAAATAGCTTGTTGCGAGCTTTGTTAGGGCGAACATGACACTGGATTTTGTCCGCCTCCCGGATTTGAAGAAGTTAACTACATGGCTAATCAACGAGATTATCAACAAAGGCAACCACAACAACAACCATACCAACATCCTCATCAACAACAACAACAAAACTATCAAGGGTACCAACCTAGAGGTAACTACCACAATAACCAAGGTTATGGGGGTAGTAACTCTGGCCGTCAAAATCCGTATATACCTCAACAACCGCCGGTTGCAACTTCTAAGCTAGAAGATACATTAACGCAATTCATGCAAATGTCTATGGAAAATCAAAAAAGCAATGACGCGGCGATAAAAAATCTTGAGACTCAAGTTGGTCAACTCGCTAAGCAATTAGCGGAACAACAAGCCGGACCATCTTTCTCGGCAAACACGCAAACAAATCCGAAGGAACATTGTAAGGTGATTAAGACGAGAAGTGGGAAGGAGTTGGTTGACGAGAGTGAAAAAAGAAAGGTAGAGAAAAACATTGATGAAAAACTTGATGGTGAAGTTGGTGAATGGAGTGAGGAGGAAGTAGAAAATAAAGAAAAAAATGGTGAAGTTGAAAAAGAAAAAGTGGTAGAAGTTGAAAACAAAACAAATGGTGTAGTTGAAAATAATGAAAGTGAAAAAGTGAAGGTGGATGAAGTGAAGAAGAAAAGAGAAAGAAACACTAGAGCATCTAGAGGGAAGGAGGTAGTGAGCACTACTCCAGTTCAAAATTTACCTTATCCTCATGCTCCATCGAGGAGAGAAAATGAACGGCACTACGCCCGGTTCATGGACATTTTTAAACAATTGCAAATCAATATTCCGTTCGCCGAAGCTTTAGAACAAATGCCGAAGTATGCCAAATTCATGAAGGACATACTTACAAAGAAGCGGAGGTATACGGAGCCGGAAACAATAGTGCTTGATGCAAGTTGTAGCGCTATCATTCAACGTACTCTACCAAGAAAGGAAGTTGATCCGGGGAGAGTTACATTGCCGGTTACCATTGGTGACGTTTATGTTGGAAAGGGATTAATCGATTTGGGGTCAAGCATAAATCTTATTCCTTTGTCTATAGTGAAAAAGCTTGGTAACATTGAGATTAAAGCCATCCGAATGACGTTACAATTAGCCGATAAGTCTACTACTCATCCTCATGGAGTAGCTCAAGATGTGTTGGTAAAAGTGGACAAGTTTTTCTTCCCGGTGGATTTTATTGTTATTGACATGGAGGAGGACGATGATGCGCCTCTAATTCTTGGAAGACCTTTCATGAAAACCGCTCGGATGATGATTGACGTAGACGACGGTTTAATGAAGGTGAGAGTACAAAACGAAGAGGTCACTTTTGACCTTTTTGAAGCAATGAAGCACTCAAATGACAAGCGTGATAGTTTCCGGATTGATGTAATTGAAGAGGCCTCCTTTGAAGTTGCAAAACATGTTCATGACATAACCTCCATGGAGCTAGCCCTTAATGACTCCTTCGAAGTTTTCACTTTTGAGGAAGAAGAAGCTCTTGATAAATGTTTAAGAGAACTCGATAGTCTTACGGAGTTACAACCATGGGAAGTAGAGGAAGAAGTCTTGAAAAAGGAAGTCACGGATGAAAAACCAATAATTGAATTAAAGGAGTTACCAAACAATTTGAAGTATACATTTCTAGATGAAACCGAAGAGAAGCCGGTTATCATTAGCAACCTCTTGTCAAAGAATGAAGAATCCCTTTTAATTGATGTGTTAAAAAATAACAAAGAAGCGATGGGGTGGACTCTTTCCGATCTTAAGGGAATTAGTCCTTCTTATTGTATGCACAAAATTTTAATGGAGGAGGATTTCAAGCCAGTGGCTCAACCGCAACGCCGCCTCCCCTATGATTTCAGATCTCTGACATCAGTCAACAAACCCAAATTCTCTTCTTTGATAATGGCGTTCACTCCGCCTCCCCTATGATTCGTCATAGGATTCTTCGTGACATTTGGCACATTATCGGAGAAGTTGATGATCTTGGCATCCACCATGTCCTGCACCTTATGCTTGAAGGATTTGTAGTTCTCTATTGTGTGGCCTGGTGCCCCTGAATGAAACTCACAAGTGGCATTCGCGTCGTACCCTGGCGGAGGTGCCCCTGTCAAGGGAGCCAGCATCCTCTTCTGGATCAACTGTAGCAGAAGCAAAGTCTGTAACAGTTGCGCGTACGACATGGGCGGCGTCTCGAAGTGACGGTTCGCCAAAGGTGTCCGACTCTGGACTTTCTGTATCCCTGTTGATTCGGTTGCTGCTGCTGCGGAGCTGCCGGGATATTTATACTGGCCACCTGCTGGTGAGGATCTTTACCCTTTCTTCGAGCGTTGGTCACAGCGCTCGCTTCTCCTTCCCGTCTTTTGCCAGCATAAGGTTTCTTTCCGCCTCCCCCAGCTGAGGATGACTCACCTTGAATTTTCCCAATCTTGATCCCATTTTCGACGTGCTCACCCGTGATAATGAGATCTGAGAACGTCCCAGACATACCGCTGACTAACTTCTCATAGTAAACCCCTGGGAGGGTGGCTACAAACATCTGCACGAGCTCGCGTTCAACCATCGGCGGCTGAACCCTAGCCGCCAACTCACGCCACCGCTAGGCGTACTCCTTAAACCCTTCATTGTTCCTCTGCGACAGATTCTGCAACCGGACTCGGTTCGGGGCCAAGTCGCTATTGTATTGGTAGTGGTGCACAAATGCTTCAGCAAGATCCTTCCATGTGCGCACACTAGTGGGCTCCAGACCCATGTACCACTCGAGGGATGGCCCGGAAAGGCTGTCTTGGAAGAAGTGCATCAGCAACTTCTCATCCTCAGAATGAGCAGACATTTTCCTGTAGTACGATCTCAGGTGGACACGAGGTCAAGTGGTGCCCTTATATTTTTCAAAATCAGGTACCTTGAACTTAGGAGGCACCTTGAAATCAGCAATTAATCCCAACTTGGACATATCAACGCCCAAAGTATTCTGATTCTGGATATCTCTCATCTTGTCTTCAAGTGCCTTGAATCTAAGTCGTGCTTCAGCATTCAGCTCCCCTTCAGCACCTCTCTGAGAGAACACATCGTCCTAACGATCCTCTAGCCATGGTTGGGGCACAAACAGATTCCTGACACCCGCATTGCCGTTGCCCAGCCCAACATTGACATTAGCTCCCAGACTCCCATTACCGACGCCCGTCGTATTGAGTCCAATGTTGGTCATCACATTTCCGTTAGCACTGCCGTTTCCCCCGGCCACGGGGACACCATTCTGCGGAGTTTCAACTGGTGGAGGAGTAGGCACAGTCCCCCCGTGGAGTACGCCGTTGCTATCAACCCTCGAAATCAAGGGCTGAACCAAAGTTCTGAGCTGCTCCTGGCCATTAGCGACCGCTTGCATGAGCTACATGAAGCGATCCATCCTTTCGCGGAGTTCCTGGACATTAGTTTGCACTTGCTCCATGATCCTGGTTTGATTAGCTCTAGTCGGATAGCGGTGAATAGGTCTTTGATCAATCCTGGAACCACCTGTCACAACCTGTTAAACACAAAAGGGTTAGGAAAAACAACAAAATGCTCGTTATGCAAATGCTTCATGCAAATGCAAACGTGTGTCTGTGCTTTAGGGAGATTTCCCCCGATCCTAGTGCCTGAGTTCCAGTGCTGATAATAAGAAGAAGTCCGAGTCCAATCATGGAAATAACAATCTCATATATAAAGCAAGCCTATCAAGTCAATACACAACATCAGCGAGTACAAAATGAATCAACAGCGTGACCTCAGCCAACAAGCCTGGTGATGGTCAGCATACAATAATGATCAAAACAAAAGGAATACAAATAGTCAAGTACGGCCACGGGCGCGATACTCTTCTAACAACTCCTTCGTTTCTGGATGATCAGGCAGAGTGAGTAACCCCTCGACGAGTAATTCCCTCTGCACAATGGTGTACTGAAGTCCTTCAACCGAACCTTCCCATGCTCCTTCGCCGAAACAATCTTCTAACTTCCACTTCTTGGACTCAAACTTCAGTTTGCGCTCCTTCAGGTTAGCTAGAGCTTTGTTGAGCTGGCCTTCGGCGGCGTATCTGCGAGCGATTTCTTCATCAAACCTCTTCTCACTATCCTTCACTTGGGCCTCTAGCTTGGAGATCTGTAGCATCAGCTTATCCTCCCGCTCTTTCCTAGTGGCCAGGGAAGCCTTCCAGTGTTGGTTGAACTTGGATATCCTCAAATATGCTTCGTCCAAGTGCTTCTTCTTCGTAGCCAGTACGTCGTTGACAGCTTTGAAGTCTTGACCCATGCGCTCACGCTCGGCTATCTGCTTAGTCAGGTCTGTACCTAGCTGGTTCACCAGCTCTGTCTGCCTTTTGAAGGAATGAACACCTTCGTTCCTCTCGCTTCGGAGCTGAGCCAACTCTTTCTCCAGTTCCTCATTCGCCCGCTTCAATTCATCTCGCTCAGCTAACACCTGATTATGCTGCTGAATGGGCACAGTAGTAGGCTCTGCAATCATTGGGGGGCTTTCTGGCTTGGCATGAGGAAACGGCATCCCTATAGCATCTGCTCTGGCTCTGATCCAAGTCACATACGGAGGGTAGGCTTGATTGTTGCTTCTCCCCAGCAATGGTCTTCCTCGCTTACTGATACCATTCCAGGCGCGCTGAAGCTTGGATAACAGATCCCCCTCTAGAAGACCAGTGAGGTACAGAGATTCCTGCACCTCTTCATCCTTCGGCGGAGCTCTCAAAGCATACGCGAACTGTCGGACCAGCAACGACGGATTGTAGTTTATACAGCCTTTCCTGCCTATCAAAGGCACGTTCGGAAACCCGCTGCAGCTGAAGATCACCTCAGTACCCAGCCTATCTCTGTCAAACCAGTCGATATCCTCTGCAGATAAGCTCATCAGACGCTCGGACCACTCAGTTGTGGCTGCAGACGAAACAAAAGGGCCCCTCTTCAGCAGATGACTATCAAGCCATTTATAAAGCAATTGTACACAGCATGAGACATTCTTGCCCCTCCTGTTCTCGTTTTTGTAGTGGATATAATGGTAGACATCTCCTATCAAAGTAGGGACTGGATTCCCTGAAGCAAAGATATGAAATGCGTCAAAGTCTACAAAATCGGGCATATTGGGGAACAGAATGATGCCATATATGCACAAAGCGAGGATGGCATTGAACGCGACCCAACATCCGTCTTTGGCGCACTGCTGAGCCTTTCCCACTAAGAACTGCAAGGAGAACCCAGGAACCTTGTTCCAACTAGTCAATACCAACTCGGAGGCATCCAGATGAAGTGAAGGAGCTAGACTGGACAGATCAGGCTCAGCATCCATATGAACAAAAGGCATCTGCCTCTTGATAGCCACACCTAACAAATCAGCATATTCCTCCAGCGTAGGTGCGAGAACAAAACCCTGAAAAGTGAAACATCTCAACGGAGGGTCGTAGAACTGCAGCAGAGCGTGCAACCCATTCAACTCGAACACAGAAGGTTTACGAACCAAACTGAGCAATTTGCCGTATGATTTTCTAAACTCATCTCTCACAGAATCATCTGCTAAAGCTATCAAACCAGTCAACTTAACCACATCAGGGGCAGGGAACTTGTAAGCCACGGTCTTCCTCAGAGAGCCCATAACAATACAATAGGAGGCAAGAAATCCTGGATCGGGGAAAACGGTACCTGCAACACAGACACACGTTAATGAAATGCAAATGAGTATGCGAACTAATGCAAAATGCAATCATGCAACAGGAGATCAAGGCAACTGTGCTGTGGAGATTCTGTATCAACAAAACCATAACGCTGCTCTATCAAGAACAACCACTGATAAGAAGAAAACCCTGGTGTAGGACCACAAATCTGCTCTGTCAAGAACAACCATCTGATAGGGCCATAGACATAGGACCATAATTCTGCTCTGTCAAGAACAACCATCTGATAGGGCCATAGACATAGGACCATAATTCTGCTCTGTCAAGAACAAATGTCTGATAATAAGGACCTCTGATACAGGACCAAGAAACTGCTCTATCAAGAACAAACATACATCTGCTGATGAGGTCTTCAGACCCCAATCATAAATCTGCTCTGTCAAGAACAAACAACTGATGACCAAAACTCTGCTCTATTAAGAACAAACATCTGGTAATAAAACTCTACTCTATCAAGAACAAAACATCTGATAATGGGATCTTCAGACCCCAGTCATAAACCTGCTCTGTCAAGAACAAATACACATCCGCTGATGAGATCCTCTGATCAAAACTTGCTCTATCAAGAACAAATACACATCTGATGATAAGATCCTCTGATCAAAACCTGCTCTATCAAGAACAAATACACATCTGATGATAAGATCCTCTGATCAAAACCTGCTCTATCAAGAACAATCATATATGCAGATGAGATCCTCAGATCCCAACAAAACTGATCCACTGTCAAGAAAACCAAGCGGTCTGAAGGTCGAAGTTTCCTGCAATAAACCCAACCCTGCTCACAGGTATGGACCTAAACTGGCTCAAGTTCGGCATCCTATGCGTTCATCAGCGTCACAGACATTCAAGAGGGGTGATACGATACCCAGAAGGTGTGGCATCACCAGCTCATGAAGCGGCCTCACTCGGCTGAATCACAAATGATCGGTCCCCAGAGTCGACAATCCTCCAAACCAGCAACCGTCTCAACCCAAAAGGTTGAAAGAAAAGCCAACCGGGAGAACCACGTCTGAGCGTGGATTTCATGAGACACTAGTGCCTTCAAAGCAAGCACGCGCCCACTAATTTCCACAACTAATGTTATGTTCACTAAAGCCTGGGTCTGGCTTCTCACTCATCAGAATGCCCCTCCCACAACATCACAGATAATCATATCATACTGAACATAAAATGCGGGAAATAAAATGCGAGAGATAAAATGCGATAAATAAACACAACCCAACAAGTAATCATACAAGCGCTAGGATTGACTCTCATAGGGAACCGGCGAACCAGAGATTCTAGGTTCGGTCCCTAGCAGAGTCGCCAGCTGTCGCTTTTGCGAAAATAAGGTGCCGGCACAACAGAAGAGTCGCCACCTTTTGTTATTTATCCCTCGGAGCGGGAAAGGAAACGATCGGAAAAACCTAACGAAAAAGGGTAAGACAAGTTCGTCGCAACCATTGTCTGGGTTCGGGAGTCGGTTACGCAAGGGGAAGGTATTAGCACCCCTCACGTCCGTCGTATTCGACGGGATCCACGCTTGTTGTGTTTACTGGACGAGTTTGTTCATCTATCTACCTATCAAGGCTGGCTTAAACAGAAAAGTAAATGACTCGGCAAAGCGTCGCACTTTATGCCTACGTATTCTCGTCAGAGAACGAGAAATCAGAGTCAACGTAGTTCGACCTACGGCGGGAAACGGGGAAGGTGGCTCGCCAATACATCAGTATTATGCCTACGTACTCTCAACAGGTATGAGAGATCAGAGCTTACGTAGTTCGGGACACTACGGATTATTTTTTGTCTTTTACGGAAGAAGTGTTTTTTATTGTGTTTGCAATTTCAATCGCACTAAAGACTATGACCTGAGAGTGAATGCGTCGCATGTCACCCAAAGGGTACCATACTAAACATCCAGACTGTGGAAAAGAAACTCCCCCACAATCCTTTCTCAGATAGCTTAAGGCTCATAACGTACGAAAGAAATCATTCATGATTACTGTAGCTTAAGCTGTTTTGAGATGAGAAGAGAGCAGGCTCAACTAGGAGGGAGACTATCAAGTCCTACTGTTGTCATGCCAAGGATTCATCCTATGGTTGAGGTTTGAAACAGGGAACTCCTAGAAGTTATCATGCATAGGTTTCAACCTAAAGTTCTATCATCACTTCCTTATCAAAGGAAATGAGAGTCCTAAGGGATCATGTCAATGATACACAGAAACAGATAAAGCATCAGCTTAAACAGTAAACAGTAATACGGTAAAATGCATGCAATGCAAGTGAGGGAGGAAATGTGTGTGGGGCATTAGCCTCCACAAGCTAATCTCAACCTCAAGCCAGAATGAATAACAGTAATCATACTGAAATAAAACATGTTGTCAAGCAAAATACAGTAAACTGCAATCATACAGAAGAAATAGAATGCTATCAAGCAAAACAAACCACATGGGCAAGGGAGCAGGGCTCTACCGAATACCCGCAAGCAAAGCCACACAGTAACAGTACAAGCAGAGGGAGAAACTCAACCTCTAGTGCAATCATGCTCCTAGATTAAAGCTATTCTAGATATGGACTTATTCTAATGCATCAAGCAAGTCAAACAAGGCACATCAATACAGAAAAGAAACAAAGAAGAAAGCAGATCAACTCCTCTCTCAACTCCAAGCTTCAGCTCTTCTAACAGCAACTCAGTCTTCAAACCTCCATCACTCTTGACAGATATCCATTTGCTTCTCCAGGTTTCAACCCTTCAACATAAGTTTCAACTTATCCTCCTTCTCCCCAAGCTTCAGCTCTTCAGTCAGTTCCACCTTCAGGCTTCACTCTTAACCACAAGTATCAACTTGATTCCTTCAGGATCTCCAAGCTTCAAAGTAAGTATCAACTCATCCTTTGCTCTTCAAGCTTCAGCTCTTCAGTTAATCTCAATTGCTTAGAAGTGTCAACTTCATCCTTCAATCTTTCCCAAGCCTCAGCTCTTCATTCAATTTTTACTGGATCTTCAAGTATCAACTTGATCTTCTGGCCCTTCAAGCTTCAACTGAAATGGCAATGCTCAAGGAATCATCCTCTTCCATACTCTTCAATGAACTCTTCATCTTCACACTCAAGCCCAACATCTCTCAAGATACTCAAAACAGGAGGAATCACTTAACTGGATAAGCTAGGATGTTAAATTGCTTACTGACCACCAAAGGTGACCTATAAGGGTTTAACATCAAAGGAATGGTTCCCTCAAAGGTTCTACCTCCTAGGCACCATCACTTATCCCTCCAAAGGAGGGAGGTGAATACCATGGAAGGACCTTGGATCATAGGGAAGAATGGAGGTGAAAGATACCATCCATGTTTAAGAAAGGAATCAACTAAGTCTAAGCTCTTCCTAATCCCTAACCCTAAAACAACAACAAAACAAACAAGACTTCAAGCTCTCAAGCCCCTTCTTTAATCTCCAAGTCTTCTAATATGCTCCTCCATTCTCCTCAAAGCAAGACCAAGCCCACCAAGCCAAGCAAAAACCCACAAAGCAAGGCAAACAAAAATACAAGCCCACAAGGGCAACACAAACAACAATCAACTACAAAAATCAATTAAAAATAGTATACTATCATATTAAAATCTAATATAATTTCTAGGGGATCCTATATACCTACCCTTAATACCCTATATGTCCCAATATCTAACTTGACCTAGAAACCTAAAATTCTAGTGTTATTGTGGACCTATGTTAAGGATTGACCTAAATCTACACAACCTAAAGTCATCTAACCAAAACTAATCCAAAATTAATCACAAAATTATGGAATAAATCCAGAGGGGAGCTAAAGTCCTAATCTAACTATCCTAAAAAGAATGGCCTAAAAATTCAAAGGCAACTAGCTAAACAAAATTCTACAAGTCTATGCATCAACATAAAAGGAATTAAAATGCTATTAAAAGAGAAAATACACAAAAATTATTAAAAATGCATGAAATGCAAATATTTTTATTTTATAATTTTCTAGACATTAACATGAAATGGGAGAAAAAAATCTCCATGCAAAAATCATTATTTTTCTATTTAATATGATTTTTCAAAGATTAAAGTAAAATGGAGAAAAAGAAATTAAAATGAGAAATGATTGGTGCAGATAGCAATTACATTTAGTTCAATATCCAGATGGGCTTAAAACGGGGGTGGGGTTATCAATGCACGCCAGGCCCAATTTTCATTAGAAAATTAATTCAGAAATTATAAAGAAAAAGAAAAAGGAACGGTGCATTAAGTAACAAAAACCAGTTCAAAATCTCACTGGGCCATGAATGGGGGTGGGGTTATCAAACTCATCACTTAAGCCCAAAACGAATTTAAATGAAACGCCGCGTTTCATTGCATCTTCAGATTTCCCTCTTCAAATAAGATTAAATCACAACCTTTGGATCTCCACTCAGTCAACGAGTCTTGCCTCATCCAACGGCCACGTCTTCATCTTCTTCCTCCAGCTAGGGTTCAAATGAGGAAGCCATGGAAACAGAGCTTCAAGCTCAAGCTTCACCACAATCGTATCTCCTCAAATCTCAACCAAAATTCATGGTTCAAAACCCTAATCCATTCTAAATTCCATGCTGATCACAACCATGGCCTTAAAATCGATTGAATCATCCCCAATCTCTAAACCCGATCCAATATCAAAAATATACTCAAACTTCAATTCTAACAATTCTTGAAATTAATTGGCTCAGAATGATCACCACCTCACACTGGTTAAATCTTGATATCAAACTCACATTATATCTCATCATACATCGTGTTCTTGGTCCAAACAAAAATGGTGTCATCAACTCAAACTTCACCAATTGATCTCAAACTTCCCAGAATCCATCTCCTACTTGTCTCTAACCATTCTAACCTAACAATTCTACCTAATCATGCATAAATTATGGTGTAGAAGAAAAGTTACTAACCTGTCAAATCGTGATCAACATAGGGTAAACCTTCACTTCAACCTCCCAAACTCTTCAGAAACCTTACTTGATTGATGATAAAGCTTCTGTTTGCAAAAGATTTGATCAAGAAAGCCTGAATCTCCAAACCCGATTGTGACTTGCAACCTTCAAAATCCAAAAGCTATCTCCTCAATTCTCCAAGATCTTGCCCTCAATTTGGTATGCACACATTCAGTGTGATCAACGAAATGTGTTTGGATTGAAAGAATCAATGGAAATGGATCAGAATGTGGAATTTGATTTCAACTTGCAATGGAAGCAATTGAAATGGCTATCTCACTCTCCTCTCTAATCTCTCACCAACCTTGCATCTGAGCAAGTTCTAATCCATATATAGAATGCATTGGACCTCTCTAGATCCTTCTGGAATCATCCAATGAGAATTTGGGATTCTCATGTCATGAGTTTATGATTTCATCTCATCTCATGCATCATCTCATGCCATGCCCCTTGCAGCAACTTATCCTGACCTGAAAATCTCCCTAGATGAGATATATGATGTGTTAAGACACTTTACTAGCTCATACATTGCCTTTCCTTATGTTTTGCATTTGTACCTTAGTATGCAAGCAACCATTTTCCAAAGCAAGTCCATGATCTAGGCCTCAATTAAAAAATGTGGCCGAACCATTGTTTCTAAAATGCTTTTTAGAGTCAAAATGACCTATTATATGCCATGGTTTGGATGTGTAACTTGGAAATTTCAATTTCCAACTTCAACTTATTTAACTTATGCCTCCATTTTAGGTCATTTTTATCACTTTTTGCTACAAGCCTTTTCAACATCTCATGACCTCCCTACTAGCCTTAAAACATCATTTTAAGCAAGTTTGATGTTGAAGAGTTTTCCATTTGAAGCTTGGAAATAGGAGTTATGGCCTTATGCTTGAAATGACCTATAATCTCCAAATGACCAAAATGCCCTTGACTTGTCAAAGCCATAACTTGAGTTCTACAAATCCTATCAAGGACTTATAATACTCTATAGAAAGCTAAGAAGATAAGGAACAACATTCATGTTAACCAAAAGTTCATAGGAATCATCCTTCTTTGGAAAAAGTTGGATGCAAGTTGGGTGACTTTCAAGGCCCTAGATTCACATACCTCAGATGACCTGTAACTTGTCAAAGTCATAACTTGAGCTCTACAAATCCTATCAAGGACTTCTAGTACTCAAATTAAAGCTAAGATAAATCTCTACAACATTCATGTTGGGGGTAAGATGAGATGACAAACATATCTTGAGCTAAACAGCCTTGAAGATAAGGGTCAAACTAGGGGATTTCACACTGTCAAGCCTTAGAAACCCTAGCTTGAAACTTCTCAAACTCTTCAATCATGATGATTTGATCTTGGAATCATCCTTATATAATCTCAATGCATCAATCCATGATCACATGGCTCTTGGATTAGGTCTCAACCCTCTCCAAATCATCAGTTGACCTAGGGTTGACCCAGTCAAACCCTAACTGCACCACTCATGGCTGAGTCTTCTTATTCTTGTACAATGGCCTCTCTAGGCTTCATGATGGCTTTCAAGACATCTCATAAGATCTCTCAAAGCTTCAAGTCCATCCTCATAGCTTCAGAATCATCTGAGGAGCTCCCACAACTCTCAAGTTAGGAGACACACAACCTTGGTTTCAACCAATCTCTCTAAGGATCTTCTCACTTCTCTGACAAGGATATCAACCCTTGAACACTTGAATAACCTTCTTGGCTAGCTTCAAACTCTTGATTGGTACTCTTGATTGGTACTCATACCTCTTGATGAACACAAGATAGGTAAATAAATGTTGGTCAAATTTTGGGGTGCAATAGAAGGGAATCAGAAGCTTTCTGGGTCACGCCGGTTTCTACCGGCGATTCATCAAAGACTTCTCAAAGGTGGCTAGACCTTTGAGTAATTTGCTTGCCAAAGACCAGGTATTTCTCCTAACTGATGAATGTTTAAAAGCCTTTTAGATTTTGAAAGAGAAATTGGTCACCGCTCTAATCATAGTTGCTCCGAATTGGAACTTAAATTTTGAATTAATGTGTGATGCTAGCGACTATGCTATTGGAGCAGTGCTAGGCCAACGAAAAGACAAAAATTTTCATACCATACACTATGCTAGCAAAGTGCTTAATGAGGCCCAAGTTAATTATGCCACTACGGAAAAAGAATTGCTAGCAATAGTGTATGCTCTTGAGAAATTTCGGTCATATCTCATTGGCTCAAAAGTTATTGTTTACACCGACCATGCGGTGATAAAATATCTGCTAACCAAGCCGGACTCTAAGCAAAGGCTTATCCGGTGGATCCTTTTGTTGCAAGAATTTGATGTAGAAGTTAAAGACAAAAAAGGATCCGAAAATGTGGTAGCAGATCATTTGTCTCGTCTTATCAATGATGAGGTGACTACCTTAGAAAAGGACATTCGAGAAGAGTTTCCTGATGAAAAACTCTTTAAAGTGCAAGTGAGATCGTGGTTTGCGGATTTTGCAAACCACAAGGCGAGTGGTTTTGTGCCGCTCGACTTAACTCCAAATCAAAAGAGGAAATTCCTCTCGGATGCCAAATACTATGTGTGGGATGACCCTTACTTGTTTAAATTGGGAGGTGATAATTTGTTGAGAAGGTGTGTTACGGGGGATGAGGCCCAAAGAATTCTATGGCACTGTCACAACTCGCCTTATGGTGGTCATTTTAACGGGGCTAGAACAGCGAATAAAGTCCTTCAATCGGGATTTTATTGGCCTTCTATTTTTAAAGACGCAAATGCCCATGCTCAAAATTGTGACAGTTGTCAAAGGATTGGTGGGATAGGAAAGAGATACGAAATGCCTCTTCAAAATATTCAAGAGGTAGAATTGTTTGATTGTTGGGGCATTGACTTTGTCGGACCATTCCCACCGTCTTTCGGAAACGAATACTTATTAGTAGCAGTTGACTATGTGTCGAAGTGGGTTGAGGCGATTGCCTCACCAAGAGTAGATTCTAAAACGGTAATAAGCTTTTTAAAAAGAAATATTTTTTCCCGTTTTGGAACCCCTCGAGTGTTGATAAGTGACGGAGGGTCACACTTTTGCAATGCACCGTTAGAAAAAGTCTTACAACATTATGGTGTAACGCATAAGGTGACAACTCCGTATCACCCGCAGGCAAATGGTCAAGCTGAGGTCTCGAATAGAGAGATCAAAAGAATTTTGGAAAAAACCGTGTCTAACTCTAGGAAGGATTGGTCACAAAAATTGGATGAAGCTCTGTAGGCGTATCGCACGGCCTATAAAGCTCCAATTGGACTAACTCCATTCCAATTGGTTTTTGGTAAGACTTTCCATTTACCGGTTGAAATGGAGCACAAGGCCTTGTGGGCTTTAAAATTTTAAAATTTTGACCAAGAGTTGGCCGGTGATAAGAGGAAGGTGCAACTTCTTGAGTTGGAAGAGATGCGCAATGCCGCATACCACTCAAGTTGGTTGTACAAGGAGAAAGTTAAGGAGTACCACGACAAAAAGCTCCGCAAGAAAGAATTTGTATCCGGGCAGCTTGTGCTGTTGTTTAATTCCAGGTTGAGGCTCTTCCCTGGCAAATTAAAATATAAGTGGTCCGGACCGTTCCGAGTCAAAGAAGTGAAAACTTTCGGAGAAGTGGTAATCGAGGATTTGGAAAAGAAAGACAGATGGACTGTAAATGGTCAGCGCTTAAAGATTTATCTCGATGGTCATGTGGACCGAGAAAGCTGTGTGTATCTTCTTGATGTTCCTGAGTGAGCATCATGGAGCGCCGAGCTTATCCGACGTTAAACAAGTGCTTGTTGAGAGGCACCTCAACATTGTAAGTATTTACACGTTTTTATGACATATTGTGCATTTTTGAGAAAGCATTGGAAGTGGATTCGTGATGTGAGCAATGCAGGAGATTCTAAAAAAAACATGTCATGTTCGCTAGCATTCGCCCAGCGAATGGAGGCGAGTGTTCGCCTGGCGAGCCTCAGCGAGCCTTCGCTGGATTTCGCCTGGCGAATATGCGACATCAGTAAAAAAATATATAATAAAGGGATGTGAGATGGGCCATCTGGGCCCATAAACCGTTTCTTCTTTTTCTCTCATCAGAAACCCTAACAGCCTCCCTCTGCCTTTTGTCTTTGTTTCACACTCACAATTCCCTTCCAATTTTCTCTCTTAATTTCTTGTTGTGAATTTCTCCAGTTCAATCCTCAAGGTACGTCTCTTGTTTATTTTTCTTCTAGTATGCATTGTTATTTTTGATGTTTTCTACTTCTATGATTTCACTTCTGTGCAAATTGGTTTGTGGATCCAAGTATGATTAGGTTCAGAACTTCTGCAATGGTGATTAGGTTAAGAACACCCCTCTTGTTTTTCAGTGTAAATTAATGATTGCATGTCAAAATTTGATCTAGTAATGAGAATGGGGGGGAGAACGCCATTGGGTAGCACCTAACACAGTTGCAGAAGTTCTGTTTTTTGTGCATTTTCACACCTTCGCTGGCATTCGCCAGGCGAAAGGTAGCGAGCATTCTCCAGGATTCGCACGGCGAACCTAGGCGAATGCTGCAGAATTGCTTTTATTTTCTTGCTTTGTTGTGCTGTAGTTCCGTCTAACCTGTTTGGTGTTGTTCTTGTGTTTGTTTGTGTTGTATTCGCAGAATGGGACCAAGAATGATTAACCCTCACAAGAGGAAGGCCACTACGTCTCGGACAGTACCAATCCGTTTTGACCAAGACCGCTTCCGAGGCGCTATTCACCATGCTCGCTACGAAGCCCTTGAGAGGTGGAACATTGTGCCCGAGAAAAGGTTCAATCTGAGTGACACAGGAGAATACCGCACTATTGATGCTCTCTTTGTGGCAAAAAGGTGGGACCGTCGGATGACTCCACTTGACGGCTACAACGCTGAAATAGTGCGGGAATTTTATGCGAACGCACTCCCCGACGACGGCGAAGTGTTCAGTTGGATCTCAATGGTCCGAGGAGTTATGGTACGGTTTGATAGGAGGTCCATTAATCATGCTTTGGGTAATCCTCTCGCTTTAACAGGTAGCCATATTGACGACTACCACCGGGATCTGAATAAGCATCGTGATCAGGATGCTATGACCAGAGACTTATGTTTGGAAGGCCGCGATGCAGTGCGGAATTCTTCTGGGGTAGTGATTCGGTACCTCCGCGCTAACATGAAACCCCTGGTACAAGTAATCATGTTATTTGTGCTGACAAATGTTGTACCCAGGTCCCACCACAACTCTGTACCCTTGCCAATTGCACATCTGATCCACTCCATACTGCAGAATGTCCAGATAGACATTGCCCGCGTCATTGCAGATGAGATGCGTGATGTTGTACTCAGTGGACGTGGCGGGATAGCGGCTCGCAAAAATTCCACGCTGACCTTTCCTTGCCTTATTATGTCTCTTTGTGCTCATTCTGGGGTTGATATTCCTCAGAGACGACAGGTCACTATCCCGGCTGTGATAGACGACAAGTATGTGGAAAATTTTTGTAGAGCTAAGCCTACAATTGGTGGGACTTCTGGTGCAGGTACTGCTGGCGGGCGTGGCCGTGGTTCTTCTGGTCAAGCTCCTCCTATTTTTGACCCCTTTCAGCAGCAAATTTGTGAATATAACTGGGATTGGATGGCTGCTCAGCAGCGAGCCACTTGTGATCTCCATGACTCGATGCAGGTGTTGCAGTTGCAAATTCGTGATCCTGCTGGGAGCCACCCGATGATGACAAGGGAGCAATTCCTTGAGCATGTTGCATGGCCTGAGGACATGCCAAGTTTCGGTAGGAAGGATGATGATGCTGCTGAGGATGATGCTGATGATAATGATGACGACGATGTTGATGATGATGATGACGGTGAAGATGATGATGACTTGTCTGAGGAGGAGTGATTTCTTGTTTGTTCTGTTGTTCGCTTTGTGCTACAAAGTGAAGTTTTTCCTTTTTCTTATAGTTCATTTGGTTATTTTGTGATGTACTTTGGATTGGGTTGAAGTTTTTGTACTCGTACCTTTCATGGTACTTTTGACATTTTTGGTGCTAGGCACCATTTTATAATTCAACATTTTTAGTTATTTGTTTGAAGTTTTTAATTATTAATTTTGGTTTAAAGTTTATTTTAGTAAGTTTTATGTGAAGTTTTATTCAAGGGTGGTTGTAAATATGTTAACACCCTATTGTCGATGTTTAGTTTTTGTTGTAGTTGTGCAAGTGTTCTTTCAAGTGGGATGGCGATGATATTATCGTTATCACAAAATTGTTTGACAAGGTACTTAGTTACCTTGTTCTAGAATTTAAAATGTTGTAGAACTTGTTATGCTAGGAACAATTTTTGTATCTTTGGTTCGTCTGCAACTCTTTTGATTGATATGTCATTTAGGTCCTATACCACAAATGTAAGAATCCTCCTGTTATGTGTACATATGCTTTGGATGGATGATGAATTTTGTGTATGCATGTAATTCATATTTTGTCTTTTGTTTCTTATAATTTTGTGGAGTTTCTAGAGAAGATCAAGGCACTTGTTTCTTTTGAGCACAATCATTCCCAAATACAAATATATCCGTGAGCAGAGAGTATTCGTAACCCATTTTTGCGCCTAAACAGTTGAATCCTTGCTTAAAATAAGCGAGAGTTCAAAAATCTTGTTTTTGAAACCTTGGAAATTTTGATTAATTATTATTTTGCCGTAAAAAGTAAGAGCATTCACTTAGGGGACGAGAAAAGACAAGTTGGGGAGAACGGATATGTAAAGTGGTAATTTGTCACAACTCTTGAAAAGCTAAGCAAGCATTGAAAAGAAAATATGAAAAAGAGAAACACTCGTTTTTGTGAATACGGTGTAGAAAAAAAATAAATAAATATATGAAAACGAATGCTTGTTTGGTAGAAAAATATTGAAAAACAAAGTGAGTTGTGAAACATGAGTTGTAAAGGGTTCAAATGAGGAACTTGTGAAACAAAGTTGAAGATGTGTAAATAGTTGTATAGTGAATGTCTCTTTTGCATTGGAAATTTCGTTTCAATGGCTTTAGATATATTCCTTGTTTGTTAACCCGACCAAGATACAACCCTTTAAGTCCTATGTGATCTTGAGCTTCCATAATTTTATTGTGAACATTTAGATATTGTATGAATTATATAGTATTGCATTATTCGTCATTTGAGTGAATTTTTGTCCCACGCTTGCATGTGTGTTTTTGCTTCAATCTTTTTTCGAAGTGGAGTGTTAGAATGACATGCCATGAGATTTAGTTGTTGCTTGAATCATTGTGTAAATTGTTCTTAGAATTTAGTTCTTGAACATTATCTATTTTGGAATTGTGTAATTGTTTGCCTTGTTGCACATGTTGTGTATTTGAGCCGAATATTTTCACTTGGATTGAATTGGTCTTGAGCAAATCCTCCTTTTTGTTTTGAGAGGCATACTTTGCTTGAGGACATGCAAATAAGTAGTTGGGGAGAGTTGTTAGATCACAATTAGATTAGTTATTTGACTTCTTTTTAGTAGTATTTTTAATCATTTTTTATCTAGTAGTATTTGATTTAGTGGTCAAATTTGTTTACTTTCATTTTGATGTGATCCAAGTGAATGGTGTGTGTAATATTGCTGTTAGTGTGCAGGATTGACACTAATAAGAGCACCTTGGGAGACAAGACAAAGCAGCTTGGAGAATGTTGCAAATCAAGGCATTCGCCTGGCGAAGCTCAGCGAGTTCCAGCGAATGTTCGCCCGGCGAGTGTTGGCGAGCTGGAGCGAATAATTCAGAATTAACTCCCAGACTCAAATGATAGGAAGTTCGCCAGGCGAAGGTACCAGCGAAGCTTCGCTACCTTTCGCCTGGCGAAGGTGCTAGCGAAGAAGTGGTAGCTTTCCTCATGCAGATTCCAGTAGCAAAACCACCCAAAGTTCTCCTGGCGAGTGAGGCCAGCGAATGTTCACCTGGCGAGTGATTCGTTCGCCTGGCGAATACACGATACCTCAGAGGGCGGTTTGCTAACCTGAGGCACTTTGAAGTGCCACGTTTTACCTGGTTTGCCTGGCGAAGGTCATGGTTCGCCTGGCGAATGTGCGCTGACAGCACATCTTTTGTACTTTGTTAGTTGCTTTATGTAGCCCATACTTGGCATTTTTTGGTGAGAATTATCTTGGAACATTACAAGAGTGCTAAAGAACCCTAAAAACATTAGTTCTTCTTCATTTTTACTGATTTTGTGCAATCAAGGAGAAGTGGAATCACATCCTTCATCGATTCTTCGAAGTGGATGTTCTTCATCTTCTCCATTTTCTTCTACTTCAAGCTACCATGAAAATGAGTAGCTAAGTTCATTTTGTTGTCAAGGTTAGATGTAGGTAATCATCTAACTTTGTATGTGTATGGATGATCTTCATTTGTAAACTCTTGGATGATTAATATATGTTGAAAACCTTGTTTCATTTACAATCTTTTGTGTTGGTTAATGATTGAGAAATATTTCCCAACTCTTGACCTAGGTTTTCATCCTTTTCTTTTCTTGAGTTAGAGATAGTCTTGGATGATTTTGTTCACTTAAAATGTTAAGCTTTAAAGTTGTCATTTTGATAGATTGTGTGAGAGATCAACAATGGATCAAAATGGTAAACATCACAGAAAGAGTTAGAGATAATCATATTGAGAGGATATTGTGAATGTGTTGATCATTAAAAAGAGTTTATGAAATGTTGATTGAAATTATGCATGCAAAGTGATTATTGAAACCTAACTTTGGCAATGTTTATTCAAACCGACAAACCCTAATTTTTTATCGTTGTTTATAACTTTGTATGCAAGATACCGACTTGAAAAACCAAACCCCTTTGATCTTATAAAACTACGAATTTAACGACTGTCGAACGACGGCAAAATCTTATATTCCCTGTGGAGACGATAATACAAACCCGACACTTTACCATTATTTTAACACATACCATTTTCTGTTTTAAGGTGTTCCTAGAGTATCTTTCATCCTAGAACCATTGATTAATGTGTTTTGGATTGGTGAGTGTTGGTTTAAGTCTGTCAAGTATGTCATGCCCCCCCCCCCATTGTTGCATTAACCTATTTGTTTGGTATTTCATGAGCCAACAACATAGCAGATTTTTTCCTTGCAAGAAGCATGATTGATTTGGCATATAATTGATGTGTGTGTTGTTCATATGACATATCATAACATATACCAGCTTGCATCATCAATTTGTTCCAAAACAGACCTTTTTAAACTTTTCAGCATTTTGCCACCACCATACCAGATCTTGATTTGAAGAGAGTGTGTTTGATTTTTGAGTACAAAGCTATCAGTTGGCATATATGTGATGTGTGTGCATCATTGTTTTGGCATGAAATCTTATCGTTTGAAATTACACCTGTTGCACCATCAATTTCTTCCAAAACAACTTTTTGCATCTACATTGCATTACCAAAGGCTGTTTTAAATGAAATATGCTTGAATTTTGAGCATGATCTCATTTACTTTCATGTTCATGATGTGTGTGTGTTGGTTGTATGACTTGTTCTTGTTTAGTTTGATTTTCCACTTTCATGATGCATCAATTTTCATTAAAACCATAAACATTACCAAAAGGCTGTTTTGAATGAGATATGTGTGGATTCTGAGCATAATAATACCAGCTGGCATATTTGATATGTATGTGTTATTTGCATAACATGGAGCTGCCCCAACTTGCTTGTTTTTCAAAAACAGTCCTACATCATGACTGCTGCATCAATTCCCCAGCTTGCATCATCAATTTATCATATCTTGCAACAGCTGCACACACACACTATATCAGTCCCTGTTTGAACAAATCCTCTTAATCCATGAACCCTGGAGCTAACATGATGTGAGATTTTTTTGATGTGTGTGTATGAGTTGAACCCCTCTCCCGCACTTTGACAACCTGCCCAACTTTATGATACCTTTGCAACCAATGAACCAACTTTCTGTTTTGCTTGATTTATGATGATCCTTGAGTATAGAAACATCTGTTAGCATATTTGAAGTGTGTGTGTGATGTTTGTTTGGTCTGAATCAATTCAATACATGTTTTGATTTCAAAATTGCATTTTAGCAGGCCACATTGCAACTTGACAGCTCTTTTATATGACAAAAGATGTTTTGGTCCTTTGAATTTATCATGTTTTTTTTTTTTGCATTTCAAATATGTGCAGATCAGTGTTAGTCTTGAATTCATGTATTTTTGATCATTTCATCTTGGCTCATGTCCATATCATGTCTATTCTTGCAACTCATATACCTATTTTTGATCCAATGTTGTTTTGAACAAAATTCTTGCTAGAACTCATTCAGAATCATATTTGTAACTTGCTCATGTCTTTCATTAATCCTAATTGCATCTGGTTTGATCCATGTTCATCAAATTGCATCTCAAAATGCCAATTTTCATATTCATTCATGTTTTAATGTGTGGTTGTTATTTCACAAATTGGTTGTTACCATCATCATCCTTGTTTAAAAACAATCATGTTAGGATTAAATTTTGTCAAATTTGGAGTTGTTTTGATCAAGTTTGAATCCCTCATGCATTTGGTTGTGTTGGCTTGTTTTTTGGCCCAGAATTTCATCTTAAGTAACCTTATCTATTTATGGGGGTGGCTAAATACTTGGATGTATAGCCACCCCAGTGGTAGAAACTTGCGCGCCTTATACCCCTTTACCTGCCTGACCTGAGTTCGATCCATGTGGATTAACTCTTTTGGTTATTTTATTTGCATTTGCCTTGTTTTATCATTTTCTTCTCTCTTTCCACCCAACTCACATGCGCGCGCTGTGGCCAGGTGGTTTTTGTTGAGTTTGTGAACCAAGAGGGCCTGGGTTCAACTCCCTCCCATGGCATTTCTTTTTTTATCACTTGTTTCATTTTATTTATTTTCATGAAACTTCATAAATTCACAACTTTCTCATGCTTTATCTTTTTTAATCCGCTCTTCTTGCAAATTGTTCATTTTGATGTCTAATTTCATTTAATGGAATAATATTTCAAACTGCTTGTATTTACATTGCCTTTTGCCTACTTGTAAGTTGGTTTATTTTTAAGGTCGTTACCTTGTGTCTTGATGATTTTCTTTATACCATGCTTAGTGTATCTTGTAAGATTTGTTCATGATTGATTCCCTTGTGTTAGTTAACATGTTAAGACTTTGTATTCTTTTGTTTGTTACCATGAACTCATACATTTTCTTCCTAACTTTGAGCTTGAACCGTTGTAATATTTCTTGCATGTATGTTTGTATTTGAATGTTATCAATACATGATTTTTATTTGGTATGATGTTGTCACATTTGATGTACTTTGAACTTATGACATGTTCATTTTAAGTTGTGACTTACTTGTTTGATTCCATATTTGTTAATATGTATCCCTTATCTTTGTAAAGATGTGTCATGCTTGGTTGTAACCATTTGTATCTATTTAATCCTTGCTTATTGAAATATGCATGCTTGCTTGGTTGTAACTATATTCCTTGTATTCATCTTGCTTTATGTTTATTGCTTTGTTAAGTATTTCTCCCCCAAGTGATGAAACTTTTTAGTTCTCATCCAAGTTGCCTCTTTCTCTCCTTCCAAAGGAAAAGTCTCTCCATCGACCCTTGTGTCGTGGATAGTTCATTACCCGTTCCCTTGACTTTGTGAAGTCATCTTGAACCTTAGTATAAGCCATTAGACTTTGCTTTAAGTCTAGAAAACCTACCTTTACTAGGAGTGTTTCTTCAACTAGAACCCTAGGATAGAGTTTGTAAACTCTATGTAAGAATCATAATAATGATTACATACTCCCCTCTTGAGTGTTACAACATAGATTTAGAGAGTTTTCTTAAACTCTACACAAGCATTGTAATGTTTGTTCCCCTTGAACCTTGATCATAATCAAGTGTTCTTCAACCCTAGTGAGGTGAACTACGATTGCTCTGATTCTGTCCTAGTTAGGATACGTAGGCAGAGGACGCGATGTCTTTGCGAGCAAACTTAGAAACTATCTTTAGGTCTTAACCTACACCTTTTATCCCAACCCAATCCTTAGCAAACATTTACCAAACTTAGCATGCAAACAAACAAAAGGTTCCTGTAGAGTACTACAGATGTTTAGGATGTGAAATACCTACCCTATGTATAACCAACCCCCGAACCCCGAATCTCTTAGCGTTGTTGTTACATCGCGCAAAAGGTTCTTTCTTTTTTTAGACCCTTCCTTTGGATAAATTAAAGTCCGGTTGTGAATTTAAGAATTAAAGGTTCAAGTTAATTCAATAGCTTGGTATCACGATTCTCACCGCAACACTTGTGACTTGGATAATGATCAATCAGGAAAAATCAAGAAAAGTGAGGTTACTTGCAAAAAGGGCAACCTTAAGAAACTTAAAATTTCACTAAGTTATGGAAGAAACTTGGTTTTTACCCAAGTTTGCAAAGACATAACTTGTGATTCAAGCAACCATTTTTTTCATCCAAAGCTCAAATGATAGATCTTCTTACATACAACAAGATTTCAAAGCAGAAGTACCCCAAAAACATGCATAGAGTTTGAGATATGAAGCATTAAAGTTAGGGTTTTATGAGATTTTGAACTTTGACACTTAGAATTTTTTTAGGCAGAATCTGCCTCATGTTTTGCCCAACTTTGGAGGCATTTTTCATTATGATCCAAGATGAATCAAGACCGAATGTAAAAATAAAAGTTGAAGTACATCATATAAGCTTTCCAAAGAGTACAAGAACATCACAAACTCCACTTGAACAAAGAGTTATGAATGGATCAATACACCTTGCTGTAAATTGTTTTGAAAAAACAGTTTTGGTCATTCTTGCACTACACGATTTTGGAGTCAAGTGCAATGATCATGATCATACCAATTAAAAATAAATCAAAATGAGTCACCGTACACCTGCAAGATCAAGCATTGAGTCAAGAAGAATCACATTTAGAACGATGAAGTTTTGTCACATATGCCTTGAATTTAAAATTGCATTTATGTGCAATATTGCATATTCAACAAAGCCACTCTCCTCAGTCAAGATCTCTACTTAAACAACATAAATCACTTTGCAGAATGTGGAATTGGTCAAAAGGTAGCTATGCTACTTAGAAGTGATAATGTACCTTGGCATGGAAGTAATGATATCTTACCAAAAACGTTAAATGAACTCTTATCTCCAAGCCATCACTATTCCTCCAAGACAAACTCATTCACCTATAAATAGAGCCCAATGATGATTATTGAAACCACACCAAAGCAACACAACACTTGTTTTCTCTCCTTTCTTGCTTTTGCTCCAAATTTCAAAATTCTCAAAAGTGAGAATCGTGTTTTCAAAACCAGAGCTTCTTAGCTCAAACCAATGATTCAAACACCTCAATACATCATATGTGAGTGTTCTAAACACTCAAACATCATATATAACATCAAATTCATCAAGATCATAGTTCATCCTAAGCCAAGTGCAGTTGGATTTTAGCCCACCAATCTAGAAGGTTTCCAACCATTCTAAACACATCAACACATTCCTTGAGATCTAGGAAAGTCGTCTAGGTCATCATTTCACATTTGTAACACCTACAACTAAGGATTCGATTTCCTCTTGCACAGGTAAGCCTGAACTTCCCAAACTCCATGAAACATGCATCATTTTTGATATTTTAAGTTACCAACATGTTTCTGCACTTATATAGAATTTTTTCTCTTAATCAATTTCTATGGATCAATCGTGTATAGGATTTTGTAGTTTTCTTGCAAAAATTTGAGTTTATCTGTTCATCACTTGATAACTCACTCCACACTTAAAAGAAATGAAATTAATTGGTACCATCATGTTCCTTGTTCAAAAGCAAGCAAGTTTGATGTTTACATCATTCAATTTCATTACGAATTTAGAGAGATTTGAGAGGTTTTGCATCTGTCTGGCGCGAGGAAGAAGAAGATGTTCATCGCGTCATATTTCAAATTTTTGAATTTTAAAATTTTTTAATATTTTCATATTATTTTCAAAAATAATTTTCTACATCCAATTTTGATTATTTTCAAATGAATTTTTACACAAAAATCATCCACCTACTTAAATAATTTATTCACACAAAAAATAAAATAAAAATATTTTATATTTGATATATTTTAATATATTTAATATATTATATTTAATTGTGTTTAAAAATAATTTCAATTATTGATTTTTCCTATCAAATTAATTATTTTTAATCCCAATTTTTTCATACATGTTATTTAAATACGCTACTAATTTAGTCCATAAAAAATCACAAAAATAATTTTTGTTTGATATATTTTTAATATATTTAAAATATTATTTCAAATTGTTTTAAATATTTTTAAAATAATTTTATTCTTTGATTTTTCTTAAACCGAAATGATTTTAACTATTTATGTGGATAAAATCCCTTTTTCACAAACCTTAATCATTGTTTACAACATGATTAATGGGTTCATTTGATAAAATTATACATTTTCTATTGAATTTCTTTGAAAAATTCCTTTTAAAAATGAAATTAGGGTTTTCCCTATGATTCAATCTTTCAAACTTGTTTTCAATAATCATGGGCCTCTATTAGAGTGTAAGATCCAATCATCTTTGTAAATAAACCATTTTATGGATCTCTGCTATAGTATATGTCCCGTTGTGCTTTTCACAATTACAGTGTGATCACTGTTTTCACAACAATCATATGGACCTCTAATAGAGTGTAAGTCTCATCCCTTTGTACATAAATAATAATTTTTCATGGGCCTCTGCTAGGAGTGTAAGTCCCATCTCTCTATACAAGAGCTTTATTTTAAACAATAACCATGAGCCTCTGGTAGAGTGTAAGACCCAACACCCTTTTGTAAATAGAAAACCTTTTAGCCTCATTCATCCTGGCTTTTATACATGATACAAAGACTCATGGGCCTCTGTCTAGAGTGTAAGACCCAACACCTTTATTTACTTAGTGATCAAGTCATCTTCAAAGTCAAAACTTTCTTCAATTTCTCAAAACCCTAGCCCAGTCTTGAAGAAAACATCTAATCAATCAAAAACACTTGTGCCTCTATCCAAAGTATAAGATCCACCACCTTTATCAATTCAATTCATATTGGTTTATATGATTGTTCATATCTTTGTATATATGCTTGCGCATATCTTATAAAGTTTCTCTTAGCATTTAAATCATCATTAGTTTAGACTAGATCAAGCAATATGATCCTTGTCAATCAATATAACTTAGTTCAAACAACTAGTTTCCTCCTGTACAAAGGAATTCTTCTTCCCAATACAGTCAGCCTCCTCTTGGGCTTTGTTCAATTGATTCAACCTTGAAAAACTTCAATAAATAGAGGATTATTTCACGGTGAGACTTCTTCTTTAACCTTTTTGATCTTAGAACAGTTCAACATAGAAAGGATTATTTCCCGGTGAAACCCTCTTGAACTCTTCTTAAGACTTGGATAGTCTAATTTCCCTAGCCTCCTCTTGGGCTTGATACAAGGACCCGCAGGCTTCCTAGAAGCATCCCTAGCCTCCTTTTGGGCATCATACAAGGACGCTAAGGCTTCCTAAAAGCATAAGATAAATCCTAGTCATCTTTATCCCTACATCAATTCCCAGGAAAGCCAAAACATCTAAGACATTCAAACTCATCGTTTGAGTCTCCTCTGATCCTCAACAAGGCTTGACTTCCACCTTAAAATCCCCAGCCAGGGTCAGATTACACTCAACAAATCCCAAAAGAATCCAATCATTTATGGCAGTTCAATAAATCCAACTTTCCTCTAATTTCTAGCAGGAGTCGGTTCCTCTTTTGATTCCTCAGAGCAGTTAGAACCTACTCTTGGATTTAACTTTTCCTCAGTAAGAGTCAGTCTCCACTTAAATTCCCTCAGCCTCTTCATAGGCTTCATATAAGGATTTTCCCCAATCAACCACAATCATGGGCTTTGTACAAGACAGATATAATACTCCCCCCAATTGAGTTAATTTTAATTCTCTTTTTTAGCTTCAACCTTGGGCTTCGATCAAGGCATATAATTCAACATCCCCACATATGAGACTCTGAGTCCTTTCTATAGGAGGATACTTCCTCTATACATCACATTTAAGAAAAAAACAATTAAACCTTTTTTTCCAGATAAGTGATGTAAGTGGCACACTTGTTGATTTAAAATCCAAGCTGGAGTCCCTCCCTTATCATGGCCAAAGTTCTGTTTCATCTAACTGATGTAAGTGGAAAGCCTCTAGATTCTACACATCCAAGCCAATGTCCCTCTCTTAGCATGCAAAGATTCATAAAGGAAAATGGCATTGCTCTACATTGAGTTAAAGCTTCTTCCTTCATGACATTTCAACTCCCTAAGGGAGATGTGGCATTGTTGGATTCCACACATCCCAGTTAAAACAACTTCCCTTATAATCAATCCCTCAATGATTGTGATGAATAGGTGAGAAATCTCCCTTTACAGATGACAAATTCTCTCTTAAAATACACTTTCAACTTCAATCTTGGGCTTTAAACAAGACACAAATACTCTTTTAGCTTCAATCTTGGGCTTTGAACAAGACACGGATACTCTTTTAGCTTCAATATTGGGCTCTGAACAAGACACAAACACTTTTTAGCTTCAATATTAGGCTTTGAACAAGACACCAAACTTTTTTTCCTTCCATAAAATAGGAGGAACTACAAACGCTTTGATTCACCTAAACTTCTTTACGGGAATACGTAGGCATAAGATTGTGAAATCTTAGCGAGCACACTAATAAAAAACATTAGGTCTAGATACCTTTCCAAAAATAATAGAAAACCCTAAAATAATAAAAACATTTCCTCAAAGGAGAAACTTTCCCCACCTGACAGCAAATAGACTCAAGAAACGAATTGAAATAGTAATAACAGATGCAAATAAAGGTTCCTATAGATTACTATAGATACTCTGGGTGTTAATAGCTTCCCTTTGTATAACCAACCCCCGATTCCAGATCTCTTCGCATTTATAGGGAAAACACTTACGCGTAGGGTTAGTTTAGGATATCTTCCCCTTCTTTTTAAGCTTCATAGGATAAATATAGAAATCAGAAATTAGCACCAAAAGAGGTAGTGGTCGCGTCACGAAAATCGATGCTACAGTTGTCGCTGGGAAACAAAATTAAGGTGAGGATGTTGTTGATATTTTTGGCCAGTCAAGTGGTTTGAATAAGAAAACTAATAAGGATGAGGTATTGAAATTGATCAAGAATAGTGAGTACATTATGGTAGATCAACTTTTGCATACCCCATCTAAGATTTCAATGTTGTCCCTATTGATGAGTATTGAGGCTCATAGGGAGTCTTTGTAGAAAGTTCTAGAACAAGCGTATGTTGAGCATGATGTGTCTGTTAATCAGTTTGATGACATTGTTTCCAACCTCGCGACATGCAATAATTTGGATTACTATGATGAAGAGTTACCAGAGGAGGGAAGATATCACAATTTGGCTTTACATATTTTTATGAACTGTCAAGAAGATGCACTTTCTAATGTGCTGGTTAATACAGGCTCTTCCTTGAATGTATTTTCGAAGTCTACTTTGTCCAAGCTTTCGTACCATGGTGCTCCCATGAGGTATAGTGGGGTTGTGGTTAAATCTTTTGATGGATCTAGAAAAACTGTGATTGCAGAGGTTGATCTTTCAATTAAAATAGGACCAAGCTTCTTCCAAATTACTTTTCAAGTAATGGATATTTGTCTTGCTTATAGTTGTCTACTTGGCCGACCTTGGATTCATGAAGCTGGGGCAGTGACCTCGACTCTTCAACAGAAATTGAAATTAGTTAAGAATAACAAACTGATAATTGTTAGAGGCGAATAAGCGTTATTGGCGATCCATCTTTCATCCTTTTCGTATGTTAATGCCAACAAAACCATTGCAACTCTGTTCCAAGCTCTCTCTATCAATGATTAGGCTATTAAGAAGAATTGATTGCCCATGTCTTCTTTGGAAGATGCTTTGCATGTATTAGAGACTGGTCGATCTGACGGTTGGGGCCGAGTTATTATTGTGGTTTATAATAAATATAGAATTGGTTTAGACTTTGCGCCTGGTACAGTTAAAAGATATTTGAAGGATATCAATGAGGCCTTTCACAATGTCGGAATCATCAACAAAGATCACTCTATTATTGCAATCATTGAAGACGATCAAGAGTATGAAATTGAGTCTTAGAAATGGGAACCATACCTTGATGATCCTGGATACTTCTCTAAGGCATAAGATACATATGAACCCTTTCATATCCCTCGACCGAGGCATGAAGAATCTGAACATGAAGTCAGTGCCATCATTAAAGATGATGAAGAGGAAGAACCACCCAACTTTGTGACACGTGGATTGATATGCTAAAATTGGAGTGTTGTTGATGTTCCCACTGTTATTCATGTTTCAAAGTAAATTTTTTTTCTTTTCTTTCAAAAAACCCTTTCACTCCGCCCAAGGTGAAACTGAACTTGTGAAGGCTTTGTTTCAAATATTATCATCATCAATAAAATGTTATTTTGGTTATCCATGTTATGTTTTCCTTTTTTTCTTTATTTCTGAAAAATGGTAACATAAAAAAAACCCACATATATGATAATCACTTTTACCTGCATGATACTTGCACTTTTGTTCATATTCTAAAATCAAACATAAATCATTTTGCAGATTGATTGTTAAATCCATTGAAAACAATGACCCTATGCCCTCTCCCAACTTTGAATTCCATGTGATTGAAGCGGAAGAAAAAGATGTTGAAGAGATTCCAAATGAAATTTCTTGGTTGTGTGAGCAAGAGGAAAAGACCATTCAGCCTCATGAAAAGCTGGTAGAATTGGTTAATTTGGGTTATGAGGATGATAGAAAAGAAGTCAAAATTGGGGCACTGCTTCAGTCAGATGTTAAGAAAAGGATGGTAGAGCTTCTTAAAGAATATGCGGATGTGTTTCCTTAGTCAGCGTCATTTGTTGTTTAAGCCAGGATGTTCATAAAAAAGAAACAAAAAAGCATGAAAAACATAAATTAGAAAAAACAATGAAATGAAAAAATTATGAAAAAATAATGATAAAACGTCGAACGGACACCGTTTCATTTTGGTGGCTATTGACTATTTTACCAAGTGGATTAAAGTAGCATCATACGCCAATGTTACCAAGCAAGTAGTGGTCTTGTTTATCAAGAACCAAATCATCTGTCAGTATGGTCTTCCGAGCAAGATTATCATTCATAATGGGTCGAATCTGAATAATAATATGATGAAGGAATTATGCGATGAGTTTAAGATTGAGCATCATAATTATTCTCCTTACAAACCTAAGATGAATGGGGCTATTGAATCTGCTAATAAGAATATCAAGAAGATCATTCAGGAAATAATTATTACATACAAGGACTGGCATGAGATGCTCCCTTTTGCTTTACATGGATATTGTACATATGTTTGCACTTCAACAGGGGAAACCCATTTCTCTCTCATTTATGGTATGGAAGCAGTGCTCCCAATAGAAGTTGGAATCCCTTCTATGAAAGTTTTGATCGAAGCTGAATTGTCTGAGACTGAATGGTGTCAGAGCAGATACGATTAGTTGAATTTGATTGAAGAGAAAAGAATGACAGCCTTGTGTCATGGCCAATTGTATCAACAGAGAATGAAGAAGTCATTTGACATGAAGGTTTGACCTCGTGTGTTCAGAGAATTCGACCTCGTGCTCAAAAAGATCTTGACTTTTACTACTGATTCTAGGGGCAAGTGGACTCCTAATTATGAAGGCCCGTATGTTTTTAAGAGAGCCTTATTTGGTGGTGCATTAATCCTTACCACTATGGATGGTGAAGAGTTCATGTTAGAAAGTATTTTGTGGTAGTGTTTTATTGTATCCACAGGGATTGATGAGAATATAGATGTTTTTCGTTCAACGGTTTAATGATTTAAGAAAGGGGGTTTTTAGAATGGTTTCAATTTTTGTAACAAAAGTTTACAAGAAATAAAGCGGAATAAAAGTCGGTCTAAGTTTGATAAAAGCATGTCAAGATTAGGGTTTGCTAGTCTTTCCTAAACGTATCTAATTGATCAAATTTGTGAACAAAGTTTTAACCAACATAACCGCGTATCCTCGCAAAAACATTCATCTCTAAAGCGATTTCGTGAATGCTATTGTTTCGACTGTTAAATGATCTCTCTAAATAACAGTCGAAACAATAGTCATTAATATCGATACAAAGCGGATATCAACTTCCAAATCTATGTCTAGCATTTGTATAGTTGATAGATGAAGAAATTAGGTCAAGACATGGAAAGTTCATGTCTAAAGCAATCCAAACCATAAATGTACAAAGAGTAGCAAATAACTTCATCTATATTGATCACAACATTTATTCACATACAAAAGATCAAGAAGAATACATAAATTCTGAACTAACTACTCCTAACCTTGACAAGAGAGGTATTTAGCCACTCATTTCCATGATAGCTACAACAACAAGTTTCGGGAGAAGGTTGATCAACATCCGAATCAAATAATCGAGATTGGATGGGAATCCACCTTCTTTTGGTGAAATATTTCTAAGAGATGATGAGAAATGAAGGAATGGGTTTTTAGGTCAGAAAAATCCTCTCAAATGCAATTACAAGAAAATTAGATCTTTTTACAAAAAATAGCCCATGCTACTTATAGAAGGGTCTGCTGAGCTGTCACATTCCCTAGGCAAACAAATGGTTCGCCTAGCGAACACCAAAAATGCCATATGAAGTGCATGTGCCCTGTGAACTCTCCCCAGACAAGTTTCCAAAAGTTCGTTGTGCGAACAATCCTTCGCCTAGCGAAGCCTTTGCTGCACACTTCGCACAGCAACTTTGTGGCCCTTTCGTTGTTGTTTTAAGTCTGAGAGTGTTCGCTACCTCTTCGCCTAGCGATCTCTTCACTTCCTTATTTGCCTAGCGAGTTTATAGCCTTGTCCTTACTATTTTGGATTCCTGGCCTTCGCTACATAGTTCGCCTAGCGAACTTTGTGAAGTTTTGGTGGCAGCTTTGCTAGCAAGTTCGCCTAGCAAACTTGTTGTTTGCATGCTGTCTTGGTTTCTTTGCCATCTTTCTTATATCTTAATTTCCATTCTTTCATGCCTAATTCCTGCACAATAACACACAAACCAAAGGTACCAAGATATTTTCACATAATGTTGCAAAACAACCAAAGCAAGAGTGATTTTGAACACTTTTTTGACAAAAAGGAGTGAAAGATGCCCACATTCGATAGATCAAAAAAAACAAAATTGGGAACCAAGGTATAACCTTCATGCATGTCTAACCTTGGTCCGATGGCTTTGTGGTTAGCCATGTCTGCGAACCAAGGTCTAACCTTCATGCATATACAATTTTTCATCAGGGAATTCTTCCCTTACCTCTTTCTTATGTTTTGTGACTTCATCATTCACAAGTTGGGACAAGTGATTTGCTACCAAATTCTCGAACCCTTTTTTATTACGAATTTCAAGATCAAATTCTTGAAGTAAAAGAATCCAACGAATTAACTGTTGCTTGGAATCCGGTTTGGTAAGAAGATACTTGATCACCGCATGATCGTTGTACACCACAACTTTGGATCCAATCAAATAGGACCTAAAGTTTTCTAATGTGTACACTATAGAAAGCAATTCCTTCTCAGTTGTTGCATAATTAATTTGAGCCTCATTAAGAACCTTGCTTGCATAATGTATCATATGGAAAATTTTGGTTTTTCTTTGGCCTAACACTGCACCAACCGCATAATCGCTTGCATCACACATAAGTTCAAATCATTTTTCCAATTCGGTATGACGATTATGGGTGCAGTTATTAGGCTTTGTTTCAAAGAATCAAAAGCTGTCATGCAAGAATCATAAAAAATAAAAGACTTATCTTTATTGAGAAGGTTGCTCAATGGTTTTGCTATCTTTACGAAGTCCTTGATGAATATTCGGTAGAATCCTGCATGACCTAGAAAACTTTAAATTCCCTTCACATTCAGAGGTGGCGGAAACTTTTCAATCACTTCCACTTTAGCCTTATCAACTTCAAGTCCCTTTGAAGAAACCTTGTGCCCGAGCACAATCCCTTCTGTAACCATGAAGTTGCATTTCTCCTAATTAAGCACTAAATTAGTGTCCACGCACCTCTCCAAGACAACATCAAGATTTTTCAAAAGAAGGTCAAATGACGGTTCAAAAACTGAGAAATCATCCATAAACACCTCGATCGTCTTCTCAATCAAGTCCGATAATATAGCTTGCATACACCTTTGAAAAGTCACCGATGCATTTCACAAACCAAACGACATCCTCCTATAAGCAAAGATTCCGAAAGGACAAGTGAAAGTTGTTTTTTCATGATCCTCCGGGTTGACAATGATTTAATTATACCCGGAGTATCCATCCAAAAAGAAATAATATTATTGACCGGAAAGTCTCTCGAGCATTTGATCCATGAAAGGAAGAGGAAAATGGTCTTTTCTTGTAGCTTGATTGAGCTTACAATAGTCGATGCATATTCTCTATCCTATTACAGTTTTTGTTGGAATCAACTCATTCTTTTCATTGCGGACAACTGTCATTCCACCCTTCTTCGGCACCACTTGAACAGGACTAACCCACAGACTATCGGAAATAGGATAAATCATGTCGGCATCCAACATTTTGACAACTTCTTTCCTCACCACTTCTTTCATAGTAGGATTCAATCTTCTTTATGGTTGAGCTACCGGCTTGAAATCTTCCTCCATGAATATTTGATGCATACAATAGGAAGGACTTATACCTTTCAAGTCGGAAAGAGTCCAACCCATTACCTCTTGATTTTTCTTCAACACAATAATTAATTTCCTTTCTTCATCCATGGTTGACTCTGAACTTATGATCACCAGCTTATTCTTCTCTTCATCAAGGAAAACATACTTAAGATGAGATGGTAACAACTTCAACTCAAGCTTTCCTTCCTCATTGTTCTCTTTTTTCAAAATTTCACCCTTCCTTTCAAAGGTGGGATTTCCTCTAGTTCTTCAAGTTCCCGCAAACACTTTTCAATTCTCTTTCTTCTTCTTCATTTACTTTTGAAAAAGCATTGGTAAGAACTTGTTGTAATGGTGTGGGAACTTACAATAACTCCTTGACTTCTTCAATTGCCACTTTCGTTGCATCAATTCTAAAATAATCGATTTTGTCCTTAGAAAGCTTTATGGCTTCAAAACGATTGAAGCAAATCTCTTCATCAAGAACTCTCACTTTCATTAAACCATCCTCTATATCAATCTCCATGCGCGCGGTCTTCATAAAAGGTCGACCAAGAATCAAGGGAGAGTCTTCATCTTCTTCCATATCAATTACCACAAAGTCAATTGGGAACAAAAATTTATCAACCTTCACCAACACATCTTCGGCTACACCATGAGAGCGAGTGGTAGATTTGTCGACAAGTTGCAACATCATTTGAGTAGATTTCGACTCAATGTATCCCAACCGCTTTACAATAGATAAGGGTATAAATTTGATACTAGAGCCCAAATCAATCAACCCCTTGCCAACGTAAGTATTTCCAATTGTAATGGGTAAAGTGACCCGTCCCAGATCACTTTCTTTCCTCAAGAGAGTACGTTGAATTATTGCACTACAACTAGTATCCACCATGATTGTTTCTTGATCCATATACCGCTTCTTCTTCGTGAGAATGTCCTTCATGAATTTAGCATACTTTGGCATTTGCTCCAATGCTTTGGAAAATGGAATATTAATTTGCAATTGTTTAAATATGTCCATAACCCGAGCATATTGTCTAGCATTGTCTTTCCTTGTCGGAGTATGCGGATAAGGCAAATTTTGAATCGGCATAGTGTTCACTTGCTCTTTTACTTTTCTCGACTTTTTCACTCTTTCTTCCCTCTTACTTCTCTCTCCTTCCTCACTTTTTTTCACTTCCTCTTTTTCAACTGAATCTCCCTCAACATTTTTTTTCTACTTCTTTCTAAACATTTTCAATTTCTTTTTCAATGCTCCTTAGGATTTGGAGTAGTGGTAGCTGTGAAAGGCCCTTTTTGTTGATCGGCCAATTGTTTTGATAATTGGCCCACTTGTGTATCCAAATTCTTAATAGCCGCATCAGTGTTCTTTTGATTTGACATTGACATTTGCATGAATTGAGTAAGAGTTTCCTCCATCTTTGATGGTGCACTTTGAGTTTGTGGAGGTTGAGTGTAATTTTGATATTGTTGATGATTTGTAGTTCCGGCTTCTTGTGGCCTCCAAGGTTGTTGGTACCCTTGATTAGGTCTTTGATAACTTTGATTTGCTTGTTGATAAGGTGGTCTTTGTTGGTATCCTTGATTTTGATTTCCGACATAATTGGCTTCTTCCAAAACGGGAGGACAATATCCAGTAGGATGGTCACCTTTACACAATTCGCAACTCGCCACTTGAACTTGAGTAGGAACTTCTTGCATCTCTTTGATTTGTTGTGGAAGCTTTGACATCTGTTGGGTCAAAAGCTCCACTTGTTGTGTAAGAAGTTTGTTTTGAGCAAGAATAGCATCATTCGTACCTAACTCGAGCACGCCTGGTTTTCGTTGAGATACTCCACGATTATGATTCCCTTGGTGATCATTAAGTGCCATCTTGTCAATAATTGCAATTGCATCTTCGGCACTTTTTGACATCAAAGAACCCCCCGCTCTAGCATCCAATAAGGTCTTGTGAACTGAAAGGAGACTATTGCGGAAAATGTGAACTTGAGTAAGTTCATCAAAACCGTGTCCTTTGCATTTTCTCAACATAGACTTAAATCTCTCCCAAGCTTCATTGAGGGATTCACTTCCTCCTTGTGAAAACACAGCTATCGCGTATTTTTCTTCCATGAAACGGTTATGTGGAAAGAACTGTTCAAGAAACTTCTCTTCCAATAGATTCTAATCCGTCATGATTATTGTAGATTGATCAAGATACCATTCCTTCGCTTTCTCAATCAAGGAATGAGGAAATATCCTTCAGAACAATGACTCTTCGTCCGCTTCAGTTACTCCCGTTGCACCCGCAATCTCATATAATTTTGTAAGATGTGTGAACGAATCCTCATGATCTAATCCCGTGAAAGGATTTTGATAGATAAGTGCAAGGATTCCCGTTTTCATCTCGGCTTGTCTTCTATTTTGGAGATTATGCACAAACTGAGCGGTGTGTCTTGGACTGTTCGTACATGGAACGGAAACTGGAGGTGGAGGTGTTGGCGGTGCTGCCATAATTGGTGAATTAGGTGGAGTGGATGAAGAAGATTCTCCGTGTTCTTGTCTCTGAATAGCTTGTTGTCGTCTTCAACTTGTGCGACTATTAGTGCGGCGAATAGTTCTCTCAATCTCAGGATCGAAAAGAAGATTTTCAGGCCGAACCTGTCCTCGCACAAACGAATTCTGCCAACGAATCAAATAGATTAAAAAGCATAAAGAATTACAAAGATAAGAGATTCACAATACAAAAATATTAAAATCACTAAACTATTGCAATGCTTGCAATATTCTACTAACAATCCCCGACAATGATGTCAATTTTTTAGAAAGTATTTTGTGGTAGTGTTTTATCATATCCATAGGGATTGATGAGAATATAGATACTTGCCGTTCAACGGTTTAATGATTCAAGAAAGGGGGTTTTTAGAATGGTTTCAATTTTCGTAACAAAAGTTTGCAAGAAATAAAGCAGAATAAAAATCGGTCTAAGTTTGATAAAATCATGTCAAGATTAGGGTTCACTAGTCCTTCCTAAACATATCTAATCGATCAAATATGTGAACAAAGTTTTAACCAACATAACCGCGTCTCCTCGCAAAAATGTTCATCTCTAAAGCGATTTCGTGAATGCTATTATTTCGACCGTTAAATGATCTCTCTAAATAACACTCGAAATAATAGTCATTAAGATCGATACAAAGCGGATATCAACTTTCAAATCTATGTCTAGCATTTGTATAGTTGATAGATGAAGAAATTAGGTCAAGACTTGGAAAGTTCATGTCTAAAGCAATCCAAACCATAAATGTACAAAGAGTAGCAAATAACTTCATCTATATTGATCACAACATTTGTTCACATACAAAAGATCAAGAAGAATACATAAATTCTGAACTAACTACTCCTAACCTTGACAAGAGAGGTATTTAGCCACTCATTTCCATGATAGCTTGAGCAACAAATTTCAAGAGAAGGTTGATCAACATCTGAGTCAAATAATCCAGATTGGATGGAAATCCACCTTCTTTTGGTGAAATATTGCTAAGAGATGAAGAGAAATGAAGGAATGGGTTTTTAGGTCAGAAAAATCCTCTCAAATGCAATTACAAGAAAATTAGATCTTTTTACAAAAAGTAGCCCATGCTACTTATAGAAGGGTCTGCTGAGCTGTCACGTTCGCTAGGCGAACAAATGGTTCGCCTAGCAAACACCAAAAATGCCACCTGAAGTGCATGTGTCCTGTGAACTCTCCCCAGACAAGTTTCCAAAAGTTCGTTGTGCGAACAATCCTTCGCCTGGCGAAGCCTTCGCTGCACACTTTGCATAGCAAGTTTGTGGCCCTTTCCTTGTTGTTTGAAGTCTGGGAGTGTTTGCTACCTCTTCGCCTAGAGATCTCTTTGCTTCCTTATTCACCTAGCGAGTTTATGGCCCTTTCCTTACTGTTTTGGATTCCTGGCCTTCGCTACATAGTTCACCTAGCGAACTTTGTGAAGTTTTGGTGGTAGCTTCGCTAGCAAGTTCGCCTAGCAAACTTGCTGTTGTTTGCATGCTGTCTTGGTTTCTTTGCCATCTTTCTTATGTCTTAATTTCCACTCTTTCATGCCTAATTATTGCACAATAATACACAAATAAAAGGTACCAAGACATTTTCACATAATGTTGCAAAACAACCAAGGCAAGAGTGATTTTGAACACTTTCTTGACAAAAAGGAGTGAAAGATGCCCATATTCGATAGATAAAAAAACAAAGTTGGGAATCTAACAGTTCACTTGTCCTATGAATGTCGATACAATCAAGAAATACTTCGCCTAAAAAGAATAAAAGAGCAACTCGCTAAGTTGAAAACCCGAAAGGGCGGCTTTGTCAAAAATGAGCATCTCGATGGATTGAAAACCCGAAAGGGCGGTCCAGGAAAAAATTAGAAAAAAAAATAAATAAATATCACAGTAGATTGAAAAACCGAAAGGGAAATCTGTCATACCCTATATTTGTCCTACCCATTTTCAATTATTTTCACTTTTCGATTTTATTTTCTATTTTACGTTGTCTGCTTATTTCTTGTTAATTAGACATGTGTCCGCTCGCAATTGGTTGATTATCTTTTTGACCAATTAAGGCGTGACACATGGCCTAACGACATTTTTGTAAATATTATTTTTTTTTAAAAAAAACTTTTTCTTTTTAAATGTTACTAGTAATATATATTTGTTTTAGTAATTATTTTTCGTTTTTTATAAATTTCAGTTTATTTTTTTAAAATATTTTTTTTAATATATTTTATTTAATTGTTATTTGTTAATGTTTATTTATTAATTTAATCTTGTTAATTAGTTAATGTATTAATTAATTTATACCAATAGCATATGGGGTTTTATTAATTAATTGAAGAATTGTTAGAAAAAATAATAAAAAGAAGGCTGAAGACACAGGTAAAGGGGCGGAAGGCCCATATATGGTTTGGTGGCCCGTTAGGGTTTGTTTTCCACTGCATTTAAAGAGAGGATTTTTCAGAGTAAAGAGGAAGGAAATTCACTGTTCATCCCCTCTAAAAAAAACCCTAAACGGCCGCAGCCACCCACCGAAACCCTAATAGCCACAAAACCCTTCTTCTCCCTCGATACAAACCCTCTCTATCCGCTCACAAACCTTTCTTCTACCACCTCCCAAAACCCATATTGAACCCCTTAGATTCCACATCCGAACTCTTCATCATTTTTTCCGTCGCCGAAACTTTCATTACAACCACCATCGAACCATCCAAATGTGATACGACTCACTGCCGTGAAATAGCCACGACATTACACCAATAACAACTCGAAGCGGAGATCCAAGCCATGGACGCGATAAGAAATTTTGACATGACGGCTTGCGCGATACAGCTTCATTAATGTCACGATCAACAGCGGCAACAACTCGACTTTGTAACAAAGCAACATCTCAACGGGGAGTTCGCCAGCTCGATACTGATAGTAATGACAAAGAAGGTCTTAGTTCAGTGATGACATCGATTTTTGCGGTAATCGTTGTTTCTGATTTAACCCATAATATGTGTATAGTTGATTGCCTTTGCAATTCATGTCACAAATCCCTCGAAATAGATATTGTATTCCTGAGATTATTTTGAGCATTTTGAATATTTTTCCTGTTAATCTGTTGTTATCATAGTGTTCACAGGGATTGATCGTATTCTTGTCATAAGAAACCTACTGGTATAATTCTGGTTTAAATTTGATTTACTTCTTCATGTTGGAGGTGTTCGTATATAGGATTTAGACATATAGATTGCAGCAGTTGGAACTTGCGTGAGGTGTAGAGGTTTTGACACCGCCAGTTTATCTACGGTAGCTACAGCAGCTGCAGCAGCATCGTAAGCTTGGATTTCGCAGCCCTGTTTTCGACGGCAAAGCATTCAGTGTTTCGATTGTGTTGCTGTCTGCTGTAAGATTTTGTGCAGGTTGCGACTTTGTCAAATTTCAACAGTAGAAATATGAAGTCAAGGTGTATAGAGCAGTGCTTAAACTCATCAGCACCTGAAGCACATCCTGACAAAGTTGGGAAGTAGCGGTCTGAATTCGATCATAATGTGTACAGGGGTGACTCTTTTAAGAACCGCAGCTATTAACATCAACGCCGACACCTTCAGCTCGACAGCTCTTCAGCTTACGACGATGACTCTGCAACGACCACACTACAACAACTACAACTCTATATCTACAGTGCATAATCCCATCTCAGTTACGGCGTCGCTGAATGTTGATTGCGCAATAACAAGTATGAATTCGAATGACATGCAACAACAGTTGATCCCTGCAGCACTCGAAATCTACCATGACAGGAACCGAGTAGCAATGGCCTAAAGCACAGCAATCACCATTCATTGAACTAGTTTAATTTATTCTGTTTTTAGAACTTCAGTTGATGCTGTTGTTTTGGATAACTTGGAATCTGTTAATGTCACACAAGATAGCTTGTATTATTGTTTGTGACTGGCTTGTTATGCAGGTTTGAGGTTGAATCCGAGATTCAGACTCGAGTGTGGTGATTGTTGCAGTTTTGTATCGAAAAGTTTGAGGTGGCCTTATAGCTTGTATTATTGTTTGTGACTGATTTTTCGAGGGTCGTTACTCCTTAGAAGATTCATGTTTAGGTGTTCTTGACAGGGTCTTTGTATTGTTAAGACTACCTAAAACGTGGAGATTTCTTTAGTTGTGGCTGTTGCGTATTTGTAGTTTGATAAATTTACTTTTCATTATTCGACATCCAAGTTTTGAGCAACGTCGATGAGTTGCTAAACTCATGTTTATGAGGTTGCAAGGAGTACATAGATTGCGAGGATGTTTCAGGTACAAATAGTGGTTCGCAAGGGTAACACGACGGTTTCAGTTTTCGCGAGGCTCCGACTTAATCTTATCTCTTTTTCTGTTGATTCTTCATCTCTAATTCTCACTTTGTTTCATTTTTATTTATTTATTCAGCAATGGTTACAAATGAAAGTTCTGTTTTGAAAACGGTTTTAAATATTGGTTTTTGTTGCTGACTATCGGTGCGAAATCACCGTGAGGTTGTTGTTATTTGTTCAGGTGATGCGAATTGGTTCTTGGCACTGACGATCGACACCGTTGCAGTCAGAGTTGAAACAACGTGGTACCTCAAATCATATCAGAAATCCAAAGAGGGAGGCATTCTTCACAACTCGCTCCATCAACTCATGACAACAACGACGTGTCGATCCGGTGGCATATTGTATTTATGTATTGCTGATGTTTTGAGTTTATTACAGGACTTGTTGAGTTGCAGCTAACACTGATCACGCTTATCACGGTGGATTGAGGGTTTTCGAACCAAAAGCAAAACATGTTGCTAAAGCTCTGATTTAGATTTTGCTGTGTCATTTCGACAGGTAGCTCTAAAGATCGGAGTATGAAATGTTAACTCAGGAGGATGTTGCTGTATTGACGTGACGAAATAACTATGTTCAAACATAATCTTGAAGACACCGTTTCCAACGACAGACAACACGTAACGGCACAACAATGGCATAAGCTTTAATTCATGGCAGCACTTCCAAGCGACGGCAAATTCAACGTTTCGGTAACATTTTCAAATCGACGGTTTCACGCCGCCATCATAACTTGTTGTGAATATCATAAGTTTAGGATTTGTTTTAATAACTGGTCTTGTGTTGATGTTGGATCTTTGTTACTTTTTTTAGGTTAGTTTTGTTTCGTTGAAATTTTTTTTCAAATTTATATTTGTTGTCGCCATTATGTTTTTGTGAATATGAGATGTTGCTGTGTGTTGTTGTGAATATGAAAGGCACTTGATTAAGTGTTTTGTTTTAATATTGCTATTGTAGATATTATGTGAAAATGGTGGATCTGGCGTTGTTTTTTTTTTTCTGTTTTGCTTTACTGATGCATTGTTTATGAATTCAAGTTTATTATTTTTGCTGTAGTATAACTTTGGTGTTGATTTAAAGCTTGCTGCATCACTCTATTTTCATTTGCGTTATATAATTGGTTTGAGTTGATGTCGGTTGCGTTGCGTAAGCATGAGGTAGGATCGTTGTTGTTCTGTTTTGCTTGCTCCGTTGTGATTACGAATACGTTTTTCGGGTTTACTGCTAACTGTGATTTTTTCCGATGACGGTAGCGGTAATGACTTCACCATGTTAACCTTGTTGTTTGAAGCCTCTGCATATTGTAAAGATCATTTTCCTGTTACATTTCTAAGCAGTACTAACATGAGATGATAGCATCAGTATCTTTTTTGGCTAGTTTGTTTGAAAATGATTATTGATTGGGTGGATTGCTAAGCATTACATGAGTTTCTTTTGATATTTAAGTTGCTCTGTTGGTGGCTGTTATAGATTTTCTGCCATCATTTTTCTTTTGGTTATACTGATGTTGATTTTATGCAGAAGACTAGGTCTTGGGTTTGTTAAGAAAAACTCATCATTCACTCAATTTGATTATAATTAATGTTTCAGTACAAATGTTTTATTTAGATTTTATTTTTACTAATTGATTGACAATTTACCTCAAATTAATTTTATAAGCATTTTCCAAATTGGAATATTCCATTTAATTAAAGACAATTCAAAAATATTTTTTAAACAAAATCATGGACTATTTTAAAGTGTAGTTTCAAAATATGATTTAATTATACACCAATTTCTTAATCCAATTTATTCTCAACACACAACATTTTCTTAATCAATAATGAAAAAGAACTCTTAAGGTCTAGCGTCTTTGGAGTTCTTGAATAATCACTATTGGGGCGTACGCCTTGGGTGGTGCATCATTCGACTTTTTTTCGTTTCAAAACACGTCCTTTAATTATTTAGACAAGAAAATATCATTGCAGTCTAGCATTCCACGTGATACTTTTGTTTTTTTATTCAAACAATATTTTATAAATTAAATCAAAATTATTCTTCCATTTATTAAATAACTTATTTTTCAAAATAGATTTTCTTTAAAAAAAGGAAAAAACTTTGAAGCAATAATATTTCATTACGCATTTCCAAATATCAATAATTATCTTTTTTTCAAATCAAAAATTGCTTTATATTCGATTTAATAGATAGTTTATTTTAAGACAATCCTAAATTATTTTCTAAATAAAACTTCAAACTATTTTCAAACTTTATTTTCAAAATTGACATCATTTTTCTATTTCCATTCCAATAAATTTTTCGATACAAATTACTTTCTCAGTTAAATCATTCTCGAAACTAATAACTTTTTTTTCCTAATCTTCATCCAACTTCTTTTTTAAATATTAAATTATTTTTAAGTCAAATCATGAGAAACTAAATTCTTGAAGTCTAGCACTTTTTGGATTTTTTTGGACAATCATTATTGAGGTGTACACCTTAAATAATGTATTATTCGAATTCTCATTTTTAAAATACTTTTTTAGACCAAGAAATATCATAGGAATTTAGCATTCTGTGTGATATTTCCATGGCTCACCCAAACATTTTCCGAATAAAAAAGGTGTTGTCGAGATCTAGCATCCCGATAATACTCCGATTAATTGGTTGTGAGGCCGACGTCTCATTTACTAAATAATTGTCGTTTTCAAATCCAATCTCGTATTCTCACCTCTTGTGCCGCAAACTCTTTCCATACCCTCAATTCAATTTAATTCTTTAAAAATATCTTTCTCGATTAAAACTCCGAAAGAAGGAGATTCTTGGAATCTAGCATTCCTTGAATTTTCGAGTGAATAGTTCTCGAGGCACGCTCTTGAGTTATTATTCACTAAATCTTTCGACCTTTTTCAAAACATTTTTCTCAATTAAAATTCCAAAAGAAGGAGATTCTTGGAATCTAGCATTCCTTGAATCTTCGAGTGAATAATTCTTGAGGCACGCTCTCGAGTTATTATTCATTCAATCTTTCGATTATTTTCAAAATATTTTCTCAATTAAAACTCCGAAAGAAGGAGGTTCTTGGAGTCTAGCATTCCTTGGATCTTCGAGTGAATAATTCTCGAGGCACGCTCTTGAGTTATTATTCACTCAACCTTTCGACTTTTTCAAACTCAATCATTTTTCAACGTTCTCCTAAGTCGAATGCTCGTACGCATTCGCAACCCATATTTCGCACACACATCTACAACTCCTTGTGGTCTCGATATTAGGGGCACCCTTAGGGCTAATATCGTTTCTCACAATCTTAACCCTTGACACGTCGTCAAGTCGGTTTCATTTTCAATCAAATCCTCGACACGTCGTCGAGCCATTTTCAAACCAACTTCCTTTGGCCTCGCATGCCATTTTTTCGATTCGATCTTTTCACAAACGTTTTTTAAACATACGAAAGAGGGATATTCCTAGAATCTAGCATTCTTTGAATACTCGAATGAGTAACTCTTGGGCGCGCCTCCGAGTTGTTATTAGTTCATTCTTTCGATTTCAAAACATCTAACTCTTATCTTCAACTTATTCAACTCAATTTCCGAAAGAACTGAGTTATTGGGATCTCGCATTCCTTGAATTCTTGAGTGACAAGCTCTTGAGGCACGCCCTTAGGTTGTTTGTCAGTCACTCTTTCGTCTCTCAACTCAACGTCAAACCAATTCAAACCTCGTCTTTTCGTGGTTGTTACCACGAACTATGGACGCTCTGATTCTTTATTCATTCTTGAATATAAGATACGTAGGCACAAGATTGCGATAATCTTGGCGAGCACACTTATATCCATCTTCCGTTTTCCCCCATCCTTTCCCGTAGCCGAACTACGACGCTCTGATTTCTCATTCTCGTCCGAATGAGCATACGTAGGCACAAGGGCCCCAATCCTTGGCGAGCACCCTATCCTCTAACCACCCATCTCTCCTTTGCGTCTTTAACTTTTTACCCTACCAATTTTACCTTTAATAACGAGAAGAAAACAAATAAACCTAAACAACACTCCCCATATTTACCTTAAGAGATTCCCGTTGAGTACAACGAACGTGAGGGGTGCTAATACCTTGCCCTCGCGTAACCGACTCCCGAACCCGGAACATGGTTGCGACAGCCCTGTTCCTATCCTTTTCGTCTTAAGAGGTTTTCTCGATATTTTCCTCTCCTGTTTATTCGGGAAAATAAAGTTCGGTGGCGACTCTGTCGAACCTCATTTCCGCGCCTTTCGCGCGAGGGTCATTTCTCCGAAATGTCTCCGTGATTTTTCGAGGTGCGACAAAATCTAGGGAAAAGGTAGGGATTATGGCAAGTAACTGCATTCGGCCAGTCTTGATCACTTGAAGCAATATTTCCTATCAGCGATTCTCATTCAGCCATTCTCAACGGATGTTTTGAGCCCTGTGGAATTCAAAGTTGTTAGGGAGAATAGTGGTTATTGTATATCAATGTAACCCTTTCCATGTATTTACCATTTTTCAAACTTTGTAATGATCCATGGAGTTACGCCATTTGCGGACTACCATTCTATTAATAAAATTTGGGCCTTTGTCCCTTTATTTGCAATTCTTATTTTGTTTTTGTTTGCAAAAGTTCATTTATTTTTTATGATGATTTTTTATACAAATGTGAATAATCGATTGAAATTTTTGAAAATTATAAAAATATTTTCCTTTGATTTGTGAATATAAAAAAGGAATGTCAACGGTTATTCTAAGAACAATAAAATTGTGAAGCACGAAGCTTAGTGTTTTCCTCAGCAGGATTCGTTCTTATTCTTCCCAGTAGAGTATGTTGATAATTCCTCAGCAGAGTTTGTAACCAGGTTTCCTCCTTTAGTAGTTAACTAGGTGGTGGGTTTCCTCAAGATTTGTTAGGGTGCGTTGGACTCATGGACCCAATATTCCTCAGTTGAATACTAATTGATTTTGCCCCAGCTAAGCATTGATTTAGACCTTCTCTAGCTGAGTATGTTTCTTCCTGCCAGCCAGGTTTTGATTAGAAAGTTGAGCAATTTCAAGTTCCACCTCTCCTTGATGTGGAATCCCCACGCAGAGTTTTATCCTCTGGTTGTGTTGATGTTGCTTTGGATGTTTTCTGAGCAGAAAGCACTGTTTCCTACTCATAAGTGTTGATATAGAAGGCACCTGTCAGATTTTATCTCACCTTGTGTTGAGTATTGATTTAAAATCCCCAACAACTTGACTTCTATGATGTTAATTTCTCATTTCCCCCGACAAGTCCAAGATGTTTTTCTCAGGGTTGTCTAGCCCTCATAGATTTTTTTCTTGTATCCCCAGAAGATCGACGTTGTTTCCCAGTGGAGTTTGTATAATTATTTACATGATTGCAATCCCCAGCAGATCCATTATTTTCCACAGTAAATTTCTTCATCCCTTTAAAGCGGATTTCATATGAATTTTCCTTATCCCCGAGAAGAGTCAAGAAGATTTAGGTTGTTGTTGTTTCCCCCAACAGTTTTTCTTCCATCCTCGAAGCCTTGTAGTATCTTTCTCTCCCCAGTAAGATCTAAGCCTTGTAGAAGGATTTATTTTCCTTTGATGGCTTTTATCCTCCCTAGTGGAATCCCCGTAGGATTGATCCGGGTCATTCCCCTGCATAGTATCCCTTGCAGGGTTTCCAATGATATCCCCGTCTTTTTTGAGATTAGTTGAGTATCTGGTTGAGCCGTGGTGTTTTATCGTCCTGTGTTTATCCTTTTGCTAGTTTTGTCAGCATATTCATGCATTTGCATTCGAGCATAGTGTCGCTTGCGCGAAAATAAGGTGCCGGCATGACAGAAGAGTCGCCACCTTTCGTTATTTATCCCTCAGAGCGGGAAAGGAAACGATCGGAAAAACCTGACGAATAAGGGTAAGACAAGGTCATCGCAACCATTGTCTGGGTTCGGGAGTCGGTTACGCAAGGGGAAGGTATTAGCACCCCTCACGTCCGTCGTACTCGACGGGATCCTCGCTTGTTTGTTTACTTGGACGGGTTGGTTATAATCTATCTACCTATCAAGGCTGGCTGAAAAAGAAAAGAAAAATGACTCGGCAAAGCGTCGCGCTTTATGCCTACGTATTCTCATCAGAGAATGAGAAATCAGAGTCAACGTAGTTCGGCCTACGAAGGGTTATGGGGGAAAGGTTGCTCGCTAGGACATCGCATCCTATGCCTACGTACTTTCATCTGGTATGAAAGATCAGAGCAAACGTAGTTCGGGAAACTACGGGAAAAATGGCTCAACTAGGAGGGAGACTATCAAGTCCTACTGTTATCATGCCATGGATTCATCCTATGGTTGAGGTTTGAACAGGGAACTCCTAGAAGTTGTCATGCATAGGTTTCAACCTAAAAGTCTATCATCAAATCCTCGTCAGAGGAAATGAGAGTCCTAAGGGATCATGTCAATGATACACCAAAACAGACAAAAGCATCAGCTTTAACAGTAAAATGCATGCAATGCAAGTGAGGGAGGAAATGTGTGTGGGGCTTCAGCCTCCACAAGCTCATCTCAACCTCAAGCCAGTCATGAAATAACAGCAATCATACTGAAAATCAACAACATGCTATCAAGCAATATACAAATAAGGGCAATGAAGTGCCATCAGGTAACAAAACACACATGCTTGAGAAAGAAAGAATCTACTCTCTAATCCTAACCCTAATCACAGAATCCTAATCAAATCTAAGCAAAGCTCTCAAGCAAAACCACAAACAAGAGAAATCAATCCCAGTCTTCAAGCTTCAGAACAAGCTGACCAAAGAAAGGGAGCTAAGCAAGCAGACTCATAGTGTCTTCCTCAGGAAAGCACTAGGAGGTGTATACTCAGGAGTCATACCCTACGTGGCTCAACCACTGTGATCAGTTTATATTCCTCCTCAGGAGAAACTAAACTCACAAGCAGGCTCCAACATCACTGGATATTTAGGAAATCCTATCTGAACTAGTGGAACTAAGTGAATAGACTCATAGGACCTTCCTCAGGAAAGTACTAGGAGGCTTCCACTTAGGAATTGTATCCCATGTGGTTCAACAACATGTGATCAGTTTACATTCCTCCTCAGGAGAAATTAAACTCACAAGTTGGCTCCAACATCATTGGATACTTGAGAAATCCTAGATAAACTAAGGGAACTAAATGAATAGACCCATAGGACCTTCCTCAGGAAAGTACTAGGAGGCTTCCACTTAGGAGTTGTATCCCATGTGGCTCAACAACATGTGATCAGTTTACATTCCTCCTCAGGAGAAATTAAACTCATAAGTTGGCTCCAACATCATTGGATACTTAAGAAAGAGGTGAGAAGAAAGGATGAAAGTCACTCATAGTGCCTTCCTCAGGAAAGTACCATGAACTTCCTTCAAACTTCAGGATCTCAAACCTCACAGATAGAGGACAAGACAAGCTCTGGGTCTCTGAGTCTTGATCTACAATCTTCTCTTCATGATGCTCTCCAACAAAGTCTTCAAGGCAACACAAGCCCCTCAACAAACTCCTCACAATGAACCCCACAGATGAACAGATAACCCACTGACCAGACCAAATCAATAGGCAACTTCAGAAAATACCTAAAAATACTAAACTAATGGGGAAAAATCTAACAATATTCACAAGGGTCCTCAACACCTACTCATAACATCTACAAAGGTCTCTACCTAAAAATCAAGACAAAACTTAATCAAAGAATGGGATTCATCACCTAAACACAATTTAAACCCTAATCAGGATACCCTAGATCTACCCTAATTAAACTAATCAAAAATTTAATTCTAAAAATCTAGAAAAAATCCTATGGGGAACTATGACTCATCATCTAATTGCACAAAAAAGAATGGATACAAAACCCTAAGGGAATGTCCTAAAATAATTCCTACAAAATCCAATACCAAATTAAGACTATTAAAAGGCTATTTATTTGGAAAATCTATTAAAAACATTAAACCTAAAAATAAAATCTCATTTTTATTTTTATAAATTTCTACACATTTTAATCTACTCATAGAAAAAAGAAGAAATTAAAAATCATTTTACATCATTTATTAATGAATTTTACAAAACAGAAAAATATTAAAAAGAAAATAAAAGCAATTAAATGAATTAAGGGAGGGGGGGTGCAATAAGAAACACGCGCTAGTTAAATTCATTGGGCCATAAAAAAGGGGGGGGGGGGGCGAATAGAAACTGAGGCCCAGCGCTGGTTTAATGAAACGCAGCGTTTGGGGTTAGTTTGAATTTTCCCTCCAATCTCAGACACGCGCACAGCCACACGATTGGATGAATTTGTCAAACTTTGGACTTGATCCAACGGCTTCTCCTTCATCGTCCCAAATGGGACCTAGGGTTTTCAGACCCCTCCCTCATGCATTCAAATTCGAGCTCTTCTAGCTCTCTCCACACGCCACGGTTTCACTCGATTCCAAAACAAGAAATGCCCTACTAAATGCCTAGAATACAATGGTACGAGTAGTTTTTTCTAATTCCTCCTGAATAATCCAAACAGAAGGCTTGAACACCTTGGTACCAACACGGTTCAGAATTTTCCACTGATATCAATCTTTATTAAACTTCAGTCTAATGATTTACAGATACTCTACAAGTTACCCTTGCTATTCTAAACCAATTCATGATGCCTAAAACTAACAAACTACACCAATCTTGGAGATTAAAGATTCAAGGTTCTGTTATGGATTGCCATGGAACAAGCTGTAACTTCTAGGGTTTAATCATCTAGCCTAGTACATCATTTCTATACCTATAAAACTAACTAAAACTCAATAATTTAGGAGATATAAGGTGAAGAAGAAACCTGTCAAGCAATGATGGAGGAGGCTCGTGGGGATGCTTGCAAGGCTTGAAATTGGTTCAAGATGATCCTACAATGGTCCTCAACCTTCTGTTTGCACTTGTGATGGTGGAGATGGCTTGTAGTGGAAGATATCTTGAATTGCTTCAACTTGAAGAAATTGCTTCAATGGCTATCTCTCCTTCTCTCTCCTCTGACTTGGCTCAAGTTTCACCAACCTTAGACTCTCCACAATGCACTCTTTATATATTGATGGTTGGATGCTTCTAGATTCATCTAGAATGGTGTGGAAAGTTCTTGAAAATTCCATGATATGCCAAGTTGGATTTCTCACATCTCATATGCCATGCCTTGTAATTTGGTCTCAAATTCTCCTTACATGAGTTATTGAGTGATAAGGAATGCAAATCAGCCTTTAGTTTCACTTGTGTAGGGTTTTTCAATGTTACCTTCTTTTGCAAGCAACAAATTTCCAAAGGAACCTCATTTTTTAAGCCTCAAATGAAAATTCTACTTAAACCAATGTTCTCAAAATAGTCTTTCCAATCAAAATGATATATTGGATGACCTATTTTGGATTTGTGGATCTCCCAAATCACTTTTCAATTTCAACTTTTCAAAGTTATAAGTCATTTTTAGTTCATTTTTGACCAATCATGTAATCTTGTGCTATGAGCTTTTTCAACAATTTGTGACCTTCTTTCTAGACTTAAAATCACATTTTGAGCAACTTTCATGTTTTGAGTTTTTCCATTTGAGGCTTGGAAATAGGAGTTTTAGGCATTGGCTAAAATGACCTATAACTGACAAATGACCAAAATACCCCTGCCTTGTCCAAACCATAAGTTGAGTTCCACAAATCCTATCAAGGACTTCTACCACTCAAATTAAAGCTAAGAAGATGAACTCCAACATTCATGTTGACCAATAAATCATAGGAATCATCCTACTAGGGCAAAAGTTGTCTGCAAGTTGGGTGACTTTCAAGGACCCAGATTCACATACTTCTGCTGACCTGTAATTTGTCAAAACCATAACTTGAGCTCTGTAACTCCTATCAAGGACTTCCACCACTCAAATTAAAGCTAAGAACAAGCTCTACAACATTCATGTTGTGGAGAAGATGAGATATCAATCATATCTAGAGCTAAAACTGCCTGGAAGATAGGGATCAAATTAGGGTTTTCTCACTGACAATCCTTGGAAACCCTGACTTGAAACTTCTCAAACTCCTCAATCATGATGAGTTGGTCTAGGAATCATCTTTATCACATCTCTATACATCATTCCATGATCTCATGGCCCTTGGATTAGGTCTCAACCTTCTCCAAATCTTCAGTTATCCTAGGGTTGACCCAGTCAAAACCCTAATTCTACCATTCATGATTGAATCTTCTGAACTCTTGCAAAATGACTTCTCTGGGCTTCATGATGGCTTTCTCAAATCATCACATTCATTCTCCAAGTCTCAGAATCATCTGAGGAGCACCCACAACTTTCAAACTGTGAAGCACACAACCCTGGTTTCAAACCACTTCTCTGGAGATCTCTTGAACTTTCTGATGAAGGTATCCATTTTCAAACACTCAATGAATAAATAAATGTTGGTCAAATTTTGGGGTGCAACAGCTGCCCCTATTCAAACGGCTTGAACCTGACTGGGTGAGAAGCGAACGGCTCTCAACCAATTAAGGTACGAGACGGTTGAATATCGGTAAACCCGAAAATTTGCCAACTGCACAAGTACACGGTACTCTGCGGGGAACAAATCTTCGAACACTGCAACACTAGCTGCTCAATAACTAGCTGGAGAAACACTGATCTGACATCACCGTCGGAAACAAACATCATCCCGAGAGACACTCGACATCGCCGTCGTACCAATCATCATCTCTGCTGGGGATTTAAGGAGTCTGACATTGCCGTCAAACAAACATCCAACCTCGCCGCCGGAAACAAACATAATCTGACCTCGCCGTCGGATAATCAAAATACTCAACCCCGCTGTCGGAGAAAATACAACACTGAACAACTCTGACTTGGGGTTCACCCCTGGTAAATGGAACAAAAGGTACACTTGCGTATTTGGAGCTACTCTGCTGGGGATGAGAGACTCAACCAAGCACACTCTGATCTGGGGTTCACCCTCAGAACCATAACGAACATCGGAATACTACTGCACAATGCCCGCCGTAGAACTTCAACATCAGAACTATATGAAACCCTGGCCCCTGGCCACTTCCAGCTTCAGCTAGAGAAGATCTTCAAGTACTTCTGAAGATAAGCATCCTTGGCCTTCAAGGATGGCAGCTCTGCAGGAGGTATCTTCGACTTCAGTCTGGAGAAAATGATCCTTGGCCTTCAAGGATACATGGATCTGCCTTCAGGCAACTCCGCCTCTGCTATAGAGTATCCGAGACTTCAGTCAGGGATATACTTCGGCCTTCAGTCCGAAAAACGAATCCTAGGTCCTTCATGACCTTGGGGGATAGCCTTGCCCTTAGGCACCTTCGCTTCAGCTTAAGAAATCTGTGACTTCAGTCAGAGAAATGGTATCCTGAGCCATTCATGACTCTTCGGGGATTCAAATACTTTGCCTTCTGGCAAAACTCCGCTTCAGCTGGAGAAATATCTTCGACTCCAGTCAAAAGACGTATCATTCTCTTGATCGCGCTCAATCATCTTTTCAGGACAACTGACTTGGTCTTCAGACTTACACGAATTACTCTGTTGTATCTACAACTCCGGAACCTTGTCTTCAGCCACCCGTTGATTCTTCAACACGGAAATCTGGACTCACCAGAACCTTCTGATATCGCCATCGGGCGCTTACGAAATCCATCTTCAGATTAGACATCGTTGCTGGAGCAGACATATCACGCTGCTGAGGACTTCAAGAATCAACTTGAACAACCAGATCCGTCGGGCATCTTCAAGAATCGTCCTGAACTGATAACCTTTCTGGAGCAAACATTTTGTTGGGAATTCCAGGAATCTTCCTGGGCAACTCTTGCTGGAGGCGCTATCGGGGAGCTCAAGCATCATGCTAGGCGAACAACTCGGGAAGCTGTACTGAGGTCTTAAGAATCATCCTAAGCAAATGGCCCTGCTGAGGGATTCGAGAATCGTCTCGAACTGAAGACTTCGCTGGGGATCTCAAAAATCATCTTGAGCGAGCGACTGCGGGGATTACACCGGGGTCTTAAGAATCATCCTAAGAAAGTGACCTCGTTGGGGAGCATATCAGGAATCGTCCTGAGCAACTGGTCTCTTGGTGAAGCGCCTGTAAACAAGAATGATAGTAACCTAGTTCATGCTTATGATGCGTATGCTTCTGCACTATGCCCCACACGGTGGGAATGATATGCTAAATGCTGAATGTTATGCAATCATGCACAATGCTATGCAATCATGCACAATGCTATGCAATCATGCACAATGATGCGATCCTGTCAGCAAAATAAATGCCGAAGGGGAATTCTCCTGTCAAGGAGACAGATCTACTCAGATAGAGGAATCATCCTGCTGAGGAGAACGTGAACACGCCAATATCAATCAGGCTCCGTCTGGGGAATTGATCTTCCGCGAACTGCTGCAGGGGAACAACTTCAGCTGACTGCTGCAGGGGACGAAGCTCTACGAGAACTCGGATCTGCTGATATCAATCGCGAGAATGAATTGCGCGCCGTCTCGGCTACTCTTCTGGGGATGACCACTCTGCGGGGAACCAACTTCAGCTGCTCCACACTCCACTGGGAAAAAACCAATCATGATCTGATCAACTTCCAAGGATTCGGATCCCTTGGACATCTGCAAACTCGGCTGAGGAAGGAGAAATCATTCTGCTTCGATGGAGAGAGTACGACTCTGGGGGAAGTACAGCATCGGCTGCCCCACGCTCTGCTGGGGAAAATTGATCATGCTCTGATCAACTTCCAAGGATTCTGCTTTTCTGCGGACTCAGCCGGGGAGAGAAATCATTCTACTTCGCTGGAGAGTACGACTCTGATGGGGAATTCGATTCCACTGGGGAAGAAAGAATCATCTGACTTCGGGGGAGAGTACAACTCTGCGAGGGAATACAACATCAGCTGTTCCAATACTCTACTGGGGAAGAGGGAAACGTCGAACTTCAGGAGAGAGCCTGACTCTGGTAGGGAACCTCAATTCCGCTAGAGACTTCAGTCTGGCACCCTCAGTTATTGCCTCCTTCGGCATACGAACAGCTTCCTACGAGACCTGCACTTGTGACCCGGTGCGGGGGAAAATCCTGCTTCAGCGACTTTACTGGGGAAAACACGAGCTTCAGCTTCCCAAACATTTCTCTGAAATCTGCACTTGTGACCCGGTGCTGGGGAGAGATGAGCTACGGTACTCAATCATTTCTATGAACTCTGCACTTGTGACCCGGTGCTGGGGAGAATCCTGCTTCAGCGACTTTACTGGGAAAACATGAGCTTCGGCACCCGAACACTTCTATGACGTCTGCACTTGTGACCCGGTGCGGGGGAAAATCAATCATGCTTCAGTGCTGGACTCAGCTGATGAGGTGACATTCCTTCAGGATGCATCTATTTGGGGAAGAGAATCCTCTCTACCTGGGAGACATATCAATGCTCACTATTCTGATTCTGATTCTGCGGAGGAGAGACTACTGAACTCTGCCGGAGAAGGAGGACTCGTCCTGCTTCGGGGATGTCAATCCTGGTCTGCCGAGGTTTATCTTGACCCTAATCTGATAAGGGATAAACGCCATCTCAATCTGCTGCAGTCTCCAACTGTACGGGGGAACAACCTCGAACCGTACATCTCTGCGGAGAAACAATCCTGATTCATCAACGCCAACACAGGGAATACAGGCTACCAATCATGGAGTCAAGTAGCAGGTTATGCTGTAGGATAGCAATCCAATGACCGCAAGGCTTCTTCAGGAGGTTCAGGTTTTGACGGGGTAATGACACGATTCCCCGATACTCAATTCTTGTTAGGGTGAACAAACTCATTTGAACAACTTGCCCCAGTGCATTTCAACTTGCCCCAATCCGACCTTTGGGAATAATTCATTCTGAGCCGAAAACAACTGGCAACAAGACAATCTTCAGAGGGCTTGCCCCAGCATCTGCACAACGGGAGGATTCATCCTCAATTAATCAACTTTCAGCATGGTCGGCTTCAATATCTCTGAAGTAGTTTGCCCCTGAACGAGCGATGAGCGACTCAACATGCTCTGATCGAACACTGGAGGGATCTGCCCTTAAACCGCAAGAATTCTGGATAACTGCCCCTGATTGGGTCTCGAGAAGACTCACTTTCGACCAACCGCTTCTTGCATAAACTGCCCCATAATCAACTGAGGCTCCGGGACTTGTCCTCAGACAAACCAATTCCAAACTCACAGGAAGTCATTGCCCCAGATTCACAGGGCTTCGCAGCATACCATTCTGACCCAGACCTCTGGCGATTCAGTCCTGATTGACTATTCCTTGCTGAAGTTCCTTCGTATCAGCTACTAACCTGCAACTAAAATTGTTTATTCACGAATAGTAATTTTAATGCAGTGTTCATGCAAATTTCGAAAAAATGTTGTACTGTCACTCATTTACGTGTCATGCTAGGGAGTGACGAATGAACCAAAGAGTTCAAACGTAGTGCTGATGCGACCAGTGAAAAATGCAATAAGGATATGATTAGCAAATCATGAAGGAGTCAGGTTACTCAACCTTATCGTAATGCACTCTCAGAATAAACCCTGACTCAATTAGGTCTTTTAAGGGTTGTATCGTGGTCGGGTTCACGGTTCGTGAAACAAAGGATTTTCGGCTCAAATTGTGATTTGTACCCACCCCTTCTACGTAATGTTCTCCGATCCTAAAGTTCAGTTAACTTAGCTCGAGCGCTCGCCTCTTCGAGAGGTACGTTGAACATTGGGAACCACTGGTTAAAGAATTCACAAGGTGTTTCGGAGTGACAGTTACTCTTTTTCGTTTTCGGTGTCTGTGTCTACACGACCTCGCCCTTGTTCGAGGATTTTTCTTTTTTATATCCTTTCTTTTTCATTCTTTTGATTCCCTAACTTTTGCCTGGACTGACTCCTTTTGAGTTCTTTTCGATTTTTTCTTTTGAAGTCCAGCGGGATGCCCTGATTTTTGCCTAAGTATTTGCTTTCTAGCTTTTCTTTTTTTTTTTACTTAGCGGGCTTTCTTATTCCTCTTTTTTTTCTTGGAACAAAGTCGTGCGACACTGGTTGTCTTGATTGCTCCGAAAGGATTATAACTTGTCTCACTCCTGATTAGTGAGGTTTAACCATTGTGGTTGATGAGGTACGACCTCTGGAGAGGGATATGATGTGATTGGTCCTCGAAGGACAACACTCCTCTATAAGACTTGAACGCTCGATCAAGCTAACTGACAACTACCCTGCCCCGGGTTAAGATGTGAGGGTTTAAAAATCCGAAAGAAACTCCTACTTCTCGGCTCGAAGTGGTTAACAAGGGATTCTCTTCCTTATCTCTCCGGTGTTTAGGGGATTTGAAACAATGCCTTGTACGTCATCGGCAAAGTTTTATCTGAAAGCCATACGATCATTGGCTATGAGTATTCAGTTTCATCATCCTCCCTCCGCTCATTGCTAATCATAGTAAGAAATCGGAGTAAATAAAATGCAAGTGTCAGTGTAATGCAGTAAATGAGTGACAACGACATAACTAATTCAGAAAAATGCATAGTCACTTTATTAACATCACCATTCGAAACATACAATGTTTAATAGCAAGTAGTAACTAACAGAAAAGAAACTACAAATGCAAATGGTAAAAAGCCCGAGGACTGCCAATGCTGAGGACGTCTGCCCGTCTGGATTACTGGCTTCCGGAAATAACCCTCTGAATCTGCGAGCTCAAACAGCCGAGAGGTTGTCACGTACCACCAAAACTCCGTCTGGAAAGGAAATACACCCTTGGTCGATCAATTGCTGCACCTTCGCCTGGAAAGCCTTGCAATCTTCAGTTGAATGCCCCAGAGATCCACCATGGTAGCCACACTGAGCATGAGGATCGTACCCTGGAGTGTAAGGCTCTAGCACGGGCTTGAGAGCTTTCGGTTCCACCAAGGAATTCTGAACCAACAGCGGAAGAATCTGGCTATACGGCACAGGCACGGGATGGGGAGAAGCATTCCTTTGTTCCACGTGGTTGCGAGGTCTCTTGTGATCCTGGGGCTGGTATTCTTTCCGCCCAAGAGCAAGAGGTCGTCGTTTCTGAATGGCGACGGTCTCTCGTTTAGGCGCTTGCGTCCCTGAGCTTGATCCAGGTAGAAACTGCGAGCGAGGCGATTCAGTCACCAAAGGTCGCGGGACATATTCCAGATCTTTCTCAGCTTCAGGCAAAGGAGTGGAATCATCCACCTTTTCCGCAGGGTAAGGGATGAACTTTCCCGATGCTCTTATGCCGCCCGACACAAGCCTAATCGCCCTTGCGTCAATAAGGTCTTGAATCTTATTCCGGAGAGCCTTACATGTTTCAACATGGTGCCCCGGTGCTCCTGAGTGAAAATCACAACGCACGCTTAGATCAAAGTCTGGTGACACGTTGTCTGGTGGATTTGAGGTCCGAAGCTTGAGAACACGGTTCTGGACCAACAGCGGCAGCAGCCGGGCATAACTCACAGGTAGTGGGTCCACAGCTCTATCAAGTAGCTTCTTCTTTTGACCATAACCTTCAGGGTTATTCTGAGCTGCTCGGTGTGGCTGATGACGAGACAGGCCTCGAGCTTCATGCTGTGTAGAGGGTCCATGAGGTCCACTTGGCTTCGGCACAGGTGGCACTGACGGTAACGGAGGAAGCACTTTGGTCTCCTCCTTGGGTGCTTGACCACTCTCCTTATTTAGCATACTTCTTACCACTCCCATGAGAAAGCTCAGCTGATTCTGCAGCTGCTGATTCTCCTCTCTGAGCACTTGCTGGTCCAGACGCACTGCCTGTATGTCATTCACGACCTGCCCCAACTGGCTTTGGATTTTCCCCAGTTCAGCTTGTACCTGCTCCATCAATCTGAGCTGCTTGATTCTGAGTCAAACCTGCAAACACAAGGGTTAGAAGACAAGCCCCGACTTCTGCCATGCAAGATGAATTATGGGTGTCTGTACGTTCAGGAGATCACCCCTGATTCTGGTGTCAACGTGCCAACCTAGTGTCAATGCAATGATAAGACTGGATCCATTCATGGAAGAAAATATCTCATATTGCTCGGGACACCAGACTCAGGGTACAAAATACGCCTGCAGCACAGACACATGCTAATGGAATGTAAACATGAATATGCGAGCTAATGCAAAATGCAGGGATGCAACAATATATCCAGGTGGCTGCTGTGGAGATTCGGTATCAACAGTCACTGATGAGAAGGAAACCCCGGTGTAAGACTACTGATCTGATCTGCTAAGAATAACCCTCTGGCAGGACCATATATATAAGACCAATATTCTGCTCTGCCAAGAGCAAATGCCTGATAACAAGGACCCTGGGTGCATGATCAAGAGACATCTGTTGATGAAGTCTTCGGACCCCAAATCACAAATCTGCCCTATCAAGAACAAAAATACAGCTGCTGATGAGATCTTCAAACCCCACTCAAAATCTGCCCTATCAAGAACAAATAACAACCGCTGACGAGATCTTCAGACCCCACTCAAAAATCTGCTCCATCCAGAACAAACCTCTGATAACAATACTCTGATCGGAACCTGCTCTATCAGGAACAGACAAACACCCGATGATAAGATCCTCTGATCAAACCCTTGCTCTATCAAGAACATCTCTGCAACTGAGAACTCAACATAACTGATTCACTGTCAAGAAAACCAGGTGGTCTGGAGGCCAAAGTTTCCTGCAATATCCCAATCCCACTCACAGGTATGGACCTAATCCACGGACAAAGGTACGGCATCCTATGCGGTCATCAGCGTCACAGACTTTCATGAGTGACAATACGATTCCCAGAAGGAGTGGCATCATCAAGTCATGAAGAGGCCTCACTTAGCTGACTTCCAAATGATCGGTTCCCAGAGTCGACGATCCTCACGTCTGGACTCCCCTCAGATCCTCAGGACCGGAAAGGAGCACCTCTGCAAGGATCTCGTCTGAGCGCAGATTTTCGTAGGGAACTGTGCCTGCTCAGCAGACAGGTTCGTCTACTACTTCTCCGCAACTATATCTAGGTGTGTACTCAAGCCCAGGTCCGGCTTTTCACTCACAGTAACATCCCTCTCCCACAGCAGCACAGATAATCATATCGAACTGGAAATAAAATGCGGGAAATAAAATGCGGGAAGTAAAGATGCGAGGAGTAAAAATGCGATAAATAAACGCAACCCAACAAGCAAACACACAAACGATAGGATTGACTCGCGTAGGGGATGGGAAACGGTCCCAGCATAAGGGATGGGAAAAGTCCCTAGATGCTGTACGTCCCCAGCAGAGTCGCCAGCTGCTGGGGACGGTCCCAGGCAGCTAGGAAGAAAATCCAAGGCGAGACTCGCATAGGGAAACACCTGAAGTCCCCAACAGAGTCGCCAGCTGTCGCTTGCGCGAAAATAAGGTGCCGGCATGACAGAAGAGTCGCCACCTTTCGTTATTTATCCCTCAGAGCGGGAAAGGAAACGATCGGAAAAACCTGACGAATAAGGGTAAGACAAGGTCATCGCAACCATTGTCTGGGTTCGGGAGTCGGTTACGCAAGGGGAAGGTATTAGCACCCCTCACGTCCGTCGTACTCGACGGGATCCTCGCTTGTTTGTTTACTTGGACGGGTTGGTTATAATCTATCTACCTATCAAGGCTGGCTGAAAAAGAAAAGAAAAATGACTCGGCAAAGCGTCGCGCTTTATGCCTACGTATTCTCATCAGAGAATGAGAAATCAGAGTCAACGTAGTTCGGCCTACGAAGGGTTATGGGGGAAAGGTTGCTCGCTAGGACATCGCATCCTATGCCTACGTACTTTCATCTGGTATGAAAGATCAGAGCAAACGTAGTTCGGGAAACTACGGGAAAAATGGCTCAACTAGGAGGGAGACTATCAAGTCCTACTGTTATCATGCCATGGATTCATCCTATGGTTGAGGTTTGAACAGGGAACTCCTAGAAGTTGTCATGCATAGGTTTCAACCTAAAAGTCTATCATCAAATCCTCGTCAGAGGAAATGAGAGTCCTAAGGGATCATGTCAATGATACACCAAAACAGACAAAAGCATCAACTTTAACAGTAAAATGCATGCAATGCAAGTGAGGGAGGAAATGTGTGTGGGGCTTCAGCCTCCACAAGCTCATCTCAACCTCAAGCCAGTCATGAAATAACAACAATCATACTGAAAATCAACAACATGCTATCAAGCAATATACAGATAAGGGCAATGAAGTGCCATCAGGTAACAAAACACACATGCTTGAGAAAGAAAGAATCTACTCTCTAATCCTAACCCTAATCACAGAATCCTAATCAAATCTAAGCAAAGCTCTCAAGCAAAACCACAAACAAGAGAAATCAATCCCAGTCTTCAAGCTTCAGAACAAGCTGACCAAAGAAAGGGAGCTAAGCAAGCAGACTCATAGTGTCTTCCTCAGGAAAGCACTAGGAGGTGTATACTCAGGAGTCATACCCTACGTGGCTCAACCACTGTGATCAGTTTATATTCCTCCTCAGGAGAAACTAAACTCACAAGCAGGCTCCAACATCACTGGATATTTAGGAAATCCTATCTGAACTAGTGGAACTAAGTGAATAGACTCATAGGACCTTCCTCAGGAAAGTACTAGGAGGCTTCCACTTAGGAATTGTATCCCATGTGGTTCAACAACATGTGATCAGTTTACATTCCTCCTCAGGAGAAATTAAACTCACAAGTTGGCTCCAACATCATTGGATACTTGAGAAATCCTAGATAAACTAAGGGAACTAAATGAATAGACCCATAGGACCTTCCTCAGGAAAGTACTAGGAGGCTTCCACTTAGGAGTTGTATCCCATGTGGCTCAACAACATGTGATCAGTTTACATTCCTCCTCAGGAGAAATTAAACTCACAAGTTGGCTCCAACATCATTGGATACTTAAGAAAGAGGTGAGAAGAAAGGATGAAAGTCACTCATAGTGCCTTCCTCAGGAAAGTACCATGAACTTCCTTCAAACTTCAGGATCTCAAACCTCACAGATAGAGGACAAGACAAGCTCTGGGTCTCTGAGTCTTGATCTACAATCTTCTCTTCATGATGCTCTCCAACAAAGTCTTCAAGGCAACACAAGCCCCTCAACAAACTCCTCACAATGAACCCCACAGATGAACAGATAACCCACTGACCAGACCAAATCAATAGGCAACTTCAGAAAATACCTAAAAATACTAAACTAATGGGGAAAAATCTAACAATATTCACAAGGGTCCTCAACACCTACTCATAACATCTACAAAGGTCTCTACCTAAAAATCAAGACAAAACTTAATCAAAGAATGGGATTCATCACCTAAACACAATTTAAACCCTAATCAGGATACCCTAGATCTACCCTAATTAAACTAATCAAAAATTTAATTCTAAAAATCTAGAAAAAATCCTATGGGGAACTATGACTCATCATCTAATTGCACAAAAAAGAATGGATACAAAACCCTAAGGGAATGTCCTAAAATAATTCCTACAAAATCCAATACCAAATTAAGACTATTAAAAGGCTATTTATTTGGAAAATCTATTAAAAACATTAAACCTAAAAATAAAATCTCATTTTTATTTTTATAAATTTCTACACATTTTAATCTACTCATAGAAAAAAGAAGAAATTAAAAATCATTTTACATCATTTATTAATGAATTTTACAAAACAGAAAAATATTAAAAAGAAAATAAAAGCAATTAAATGAATTAAGGGAGGGGGGTGCAATAAGAAACACGCGCTAGTTAAATTCATTGGGCCATAAAAAAGGGGGGGGGGCGAATAGAAACTGAGGCCCAGCGCTGGTTTAATGAAACGCAGCGTTTGGGGTTAGTTTGAATTTTCCCTCCAATCTCAGACACGCGCACAGCCACACGATTGGATGAATTTGTCAAACTTTGGACTTGATCCAACGGCTTCTCCTTCATCGTCCCAAATGGGACCTAGGGTTTTCAGACCCCTCCCTCATGCATTCAAATTCGAGCTCTTCTAGCTCTCTCCACACGCCACGGTTTCACTCGATTCCAAAACAAGAAATGCCCTACTAAATGCCTAGAATACAATGGTACGAGTAGTTTTTTCTAATTCCTCCTGAATAATCCAAACAGAAGGCTTGAACACCTTGGTACCAACACGGTTCAGAATTTTCCACTGATATCAATCTTTATTAAACTTCAGTCTAATGATTTACAGATACTCTACAAGTTACCCTTGCTATTCTAAACCAATTCATGATGCCTAAAACTAACAAACTACACCAATCTTGGAGATTAAAGATTCAAGGTTCTGTTATGGATTGCCATGGAACAAGCTGTAACTTCTAGGGTTTAATCATCTAGCCTAGTACATCATTTCTATACCTATAAAACTAACTAAAACTCAATAATTTAGGAGATATAAGGTGAAGAAGAAACCTGTCAAGCAATGATGGAGGAGGCTCGTGGGGATGCTTGCAAGGCTTGAAATTGGTTCAAGATGATCCTACAATGGTCCTCAACCTTCTGTTTGCACTTGTGATGGTGGAGATGGCTTGTAGTGGAAGATATCTTGAATTGCTTCAACTTGAAGAAATTGCTTCAATGGCTATCTCTCCTTATCTCTCCTCTGACTTGGCTCAAGTTTCACCAACCTTAGACTCTCCACAATGCACTCTTTATATATTGATGGTTGGATGCTTCTAGATTCATCTAGAATGGTGTGGAAAGTTCTTGAAAATTCCATGATATGCCAAGTTGGATTTCTCACATCTCATATGCCATGCCTTGTAATTTGGTCTCAAATTCTCCTTACATGAGTTATTGAGTGATAAGGAATGCAAATCAGCCTTTAGTTTCACTTGTGTAGGGTTTTTCAATGTTACCTTCTTTTGCAAGCAACAAATTTCCAAAGGAACCTCATTTTTTAAGCCTCAAATGAAAATTCTACTTAAACCAATGTTCTCAAAATAGTCTTTCCAATCAAAATAATATATTGGATGACCTATTTTGGATTTGTGGATCTCCCAAATCACTTTTCAATTTCAACTTTTCAAAGTTATAAGTCATTTTTAGTTCATTTTTGACCAATCATGTAATCTTGTGCTATGAGCTTTTTCAACAATTTGTGACCTTCTTTCTAGACTTAAAATCACATTTTGAGCAACTTTCATGTTTTGAGTTTTTCCATTTGAGGCTTGGAAATAGGAGTTTTAGGCATTGGCTAAAATGACCTATAACTGACAAATGACCAAAATACCCCTGCCTTGTCCAAACCATAAGTTGAGTTCCACAAATCCTATCAAGGACTTATACCACTCAAATTAAAGCTAAGAAGATGAACTCCAACATTCATTTTGACCAATAAATCATAGGAATCATCCTACTAGGGCAAAAGTTGTCTGCAAGTTGGGTGACTTTCAAGGACCCAGATTCACATACTTCTGCTGACCTGTAATTTGTCAAAACCATAACTTGAGCTCTGTAACTCCTATCAAGGACTTCCACCACTCAAATTAAAGCTAAGAACAAGCTCTACAACATTCATGTTGTGGGGAAGATGAGATATCAATCATATCTAGAGCTAAAACTGCCTGGAAGATAGGGATCAAATTAGGGTTTTCTCACTGACAATCCTTGGAAACCCTGACTTGAAACTTCTCAAACTCCTCAATCATGATGAGTTGGTCTAGGAATCATCTTTATCACATCTCTATACATCATTCCATGATCTCATGGCCCTTGGATTAGGTCTCAACCTTCTCCAAATCTTCAGTTATCCTAGGGTTGACCCAGTCAAAACCCTAATTCTACCATTCATGATTGAATCTTCTGAACTCTTGCAAAATGACTTCTCTGGGCTTCATGATGGCTTTCTCAAATCATCACATTCATTCTCCAAGTCTCAGAATCATCTGAGGAGCACCCACAACTTTCAAACTGTGAAGCACACAACCCTGGTTTCAAACCACTTCTCTGGAGATCTCTTGAACTTTCTGATGAAGGTATCCATTTTCAAACACTCAATGAATAAATAAATGTTGGTCAAATTTTGGGGTGCAACACATAGCATCATTACCGTTTCATCATTATGCATTTGGCATCGCTGGTGTTTCCTCACTCTCTAGTGTTGTTTTTATCATTATACAAATGTTGCATTGTTGTTACCCTTGTCGTAATGCCCTTAGTTGGTAGTAGGTAATATTTCTCGTATAATTTTGGTTGGTTACCTTGTCGTAGCTATCACTTAGTTGATAGTTGGCAATCTCTCATTTTTTAGTTTATTACCTTTGTCGTACTGCCCTTAGTTGGTAATAGGTAATATTTCTCGTATCCTTTTGGTTGGTTACCTTGTCGTAGCTATGACTTAGTTGATGGTCGGTAATCTTTCCTTTTTGAGTTAATTCCTTTGTCGTACTGCCCTTAGTTGGTAGTAGGTAATATTTCTCGTATCTTTTTGGTTGGTTACCTTGTCGTAGCTATCACTTAGTTGATAGTTGGTAATCTCCTCTTTTTAATTCTATTACCTTTGTCCGTTTGGACCTTTATTTGTGCTTTTGCTTATTTTCTTTTTGTCCACTTGTATCATACTCCTCTTAAGACATTAATAAATACTTAAACACTAAAAGACTTGGCTTTTCAAAAACGGATTGTCATGACCTTATATTTAGACTTTGTGACTCGGACTTCAGACTTAGTTATAGGATTCTTGCCCTTTGCTCTTGGAGATTTGAGACCTTTCCTTGGTGTTGTTTTTTGTCTATTTGTTAGGGAAATTTTCTGTGTGCAGGTGTTGATATTTTGGCGTCATGAAAATCATCAGATACATGACTCTCCTAATGAGTTTTTAACCCTTGGAAGAACTTCTCTTTGACCTTGTTATGGCTTAATTTGGGGTTTCCTCTGATGCTTTACTTCATTTGGTTATTATGCTTGTGGTTTAAATCCAAAAGGAAAAGGATTTCTTATGTTGACTTTTTGTCAAGTGTTAGCTCCTTGTGTGGTTAAATCTTCTCGTCTCTAGCTCTTATTTTTCTTTCTAGTGTAGTCACTTCTTCTCCATCCCTTCTTCAATTTTCAAAATCTTCTCCCTTTTTCAAAACCTTCTTGTTTTCAAAGTTAAACCTCTTTCATAAAAAACCTTGACTTTGATCAAGTGATTTTTCAAACTTTGTTTTCTTTAATAAATGTCAATCAATATTAATCATATTTTAACTAATTTCAAAAGACATAAAAAATACTTAAACTCACTCAAACTTTTTGTGCCTTTGTGCACTTTTTTCTTTTGAAAACGTTTCATAAAGTTTAGACATGAGTCATTTTCATGGCTGAGATGTAACTCTCATATTCCCCATAGTATTTAAGATGTTGACATTTTCCACTTAGATGTTGAGTGATAGACTTGTTGATTTTAATCCAAGAAAAATCCTCCATCTTTAGGTGATATAAATGTTGTCTTATACTTGTGGGCGACTAGTTGTAGTTTTCTCCTTAAAATGACGACTTGTTTTTTCATTTAAAATAAACCATAACAAACCAATTTTGTTATTTTTACCATGAACTACGAGGTTTTGATCCTATATTGCACTTTGTGGGTACATAGGTATGAGGTGATAAGTCTCTCCAAACACAAAAATCTTTAAAAAAAAAATACTTTTTTCCTCATCTCCCCAATCTCATTTTCAAACAAACATTTGCAAACCAAAAAGCGTAGATATTTCAAAGGGTTCCTGTAGAGTACTGTAGATATTTTGGGTGCTAACACCTTCCCTTAGCGTAACACCCCCCCCCTTACCCAGTCCCTGTTCATTTGTTCTTATTTTATAACTCTTTAGGTTTTGTTCGCTTTTTTTTCTTTCCTTTTGGATAAAATAAAAGTGTGGTGGCGACTCTTGTATTTTGAGTTAAGTTAATAAATAACTTACACTCACAATATACCGCTACAGAGAGATTGATAAGTGGATTTTATATTGCTTTTATTAATAGTTTTTATATCGTTTTTGTATGCTTTCCCTTTGTTTTTACATGTTTTACGCTTTGGCATGGTGTTTCCCTTGTTTTCAAGTCACGATATGCACGGAAAAGGGACGAAGAATGGGAAAAGCACGGAAAAGGGAGAGAAAGTCAAAAAAATCCCAGTACAAAAACCAAAGGTCTGTTACAGATGCATGTAATACTTATTACGGCCCATAACAGGAGATGCACTCCAAGCCCTCCAGTCAAAGAGTCCAATACAAGAATCCGGAGCCCTGTTACGAGTGCTCGTTGTAACACCCCGATTCTGATTTCCCATTTTTGTTGAGTCTTTTTGATTTAATTGGGTGACTATTATTTTAATTGTGGAATTTATGTGTTAATATGTTATGTTTGAATATTATGCTATTTTACCGATTTTGAGAGTTTTCGGGGAAAATAGATCGAAAGGTATTTTAGACATTTAGTATTTAATGTTAAGTTGGATATTTTGTGAGAAAATGGATTAGTGGATGTTTTGAGAGAAAAATGATGGAAAGAATTAGAATAGAAAGAGATATAAAAATATAAGAGGAAAGGAAAAAGAAAAGAAATAGAAAGAAGAGAAAGAGGAAGAAGAGAAAGAGGAGAAAGAGAGGAAAACTCAGAGAATCATCAAGAACAACATCTAGGCTTTGATTTAATCGGGTAAGGGTGTGAAATCTTATTATCTTCTCAATGTGTATGATTATGTATGCTTTTGTTGGATTGATTTTGAATGTTGGAGAGTTTTTACTAATTTTCCATTCTAGGTCAGAAACGGTTTAATCGGTAGGAATCGATGATTTAACGGTTAGAATCCGGAATTAATGGTGTAGTTTAGTCAAGGAATGTTAGGCTAAGACTACTGGAACATGTTGGAATTGAATCAGGTGATTTCGGGAGTTTCTGAGGTTTTTGGACAGTTGGGTTTTTGGAGTACGCAGATGCTCGCTAGCACGATCGTTAGGCGAGCAGGGTGGCGAGTGTTCGCTAAGCGAGCTGGTAGCGAGCTGCCAGCAAACATTCCCAGACTTGGGCAGATTGGAAATGATCCTTTTTGCTAGTAGCGAGTGATGTGGCGAGTGGTTCGCTAGGCGAGGCTCCAGCGAGCCAGTAGCTAATACTTCCAGTAGCTTCTATTTGTCTTCGCGAGCTTCTTCGCTAGGCGAACCAGCAGCGAGTATTCTCCAGGACCTCGCTAGGCGAGTGGTACAGCAAGCGTGATAGTGTTTGATTTTCTTGCTGTTTCTATCCAACGTCGATTCTTTGATTCGAATGTGATTAACCCTTTCTCTTAAGGCATAGTTGTATGCTGTGATATGTTATGTCGTGGGTAGCCGTATAGCTTGAATCCTAGATTGTGGAATCGATTGTGAATCGTGGCCTTTTGGTAAATATATGTGCATTGTTTAAATTGATTAAAAATGCATGGTGATTGTGATGGAGTTTGTTGCCATCTGGCATGATATTGTGAATGCATATTGATTGTATGCGATAGAACATGATGAACGGTGAATATAATATGGAATATACATTGTGAATGTATGATGATTGTATGAGATTAGATGAGATGAAGACGCATGAAAACATTATGAATATGTATGCATTTCAAGAAGTGTATGGAGTCATTTTGCATGTGAAGCATCATGATATACATTCTTGTACTGTGTGATTCTAGTGAGAATCTGTCGTAACATCCTGTGCCCGTGAGGGGTGTGAGTGGTGGTTACGGATGGTTGTGTGCCATGTGGGGTGTGAGCAACCAGGTTGTGTGCCCAAGGTGGGGTGTGAGCAATCCATAACATTGTGTGCCCATGTGGGGTGTGAGCAATGGGTGAACATTGTGTGCCTAGGAGAGGTGTGAGCAATGGTTCCAATAAGTTCTTGAGTAAACTTGAGATGATTGAGTCGGTACCGCATTTGCATCTGCATAGAGTCGTGAGTCGGTCTCTATGAGTTGCATTTATCATCATTATAATTGTGATTGGTGAATAAACATAATTGTAAATGTTTATGTGTAAATGATGTGAATTGTAGAAGCATGAATGATGAATATGCTTAGTTTTGTGTATATACATTGTGATGTATATGTTGAATTTTGATGAATGTGGTGAGAATGTGGAATATGTATATTCTATGATTGTATATAGATATATAATTATATGCATTAATTATTATGATAATATTTCTCACCCTTCTGCTGTTTTATGATACTCTATGAGGCATTACAGAGTAGGTTTGCTGGAGGTCTTTTGTGAAGCGTGGCTTCATTCTTTTTGGTCGGTTGGCTCTGATATGTAGCACCGGGTAGCTAGGACTGTATAGAATTCTTTTGTGATACATTCGTATATGTATCTGCTGATGAATGTTTATGTAAACATGAATGATGACGTGAATCAAACTATGATATGTATATATATGTTTATATGTTTGAAATGATTCAATGTTTAGATTTTCCGCTTTTAATTCTAAATGTTGAGATGTGGGTGTAAGGACTAAGTTCCTATGTTGCAAGTTACCCCATTGTTGCATATCATTTGTTGAGTAGGTGTTGGATGTTTTAATTTCATTTATAATGTGACATGCCTCTTTTATACCATGTGTTTAATTATACTCTGATGAAATTTTTAATATGCGCCTAAATGATTTAATTTTTTATTTTGGGGTATAGAAAGAGGGTGTTACATTTAGTGGCATCAGATCTAGTATTGAGTCAGTTGTGTCTGTCACGTTGTTGTGTTGGTTAAACGGTTGTTTAACCTTGTTGTTATTTTTGGGAATGGTCAGAATATGGCTGGTCATAACGACAATGCGATGGCTGCTGCATTGAAGGCAATGGCTAGGGCGGTGCAGGGTGCGCCCAATGTGAATGCTAACGATGAGTTCAGGAAGAATCAACCACAGGTCTTCAAAGGAAGATTTGATCCCGATGGTGCCCAAATTTGGTTGAAAGAGATTGAAAGAATCTTTAGAGTCATGGGCTGTGCGGAAGAGAATAAGGTGAGACTTGGGACTCACATGCTGAGAGAAGAAGCCGACGATTGGTGGATCGGTATGCATCAGATTCTTGAAGTAGACGATGAAGAGATAACTTGGGAGTTATTTCGTACTGAATTTTTGAGGAAGTATTACCCTGAAAGTGTGAAAGGGAGGAAGGAGATGGAATTCCTTGAATTGAAACAAGGTAGTATGTCCGTGGTGGACTATACTGCTAAGTTTGTAGAATTGGTACAGTTTCATCCTCATTATGCTGTGGTTACTGCTAAGTTTTCTAAGTGTGTTAGATATGAGAATGGTTTGCGTCCTGAGATTAAGCAAGCTGTGGGATACCAAATAATAAGGAGATTTTCGGACTTAACGGAATGTTGTAGAATCTTCGAGGAAGATAGCAAGGCTGGTTTTACTCATTACAAGAGTTTGAGTGAGAGGAAAGGAAAGCAACAAGTTAGGAGTGGACCTTATGTGACACCTGTTGATAAGGGCAAGAATAAGAGAAACTTTGATAAGAGATCTGGAGGAGGAAGTTCTGGTCCCATTAAGTGCTACAAGTGTGGTGAAATGGGTCATAAATCATTTGAGTGCGGAAAGCCCGTAGTGAGATGTGTTAACTGTGGAGGCACGGGACATGCTACTACAGATTGTAGGAGGAATATGGTGAAGTGTTTTAATTGTGGAGAAGTGGGTCACATTAGTACTAAGTGTACTAAGCTTAAACAAGCTCAAGCGGGCGGAAAGGTGTTTGCATTAGCAGGTTCAGACACTACTAGTGCATATCGTTTGATTAAAGGTACATGCTTTATTAATAGTACACCTTTAGTTTCTATTATTGATACTGGAGCGACTCGTTCGTTCATTTCTTTTGAGTGCGCTAAGCGTTTAGATTTGTGCATATCTTCTTGTGGTGGTGAGATGGTTATTAAGACTCCTGCTTCAGGGTCGGTAACTACTTCTTTAGTGTGTGTAAGTTGTCCTTTGACCATGTATGGTAAAGACTTCGTTATGGATTTATTGTGTTTGCCGTTGGAGGGATTGGACGTAATCTTGGGTATGAACTGGTTGCAATTTAATAGAGTTCGTATAGATTGTTATCATAAGTTAGTGAGGTTTCCTTCTTTGGAAGATGATGAAGATGATAGTTTTCTATCTACTAAAGAGTTGAAGAAACTTTTAGCGGATGAAGCTCAGTTGTTTGGTTTGTTTGCATCATTGTCGGTGGAGAGCAAAGTTGAGTTTGATGTGTTTCCAGTGGTGTGTGATTTTCCAAAAGTGTTTCTGGAGGGTATTACAGATGTACCGCCGGAAAGAGAAGTTGAGTTTTCTATGGATCTAGTTCCTGGTACTAGACCAGTTTCGATGGCACCGTATCGTATGTCGGCATCGGAGTTGGTAGAATTGAAGAAGCAATTGAATGACTTGTTGGAAAAGAGATTTGTAAGACCAAGTGTTTCTCCTTGGGGTGCACCGGTATTGTTGGTAAAGAAGAAAGATGGAAGTATGTTGTTATGCATTGATTATCGGCAATTGAACAAGGTGACAATTAAGAACAAGTATCCGCTTCCAAGGATCGATGATTTGATGGACCAATTAGTTGGTGCGTGTGTTTTTAGCAAGATTGGTTTGAGATTGGGATATCACCAGATTCGTGTGAAGGAAGAGGATATTCAAAAGACGGCTTTTAGGACACGGTACGGTCATTATGAATATTTAGTGACGCCATTCGAGGTTTCTAATGCGCCGGGTGTGTTTATGGAATACATGAATCGTATTTTTCATGATCAGTTGGATCGTTTTGTGGTTGTGTTCATCGACGATATTTTGATTTACTCTAAGTCTCAAGAGGAGCATAAAGAGCATTTAAGGATTGTGTTACAGATTTTGAATGAGAAAGAATTGTATGCTAAGTTGTCGAAGTGTGAATTTTGGTTGTCGGAAGTAAGTTTTCTTGGGCATGTTATTTCCGGTAGTGGTATTAGTGTGGATCCATCCAAGATTGATGCGGTGATGCAATGGGAGTCTCCTAGATCAGTTACGGAGGTTCGAAGCTTTTTAGGCTTGACGGGTTATTATCGGAGGTTTATTGAGGGATTTTCGAAGTTGGCACTTCTGTTAACGCAATTGACTTGTAAAGGAAAGACTTTTATTTGGGATGTTGATTGTGAAAAGAGTTTCGTTGAGCTAAATAGAAGATTGACGACAACGCCAATTTTGATTTTGCCAAATCCGACGGAACCCTTTGTGGTTTATTGTGATGCTTCTTTGACTGGTTTAGGTGGTGTTTTGATGCAAGATGGAAAAGTTGTGGCTTATGCTTCAATACAATTGAGAGTGCATGAAAAGAATTATCCTACACATGACTTAGAATTGGCGGCTGTGGTATTTGTTTTGAAAATTTGGAGGCACTATCTTTATGGTGCAAGATTTAAAGTTTTTAGTGATCACAAGAGTTTGAAATATTTATTTGATCAGAAAGAGTTGAACATGAGACAAAGAAGGTGTTTAGAGCTTTTGAAAGAGTATGATTTTGGTTTGAATTACCATTCGGGTAAGGCAAATATGGTGGTCGATGCTTTGAGTCGAAAGTTGTTACATATGTCCGCATTTATGACGAAAGAATGGGAATTATTGGAGAATTTTAGAGACTTGAGTTTGGTTTGTGAAATGACGCCGAGTAGTGTGAAACTTGGTATGCTACATGTTACAAATGATTTTCTTGCGACCGAGCAAAAGTTGGATTTGAAGTTTGTTGATTTGATGATGAATGAGAATGAGGATTTCAAGGTTGATAATTTTGGAGTTTTGAGATTTCGTGGTCGTATTTGTATTCCCGATGGTGTGGAGTTGAAAAAGACGATATTGGAAGAAGGACACCGAAGTAACTTAAGTATTCATCCGGGAGCGAATAAGATGTATCAAGATTTGAATAAAATATTTTGGTGGTCCGGATTGAAGAGGGATGTAGCTCAATTTGTGTATGCATGTTTGACTTGTTAGAAGTCTAAGGTGGAACATCAAAAGCCTAGTGGATTGATGCAACCGTTGGATATTCTAGAGTGGAAATGGGATAGTATATTGATGGATTTTATTATGGGATTTCCGAATACGCAAAGAGGTCATAATGCTATTTGGGTGATTTTTGATAGGCTTACTAAATCTACTCACTTCATTTCGATTGATATTAGTTATCCTTTGGAGAAGTTAGCCGAGATTTATGTTCGTGTGGTTGTGAAGTTACATGGAGTTCCTAAGAGTATTGTATCGGATAGAGATCCTAGATTTACATCGAGGTTTTGGGAGAGTTTGCAAAAGGCTTTGGGTTCTAAGTTAAGATTGAGTTTGGCTTATCATCCGCAGACGGATGGTCAAACCGAGAGGACAATTCAATCGTTGGAAGATTTGTTGCGTGCTTGTGTGCTAGAGCAAGGTGGTGCTTGGGATAGTTATTTAGCGTTGATTGATTTCACCTACAATAACAGTTTTCATTCAAGTATTGGTATGGCACTATTTGAGGCTTTGTATGGTCGAAGATGTCGAACACCTTTGTGTTGGCATGAAACTGGTGAGAAGTTGGTAGTTGGAATGGAGATGGTACAACAAACGACGGAGAAAGTGAAGTTTATTCGGGAAAAGATGAAAGCTTCTCAGAGTAGACAGAAGAGCTATCATGACAAGAGAAGGAAAGATCTTGAGTTTCAAGAAGGCGACCATGTGTTTTTGAGAGTTACACCGGTTACGGGTGTGGGTCGTGCTTTGAAGTCGAAGAAGTTGACTTCTCGTTTTATTGGTTCGTATCAGATTACTGCACGAGTTGGTGTTGTGTCTTACCGTGTGGCGTTGCCTCCAAATCTTTCGAATTTGCATGATATATTCCATATTTCGCAACTTCGGAAGTATGTTCTGGATCCGTCACATGTTATTCCTATGGACGAGGTTGAGGTGAGAGATAACCTTACGGTTGAAGTTTTACCGATTAGGATCTTGGATCGTGAAGTTAAGAAACTAAGAGGCAAGGATATTGCGCTTATGAAAGTAGCGTGGGAAGGCGCCTCGGAAGACAATATGACTTGTGAATTAGAGAGTGGGATGCGAGAGTCGTATCCGGAGTTGTTTGGATCAGGTAATATTTTCGAGGGCGAAAATTTCTAAAGTGGGGGAAAGTTATAACGCCCCGATTCTGATTTCCCATTTTTGTTGAGTCTTTTTTATTTAATTGGGTGACTATTATTTTAATTGTGGAATTTATGTGTTAATATGTTATGTTTGCATATTATGCTATTTTACTGATTTTGAGTGTTTTCGGGGAAAATAGATCGGAGGGTATTTTAGACATTTAGTATTTAATGTTAAGTTGGATATTTTGTGAGAAAATGGATTAGTGGATGTTTTGAGAGAAAAATGATGGAAAGAATTAGAATAGAAAGAGATATAAAAATATAAGAGGAGAGGAAAAAGAAAATAAATAGAAAGAAGAGAAAGAGGAAGAAGAGAAAGAGAGGAAAACTTGGGGAATCATCAAGAACAACATCTAGGCTTCGATTTAATCGGGTAAGGGTGTGAAATCTTATTATCTTCTCAATGTGTATAATTATGTATGCTTGTGTTGGATTGGTTTTGAATGTTGGAGAGTTTTTACTGATTTTCCATTCTAGGTCAGAAACAGTTTAATCGATAGGAATCGATGATTTAATGGTTAGAATCCGGAATTAATGGTGTAGTTTAGTCGAGGAATGTTAGGCTAAGACTACCGGAACTTGTTGGAATTGAATCGGGTGATTTCAGGAGTTTCTGAGGTTTTTGGACAGTTGGGGTTTTGGAGTACGCAGACGCTCGCTAGGCGAACAGGGTGGCGAGTGTTCGCTAAGCGAGCTGGTAGCGAGCTGCCAGCAAACATTCCCAGACTTGGGCAGATTGGAAATGATCCTTTTTGCTAGTGGCGAGTGATGTGGCGAGTGGTTCACAGGGCGAGGCTCCAGCGAGCCAGTAGCGAATACTTCCAGTAGCTTCTGTTTGTCTTCGCGAGCTTGTTCGCTAGGTGAACCAGCAGCGAGTATTCGCCAGGACCTCGCTAGGCGAGTGGTCCAGCAAGCGTGACAGTGTTTGATTTTCTTGATGTTTCCATCCAATGTCGATTCTTCGATTCGAATGTGATTAACCCTTTCTGTTAAGGCATAGTTGTATGTTGTGATATGTTATGCTGTGGGTAGCCGTATGGCGTGAATCCTAGATTGTGGAATCGATTGTGAATCATGGCCTTTTGGCAAATATATGTGCATTGTTTAAATTGATTAAAAATGCATGGTGATTGTGATGGAGTTTGTTGCCGTTTGGCATGATATTGTGAATGCATATTAATTGTATGCGATAGAATGTGATGAATGGTGAATATAATATGGAATATACATTGTGGATGTATGATGATTGTATGAGATTAGATGAGATGAAGATGCATGAAAATATTATGAATATGTATGCATTTCAAGAAGTGTATGGATTCATTTTGCATGTGAAGCATCATGATATACATTCTTGTGTTGTGTGATTCTAGTGAGAATCTGTCGTAACATCGTGTGCCCGTGAGGGGTGTGAGCGGTGGTTACGGATGGTTGTGTGCCATGTGAGGTGTGAGCAACTAGGTTGTGTGCCCAAGGTGGGGTGTGAGCAATCCATAACATTGTGTGCCCATGTGGGGTGTGAGCAATGGGTGAACATTGTGTGCCTAGGAGAGGTGTGAGCAATGGTTCCAATAAGTTCTTGAGTAAACTTGAGATGATTGAGTCGGTACCGCATTTGCATCTGCATAGAGTCGTGAGTCGGTCTCTATGAGTTGCATTTATCATCATTATAATTGTGATTGGTGAATAAACATAATTGTAAATGTTTATGTGTAAATCATGTGAATTGTAGAAGCATGAATGATGAATATGCTTAGTTTTGTGTATATACATTGTGATGTATATGTTGAATTTTGATGAATGTGGTGAGAATGTGGAATATGTGTATTCTATGATTGTATATAGATATATAATTATATGCATTTATTATTATGATAATATTTCTCACCCTTCTGCTGTTTTATGATACTCTATGAGGCATTGCAGAGTAGGTTTGCTGGAGGTCTTTTGTGAAGCGTGGCTTCATTCTTTTTGGTCGGTTGGCTTTGATATGTATTACCAGGTAGCTAGGACTGTATAGAATTCTTTTGTGATACATTCGTATATGTATCTGCTGATGAATGTTTATGTAAACATGAATGATGACGTGAATCAAACTATGATATGTATATATATGTTTATATGTTTGAAATGATTCAATGTTTAGATTTTCTGCTTTTAATTCTAAATGTTGAGATGTGGGTGTAAGGACTAAGTTCCTATGTTGCAAGTTACCCCATTGTTGCATATCATTTGTTGAGTAGGTGTTGGATGTTTTAATTTCATGTATAATGTGACATGCCTCTTTTATACCATGTGTTTAATTATACTCTGATGAAATTTTTAATGCGCCTAAATGATTTAATTTTTTATTTTGGGGTATAGAAAGGGGGTGTTACACTCGTAACTACTGTTACGGCCCATAACAGGAGGGCAAGTTTTCCTGATTTGTTTCCTTTCCGGCTTAATTCCCTCCACTTCAAGGCTTCTTAATTTCCTGGATCGAATCTTAACCACTTGTAATTGACATTGATTTCTAGGAGATTCTTACCATATTTAGAATTTAGTATAAAAACTCATAGGTAGTGTTGAGTTTTTATCCAGTTTTTAATTTTTGTTTTGTTTTCACGCTTTTTCTTCTACAATTTTGTACAAGTCTCCATCGGACCAGTTGGATCCATTTTATAATTGAAGAATTACTTTTTCGTTAATCAAGTTCTTAATTTCTACTTTAATCATTTGTTTATTGATCACGCCTTTATTCGCGATTACTATTTTGATTGAATTGTTCCTTAATATGAGTGAGTAGTCCTCTAGGGACTAAGGGTTATGAACCCTACCGTCTGATTATCTACATGACTTAAGCTAGTTGTGTGAATTTCACCCTCTTTATTTTAAAAGTCTTAGTATTTTTCAAAACATGCTTCGAGAGTAGGAGTATTGCCCTTAGGTATTTTGTAATACCCGATATTTTTCTAAAATGCTCTAAATAATATCAGTTGAGACCAATTGAGTTCCTATGTACTCTGAGAGTTATCATTTAGGATGATTAGAGAAACTAATGAGTTCAGATTGAATCAATTAATATTATTCAACACTGACAATTATTGAGACATTTTGATAACATTGATAATGAGTCAGTTGCTCTAGTAGAACAAATATTAAGCATTGTACAACTTAATATTTATTCTTCTAGTAAATTTATCATTTATACCACACTTGCCATTTTGATTTTACTAGCTCTAAATGATATTTTATGTATAATGTTTCTTTCCTTTCCTTTCCAAAGTAATGGGAGTACTAGAGAAAGATAGAAAATGGAAATAGAGAGAAATAAAGGAAATAGAAAGAAGAGGAAGAAACCAAGAGGAAAGAAGAAGAAGCTTGGATTTTCATCATACTTCATCAACATCATCTCATTTTCATCATCCAACTTCTTCATTGTCATTTCAAGGTGGGTTCTAGCTAGATAGCATAAATTAGAAATTAGAGTTGTTTGGTTTTGAATAGAAATTGAATTGTTAACTTGTGTTTCTTCCATTTCCATGAGGTTTAGCGAACATAAATCAAGCTACCTCACTGATGCTCTCCAGGCGACTATGCATCATTTTTGGTTTTGTCTGTCTTTTGCCTGGGGTTTCCCGGGCGAGCCAGCCTCGTTGGCTGTTCGCTGGGCGACTGCGACAAAACTTTGGCCATTTTTTTAGTAATTGTTGGGTTGCGTTATATACATGTTTAACTATATTATGAGTTGCTTTATATTGATTATTATAGTTATTATGCATGTTTACTATCCATGAATAATTGTTTGTAAACGTGGGGTAACATGACTAAAGATGATTAAGAATGACGAGGAAACCCTTATGTCAACTAATGAAATGAATTAGTAAGATGATTAGGACATGATGGATGACTTAGATGGCAACGTTTGTGCAAAAGATGTGTAGGTGTGTGTCTTTGACAAGTAGTTGTCTAGTAGAGATGTGGGGCATTATATTGATCATGTGGTATTGTTGTGAATGTTAAGGTGATGTGATCGCCTTGTGATTGTCAAATACAATCACTATATCCTTATTGATCACGTAATTGGAAACAACCTCCTATTTGTTCCTTCTCAAGAGTGAGGCTTATGTAGAGCTCCTTTAGGATGTACGCACCATTACTTTGACAGGTTTGAATCCACATAAGCGAATGGAGCCTATGAGTAAAAGGCTTGAAATGGGTTGGAAGTCCCATAGGAAGCGACAATTCTTAAGGTTGAGGAGTCCCTTAGAATCTGAATCCATTCGTGTGCCAAAAGTAAGATACAAGGATCCGTGACCCGTGCTGAGAGTCCTACATGTAGGATCAGACGGGGAAGGATGCCTTGGTATAGTTTCTAATTAGTGATAGTTTGAGGTGTCGAACTCAAGCAACATGTTGCCATATAGTGCTAAGATTGAGAAATCAAGTCTACTTTTCGCATTTTGTGACTTGAGCTAGTGGCTAGTTAGAACCTTGTAAAGCCGGGAGAACCTATAAGATAGGGAACCTACTGGGATTATTATCTCACCCTATGTTGCTGATTATTTTTCATGTGATAGTACCTGCCCCATATGATATGTCTTAAATACCCTTACAAACTTTATATACTTTAAATTTCAATGGTTAATCAATTTTTATGTTTTAAAATTTATAATTTAAATCAATTTATATGCTTTAAAATTCAATGGTTAATCAATTTTTATGTTTTAAAATTTATAATTTAAATCAATTTATATGCTTTAAAATTCAATGGTTAATCAATTTTTATTTTTTATTTAATTTAATTTATAATTTGAAATTTTAAAAATATTTATAATTTAAAAACAATAATTATTACTTAAAAACTTTATTTTAAAATTATATCACAATTTTATTATATGCAAAAAACGTAAACCCTAAAACACTTGGCCTGAGTCGCCAAATGCTTGGGCGACATCATTGAGCCCATTTTCCACTTGCCCTGAGTCGCCAATTGCTTGAGCGACTTCTTTAAGATCCAACTTCCTCTTTGCCTGTGTCGCCAAATGACATGGCGACTCAATGCTGAATGTTAGCTAGTTTGGATATTTTTTTTTAATCTTTCATTTAAATGGTAATTTTTCTGAAAAACATGATTATACTAAAAAAAAATTCCATTTATGATATTGCCCATAAATATTTTATTTTTTTATTGATAGAGTTTTAAATATAAAAAACGGAAGTGAGTCAGATTAGATATAAAAAGATGAATCATCATGGCTATGATCATAATTTCACTTACCAAGAAGAAATTTTTTTATTATATTTAATTAACCCTAATTTATTTTAAATAAAAATTAAATAATTAATTAGTATTATTTTTAAAATTTAAACTTTTTTACATGAAGTTGAGTTTTTTAATTTTTTAAATTAAGGATTTTTTTGTCATTTTAATAAATTGTCACATTTCTCTCTTCTCTATTTCTTTCTTCTTTCTCTTATAATAATCAATATCTCAAATCTTCTATATTCTTATATCTTTCTCTTTTTTTTACTCTCTCTTATCTATTTCTCTCTTCAACATTTTTCTTCTCAATCAAACACACCCTAAATATTCAATTCACCGTCAAAATTAAATGTCAATCAAAATATGATTTATTCCGATTTAGAAAACTAAAACTTTTTGTTATATCAAATTTGATGGTCAATTCATTACATTTTAAATTCGACGATATTATCAAGTTTAAATCTTAATACTCATATTTGTATGTATGAATTTCTAATAGTAATTATTAATCCTTCACGTATAAACTTAAAATAAATTTAACAAACAAACAAAAACACATTATATATTCGCAATAGGATATAATATTATTAAAGTGACGCATATATCATTATAGTTTAATTTATGTCATTATCATTTTAATATCATTATATTGGTACTATTATATATATCACCGTTATATTGTCTATTGTGTGTTAAAATTTTTGTGCAAAGTAGTTACGGTCATAAAGTCCTTAATTGTTAGCTTTCATAATGAAGTATGATAAATAAAAAATTAACTGGCATTGATGTTTACCTCTCCAACCACTTCTCATGAGTCAGAACTTATTATTTTAGCAATGAGATAGAATTAGCAATAGGTTAGACATTTTTATATCTTAGACAATGTTGTAAAGAAAAGCTCTTTATTAGAATTTCATTCACGTGAATATATACTGCATATCAATCATTGTCAGAGAGACTGTTAGATTCAAACCTTAAGAGTAAAGGATTCTATTCATCTTTAATGCAATTCTTTTTCTAGTAGTACTAGTTGAATTATTTATCCAAATTAACTTTATTTTATACGTGATTATTTAATTTTCTATATATACAATAACCATAGGCATTATCTTACTAACTGAGATCAATTATATGAATTAATTTTTGTCATAATATTTTATCAAAAACTATAATTTTATCTAAATTATTAATTTCAGGATTTTTTTTAATAACTTCTCATATAGATTTTATGTTAATGCTTGAGATACTTTTAGTGAAGTGAGAAAGATAAAAAAAATAAAATAAAGAAGTAAAGATTGATATTATTGAATTAATAAAACTGAGTTACAAAGTGTCTATTTATACACACTAAAATAACAAACTAAGTAACAAATCCTAAACCCTAATTTGCCTTGGGCTTGACTACGTAATACAACTTGGATTATATCTAATATCTCAACATACCTCATATAATCGAAGTTGTCGAAACACACTAATCATTGTCGATCTGAACTATTCCTAACTTCTTTCTCAAAGTTAGAAACATGTCGATCTTTAATCCTTTTGGTGAAAATGTCGGTCAATTGTGCTTCACTTGAGCAATGTCTTACTTCAAGTTCACCTCTATTCACCTTCTCCCTTAAGAAGTGAAATCTAGCTTCGATGTGCTTACTTCTTCCATGTAAAGCTAGATTCTTCGCCAGATTTATAGCTGACTTGTTGTCGATCTGCAGCACTAGAAGTTTCTTCACTTCGACCTCCATTTCTTCAAGCACATATCTGATCCAAATTGCTTGACACATAGTATAGGATCCGGCTATATATTCAGCCTCACACGATGACAATGCCACCACAGGTTGCTTTCTCGAGCACCATGAAATTGAGGCACCAAATACTTAAAAGAAATATCCAGTAGTGCTTCTTCGATCTTTCTTATCCCCACACTAGTCAACATATGAATAACAAGTAACCATAGCTTCTTTGCTTTCACAGTCTCGTCGAAATAAAATTCCATAGTTTGTCGATCCTTTTAAGTATCTCAGGATTCTTCTTGCAGTCTTCATGTGTGACACCCTTGATTCACTCATGTACCTGTTCACTAATCCGACTAAGAAACATATATCAGGTCGACTGTTGCACACATATCTCAGAGATCTGGCAATCTACTTGAACAAAGTTACATCGACTTTGCTTTCTATGTTTCTCCAACTTTAAATTTGGTTCGACATGCGAAGATGCAGGAGTCGAATCATCTATTTTGAATCTCTTAAGTATCACTTTGACATACTTTCTTTGATGTAGCACCATGCCTTACTTCGATATTTGAAATTCCATGCCTAGGAAGTATGACAACTTTCCAGATCCGACATTTCAAATTCCTTCTTCATCAACTCTTTGAACTTCGACAAGTTCTTCAAGCTATTTCCAGTTACTAGCAAGTCGTCAACATATAAGTAGATGATTGTTATATCTTGTGCTACAACCTGAACATAGACATCATAGTCAGATTTGCATTTTACGAATTCCAATTCAACCAAGTATGAGTCGATCTTCTTATTCCATGTCTTAGGTGCCTGCTTGGGACCATAAAGCGCCTTGTGCAACTTGTATATACTTACTTACTTCCTTATGAATCACAAACCCAGGAGGTTGTGTGACATACACCTCTTCATCTAAAGGTCAATTCAAAAATGTCAATTTCACATCTAAGTGAAATGTTGACCAGCCTTGCTTGCATGCCAATGCCACCACTAGCTGAATAGTTTCCAATCTTGCGACAGGTGCAAGTACTTCAGAGTATTCGAGTCCTGCTCTCTGGAGAAATCCTCGAGCTACCAATCTTGCCTTATGCCTTGCTATCGACCCATCAACATTGTGCTTCAACGTGAACACCCACTTTACTTCGATAGCTTTTGTATGAGCTGGCAATTCGACCAACTCCCATGTGTTGTTACTTTCAATTGCTTGTAACTCTTCGACCATAACATACTTCCATTGTTTATCTTTGAAAGATTAGCTATAGTTGATTGGTTCAACACCTATAAGTAAAGAAAAATGAACTAGTTCCCCATCTATTGTGACTTCATCATCACCAACCACTTCATAGTCTTGAAGTCTTGCTGAACGAGCTATAGTTCATTGAAGTCTCTGACTTTTGCTAGCCATATGCTCTTTAACTTCGACTGTATTGAGAGTGTCAGCAACTGCTTCGACTTCATCTTCGACTAGAGTATTAGTAATGTCTTCGACTTCGACATCATTACTTGCTTCGTCTAAATCAGAGCTCATCAGTGGCTTGTCAATTGCATTACTAGAATTCGAATCCCAGGAAGAATTTTCATCAAACAAAATGTCTCGAACCATCACAATCTTCTGATTAATGGGATTGAACAACCTGTATGTTCCAGTCTTATGATATCCTACTAGAATCATAGGTTCACTCTTATCATCAAACTTCCTTCTCCTAGCATCAGGAATATGCTTGTAGAAGATAGAGGCAAACATCTTCAGATGACTCACTGATGGTCGTTTGCCACTCCACACATCTTCAGGAACCTTGTTCTTCAGCTTTTTGGTAGGGCACCTGTTCAGAATATAAACAGCATTTGAAACAACTTTACCCCATAAGGATTTTGGAAAATTCTTCTGCTTCAACATGCATCTCGCCATATCCAATATGGTATTGTTTCTTCTTTCTGCTATTCCATTATGTTGAGGAGTATAAAGAGCATTTATCTCATGGTCAATACCATGTTCTGCATAAAATGCTTAAAATATCTTGGATGTTTATTTGCCACCTACATCTGTTCGCAGAACTTAATTTTCTTTTCACCCTGGTTTTCGACAAGTATCTTGAATCTCTTAAAGATTTCAAATACTTCGTCCTTTTGTTTGATCACATAGACCCAGAGCTTTCGACTGTACTCATCGATAAATGAGACGAAATACCTGTTTTTACCAATGGTATGCTCTTCAAAAGAACCACATACATCTGAATGTACAACTTCGAGTGTGTAGGATGATCTCATTGGCATAGTCAAAACGAAAGACTTCCTGGACTGCTTTCTGACTAGACAACCTTCACAGAGTTTGTCGGGCATCTCAAGACTTGATATACCAATTACCATATCTTGAGTGATCAGTTGATTTAGAGACCTAAAGTTCAGATGGCCAAACCTCAGATGCCACAACTAACTATTCTTGTGGTCGATAACTATTTTCAGACATTGTACCTCAGTCGAACTGATCATGTCTAAAGTGTTCTATTCTTCGACAGAGGATATTTCAAGACCAAGTTATTCTGGATTTCGAAAAATTCTAAGGATCCATCTTTCATAACAACTGAGAACCCTTTTTCGACTAGTTGTCCAACACTTAGCAGATTGCACTTCATTCTAGGAACATCGAGTATATCTTTGGTCAAGGCTTTTGCTCCATTAATTTTTTAAATCACTATGTTGCCAGTACCTTCTGCTTCCAACAAGCTATTATCAGCAAGTTTGACCTTGCTCTTCTTCGACTCGTCAAAATCTACTAACCATACTTTTTAACCAGTCATGTGATTTGAGCAGCCTGAGTCGAGGAACCAGATCTTAGATTCGACATGGTCATCTACAACTGTAGCCATAACCACCATATCATCAGAATCATCTGAATCCTGACGTTCAAGTTTTGCTCCTCTGTCCTTGTCTTTTGTCGAACCCTTGTCTTTCCTGTACGAATAATGCTCGGCCAAGTGACTCCACTTTTCACAGTTATAGCACTGCACACCTTTTTTCTCTACCTTGTCTTTCTGATAGAAATTTCCTTCTCCTCTTTTCGAGGATTCAGAAGTTCTATCATCGATCTTATTCTTGTGAGGATTCGACCAAGACTTGTTGCCTTAAGTCTTGTTGATTTTTCCTTTGAACTTGTTGGAACCACCACTCTTCTTCCACGATTGAGCCTGTAGTGCTTGTATCGAGTCTTGAACTCCTTTCCTTTCGACAATCCTAATTTCACACGCTTCCAATGAACCAACCAAACCTTCCAGTTTTAGAGTTTCAATATTGTTAGATTCTTGAATAGCTAAGATAACGAGATCAAAGTGAGAGGTCAACGTACACATTACCTTCTCAACTATCATCTTATCAGTTAGGGTTTCACCACAACCCTTCATGAGATGAACGGGTTTCTGCACCTTCGACACATAGCCTGCAATCTTTTCATCTTCTCCCATTGACAATAATTCATATTTTCGTCGCAAAATTTGCAACTTAACAACCTTAACTTTCTTGCCTCCTTCATAGTACTTGACTAGAATATCCCACGTCTCCTTCGCTGGTTCAGCATGAGCAATTCTGTCGAAATTAGTTGTATCAACCAGCGATTGGATGTAGAACACTGTCTTGCAATCCTTCTTCTTGGCCTCCTTGTGAGTGGTTCTCCGTGTGTCGGTTACATCTAAACCAAGTGCAGGAACACCATTCGTAACCACTTATAGGATTTCATGAAAGTCAAATAGAGATTGTATTTGTTTTCTCCATCGGAGCCAATTCTTGTCGTCAAGAGTTGGAAGGGGGTTTGGTAAATTTCTGTTACCATTTATCTTTGCAACGATTGATAAACAATAACTCACGATCCCGGAAACACGATCTCTGACGTGTGATTCTTGAAAACACGATCAAGAATCTAACTGGATCTCTAGATACTAATTTGTTAGTGCGTGAGGCACTTTTAGTGAGGAGAGAAAGAGAAAAATAAAGAAGCAAAGATTGATATTATTAAATTAATATAACTGAGTTACAAAGTGTCTATTTATATACACTAAAATAACAAACTAAGTAACAAACCCTAAACTCTAATTTACTTTGGGCTTGGGCCACATAATACAACTTGGATTACATCTAATATCTCAACACTTTCTAGGTCTCCCCTTTCTTCTAATTGTTTATCTTCTCTTCATTAGACCTACTCTCTTTACTACAAAATCTACCGGTCTTCTCTCTACATGCTGAAACCACCTATGTCTATTTTCCACTATATACTCCACTGTAGGCGCTATCCCGACACTCTAATCTTTTCATTTTTAATTGTATCATGTCAAGTCTTACCACATATCCACCGCAACATCCTCATCTTTGTTACACTTTATTCTCGTGTTGATTTTTAACAATCCAACATTCTGTCCTGTACAAGTTCGCATGAATTACCGCAGTCCGATAAAACTTTCCCTTCAGCTTGAGTAGTACCTTTCAATCACATAAAACACCTTATGTCTTTCTCCATTTCAACCACCTAACTTGAATTTGATGTTTTACACCCCCTTTTATGTCTCCATCATTTTGTATTATAAACCTAAGATATTTAAACTGTATTACTTGGGGGATAATATGGTTTCCAACTTTCACCTCTAGGTTAGAAACACTTTTTATTTTGTTGAACTTATATTCTATATACTCCGTCTTACTTCTACTTGCACGAAAATCATGTGTTTATTAAACTCGTCTCTAAGTTTCCAACCTCTTGTTTAAATCTTCTTCGACTTTCTAAGAAGAACTATATTATCTACAAAAAAAAAAATATGCATTTCGGTGCTAGTTTTTTTGAATGTGTTCTGTGAGTATATCTGAAACTCCTGTTAGATAGCTTCTTACTTGGTATTAAGACATAACATAGCAAGAATTCTCTATTTCAAGGGACTGTGTGACTGCAAAATCAAAGGTAAAAAGGAAATAAAAACAACAATGGCAAAAACTTTATTCTTTTCTATTTCAAGAGATTGTAATTTCAAGTCAAAATTATCTACTTCTGACTCTACAATAATCTGTGTGATTGCATAATCTATAAGTAGTTGTATTTTAACCTATAGCACATTCTTGGAAATAAGGGTGACAATGATTTATGTACTTGTGCCATAATGGCCTATACCTGCTTATAGATAATCTCAGCCATGGTTTCATGTTACCATTGAAGTGAATAACAGCCGCACTTTCGATTAATCGATTATCGACATTTAGGTCGTAACCTAGTCCTAAAACATGCCATCTTCTGTCAAGTGGTTCCACCAAACCATAAAAACTAAGAAGTGCAGGAGAAAGTGTACCGAGCTTCCACAGCGTCCCATCGGCATTCTGCTCTTGCCAGTAGTGATATATTGCTGTCACATTTGATTTCCTCCATTGAATCAAGTCGAAAACATTCATGCCTAATGACCACGCGCATGTCTGTGGATCGAACTTTGAGCTTATGATTGAATTTGTGAAGTTGATATACTTGTAGTACCTGTGAAATGCTTCAAGACAGGTTTCGACTGCACCAATTACGTTTCCGTGCAATTCAAGTGAGAAAAGTGGTATTAGGTCTTTCTGGACAACAACGTCGTCGTCGAGGAAAACAATCTTTTCAAGCTGTGGATAAATCTCGGGGATGTAAAACCGAAGATGATTTAGTAAAGACAAAAACTTGTTGTTCCGCAGTTTAGGTTCAGCGTTTACATTTGGATATGCCCCGAAATAAAAGGCTCGAGATTCTGAATTGAGAAGCTGTTTGACAATCGGAGAATAAGATTCATTCAGCCAATGAAACTCTTCGACATTCTGCACCTCTATTGTAGCTCCTTTAAAGTCGTTACCGAGGAACCATGCTTGCATTGTTCCATAGTTGACACCATCGGTTACAATATGAAAAACTAACTGCATTGGATACTCAGCGTTGAGAACTGTCGAGTTAACAACGACAGATGTTGCCAGTACATTATCCGAAAAGATGCAGAAATGATATAGATTCTGATCTGTAAGCCGGAGCGAGTTTCTCGTCTGATCTGAGAGTTTTTGCAGAGAAGGTTTCTTTAACCAATCAGAAGTAAGTTTCACATCTAAGCAATGAAGACTCTTCGGCAATGCCTCGGCCCATACTTGAGCAAACACGTTGCTTTGAACTGTCGCCGCAATCGCCCGCTCTTCAAGAGCTTGAATATGCGATTTCATTGTAACTATAGTGGTTGCAATGTCATAATGGATATCTTGTGCCTTGAAAATTAAAGAAGATAGGCTTTTAATAATCGGTTCGGCTTCCTCCTTCGAGACAGGCTTCCCGGCCATGGCAGCTTTCGAAAGCAAAAGCTGACAACTTCTAATCATTGAGCTTAGCTCCCATGCTAGATGAAGATTATTGTGTTCTTTCGCAATAACCACATAAGCTTTGGCCAGAACCATTTCCTCTGATAATTGCCTCGAAAAAGACGTGGCACTTGAAATTTCTTCGGTAAAATTCAATCTATCCGTAGCAAAATGTTCTACATTTTTGTTTCTCTCCTGCAATAAGTAACTTATTCGGTAAGAACAAAAGCACAATATCACCTAAATCGTAAATGATGTTGGAAGAATGATGGCCAGATTCTACAAGGAATCACAAATTGTATAAGCTATAACCATTTCTCAGAATCGGTTAGCGAACACGAAATAGTTTCAATTGATTCTTATAAACCAATAGCTCGTCCATCGATAGCATTACTATGATCAAAACAATGCGTTTAGAAAAAAAAATCCACAAATTTTAACATATATCAGTCAACATCTGAAATCATCAAATCAACAATTTTTTACAGAAATTGACTCCAATGAGTTCAGCTATATGAAAGTAGTGACTCTGAAAAATTGGAAAAATCCGAACTCATCAGAGTGGAATTTTTCAGTTCATAGATACAAAACCTATGCAAGTGACACAAATTAAAACTACAATATTGTACTCAAAGATGATCTTGTTCCACATTGACCAAATACATTTCATATTTTGCTATAACAACACCAACAAAATCATCAAGATGAATGAATTGATTTCAAACAAAATTATCCATAAGATGAATAACATTGATTGAAAAAACAAGATATAAAAAAAAAAATAGTCCTCCACAAACCAGTGAGTCCTATGAAGCACAGACACCTCAAACAAAAATTATTTTTAAAAATGAAAAAAATAAATATAATTATAAATATCAGGTATCCAACATGGAGACAGATACGGGCAGTCTTTTTTGAGAGGTGTGATAGATTATATTCTATAACAACCGTAACTGTGACAACCACCATATAAAGGTTTTAGAGGTATTTGCATCAACAAACAAAAAAAAACATAAAAAGAGAGGATGTAATGTCGGTACCAGAAGAGGATGTTTGAGCCGATCTTCATAGTAATTATGCTGAAGAAAAAACAAAACCAAACCGACAACAGAGAACACTCCAAGAAGAAAGCAGATCCCATAAGACAACTTCCGTCGAATCGGGCGCCGAAACTCGGCAGCCCGACGCCGCATTTCTTCCCACAACAACAACAACTCACCTCAGAATCGAAAATCAAAAACCAACAACAACCTATGAATCATACAAGAATGTCTTGTTATATAGCCAATGTTCACTCACTCACTCACTCTTTGAGATTATGAAATTCAGTTAAGGAGTAGAGGCTTTGTTACTTGTGAAAGAAGTGAGAGCGAAAAAAAGAAAAGAAAATCAGAAAATAATAAAATGATGATCGATTTGTGTGTGTGAAATTTAAGAGAATAATGAAGCCGACAAATGAAGAAAAAAAAGTGAATAAAGAGTGTGGTTTTATCTTTTTTCTAGAATGAGAATTAATTAATGAGAAATAAAGACAAGAGATACACGTAGGATGAGAAAGAAACTAAATGAGGAAAAAGTTGAAACTTGAAGGTTACATCTAATGTTTGCTTTGCATCCACCATTGGACTTCTAAGTTCTAAGGATGAATAAGGAAACGATTAGTTTAATATCATATAAATCAATAAAATATAAAATTAATAAAATAATATTTTTAGAAAAATTACAAGAAACTATTATAGCATCTTTAATGAGAGTAAACTAAATGAATAAACTAAGATATTTTTTGTGGGCCCAAAATGTTTTGTAAGATTTAAAAAATTTATAGTTAATTTGAGTAATTTTTACTTTAATGATTGTTGTCTATAAGAAACCAAAACTTGGTCCAACTACTTTCAAATATCATGCCATTACTTTAATGTTGTTGGAATATTTTATTAATTAAATAAATAATATTATAATATATTTCACATGGTTAACGTTAACTATATAGATAATAAAAAATAAATTTTAGTTCACTTAGATGTCATGTCAGCTCTACTATAATTCAAATTCTTTATTACTAACATAAACTATACAAAATTTTGGTTTAACAACCCTGCACTAAAGTTGCTCTTAGTTTAATAAAATTGAAATATATAAAATTATAATTATATATAAGTTTAAGTCTAATATGTACTATATATTATAGACTTATTTTAAAGATCAAATATGGTCTTTTTAAGAGTTAATTGTTCTTTTTAACCTATATAAAAATATATTTTATTTGAGCATACATAAATAAATAATTTAATTAATGTTTATATATTTTAAAAAAATTAAACGATCAATAATAGAAAAGTTTGTTTGTTTTGATTTATTTAAATTAATTTAGTAATATAAATTTTATGATATTATTTGTATAGAAAAAATTTTAAAACAATTTATGACATAGTTTATAAAATGTTTTTAGTCAATTTTCACATGTTGTTCGAGATAACTAAGTTTTATTTTTGTATTTTAATCCAAAATACAATATACAATAGAATTATAATCATAAAACTATTCATATTATTTAAATAGCTCAATTTTGATAAATTTTAAAAAAATTTCTTATAACTTGAGGTCTAATTTTTTTAAATAAATAAATTTATAAAAAATCTAAGCTTTTCTATTTTTAAAAAAAACATGGTCTAATCTTTATATATAAAGAAATCAATAATTTTATAACCAAATAAAAGAATTCTAAAATTCAAATATCTCAAATTTAAAAAAATCAAATTACCAAGTTATTATTTACTATTTAAAAGAAAATCTTCTATAAATATATATAACAACCAAATATATATATATATATATATATATATATATATATATATATATATATATATATATATATATATATATATATATATATATATATATATATATATATATATATATATATATATATATATATATATATATATATATAGACACATACACACACACATACACATACGCGCACGCGCGCGTGTGTGTGTGTGCGTGTGTGTGCGCGCGCATGTGTGTTGGTTTGTACTGAAATCAGAAATAGAGTGTAATTTGATTGTAATGAATCCTTAGTCGGTGGTGTTGATTTCCGATACGATGGCGTGAGAATGGACTTGTAAAGTTAGCACTATGACGCCTAAGTCTATTCAAGATTCAAGATAAGTGTAGTTAATAATGGAGATCATAAAATATACTTTGCATTTTGTGTGAGGTGACTTTTATACCTTGGGTCATGTGGATTGGGTCTGTGCAATTTGAGCCTTTGGTTGGCTCATAACAGTTGCCCCAAATGTTTATCGGGCGCTTAGGGAGCCGAGGAAGTCTTTAATGTTCGTGGACGACTTTCAAGGATGTCATCTGTTTTGAACTCAGACGTGAAACATTTGGAGTTAGTTGAAAAAGTAATGAGGAACAAGCACATTAAATGCTTTTTTGTCATTGAAATGTTTTGTTGCTTATTTCTGATACGTGGGCTGAAGTGACTAACTAGAGTATGTCATTGCTTATAGTGCACTCGATTTTGAAAGATTGAACCCCTTTTAGGCTACTCCAGAGGGGACTTCTGGAGGTGATCAAAGCGCACCTTCTCTAGGCACAAAAGCTTGATTAATTTTCCCATTTTATTTTTCCTCTAATATTTTCTAGGATTTTATGCTTTGACTATGATAACAATGTTTATATGGAGATATTCTTACCTAATTATTTTTTAGTTACATATAATTTTGTGCACTTTACCTACATTTGTTCCTTCTTTATCATCGGTTGTTACCACTGATGTGGTACGAGTGTCTTCACTTTGGAACTTATTAGCAAGTTATTATTTCATCAGAGCATGCTCTTCGTCCCTACAATTCAAAATTTGTTTTCCCCGTGGGTAATTTGGATTTGTTCTGCCTTGTGGGCATCGTTGTTTTCCATCGGTCGAATATAAATCTGCACCACAACAGATTTAAAGGGTTGTCAGATTTAAGTGTGAAAACCCTCACGACGTTTCCTTTTAGGAGTAGGGGCTCGTTACGTAGAGGTTTCCAACGTGCTCTTTGAACTCTGTAGTCTCAATTGGAGTTTCATGGTTACTAGCTCTAATTGAGAGGAGTTAGAATTATTCTTCTAAGTTACTAGGAACCTTCCCCCACTCAAAGCTAAGTTTCCTTCCATTTCCCCAGGGTAAACTTGGTTTGAGTAAATGTCTTAGGGATGCACCGCTTGCACTCTTTAAGTGGCTAGCTTCTAAGAGAGGGTGTACCAGTTACATTGAGAAAAGTTTTCCTTAAATGTGAAATCTGTCTTAAGAGAGTGACTTATGTCATCCTGCATGGAATTACACGACTCTTTGCGATCGTATTATTTCATATTTAACAAACTAATTATTGAAATTAAGCAATGAGCTTTATACAGTATTTAAGCCATAAGGGAAGTTATAAGTATATAATGTCATATTACCTTTTATCTATTCCTCGATAGACGATTCTGTTGACCGAGGCAGCCTTCTCTTCATTTTCTCGATCGATGGGGCGATAATCCACCTTGGATTTTTCTGTGCATCTTTACTTGACGGATTCCATGGGACAATTTTTGTCTTCGTAGAAGTTGTGCTTTGATGACTACAGACTCTCGATTATGTCTACAAATAGCTCGAAGACACTCTTCTCTATTAGTATTAGATCTTCTAAATAGATGGATGGCGGAATATTTGTCTCCCTTTACATAGAGGTAGACGTTTTCATGATCCTTTACAGTTTAATTGGTAGCGTACTTACGGGGTGCAGGAATTTGTCTCTCGGGGTCAGGTCGTATCTCGACTAAGCTGGGAGTATTGTTATATGAAGATAAAGTTTCTCAGGGGCTTCTTAACCGAGTCCCTCCTTGGTCCGTGTGAATTTGGGTCTGGTCTCCTTCTTTGTAATACTACCTCGTAATGGGTCAGCAAAACTGATCATAGAGTTAAATGAAAGTGCCACCAAAGGCGTCCTTGATGATACTTTGCTTCAACGTCATTGGGAGCCCAAAGTGTCTTTTCCTCGCGTACTATTCCTAGTGAAGGGCATAATCTTCCTTGTTCCTCTATAGCAAGTTATAAAGCTATGGGAAACCAAAGGATCTCTATTATCTTGAACGCTCGGTTCCGATCGATGGAAGTCTGGTACTTCGGTAGCATTAGATCAGAAGTTATAGCCAAAAGTTTTATACTTATGAATCATGGAGCTTCTTTATTCCTTGAAAGTGTTCGTGCATCCATATCTCTGTCTCTTAACTCAACATCCAAGTGTTAGGGGAACGAGGTGTTACAATTGATGAATCGCTATCGAATATCACATTGTTTTGACTTTCGATGGTGATAATATGTATGGTAGAGTTAAATCAAAATATGTTTCCCTTTGCACCATAATGGTGTATAACATGATCTGTGGTTGTATTTGCTTCAACCTCCGATAATATTGCATTTGGAGTTTGGCTTACTTCGTTGCGATCTAGTAACTCTAATGTGATACTATATTCATTCATCGTTCATAGGTTTTTCACCTCATAGAGAAGGTACTCCGATATTGGATATATGCTAGAATTTGTTATCATTCATAGTCGTCTAAGGGACCTAATAATCAATTATTAGGGTTTGCTACATTATCTTTGACTTTAGAATTTCACAAAAATCTTGAATCTTCTTCCTTATGACGATTGAGATAACTCTTCATTATAGACACCATCATTAGATAGACAACTTCATCATAAATCTTCACCGACTCCACTGAACGCCGCTTGACACAAGGTGTTTTCTTCTAAAGATATGCTTTGATATCTTAATCTCCAAGCACCACAACTAGGTATGTTCAAATTAACTGATTTCTTGAATTATCCATATTCATATCTAAATCTGATTATTAAAAACCGGTTAACTATTAGTATTGTTTAAACCAAATCCATATTTTGGACATCCATGTCCAAAATAAAAAACAAATTAGTCGATATTTTGAAAATAAAATAAAAAAATATTAATTTTTTTAAATAATTTTTTTCTTTCTAAAAATTAAAGAAAAATATAACAATTTTTTATTTATGGAAAACCAAATATGTTTTGGGAAATAAAAAAAATTATTTAGAAAATTATTATTTTGTAAATATTAAAAATAATTGTTTTGAAAAACAGTTTTTTTATAATATTTTTTTCTAAAATACAATTTTTTTTTTGAAAAAAAAATAAACAAAATGCATTATTTAGATTTGAAAAAAAAAATTTTTTTGGGGGAAACTTTTCAGGAAAAAAAGTATTTTTTTTTCAATTTTGAAAAAAAAAATTTCTTAAAATTTTTTTTATTGTGGATTTAAAAAAAATAAAAAGATTTGTTTTAAATTTTTTAAAATTAAAACTAATTATAAAACTAGTTGTGGATATAACCGGTTAATACCTAGTTTATTACCATTTTAAGAAAATATAATCCAATTATGACAATTGATTTTAATAACCGGTTATAACATATCGTTTATATATGGTTTTGGATTGGTTATAAAAATTAATTGTCCATGAGCATCCCTAACAACAATTTGATCATAGCATCAAATGATGACTTCACCTCATAAGTTTGTCATCATCAACACCAAATATACTTGATCAACACTTTCAACGAAGACTTCACTTTAGAGTGTTGGCATCATCAAAACAAAATATATTATTGAAGACATCATACTTGCAATTACATAGATCCGCACTTTTTCCTTAAATACTTTCCCATTTATACGCCCATTGAGATAACTTCTAGTGCAATCAATAGGTGTTGGAAATTCGCCAATTCTTTCTCAAGAATTTTACCAAAGCTTGATGAATTCCGAACCAAATCTTGATGAACAAGAATCAATCTTTCTGATTGATTATTTATCTTGTTCTTCACTCTTCACTCGAGTGAATTAACCAACCTTGGTTGCAAGGTTGCAATGCTGCACAATTATAATGGAAGAAGAAAATTTAATTGGGGAAGAAAGGAATTAGGGTTTCAGAGAAAAAGGGAAGAAGATGAATATTTTTGCAGAGTTTTTCTCAGCACTTTAAACTGAAGTTTTATTCAAATATGCAACTGCAAGTTATTATACAATAATATGAATTATTCCCTATTTGTAGATTTGGGTTTGCTTGTTTTTTAAGCAAAGCCCAAAATACCTAACTCTACTAACACTACAAAATTAGACCTATATCAAAATTCCTATCGAGGTACAGTACTTTGATGTTTTGACAATGCAATGCATTTCAAAGATAACAAATTCTATCAAAATGTTACTTTTGACACAAAGAATTACATTCTCAACACACACCTAATTCATTGTGTCAAAATTATCTTTATTCATCATATATCTTAGTTTCTTGAGTACTTCGACTAGCATGCATTTCATAAAGATGTATGCAATCTGATTCTCAGTTCTACACTGTTCCAAGTTTAGCATCCCTTTTGCCACTTGCTCTCGAAGATAATGGAACCTCATTTTAATGTGCTTGCTCCGTCCATGCGCTATTAGATTCTCCGCCATATTGATAGGAGATATGATGTTGATCTTCATGGTAATTGCTCCATGATTCTTCCCTGTAATCTCTTCGACCAAATTCACCATCCACATTTCCTAACATGCACATAGAGAAACAACTATGTACTCTACTTCACATGACAATAATACTACTATTGGTTCTTTTCTTGAACTCCAAGCAATTGGTGAACCACCTAACATAAAGACATAGCCAGCTGTGGATTTTCTATTCTTAGCATCACTACACCAATTTGAGTCGGTGTATCCCACTAGCTTGCATTCTTTTCCTTCATCATCTGCAGGAAACAAAATTCCATAGTTGAGAGTTCCTCTCAGATACCCTAGTATCTTTTTCACCACTGTGAGATATGATACCTTTGCCTTGTGCATGAATCTTCTCACTATGTCTACATTGTATGCTAGACCAGGCCTCGTGTGACAAAGGTCTCAAAGTGATCCAATAAGTCTTCTGTACTGCATCAAATCAACATCATCTTTATCTATGCCCTTCAACAGTTGCATTCTGGGCTCAACTAGAGTCAAAGTTAGGTTGCAATCTTGCATCTCAAATCTCTTGATTATTTCACCTACATATCTTCTTTAATGCATCATTAAACCTCTACTACTCTTGTATGACTCGATACCAAAGAAGTATGAGAGATTTCCAAAGTCTAACATTTCAAACTCCTCACTTAAGTCATGTTTGAAGTCTTCGATCTCCTTCTTGCAACTTCCTGTTACCAACATGTCATCGACATAGAGACGTAGAATAAGCAATTCTTTATTGCTTCTTCTTACATATACTCCATGCTAAGTTGTGCACTTCACAAATTCCTTCTCCATTAGAAAGATATATATCTTCTTATTCCATGCTTTTGGAGCTTGCTTAAGTGCATACAAGGCTTTGTGCAGTATGTATACCTTGCTTTCTTCGCCTTGTTTCACAAACCCAGGTGGTTGTACAACATAAACTTCCCCATCTAAGGGGCCATTAAGGAATGCACATTTCACATCCATTTAATACATTTTCCAGTCATTCATGTTAGCTAGACTAACAACCAACCTGATTGTTTTTATCCTAGCAACATGTGAAAAATATTCCTTGAAGTTGATTCCATCTTTCTGAAGAAATCCTTTCGCCACAAGTCTTGCCTTGTGTTGAGGTACTTCTCCTTTAGGATTCAACTTCACCTTGTATACCCATGTCACATCAATTTCCTTCTTGCCTTGAGGTAATTCGACAAGTGACAAAGTGTTCTTGACTTTGATGGACTTCAGTTCCAAATTCATTGCTTTCATCCACTTCGAATCCTTCAATGCCTCAACGGTATTGTTTGGTTCAACATCTACATAGAAAGCATAGCTTTGCAGTGAGAATCGGATATCAAGCTATTAATTAACTTGAATCACAAATCTTTAAATATTTACTACCGAGCTTTGATTTATCCAAAGGAAAGGGTAAATATTGAAGAAAACCCTAAATGCGCTACGTAACAACGAAGCTAAGAGATCGGGGGATTCGGGGGTTGGTTATACCTAGGGAAGGTGTTAGCATCCTAAGTATCTGTAGTACTCTACAAGAACCTCTTGTTAGTATTTATGTTATGCTAATGTTTGCTTGCTATGGGAAAGGTGCTAAGGTAAACACCTAGGGTATGTACACTAAGTATGCTCGCCAAGATGTCGCATCTCGTGCCTACGTATCCTAACTAGGATGGAATTAGAGCAACCGTAGTTCACTTAACTAGAGGTGAGGAACTCTTGACTGTGGTCAAGGTTCTAGAGGGGAAGTAAGTATCCATAACCATGATACTTACACAGAGTTAACCAACTCTCTAAGTCTAAGTTGAAAACTAACTAAGGTTGACTTTAACCAAAGTCAAAAGGGGAAAGTGAGTACCCATAACCATGATACTCATATAGAGTTTACCAACTCTAAACCTAATTCTATGTTACAAAAGGAAATGGCTCTTACAAGTCCAAGATAATGACTCTAACAAGGTCATAAGGTGTGATAGGAAAATTAGACTATCTAAAAGAGAAAAGACATAGAAGTCCACATATGCTTCTTTCCTTTGGAAGTTGGAGAAGATGCCCACATCAGCAAAAAGAGACATAGTGTACAACAAAATTGAAACCCTAATCAAGGTACAAAGTAGAATAAAAGAAAAAGACTTATCAAGATGGAAATCAAGGGAGGGCAACAAGTTTATTATAAAATGTCCAATGACATCCAAGACTATGAACAAAACTCACCACAAAACAAAACCATAAACCTGCACATTAGGACATGTTAGAACAAATTAAAGAATCAAGTTCACAATGTCTAACAATTTTCAACAAGGCCATGATGTCTATACAACTCATATTTGCAAATGAATTCAAGAAATGTATCAAAAGAATTAAAAGATATAACTTAAAACCTAAAATAGACCACAAACTTTGAACATACACAAATGCAATAAAAATAAATATTTTTGAGGTTTTCTTTTAGAAACTAGGAAGTAGACATAAAAATGAGATTATAGCAAACAGAATGAGCTTAAAAGCCCTAAGGATCAAAGAGATATGGTGGTTTAAAATTGTGAAGAAAAATGAGAAAGTTAAGTAATAAAAAGAAAGGAAGTGCATCTAGAGGTTTGAACCCACGCTACCTCACTTACCAACCAAAAACCTTACCAATCCAGCCACTGCATGCTTCAATTAACTAAATGACCCAAAATAAATAAATATGTAAAACATAATAAAAACTAGAAAATAAAAAAGGAGTAAAAGAGTCTGGGGCGGGGGGGGGGGGGGGGGGGGGGGGTTCGAACCCCGGACTCCCAAGGCTTATGCACACTGCCTCTACCGCTGGGGTGGATATACACCTGTTGTATAAGTGTTAGATGCCAAACTTTGCTTATTTGATCTATCAAATGTTGGCATCTTTCATTCTTTTTGTAGGTGAAAGTGATTAGAATCACTCTTGCTTTAGTTGGTTTGCAACATTATGTGAAAGTATCTTGGTACCTTTGATTTGTGTGTTATTGTGCATGAATTAGGCATGAAAGAGTGGAAATTAAGACACATGAATGATGGCAAAGAAACCAAGACAGCGTGCAAACAACAACAAGTTCATTAGGCGAACTTGCTAGTGAAGTGCCACCTAAATATCATAAAGCTCGCTAGGCGAAGAGATAGCGAGGAACCAGCGAACACTCCCATACTTGAGACAGAGGCGAAGGGCCATAAACTCGCTAGGTGAAGTTCACAGCGAAGGCTTCTCTAGGCGAAGGATTGTTTGCATAACGAACTTTAGATATTTCTCAAGGGCGATTTAACTGTTCAGAGGCACCTCAGGTGCCTAATTTGATGTTCGCTGGGCGAAGGATCTGTTCACAGTGCGAACAAGACAGATCCTGAATGTACTATATAAGTTTTTTCTTACTTTTTAGAAAGGGGTTATATTTTTTTACATCAGAACTTATCTCTCTTCATTTAAAATTATTTTAGAGAGAGAAATACAAAACCCTAAGAGGGAGGAGGTAAGATCTTTGATCTCTTGTTGGGGTTTGGATGTAATCTTTTGATACCTTATGTATTTCATATAATATATGTTTGTGAACTAGTTTGGATTCTCTATTGATTGATTATCTTTGATTGCTTGTTTGTGGGTCTTGAGAAAACCTTTTCACATCTTTGATCTAAGATTTTCATCTATCAATGAACAAACTTTTGACATGGCTTTGTAAGTTGATATTCATTGTATCTTCTATTGTATTGTGTTGATTAAGTAGCATGAGTAGGATCAATATGATATTGTGTGGGTACGTGATAATAATGATGAAGAACGATGTTCACAACCATTTGGCAGATTAGATGAATACATGTAAAAAGGATTAAGCTTATGTACGTATTCTGATCATTGTGTTTTATATGAAACAATCGTTTATCCGATATGGGTGTCATCTTTGTTTACCTGTTTATCTTTGATTTGAACTGCTATAGACATGTACTCTTCAGATCTGGATCTAGGATGATTACCTGTTAGGTCCTAAACTCTAGACATAGATTTAGGCTTAACATTTGCGTGAGTATCAGTTCTTAATGCTCTGTGTTGTGTTTTTGTTGCGTGAGACAACACGGTTGTTCTCTCGATGTTGCGTTAGAGATTACCTCTGTCGTGGGTGATACTTGAGGATATTAGACGAATGATTGAATTTTGTTTAACATGATTAGAAGAATGCATGTGTTATCAATTGATGAGATCCAATCCCAACAAGGCTCCGTTTATATTTTAGTCTTTACTTTATATTTTCCATCTTTATATTTTCTGCCTTTTATTCATGGTTCCTTGAACCTTTTAAACCAAACCTTTTGAACAAAAAGTTTAGAAATGTAGAGACCGTTGAACGACTTTCTTTCATCGCACCGATCCCTGTGGATACGACAAAACTGGGTACTTAATATTTTTGCTTTCTGCTTTACCGCTTCAACAAAATGGCGCCATTGCCGAGGATTGGTGTTGAGATATTGAAGTGCATTGCAACTGCTTCTATATTTTTAAGCTTTGTATATTTGTTTATATTGTATATATTTGTTTCCCTTTATTTTTTCTCTATTGTTATTAGGAATGATGAGAACTCCTTCTAGAGTGGTTGCTATCTGTATAAAAGCATTTAATGAAGCTTCGACCGAGTTTGGATGGTGATGATAGTATGGAACAAGTGACTGTTGTCAAGGTACATGGTTACCTTTGTTTAGAATTTTAGAATGCTTAAGAACTTAAGTCTTTGTGCAAATGAAATTTGTTTTTTTAGCAACTTGTTTGAATGATTGTTTCACTTAGGACCAAAATCATAATTTGTGAGAAAGCTTCCATTGTTCACTAAAATGCTGGATTACTAATAAACTTTGTTGATTCGTTTGGTTCATGCTTTATCTTGTGATTATTGTGTATTTGTGGAAGCATTAGAAATGATCAAGGCACTTGTTTATATTGAGCACAACCACATCCAAATGTAACTTACCTGTGAGTAGAGAGCATTCGTTAACTCCCTTTGAGCCTAAACAATGTGAATCTCATTCTGAACTTTGTGAGATTCTAAAATTTTCTTAAACCCTTGAATTTTGTTTTAATTGTCCTCTTTGCCATAAAATCCAAGAGCATTCACTTGAGGGTTGAGTAAAAGTCAAGTTGGGGATAATAAAAAAGAAGAATGGTAGGTTGCTACAACTTTTGAAAAATTCAAGCAAACATTGAAAACAAATTGTGTGAATATGAATATAAAAAAAAAAGAGAAAAAGCTTGCTTGGAAAGTAAAAATAGTGAAATAATAAGTTGTGAAATAAGGTTTGTGAAGGTTTGCAATTGAGAAACAAAGGGAATGGAGTTGGGATGTGTAAATAACATGTACAGTGAATGTCTCTTTTGCATCGGCAATTTCGTTTCAATGGCCTTAGAAATGTCCCTTTGTAAACCCGACCAAGCTACAACCTTAAAGACCTTAGTGATCTTCTTACTTCCATATTTTCACTTTTGATTGTTAGATGTTGTATGAATTGAATTGATATTGGCATTGTTTGTTAGGTGAGTGAAATTTTCCCCGCGGTTGCAAACGCGTTATTTCTTCAATCCTTATTCGAAGAGGAGAGATAGAGTGATTCATTCATGAAAAAAATTGTTGTTGATTGATGCATGGCTTAATATTTTCTTTAAGAATTTAGTTCTTGTACATTGTTTGATTCTCAACATTTAAAACCATTGCTTGTTTGCATTCTTTGTGTTTAAGCCATTTTATCCATTCTTGGGTGAAACTTAATCTTGAGCAAATCCTCTTGTTTGAAATGAGAGGCATACTTTGCTTGAGGACAAGCAAAAATCTAGTTGGGGAGAGTTGTTTGATGCCAAACTTTGCTTATTTGATCTATCAAATGTTGGCATCTTTCATTCTTTTTGTAGGTGAAAGTGATTAGAATCACTCTTGCTTTAGTTGGTTTGTAACATTATGTGAAAGTATCTTGGTACCTTTGATTTGTGTGTTATTATGCACGAATTAGGAATGAAAGAGTGGAAATTAAGACACATGAATGATGGCAAAGAAACCAAGACAACATGCAAACAACAACAAGTTTGTTAGGAGAACTTCCTAGTGAAGCTGCCACCTAAATATCATAAAGCTCACTAGGCGAAGAGATAGCGAGGAGCCAACGAACACTCCCAGACATGAGACAGAGGCGAAAGGGCCATAAACTCGCTAGGAAAACTTCACAGCGAAGGCTTCGCTAGGCGAAGTATTGTTTGCACAACGAACTTTAGATATTTCTCAAGGACGGTTTAACTGTTCAGAGGCACCTCAGGTGCCTAATTTGATGTTCGCTAGGCGAAGGATCTATTCACAGCGCAAACAAGACAGATCCAGAATTTACTATATAAGTATTTTTCTTGCTTTTTAGAAAGGGGTTATATTTTTTTACATCAAAACTTATCTCTCTTCATTTCAAGTTATTTTAGAGAGAGAAATACAAAACCCTAAGAGGGAGGAGGTAAGCTCTTTGATCTCTTGTTGGGGTTTGGATGTAATCTTTTGATACCTTATGTATTTCATGTAATATATGTTTGTGAACTATTTTGGAGTCTCTATTGATTGATTATCTTTGATTGCTTATTTGTGGGTCTTGAGAAAACCTTTTCACATCTTTGATCTAAGATTTTCATCTATCAATGAACAAACGTTTGACATGGTTTTGTAAGTTGATATTCATTGTATCTTTTATTGTAGTGTGTTGATTAAGTAGAATGAGTAGGATCAATACGATATTGTGTGGGTACGTGATAATAGTGATGAAGAACGATGTTCACAACCATTTGGCAGATTAGATGAATACATGTAAAAACGGTTAAGCGTATGTACGTATTCTGATCATTGTGTTTTATATGAAACAGTCGTTTATCCGATATGGGTGTAATCTTTGTTTACATGTTTATCTTTGATTTGAACTGGTATAGACATGTACTCTTCAGATATGGATCTAGGATGATTACCTGTTAGGTCCTAAACTCTAGACATAGATTTAGGCTTAGCATTTGCGTGAGTATCAGTTCTTAATGCTCTATGTTGTATTTTTGTTGCGTGAGACATCACCAATGAGATAACACGATTGTTCTCTCGTCGTTGCGTTAGAGATGACCTTTGTCGTGGGTGATACGTGAGGATATTAGAAGAATGATTGAGTTGTGTTTAACATGATTAGAAGAATGCATGTGTTATCAATTGATGAGATCCAATCCCAACAAGGCTCCATTTATATTTTAGTCTTTACTTTATATTTTCCATCTTTATATTTTATGCCTTTTATTCATGGTTTCTTGAACCTTTTAAACCAAACCTTTTGTACAAAAAGTTTAGAAATGTAGAGACCGTTGAGCGACTTTCTTTCATCGCACCGATCCTTGTGGATACGACAAAACCCTATGGATCAAGTTTTATGGAGTTTTTTTTGAAGTTTTGATGAGTGGGAGTGGTGGTTAGGGAGATTTTGCAGAAACTGAAGTGGTTGTGTGTCTTGCTCGAAAATGAGTTTTCTTGGGGTATTCTCTCCTTTCTATCCTCTCCCTTCTCTATTCTGATCTCCTTTCTGTTGTTATGGCCAGAACATTTTGAAATTGGTTTTGGAGCCAAAAATCAAAAGTTCATCCTGATGGTGATGGCTCGATCTAGGTCAAGGTTCATAACTTGTTGGGCAGTTGATCTTTTGTTGTGTTGTGGTCAGAGAAACCAGCATGTAAGGTGGAAAGGCTAGGCCAAGTTTAGTGGTTTCATGTTTCCATGTCATGTTCTACAATGCCTTTTGTATGTCATACAAAAGGAAGCCAAATGAGGTAATGTTTGGGGAGTGGGATTTACAGAGGTAGGTACACAAGAAAAGGTATCTTGGATGTTGGGAAAAAGTTGTCAAGACTTGGTACAAAATTCTGGCCGTGGTTTAAATAACTTGGAAAGGTGAAAACATAGTTGCAAGACCTCTTTGACACACCATAACTCTATGGTTTTTGACTCAAATGGTGAAGTCTTGTGCTTTTTAGAAAGAGGACATGTAGAAGAACAACTTTTATGTTTTAATGATTTTGAGATGAAGCTTGCAACATGATGCAAATTAGACATGAAAATCGGTTCAAAATTCTGGCCTGGGCAAGCCTCCGCATGACCTGGTCATTCCTTGGGCAACTCTTGTCAAGTCTTGATGCCTATGTTTGTTATGTCATAACTTGAGCTCTGGAACTCCAATTGAAGAACTCCTTAGATGCTTTGAAAGTTGAGATGGAGGAGAACAACTTTGATATTTTGTAATTTTGGATTTGAAGCTTGGAACTATAAAAAAGAAAGCTTGCAAGTTGAGTAAAAACATGACTTGGAAGTGCCTTGGCAACTAGGGCAAGTTGCCTAACTTGTGCCCAAAATCACCAAACTTTGTGATTTCATAAATTTTCACTCCTTGATCCAAATGAGGACTTCTTTATATTCTTAGAAAGCTTAGATCAAGGGGAACAACTTTCATGTTGGATGAATTTTTATTTGAGGTCAAGAACCCTACGAGGCCTTGGTTTGAAGTTCTTGTAAAAATATTGCCCTAGGTTTTTCCCTACTTTGACCTCCACTTGAAAACATCATAACTTGAGTTATAAAAATGATCTTTATGAGTTCTTGGTATCAAAAGAAAGCTAAAGATATGACCTACAACTTTCATGTTGATGACCAATACAAATTACACTTGGAACCATCTTGAATTTGGCCTTGAAAATCGCTTCAAATGTTGACTTTTGAAACAAATGAAGTCAATGTCTCTCCTATCCACTTAAGAAACTCTTGACTTGGATTTCTTTGGACCAAATGACCTCTTATGAACCCATGAAATGTATGAGGACTTTTTTGGTTGATCCCCTCTCCAAATCTTGATTAATCAGAGCTTTCCCTTCTTCTCCATAAAACCCTAATTTCAACAAAATAAACAACAAACAAAGCTTGACGATTTGGTTAGTGATGCAAGGATGATTTGAAATAGGATGCTCAAGCAAATGTTGATGACATCTAAGGGGTAAAATTTAGGGTATTATAATAGTGAACCAACTCTCCTTTATCATTGACCATGCCATATGTTGTAATCACACATTCTTGCAACCTTGCATGCACGTGTCTTGTTCTTTGAGGTCTGCTTGTGCTTGCTTGACCTCTAACTTCTTCTTGTCGAACTTATCTTTCAAATTCACTTGCTTCTTATTCACATAGAATTCTCATTGAAATACATTGATTATTCATCTTTTTAAAAAACATAAAAACATGATAAAAATGATAAAACCATAAAATACATTATTCTAGACTATCGTTACTATCCCTTGCATGAAGTTTTGAACCTTGTACTCAACCCTAGCAAAAGAAGACTTGGACATGGATTATTTACTTTCATTGTATTAGATTAGGACACCTTGCACACACACATCTTTCTTTTGGGCTATCTAACAACGAGACCCTTTTATTTCTCGTTCCTCTATATTTTTCATGTATTCCTCTCCCCATTTTGGTGTACCTTATTTACTTTCCCGATTTTCTTTGATTGTGGTTTTTGCTTGCTAGATCTCCTTAGAAACTAGGATCTACCTCACCTTTCCTCGAACCCTTGATCCAACGTCAAATGGTATCCTTTCGTAATCCCTTTAAGTCGACCTCCTTGTGCATCGCCATCAACCGAATCCTAAGCATTCTTAATCCATATATCAAGCCATACCCCAACTTGTAAGTCAACCGCTGTATGCGCCACCATCAACCTTTCCTATTTCTATCTCAAACCATTTTCAAACTCATTCCGCGATAAAACTCTTGACCTAATGTTAAGTAGAATTTTTGCGAATAAATTCAAAAACAAAATACAGGGCAATTAGGATTGCCTGCTGTTGCGGTTAGAATATGATATCAAATTATCAATTAATTTGAATCGCATCTTTAGTTCATAACCGCTCTTTGATTTATCCTAAGGAAAAGGTCAAAAGAGGGAAAACCTAATTTTGCATCGTAAAGACAATGCAGGGAGAGATCTAGGTAAGGGGTTGGTTAAGCTTAGGGAAGGTACTAGCACCCTAAACTTCTGTAGTACTCTACATGAACCTTTTGTTCGTTTTTACTATTTTGCTTTATTATTTGCTTTAGGGTATATGTGCTAAGGGTTAAGAGTCACTGAAAGATCTAAGGGTTAGTCCTAAGTTTACTCGGCAAGATTCACATCTTGTGCTTACATATCCTGGGTAGGGAATGAAATCAAAGTAATCGTAGTTCCCCTTGAAAGGAAGGTTAGAAACGTCTTGACTGTGGTCAAGGTTTTCAAGGGGAATAAGCGTTTCTTAAGGAAACGCTTAAGTGGAGTCTTGAAACTCCTATTTCTATGTTGAAAATTGTTAATTGAAAAATAGGGTTTACTAAATGTTCTACGTCGGGAAACCCTAAAATAGAGTACGAAGAATCTTTGATCTAATGCTAGGGTAAAGGGTAATTTCATCCACGACGAGATGCCTAGGCTATTTAGGGTTTTGAAACATTCAAAGGGTAAGGCTATTGACTCAGCGGTCAAACTGTTAGACCTAATCCTTCAGAAGGTGAGATATAACGGAGAATGATAAACATCGCAAGATAAATAAATTAATGACGATGTTGAAAATAAAATACAATTATGGAAAATAAGAAACAACGGTATCGTTAAATAACTTACAACCCTGAAAAATAAAAATACAAAAATAAAGGGTTAGTAAACAAATTCAACATAAAATTAGACGGATAAATTAATCGGGACGACGTTGGGATTTTAAATTAAGTTTAATTTACAAACTGAAAATTCTAGAATGTGAAAGTGTTAGAAATATTAACATTAAGAAAGGTTGGGATTTTTGAATGAAAGCTTTAGGATTTTTACAAAAAGATTTTTAATTTAGAAAAAGAGAAAATTAGTTGTTAATTTAAAAAAAAAAGAGTTAGATTTGTGTTTTCTTAAAAAGATTAATGTTTAGAAATTTCTTTTTTGATGAGAGGGCGTAGGGGAGTTACGGTGCACATGTGTGTATCCAAATATAACATGATATAAAAACAACTTAACAAAAAAAACCTAACTAAAATCTGAACTCCCTCCTTTCTCCAAGAGGCGCCGCTGGTTGTTCTCTTTCTCCCCCATTCTTCGACTTCTATCTTCCGATTTCCGCATGCACTCGATTTTCCACGTCCTCTTCTTCTTCTTCTTCTTCTCTCCATGACCTGTTTTCTAAAAAAACAAACAAACAAATTATGATTGTCACCATGGCTTACATTTTCTCGTTCGTTGTGGGTTTGTTGATGCTATGACGGTCCACAACGGATCGTGGTGGGTCTGTGATATTTTCACGACAATAATGGTAATGATCTGAGCCAACACGTCGGTTTTATGGATAGACTTCGTATAAAAATTGGTTGCTATTAAGGGTGGCTGCTGATGATGGTGTCTTATTTAGGGTTTCGATCCCCCTTTTGATGATTGAAGTTGCAGGAAAGCACAACTGAGTTAACGAGAACTACCCATGCCCCAGGTTAAGATTGTGGGTTTTTTTTGTAAAGAAAGAAACTCCAACTTCTAGGCTCGAAGGGGTTGACGAGGGAATAACTTCCTTATTTCTCCAGTGTTTGGGGATTGAAACAATGCCTTACATCATCAACAAAGTTTGATTGAAAGCATACTGACAGCAGTTATGGGTATAACGTTTTCGTCATCCTCCCTCCAATCTTTGCATATCAAAAATTTGGACGAAGAGTAAATATTTGAAAGACAAAGCGTAAAGATGCAAATAATAGATGAAGTGAATTAAATCAAAAGTTGCAATGCTCAGTTCATTAATGTAAAAGTACAAACATAGTTCGAAAGCAAACAGCTAATAAAATAAGGAAAGTACAAACAATGAGAAACAAAAGCCTAGTTACTAAATCAGTGAGCCGTTCTGTCTGAAACACAAACAATTCGCTGGGGTCAGACTGAAACTTCACTTTTGATGCACTGGCAAAGGATTTTTTTGGACATTTGGAGGATTATCTGTAAAATTAAGTATTCCTTCTCTGACCAACTCGCGTACTCTAGCTTTCAGTGCAAAACAATGCTCCAAGTCGTGGCCCAGGGCACCCTCATGAAAAGCACAATGGAGATCAGCCCTAAATCCAGCTGGAGGAGGATTAAGAGGAGGTGGCAAAGCCTTTGTAGTGATCAACTCTTGTTGAACCAGGTCAGGATAAAGTTCTGTGTAAGTCATGGGAATAGAATTAAATTGATTCCTATTCTGATACTGGTTTTGTCTAACAATTGGATGTTGAGGAGTCTGAGCCGACTGTGGAGCCGCAACATGATTATCAACAGGGTGAAGTCCATGGAGAGGCTTTCTTGATTCAGACATAACAACATTGGTCTGCTCTCTTTCCTCTTATGGAAATTCCCGTAGGATTTCTTTGCCCCATTAGAAGATTCGGCAGCTTTGGATACCTTACCATTTTTCAAATCTTCTTCTAACCTTTGGCCAATAGTCACCAGATCTGTAAAGCTTGAAAAGACGCTTCCAATCATCTTTTCCCAATAGAAAGGAGACAAAGTATCCATGAACATTCCTGTTAGTTCCTTCTCTGCTTTAGGGGGTTCAACTTGGGAAGCTAACTTTCTCCAACGCTGAGCATATTCCTTGAACGACTCTTTTTCCTTCTGTGACATACTTTGAAGTTGACGGCGATCTGGAGCCATGTCCAAATTGTATTTGTACTGCTTCATAAAAGCATTGGCAAGATCCTGGAAGTAGTGGACGTTGTTATGCTCTAAGTTCATATACCACTTTAGAGAAGCACCACTCAAACTATCCTGAAAGCAATGGATGAGCAGCTTCTGATTGTTGGTGTAAGTTATCATCTTTCGGAAGTACATGACTAGGTGAGCTCTTGGACATGAGTGACCCTTATATTTCACCAACTCGAGAGTCTTGAATTTGGCAGGCATAACAAGACCAGAAACTAGGCACATATTGTCTGCATCAACGTTGAAGAAGTCAGTACCCTCGACTGCCTTGAGTCTCTTATCTATGATCTGAAACTGTTCATGGACAACATCAGGCTCGACAAAATCTTCATGGTCTTCCCCTTGAACACTGGCATCATTGTGCTCATATAGAGGATTCTCAAAGGGAGCTCGGACAGTCTGGCTAACAGTGTGGACCACAAGTCTGGGCTCGGTAAGGATGGGAGCTTGAAAAATCGGTCTGGCAGTCTGACCAATCATAGCAGTAGATGCAAGGGGTGGAGAGTAGTTAGGAGGTAAACCAAACTCTGGCCAAGTAGATGGTGGCATCTGAACAGGAAGTGGATCAGTACTTGAAACCTCCTGAATGACAGTCCTCTGAGATGGCTCTCCTCTGGCAATCAGTACTTGAAGCATCTCGGTGAGCTTGGTCATGCCTGATTTCAACTCATCGATCTCCATTTGGATTTCCGCATTATATGCTTCTTGTTCTGCCATCTTGCGTCTATAGTTAGCTCTGGTCTGATGTCTGTGTCGAGGAATCAGCTTGACGACTCAAAGAGACACTGGAAGACGAGAGAACCGAGAATGAGAAACCGGGAGAAAAAATTCAATGCAAAAATGTGATGCTAATGCCATGCAATGGTTTCAATAATTTCAACGGTCGATTGCAAATATTCCTTTTTAGGAAAGTTGGGAAAGTTTTTAGACTTTAAAATGTAGGACTTTTTAAAAAAAAAAAAATTTTGCGAAGGACTGTTGAATTCCTTGAAACTAGGAATGATATGATGCTTTATGGATGCCACACACAAATACACACCAACAACGAAAGTCCTAGGTTAAAGGTATAATGAGCGGAGTTAAGGTCTAACCATCCCAAAAGCTATGTACTATAGTTAGTTGTACCTACAGAACATGGGTTCTAAAGAGGTACCCAAAGTCATCAGTCCGTCCTTTGGATATTATTAACTTTCCGACTGACTCGGAGGTCGATAATATTCTCAAGAGAACCTCTTTTGAGTGTAGTATCGCGTAGTAACTTTTGTAGGACTACTCCAACATAGTCCCCACACTACGTCCTATATAAGGCCAAGGTGGTGTTAAGGTACTACGGTCCCCAGTATCACAGACTCCAATCAAAATACTAAATCTTTCAGAACTGAAAAATCAAAATGTTAAATGCCTTATGTCTGTTAATGATGAGCAATGGGTCTGGCATAGAAGATTGGTCATGTTAGCATGAGACGTATATCTCAGATTAATAAGCTCAATCTGGTCAGAGGACTTCCTAATTTGAAGTTCAACTCAGATGCTCTTTGTGAAGCATGTCAGAAAGGAAAATTTTCAAAATCTTCTTTCAAATCTAAAAATGTTGTTTCTACCTCTAGACCATTAGAGCTACTTCATATTGATCTGTTTGGACCAGTGAAAACTGCATCCATCAGAGGCAAGAAGTATGGATTAGTCATAGTTGATGACTACAACAGATGGACATGGGTAAAATTCCTGAAACACAAGGATGAGTCTCATTTTGTATTCTTTGACTTCTGCAATCAAGTCTAAACTGAAAAGAATTTTAGTATTATCAAAGTCAGAAGTGATCATGGTGGTGAATTTGAAAATAAATATTTTGAAAAATATTTTAAAGAAAAAGGTATTGCACATGACTTCTCTTGTCCTAGAACTCCTCAGCAGAATGGAGTTGTAGAATAAAATAATAGAACATTGCAAGAAATGGCCAGAACCATGATCAATGAGACTAATATGGCAAAACATTTTTGGGCAGAAGCAATTAATACAACATGTTATATTCAGAATAGAGTGTCTGTAAGACCTCTTCTGGAGAAGACTGAAGGTAGGAAAAATACTTAGAAGGGGGGGGGGGGTTGAGTAAGGGTTTTAAAGGCAATTAAGATGATAGAAAAATAACAAGGTATTTTTATCCTGGTTCGTTTGAACTCAAACTACTCCAGTCCACCCTACCCAGGTGATTTTCCTTTCTCAACAAGGACTTAATCCACTAAATCAAACTGATTACAGTGTTAACCACTAAGACAAACAGTCTTAGTCTTCTCAAGTAATCTGACCACACTTGGTCTCTTAAGGAATCTTTTACAAAAGATAAACTAACAATGTGTTTAAGAGTTGCTTCTAAAAAGCTATATCACAACTGTGATTTTTTACACAAGTTTAAGAACGAAAGAAAAACTATTCAGCTTTGAAGAATGTTTGTATGATTTGCTTGTTAAATAATTTGTCAAGTGATTTGTCAATAGTTGGTTAGCTTTGAAGGGATGCTGAGACTTGCTTTTATAGTACTTGAAGTCTATTTTTCAAAGACTGTGCAACACTGTGCATACTGTTGCTTTTGTCTTCTATTGACTTTTCCTTTCTCAGAAGGGGAATGTTCAGACAAATCCTTTTTTTTCTGAATTCCTGTGTCAAGCACAAATGAGGAAAGAGCCGTTTGGATAAGGACAAGGAATATGCCAACAAATCTTTATTTGAACAACATCTTCTTCAATAACTTTGGAACGCCTTGCATCAAATCCTCTGATGATGTTCCTAGTTCTTCAGATCAGAGTTACTCTATCAGAGTGTTGCAGCAAAGTGCTTTAGCGTGAATATCTTTATCAGAGCAGACTTGCTTATCAGAGCTTCTGTACTTGCAGCATTAAGTACTTCCAGAGTCTTTTGATTCTTTACATATGCCTTTACGCTCAGAGTCTTCTGCAACTTTACATATGTAGTTTCACTCAAATTCTTCTCAGCTTCGCTCAGAGTCGTT
>CAWUDS030000001.1:4590594-4599986 GCA_963859935.3 Lathyrus sativus | reverse complement strand
GTTGGTTACATTTCTTTATGTTATTTGTACCAGTAACTGGTTTATGGATGAGTGCTCTTGGAGTAGTCGGTCTGGCCCTGAACCTACGTGCCTATGACTTTGTTTCTCAAGAAATCCGCGCAGCGGAAGATCCTGAATTTGAGACTTTCTACACCAAAAATATTCTCTTAAACGAAGGTATTCGTGCGTGGATGGCGGCTCAAGATCAGCCTCATGAAAACCTTATATTCCCTGAGGAGGTTCTACCACGTGGAAACGCTCTTTAATGGAACTTTACCTTTAACTGGTCGTGACCAAGAAACGACTGGTTTTGCTTGGTGGGCCGGGAATGCCCGACTTATCAATTTATCCGGTAAACTACTGGGGGCCCATGTAGCCCATGCCGGATTAATAGTATTCTGGGCCGGAGCAATGAACCTATTTGAAGTTGCTCATTTCGTACCCGAGAAGCCCATGTATGAACAAGGCTTAATTTTACTTCCCCATCTAGCTACTCTAGGTTGGGGGGTAGGTCCTGGAGGGGAAGTTATCGACACCTTTCCATACTTTGTATCTGGAGTACTTCACTTAATTTCCTCTGCAGTATTGGCTTTGGCGGTATTTATCATGCACTTCTGGGACCTGAGACTCTTGAAGAATCTTTTCCATTCTTTGGTTATGTATGGAAAGATAGAAATAAAATGACTACTATTTTAGGTATTCACTTAATTTTGTTAGGTATAGGGGCTTTTCTTCTAATATTGAAGGCTTTTTATTTTGGGGGTATATATGATACCTGGGCTCCAGGAGGGGGAGATGTAAGAAAAATTACCAACTTAACCCTTAGTCCAAGCATTATATTTGGTTATTTACTAAAATCGCCTTTTGGGGGAGAAGGTTGGATTGTTAGTGTGGACGATTTGGAAGATATAATTGGGGGACATGTATGGTTGGGTTCCATTTGTATACTTGGTGGAATCTGGCATATCTTAACCAAACCCTTTGCATGGGCTCGGCGTGCACTAGTATGGTCTGGGGAAGCTTACTTATCTTATAGTTTAGGTGCTTTAGCCGTTTTTGGTTTTATAGCTTGTTGCTTTGTCTGGTTTAATAATACTGCTTATCCTAGTGAGTTTTATGGTCCCACTGGACCGGAAGCTTCTCAAGCTCAAGCATTTACTTTTCTAGTTAGAGACCAACGTCTTGGAGCTAATGTAGGCTCCGCTCAAGGGCCTACCGGTTTAGGTAAATATCTAATGCGTTCTCCGACCGGAGAAGTCATTTTTGGAGGAGAAACTATGCGTTTTTGGGATCTGCGTGCTCCCTGGTTAGAACCTCTAAGAGGTCCTAATGGTTTGGACTTGAGTAGACTGAAAAAAGATATACAGCCTTGGCAAGAACGTCGTTCCGCAGAATATATGACTCATGCTCCTTTAGGTTCTTTAAATTCCGTGGGTGGCGTAGCTACAGAAATTAATGCAGTCAATTATGTCTCTCCTAGAAGTTGGTTAGCTACTTCTCATTTTGTTCTAGGATTCTTCCTATTCGTAGGTCATTTATGGCACGCGGGAAGAGCTCGCGCAGCTGCCGCAGGATTTGAAAAAGGAATTGATAGAGATTTGGAGCCTGTTCTTTCCATGACTCCTCTTAATTGAGACATGAAATCCAATGCTTGACGTAAGAATCACTTTGATTTTAGTATACATATTGAGTTGAGTCGAGGAGATCATATTGAAAAAATATTTTCTTTTTCAATTCATTTATATCTAATCTTTTTTCGGGCTCGGCTATATCACCACTTAGCCGAGCCCGAAAAAACCGAGCCAACTTAAATCAATTTAAATCAATAAAAGAAAAAAATCCATTCGCCAAGAAAAAGGAGAGAGGGGGATTCGAACCCTCGATAGTTCTTTGTTTGGAACTATACCGGTTTTCAAGACCGGAGCTATCAACCACTCAGCCATCTCTCCAAAAGCTAATTTCTATTTTATCTTTATTCCACTCAAGAGAACATGACCATACAAATTAATACCCTTTTCTCTATGATAAAGATATCCAGTGTGAATCTATTGGTCTAGTTCTCTATCCATATATATTATATATTATATATTCATGATCCAGCATGCTCTTTTGTGAAGTAAAAAAAAAAAAAACTACCCCTCGATTCATGCCTCAATAAGGAGTGTCATCTAAAATCAATGGATTCATGATAAAACCCCCCATAATGAGAATGTGTTTTTTATTTATTTTTGGAAGGGGTCAAATCAAAAGAAAAGGGGTTGGGGGATCAAATGGTATAGTTCTTTTGTTGGTAAATTAGAGGATTATAAACATGACTATTGCGTTTCAATTAGCTGTTTTTGCATTAATTGTTACTTCATCCATTTTATTAATTAGTGTACCTGTTGTATTTGCTTCTCCTGATGGTTGGTCAAGTAACAAAAATGTTGTCTTTTCCGCTACATCCTTATGGATTGGATTAGTATTTCTAGTGGGTATTCTGAATTCTCTCATCTCTTGAAACTATTCATTCTAGATCAAAAAACGAAATGACCCCTCCCCCCGAATTCTTTCGGGTTGTGAGGCACATGAAAATGGAATATATAAGACCCCACCAATAAAGAAAACGAAAACATTAATAATGGGAATTATTAATGGGAGGGGTCAAACTTCTTCTATTGGAAAAAGCTTATATCTTATACTTAATATGATATACATAGTAAAACGAAAAACTTGAAGATTAAAATATTCATATTATTTTCTGAATTTCATATTCTTTTCGGAATCGAAAATAAAATAGATATATAGATCATAGATAAATATCTATAATCTGCACAATTTGACATCAAAGTAACATGCTGGTGTCAGACAACTTCATCATTTTTTTATGCCAGTAGGTGTTCCAAAGGTAGCCTTTCAAATTCCTGGCGAGGATGAAGCTACTTGGGTTGACTTATACCATCAACTTTTTTACGACAGAATCCTTTTTTTAGGGCAAGAGATTGAGAGTGAAATAGCAAATCAAGTTGCTGGTATGATGATATATCTCAGTTTAGATATAAATAAATACATAGAGAAAAGAGAAATAAATAGAATAGAAAAAACAATCGATAAAAAAAATACATCAAATTTTTTTAATTTTTTTAAATAAAGGGGGATATATGAATCAAACGAAGAAAAATGACTTAGACATTTGGATTTTAGAATTGCGAGACATTTTTAGAGAGAGCAAGAATTCTTCCTATTTCTCAGATTCCTGGACACAATTCCATTCAGTCATATCTGTCATTCACATTTTTTTCCATCAAGAGAGTTTTATCAAACTCTTAGACTCCAGAATTTGGAGTATCCTAGTTTCACGCGGTTTAACAAGATATTTCACGATCAAGAATTTTGTCTTATTTCTACTAGCGATCCTTATATATCGTATTAACAATCGAAAGATGATCGAAAAAAAAAATATTTATTTGACAGGGCTTCTTCCTATACAAATCAATTCCATTGGATCCGGGAATGATCCATTGGAAGACTCAAAAGATTCGTTCAATATCAATAGGTTGGTCATGACTAGGTTGATTGTTCCGCTCCTGTCTGGTCCAAAAGAAAAAAATATATCTGAGAGAGATAATTGCTCTTTTTTCGGCGACAGATGGTCAGAACTTCATCTGGATTTGAATCCTACTGAGAAGTCCGCTCAAGATATAAAATTATTTAAAAAAGAAGAAGATGTTTCTTTTGTTCTTTCGAGGCAATCGGAAAATAAAGAAATAGCCAATATAGTTAAGATAATCATGTATTTACAAAATAATGTCTCAATTCATCCTATTTCATCCGATAGAGGATGTGATAGGGTTGCAAAGGAGAAACTTTTGACAGTTCCAAATCATATTTCATTCTTGAACAAAAAGCTAGTTTTTGGTTTATTTTGATCTATTCCATGACCAGAATAGGGGGGGGTACTTGTTACATCGCGATTTTCAATCAGAAGAGAGATTTCAAGAAATGGCAAATCTATTCAATCTCTCAATAACTAAGCCGGATCTGGTGTATCATAATGGATTCTCTTTTTCTATTGATTTGTCGAAAATTGATGATAAACAATTTGTAAATCAAGTATTCAACTCCAGGGATGAATCAAAAAAGAAATCTTTATTGGTTCTGCCTCGGCTTTTTTACGAAGCGAATGAATCTTTTTATCCAAAGATCATAAAAAAATGGGTCCAGACCTCTTGTGGGAATTCTTTTCAAGGTAATCGATTCAATCGCAACTTAGAATATGTAATTAAAAGGTATGAAAATGATATTCATAATCATATACCTCTAAGGAAACACATGATCAATCAACGTTTCTCAAATTGGAAAAAGAGTCAGAAGAAATGCTTTGATCCTCTTCTTTTTATTTATCGAACCGAGAGATCCGTGAATAAGGATCCAAATACAGATAAATACAAATGGTCCAAGGGGAGCAAGAATTTCCAGGAACATTTGGACCATTTCATTTCTGAGGAGAATAGCCGTTTTCAAGTAGTGTTCGATCGATTACATATGAATGCATATTCGATTGATTGGTCTGAGGTTATCGACAAAAAAAATTTTTCTAAGTCACTTTGTTTGTTTTTGTCCAAGCTTCTTCCCTTTTTCTCTAACTCAGTTCCTTTTTTCTTGGTGAGTTTTGGGAGTATGCCCGTTCATAGGTCTCAGATCCATATGGATGAATTGAAACGTATGAATGATGCACTCGGGAATCAGTTGTTAGAATCAATGGGTCTGCAAACGGTTCATTTGAAAAAAAAGAAAGCCCTATTATTGGATGACTATTATACTTCTCAAAAATCGAAATTATTGATCAATCAGATAGCAAATCAAGACAATTGGCTGAATCCTGTGAAATGTTTTCATAGAAGTTCATTGATTTCCTCTTTTTATAAAGTAAATCGACTTCGATTCTTGAATAATCAAGATTTCGATTGTAAGAAAAGATTCTCTTTTTATGGGGAAAGGTCCTGTAATTATGATTTTTTGTATGAACAATTCCTCAATGTCTTGTTCAGTCGAAAGAAAATATTTTCTTTTGGCGACGGGAAAAAAAAACATGTTTTTTTGGACAGAGATACTATTTCACCAAGCGAGTTAGAGGTCTCTAACATATTAAATAATTTTCCGCAAAGTGGTGATGACGGATATGACTTGTACAAATCTTTCCATTTTCCAACTCGCGGTCCTAGAGCTATTGCGGACATTTCTGGAACACCTCTAACAGAGGAAGAAATAGTGAATTTTGAAAGAACTTATTGTAATCGTCTTTCCGCTATTAATCTGTCTGATCCAAAATGGAAAAAGTTGCATACGTATTTGGATTTCGATTTAAACATAGATTTGCTTGACACTGATTTGCGTGACACTCTATATACTCTATATTCATATACTCTATATTCTGAGGAATTTTTACCATCCGAAAAGAGGAAAAAAAAACCTCTAAAAAAATTCCTTAAAAAAGGGCAGATGTATAGAAACTTTCAAAGAAAGAGTAGTTTTTCAACCGTTCTCTCCAAATTGAAGCCATTGTACCCGTATATAATACCGTCGCTCCTTACCACGACAGGGCAAAAAAATCTACTTTTACTATTTATACATACTTTTTCAGACCTATTTGTGATACTAAAGAAGAGTCCTAAATGGAAAAAAATGTTATCTATTTTGCCTAATCTTATCCATGGAGCCAAGGCAATTCTTCGGAAAAAACTGGGTATTGGACAACGGAATCGTATAAGTGAGATTTGGAGTAAGTGTTTACATAAGTCTCTTGTAGAGGTGTACGAAAAAGATCTTCTTCACACAAATAATGAGTCACCATTCATATCGACACATCTGAGATCACTAAATATTGAGGAGTTCCTGTTTTCAATCCTTTTACTTCTTCTTATTACTGGATATTTAGTTCATACACATCTTTCCTTTGTTTCTCGATTCTCTAATGAGTTACAGACAGAGTTCGAACAGGTCAAATCGTTGATGATTCCATCCTACATCATTGAATTGAAAAAACTTCTGGATAGGTATGGTACATCAGAACAAAAATATTTCTGGTTACAGTATATTTTTCGAATGGCTCTAAAACAATTCGAAAATTTTCGAGAAGAAAGACGAGGTTCGCCTTCTGGCGTCCCAAGGGGTGAAGGTTTTAATCTCATGAAGTTCATAAGGATTCTACCAAATCCCATCAATCGAATCGCGTTTTTGAAAAATACGAGACATTTAAGTCATACAAGTAAAGAAATCTATTCATTGATAAAAAAAAAGAAAAAACATGAATAGTGATTGCATTTCTGATAAAATAGAATCCTGGATCGCGAATAGTGATTTAATTGCTGATAAAGAAAGAGAATTCTTGCTTACTTTCTCTACCTTAACGACAGAAAAAAGGATGGATCAAATTTTAGTGAGTCTTACTAATAGTGATGAGTTATCAAAGAATAACTCTGGTTATCAAATGATTGAACAACCGGGAACAATTTACTTACGATATTTAATTGACATTCATAAAAAGGATCTAATGAATTATGAGTTCAATACATCCTGCTTAGCAGAAAGACGGGTATTCCTCGCTCATTATCAGACAATCACTTATTCAGAAATCCCGTGTAGGGCTAGCTGTTTGGATTTCCCATCTCATGATAAACCCTTTTCGCTACGCTTAGCCCTATCCCCTTCTAGGGGTATTTTAGTGATAGGTTCTATAATAACTGGACAATCCTATTTGCTCAAATCTCTAGCGACAACCTCCTATGTTCCTTTCATTACAGTATTTGTAAACAAGTTCCTGGAGAACTTTCCTAGGGGTTTTGATACGAGTTATGATGAGGACGATCTTTTTGATCAAAGAGAGGGTACCATTTACAGTCTTTTACCGGATTACGAGGGTAGTTGCTATAATCCAGAGAATTATGAAAGGGATCATAGCGACGATTTCGACCGTAAGCTTGATAGCCGATTGAAGTTTCTAAGTATGGAGGATCCGGTATCTAGCGATATCATACCGGAAAAGGAACTAGACCGGTTTTATCTCACAATTCAATTGGAATTAGTAAAAGCAATGTCTCCTTGCATAATTTGGATTCCAAACATTCATGATTTCGATAGGAAGGAGTCGGATGACTTATCGCTGGGTATATTAGTGAACTCTCTTTCCAGAGATTCTGAAAAAGGTTCTACTAGCAATAATCTTGTTATTGCTTCTACTCATATTCCAGAAAAAGTAGACCCTTGTTTAATAGGGACGGATAAATTAAATACATGCATTAAGGTACGAAGGCTTCTTATTCCACAACAAAGAAAGCACTTTTTTACTCTTTCATATACTAGGGGATTTCACTTGGAAAAGCAAATATTCAATACTAATCGATTGGGGTCTATAACTCTAGGTTCTAATGTACCTGATCTTGTAGCACTTACTAATGAGGCGCTATCGATTAGTATTATACAAAAGAAATCTATTATAGACACTAATATAATTCGATTTGCTCTTCATAGACAAACTTGGAATTTTAGATCTCATATAAGAGAGATTCAGGATCATGGGATCCTTTTTTATCAGATAGGGAGGGTTGTTTCACAAAATCTACTTCTCAGTAATTGCTCTATAGATCCTATATCTATCTATATGAAGAAGACAGCATGTCAGGAGGGGGATTCTTCTTTGTACAAATGGTACGTCGAACTTGGAAGAAGCATGAAGAAATTAACTATACTTCTTTATCTTTTGAGTTGTTCTGCCGGATCGGTCGCTGAAGACTTTTTTTCTGTACCCAGACCTAATGAAAACAATGATGCTTCTTATAGACTCCGTGAGAATGATTCTGATCTAGTTCATGGGCTATTAGAAATAGAGGGTGCTCTGCTGGGACCCTCCGAGACAGGAAGTCGGTTTGATAATGATGGAGTGCCGTTGCTTCTTCGGCCCGAAAGAAATCCCTTAAAGATGCTTCAAAATGGGTTTTCTTCTATCATTTATAATAGTGAACGATTTCTCTATAAAAAATATGAACCGGGGTTCGAAGAAGGGGAAGGAGTCGGAGTCTACGACCCGAAACAGATAGAGCTAGAGCTAGAGCTAGACCTAATGGAGGAATTATTGGAAAACATACTTTGGGCTCCTAGACTGTGGCGCCCTTGGTGCTTTCTCTTTGACGAAGGGTCCAATGAATTGAGATTTCCCTATGGGGAAGGGTCATTTCAGGACAAAGATGATTATGATGAAAAGGGTGAGAATGATTCGGAGTTCTTGCAGGATGGAACCATGCAGGACCAGACACGAGTGAGATCTTCCAACGAACAAGGCTTTTTTCACATAAGCCATTTCATTTGGGACCCCGGAGATCCACTCTTTTTGCTATTCCAAGAGGATGAGGATCCTGTGTTTTCACATCAAGAAGAATTTTCTTCAGAGGAACAGATACTTTTGACTTCCAAAACCAAGAAAACTTATTGGAAATATCTAGATGAAAGATGGTTGAGGAAGGATATGGAAGAACAGAATTTGAGATTATCGATTGATCGCGAGAGATGGTTTACAACCAATACTTCAGTATCAAATGAATTTTTTCGTTCTACTACTCTATACGAAAGTTATCAATATTTATCAAATGTGTTCCTATCTAACAGAACCCTATTGGCTCAAATCACAAAGACATTGTTGAGAAAAAAATGGGTTTTCCCAGACGAGATGCTTGTTATTATCTCTTCCAATAACGAACGATTGGTTTCACTGAATAATGAAATAAAATAGATACTTTCTTTCTCGTCGTCTCAAGTTGATATTAGGGGATCTTTCAATTGAGAAGATCCCCTAATATCGAGAATCCATATTGCCCTTGACCGAGCCCACTTGTTTTGAAGCAAATAAAGAGATCCACGGGGGGATTTGTCCTATTCAGATATTCACAACCAATAAGTACAGAATTTTCTTTTCAGATAGGTCCTGAGAAAGAAGGTTGGCATGCCAACAGGCGTCTATTATGGAATTCACCCGACCCGAGAGTACAGTACCCATTTTTTGGAATGTCGAGTGCCAAAGTCATTGAATGGGTAAGTCACCAATCTCCTAAATCGAATATAAAATCTACTTTATCCGTTGGTTTACAGGGGTTGCAGGCGGGACGATTTCAAAATGGACTCTCCATTCATTTCATTAGATAGATAAGATCACCAAAACTTCGTGATCTGCTGGCGAACTTATTCCAATTCCATAATAGATCTCAATATTATGCCTTGAAGAGGACTCGAACCTCCACGCTGTATTAGCACGAGATTTTGAGTCTCGCGTGTCTACCATTTCACCACCAAGGCATCAATCATATTCTATGAATATGATTACTTATGGAATATATTACAAACTCTTAGTATAAGATATTATT
>CAWUDS030000001.1:4565594-4580594 GCA_963859935.3 Lathyrus sativus | reverse complement strand
TAAGTACAATAATTGCACCAAGTGTTATTTTTACCCAAGCCTTTGCGACTTCGGGTCTTTTAACCAAACTGCATCAATCCGTAATATTAGTACCCGCTCTACAATCCCATTGGCTAATGATGCACGTAAGTATGATGATACTGGGCTATGCAGCTCTTTTATGTGGATCATTATTATCAGTGGCTATTTTAGTCATTACGTTTCAAGAAGTCATCCAAATTCTTTCTTTTACCAAGAATTTTGATTCTTTAAAAAAATCAGTTGATTTTGTTGAAATCAAATACATGAATAGGAATGAAAGAAACAATGTTTTACGAAAAACTTATTTTTCTTCTTCTAGAAATTATTATAGGTCTCAATTTATTCAACAATTGGATCGTTGGGGTTATCGTATTATTAGTATGGGTTTTCTCTTTTTAACGGTAGGTATTCTTTCAGGAGCAGTATGGGCTAACGAGGCATGGGGTTCCTATTGGAATTGGGATCCAAAGGAAACTTGGGCCTTTATTACTTGGACCATATTCGCGATTTATTTACATACTAGAAAAAATAAAAAATTAGAGGGTGTAAATTCTTCAATAGTGGCCTCGATAGGATTTCTTATAATTTGGATATGTTATTTGGGGATCAATCTATTAGGAATAGGACTACATAGTTATGGTTCATTTACATCTAATTGACTCAAAGAACCTGATAAAGAAAAATATGGAAAGCATATAAATATATACTTTCCATAAATCGTCGAGAACCCTTTCAATCAAGTAATGTAATGATTCAAGGGGTTCTCACAAACAACAAACATATTCGATTCTAATTTCAATTTTTTAAATGAATCTAACGGGAAAATATTTTTTTGTATCTTTTTGATTCATTTATTCACAAAAATCATCCATCAAAAATGAGATAGAATAGCTTCAACCTTGTCAACCGAAAATGAGAAAATGAAATCTGGATAAATACCAATACCTATTATGGGTATAAGGATAGAAATAGAAATAAATAATTCTCTGGGCCCAGAATCAAAAAAGAAGAGTTTGATGTATTAAAAAACTTGTATCCATAGAACATTTGCCGTAAGATAGATAATAAATAAATAGGAGTTAATATCATTCCAATTGCTGTTACAAAAGTAATTAGTATTTTCATCATGAAAAGATATTTTTGACTAGTAATTATTCCAAAAAAAACTATCAATTCTGCAACAAAACCGCTCATGCCAGGCAATGCAAGAGAAGCCATTGATAAGATAGTGAAAATAGTGAATATTTTTGGCATTGGGATAGCCATTCCGCCCATTTCGTCAAGATAAAGAAGACGCAGTCTATCATAACTAGTTCCTGCCAAGAAAAAAAGGGCAGCGCCAATAAATCCATGAGATATTATTTGTAAAATGGCCCCGTTGAGACCAGTATCACTTATAGAACCAATTCCTATAATTATAAAACCCATATGAGATACGGAAGAATAAGCGATTCTTTTTTTTAGATTCCGTTGACCAAAAGATGTTGCAGCGGCATAGATTATTTGAATACAACCTAATATCATTAACCAGGGGCAAAATATGGAATGAGCGTGGGAAAAAAATTCCATATTAATTCGAACCAACCCATATGCTCCCATTTTTAATAAGATTCCGGCTAAAAGCATACAAGTGCTGTAATGCGCCTCTCCGTGGGTATCTGGTAACCATGTATGTAAGGGTATAATCGGCGATTTGACAGCAAAAGCAATAAGAAATGCCGTATAGAATATTATTTCTAGTGCCACGGGATATGATTGATTAATTAATGTTTCAAAATTAAATGTTGGTTCATTAGAGCCATATAAACCAATACCCAGAATTCCCATTAATAAAAAAACAGAAGCTCCTGCAGTGTACAAAATAAACTTTGTAGCTGAATACAAACGTTTCTTTCCCCCCACATGGATAAAAGTAGATAAACGGGAATTAATTCCAATTCCCACATGATGAAAAAAAGTAAAATGTCTCGAGAAGAAAATGGTCCTATTTGACCGCTATACATTGCTAACATCAGGAAATAAAATAATTGGTATTTTCGAGTAACCGGCTGAGCTGCTAAAGTGGCTAAGTAGTTATCAATCCTGTCAGTAAAATAGGTCCTATGGAGAGTCCATCTATTCCTAATCTCCAGTAAAAATCAAAAAATGGATCCATTTATAATTCTCCGTCAGTTGAATTAGTGGATCATCCAATTGGAAATGATAACAAAATGCATAGGTTGTTAGAAGGAGATCGATTAAGCATATACAAATGCTATACCACCTAATTACCTTATTTCCCCTATGAGGAAATAAGAAAATTAAGGAACCTGCGGCTATTGGGAAAACAACAACTATTGTTAACCAAGGAAAAAAATTCGTGATAAAAATAAGATACACTTGGGCCAGAAAAGCCCATGCTCAAAATAAAATAGAATTTTTTTCTTTTTTATTTTGAACACGAGTTTTTGCCAGTAAAAAACGTATTCGTGTGGTGTTTTTTGAAACGAATCAATAAGCGAGACCCATACTTCGAGTTGTTTCATGCCATAAATAAACTCGAACACTTAAGAAATCCGTCGGACAAGCGGACTCACACCTCTTACAACCAACACAGTCCTCTGTTCTTGGGGCAGAAGCTATTTGCTTAGCTTTTACATCCACCCCAAGGTATCATTTCTAATACATCTGTGGGACAGGCTCGGACACATTGAGTACATCCTATACATGTATCATAAATCTTTACTGAATGTGACATTATCTATAGTAATTTTGGATGTTCAAAAATGCAAATTATCGATCTAGTAAACTCGTAAATGAATCGTATATTTATATACCAGATGAATCAATGATTTGTGATAATATTGTTAACTGTTAATAAAAAAAGGCGTCTAGATAAATTTACAAGAGGGAATCGAAGAGGACCAGGATACTTTCATTTCTTATGATTTAGGCAATGTAAACATGATATGATCATAAGTTGTGTCGAATAAATACTCAAATGAATTGATTAGATTCATATTACACTATTTGAAATTCTACTTTATTATTATAGGATTAATGCTATTTATTCAACAAATTCGATTGATTGATACGGGTTGATTTTCTGTTACGAGCAATTGAGGAAACAATAGCCAGTCCGATAGCCGCTTCAGCGGCTGCAATAGCTATAACAAAAATTGAAAAAATATTTCCTTTTAATTGGCGATTATCAAAAAAATCAGAAAAAGTTACTAGATTTATATTAACTGCATTCAGTATAAGTTCAAGACACATAAGGGCTCTAACCATATTTCGGCTCGTGATCAATCCATAGATACCAATAGAAAATAAATAGGCACTCAAAACAAGTACATGTTCGAGCATCATTGACCAACTCCTTATAAATTTGGATTCATTAACAAAAGAATATATCGGCAATAAAAAAAAAAAGAATTTCTACATAAAAAAAAACTCTTTCACTTCACATAGAATTCGACAGAAATAAATGTGAGAAAATTGAAAAAAAAAAGAATCTTGATTTCTATTACTAGTTCTCTAAAGATTTCTTACTGGCGAGCTACGACAATTGCACCTATCAAAGAAACTAAAAGAATTATGGAAATTAGTTCAAATGGAAGAAAAAAATCTGTTGATAAATGAATTCCAATTTGTTGACTAGTACTTATCAAATCTTGCTCAATAATCTGATTTGGTCTTGTAGTCCAAATAATTCCGTACCATGATGTATCGGAAATAATAGTGATTAATGAAACAAAAATACTTGTACAAACTATCAAAGTAATTCCATCCCCTACGGTCCAAAGATTCAAATCTTGGTAATATTCGGAACTATTCATGAACATCACAGCAAATATGATTAAAATGTTAATAGCTCCCACGTAAATAAGTAGCTGTGATGCAGCTACAAAATGCGAGTTTGCTAAAATATATAATAAAGATATACAAACAAGAACCAGTCCCAACGAAAAAGCAGAAAAAATGGGGTTGGTAAGTAATACTACTCCTAAACTTCCTAATAGAAGACCCGATCCCAGAAAGACTAAAAGAAAATCGTGCAGCGTTTCAGGCAAATCCATTATATGTAAAAAAAAAGACAACGAAATCGAAATTTCATGACCTTATTGATATGACCAGGAAAAAAAATTTATATATTTCAATTTTTCTTTGCATTGAAAAACCTAAGTAGTTTAAATTGATATAGTTATGGTTATATAATCAATGTCATTCCACTCTTTATACAAAAGAGTAGTTTGAAACGATATGAAAACTCAAGTATAAAGGTAGATAGAACATATATAACCATTGAAAATCTTATTGAAATTCCAAAATATTTTCAATTTCGAGAATATATTAATATATTCTATTGAAGAATATAGTTCTCTAATAATTATAGAATATTTCTACTAATATGATATTTACTATATTATTCATTTTTTATACATTTAAAATATTTGATTTAGATTATTCTATTTATATCTATTCTATCTATAGAAATATATAGAATATTTGTGTGTGTTTTTTTTTTAAGTTGTATTTTATTGAATTATAATAAATTGTCTTTTTTGATTTGAATTGTTCGAATTGTATAATCATCAATTATTGACATTGGTAAACGGCCCAAAGCAATTTGATTATAATTCAATTCATGACGATCATAAGTTGAAAGTTCATATTCTTCAGTCATTGATAAACAATTTGTTGGACAATACTCAATACAGTTACCACACAAAAAATACAGATTCCGAAATCAATACTGTAATTTAGCAATCGTTTCTTTCGAATATCCGTTTCCATTTTCCAATCAACAACGGGTAAATCTATAGGACATACACGAACACATACTTCACAAGCAATGCATTTATCAAATTCAAAATGGATTCGACCGCGGAAACGTTCTGATGTGATTAATTTTTCATAAGGATATTGAATAGTTACAGGTAAACGATTTGCGTGAGATAAGATAATCATGAAACTTTGACCAATGTACCTTGCAGCTCGTACTGTTTGTTGACCATAATTCATGAACCCAGTTACCATAAGGAACATATTGTAAATATCTATGAATAGTATAGTTTTTTTTGATTTCTTTCTCTTATTTGAGACAAGTAATGAATATAGAACATCTTTTACAGCGAAAACAATTGAGATGAAGTTGTTAATAATAGATTACCGAGAGAAATCGGTAAAAGAAATTTCCATCCAAGATTTAATAATTGATCCATTCTTAGCCTAGGCAAAGACCATCTTGTTATGATAGAAACGAATAAGAAAAAATAGCTTTTAGCTAATGTAATAAAGAGATCAATTGTAGTTCCAAAAACTCCGTATGTTTTATTTATTTCAAAAAATTCAGAAACAAATATGTATGGAATAGAAATATTGGAACCGCCCAAGTAAAGAACTGTTACAAATAATGAAGAAATGAAAAGGTTTAAATAGGAAGCAACGTAAAATAAACCAAATCGAATACCTGAATATTCTGTTTGATAACCAGCTACTAATTCTTCTTCTGCTTCTGGTAAATCAAAAGGTAATCTTTCACATTCTGCTAGCGAAGAAATTATAAAAACGATGAAACCCATAGGTTGACGCCACAAATTCCAACCCCAAAAACCATATTTTGATTGCGCATCAACTATATCAATTGTACTTAAACTGTTAGATAATCCTAGTCGGTGATAACATTCCTGTTCCCATCTCTATTACAGAACCGTACATGAGATTTTCACCTCATACGGCTCCTGGAAAGCCTTAAGTAAATCTAAGGACCGGGTCGATTATTTATCTCTTGATATATCCCTAAGATATAGAAGATTAAAATCTATCGAACGGTTCTGAATTAGACCAATTCAATTCTGTCTGTTCTAGAAATAAGAAAGAGAAATCGATTTTCATAAAAGATCCAATTAAAGCACTTCTGAATTGATCTCATCCCTAAGAAAATACAAATTTGTTGAGTAATAACTGAATTCTTCAATAAAATACTCTTTTATAATTCTCAATAACCCTCATGATTTTGAATGACGAAAAATAATTACACATCCGTTTCTTAATTATGATGTGAATTTTATCTCCATGAATATGGATATAAGAAATCAAAAACGAAAGAGAAATCTATTTTTCGTTTTTGATTTCTTATTTTTTTTTCGTTCCTATTCTTCTTTTTTGTGCTATGAAATGAAAAAGGGACCTCCAAAAATTGGAAAGGATTTTTTCGTTCCTGATAGTAATTTATTTAGTGATTGAATGGAAGCATACTCTGGATCGGAGTTGTGGGGAGTACTGCTTTCTTTTTTCTACCAACTTAAAGCCCCCAATTAGTATTCTTTTTATATTCTGCGTAAATTTTCTTTTGGATAATTTACAAAATCTGTGTTACTAATCCTTTGTGTATCTTGGTGTTTCTAACCATCCAGTCTTTTTTATTAACCCCCCTTATTTATTTTTATATATCTATGATAATTCATAAAAATGGTAACTAAAACTCAATAAGGTTGGTCTTTTGAGACCGCTTCAAAACAGGATGACAAATTATCCAATCTTGGGTTAAATGTCCTCTTCTGTTTATAATTTTATTTCATTCTTATACATAGAAAATGAGACTCAATATTTTGACTGCCCTTATAAAATCATCATACTATCTATTAACTAGCAGGAATCTAGTATTCTGAAATTAGATTCAATATAAGCTGTTTTATTTCACTCATATAACTATCTAATTTAGTTCTTCAATCAGAATTTTGAAAAAGAAAATAAAGATAATGAAGGTTTCTATTCAATTTATTCGCTATATAGTACTATACAGAAATTATAGTACTATATAGAAATATAGTACTATAAAGAGAGGAGTATAGCAATAGAATAGCATCGAATAGCTTTTTCGGTTTCAACGAATCGCACGTAGAGATATTGATAAGACACATAGAGTTAATGGTATTTCATAACTAATCGATTGAGCAGCAGCTCGTAGACCACCCAAAAAGGAATATTTATTATTTGAGCCATATCCTGACATAAGAAGTCCAATGGGAGCAATACTCGAAATAGCAATCCATAAAAAAACACCCATATTGAAATCAGATAAAACAAAATTATAGCCAAACGGAATTACTGAATAACTTATTAGAATGGATATGACTGATATGGATGGTCCAATACTGAATAAATGAATATCTCCCCTAGATGGAATAAGATTCTCTTTGAATAGTAGTTTTGTTCCGTCTGCTAGAGCTTGAAGCATTCCAAAAGGACCAGCATATTCAGGTCCAATACGCTGTTGTACCCCTGCAGATATTTCTCTTTCTAACCATACAATTGCTAGTACACTTATTGTAATTCCCAAGACAAGAATCAAAATTGGTAAAAGTATCCATAGAATTCCATAGACCTCTTTGAAAGATTCCAATCCGGAAAAGGAGTTTATATCTTGGACTTCCGTTGTATCAATTATCATTTCAACGATCAACTTCTCCCATAATGATATCTATGCTACCTAGTATTGTCATAATATCAGCCAATTTCATTCTTTTAACTAATTGAGGAAGAATTTGCAAATTGATAAAACCGGGTGGACGAATTTTCCATCTCCAAGGAAAACCATTCTGATCTCCTATTAGAAAAATTCCTAATTCTCCCTTGGGGGCCTCAATTCTCACATAAAGTTCTTGTTTCGGCAATTCAAAAGTAGGAGACGGTTTTTTACCAATGAATCGATATTCAAAATCATTCCATTCTGGCTCCTTTTCTCTATCAAAGCAGCGAATTTCAAAATTTTCATAAGGCCCCCCTGGAATTCCTTCCAAAGCCTGTTGAATTATTTTTATGGATTCCACCATTTCACCAATTCGAACTAAATAACGAGCTAATGAATCTCCTTCTTTTTGCCATTGAACTTCCCAATCCAATTCCTCGTAACACTCATAATTATCAACTTCACGTAGATCCCATTGTATTCCGGAAGCCCGAAGCATCGGTCCTGATAACCCCCAATTTATAACTTCCTCTCTACCAACAACACCCACTCCTTCAACCCGTTCTAAAAAAATTGGATTTCGCGTAATAAGTTTTTGATATTCAATAACCCTTGTTAAAAAATAATTGCAGAAATCCAAACATTTATCGATCCAACCATAAGGTAGATCAGCCGCTACTCCCCCAATACGAAAAAAATTATGCATCATTCTCATACCTGTGGCAGCTTCGAATAGATCATATATTAATTCTCTTTCTCTAAAAATATAGAAAAAAGGGGTTTGTGCACCAATATCTGCCATAAAAGGTCCCAGCCATAGTAGATGAGAAGCTATACGACTTAACTCCAACATAATTACTCTTATATAGCTGGCTCTTTTAGGTACTTGAATATTTCCCAATTGTTCCGGTCCATTTACAGTTATTGCTTCTGTGAACATAGTAGCTAAATAATCCCAACGTGTTACATAAGGCAGATATTGTATAATTGTTCGGTTTTCCGCTATTTTTTCCATACCTCTGTGTAAATAACCCAATATTGGCTCACAATCAATAACATCTTCACCATCCAGAGTAACAATAAGTCGCAGAACACCATGCATCGATGGGTGTTGAGGCCCCATATTTACTATCATGAGGTCTTTTCTTGTAGCTGGGACATTCATAGGTTTTTCCTCGATTCATTCTTCCATGAATCGTTCAAAAAAAAGTTAATCAAAATTCAGTATCTAATAAATCGAATAATTGAAAATGATTCTTGAAATTAGCTAATTTGTGAATGAATCCCGAATACCCAACCGATTTATTAAATTTTGATAACGTATTTTGTTTTTCTTTGACAAATACGACAATAGTCGTTGTCGTTTTCCCAGAATTATACGTAAACCTCTTTGAGATAAATAGTCCTTTGGATGTAATTCAAAATGTGAAGTAAGTCTTCGTATCTTATTAGTTAAGATGAATACTTGAAATTCAACCGATCCCGGGTTTTCTTCTTCTTTTTTTTTTTTTGAAATAACAGGTATAACTGGATTTTTGATCATAAAATGAAAGCTTCCCCCCCCTCCTTTTTGGTAGATATTTTTATTGATCAGTAATAGTAATTACACTTATTTTTAATTTTTTATAAAAAATTTTCTCTTCATTTATTTAACAATTCTGAATTTCTTTTTTTTTTTTCAAATTAATTCATTATTAAGGAATGTAATTCAAATAGATAATAAATACTATATTTATGGATTCATAAAATGAATAAAATCTATTGTCTTGTATTTTAAAGACAAAAATAAGACAATAGATTTTATTCATTTTTCGATGGATTTATGGAGACATCATTGAGAAATTGAATTCGTATGACTCCCACAATGTGTGTGGACGTTTATTTTATTTATCTATAAATATTGTTCACATATCAGATAGATATGTTACGAGAAATATTAGGATAAATAGAACAAAAATCTAGATTTTCAATCGAGGCGAGGATACATACGTATTCTCAATATACTGAAACGGCTTCCATTATGTGTATCAAACCAATAGCGGTTCATACAAGCTAAATCTTCGAATCGATAATTTGGCCAAAGAAAGAATTTTAAATTCCTTAGTTTTTTTGTATCGCTATCAAGATCTTTCTTTTTAGTCAAAACTTCAGAAGAATTCGTTTTTTCTTTATCAGTTATTGTGTTTCTATCCATCGTCTTCCGATTCTTCCTATGGTTCAAACAAGTTAGAATTCGCAATTCTCTACGGCGTCTAGGGGAGAAAATATTTTCAGGAACAAGTAAATCATAATGATTTTTATCTTTATTTATAATTTGGCGTTTGTGCTTCAATGATACGCTTATGGTTTGATATAGAAATGATTGTTCGTAGTTTTTTTTGTAAGAACAACGAATGGGTTCTAAACAAAAAACTAGGTTGTCCTGCACTTCCTCAATATCCCTGCTGTAAAAAAAACAAGGATCATCACTGACTATACGCACAAAAGTTTCCAGATCTAGTTCTCCCCTCCTTATAGTAGACAACAAAATTTGTTTTGGTTGTTTCGTTTGCTTCAGGAGATTTAGTACGCCGACAATGTTCGCGTAGCTGTCGCCGTAGTACGTAAACTCCGCACAGCGTAAATAATAACCCACATATCTATCTATTAAGAAATTCTGTTCTGCAGCCATATCCTTCCTGTATTTAGGGCTATTTGCATTATAACGATGCTTGGGCTTATAATACCTTTCGAGATATGATTTTAGATTGCTGTGAATCGCGTATTCGTTCTTTTCTAACTGTAATTCCAGTTGATCAGTAATGTTCTTCTGACTATAAAACGGCATAAACAAGAAATTTAGTGGTAAGATCCACGGATTCTTCTTATATGCATCTATTTTTGATTTTGACAAAAAACCAAAACTCGGAGTCAATAATTTGTCATTCGTTATGGAATTCTTTTTTCTTTTTCCATTCATTGCTATCCTTCTTATTTTGGTCCTTCTCCTTCTTTTTTCATTCATTCCCATCCTTCTTTCTCTCCAACGAAAATACTTTCTATCCGGCTTATTTTCATCATCTTCCGCTATATAATTTTGGATAAAGCTATCGCCCATTAGATCAAATACTTCTTTTATATTTTTAGGTGTGTTATAACTAGGTGATGTATATCTATAAATAGAAGGTTGATTCTTATCTACATAATTTAGATATTGATAGGCAAAAAGATCATATCCATATTGTTTTTTTATTTTTTTTTTATTTTTTAATAAGTCTACTTGTTCTAATAAGTCTACTTCTTCTAATAAGTCTACTTTTCGTTTTTTGGAAACAATTAATTGAGTTTTTTCCGATGAATCATAGTCAAGTAAATCTTTATTTTGAGCCACGCGATGTTCATGGATTGTATTCCTCCACTTTTGTGGTGCTAATCTCGACCATGTGCTCTCAGGTAAAGCATATTGATAATGAATCTTTAACCAATTTGTCCATTGATTCATTATAGAATCGGGACGGTTCTTATGGCTTAATTTGGAATTGAATCTTTCTCCTTGTATTTTTAAAAAATAATCCTTTATTTCATTCGGAAGAAAAAAAGATTTTCCAGGTGATTCAAAAATAGATCTTAACCTATATTTATATCCATTACAAACTTGCATTTGTGATAATTGAAACAATACATAGGCTTGTGACAAAGAAGATACATCACAAGAATTCTGTGAATACATATCCGTCCTATTCCGACGTTTTTGTTTGTCTACAACCGACATAAATGGAATTATACTTTGATTTATTCTATCAATATATTCTTCATTTTTTTTTTTCGTGTAAATGAATTTTTTTACAAATTTCTTTGTTGATTCCAATAAATCACGAGTTAATTTAATAGAATTATTAATAAAATTAAGAGAACGTTGTACAATGCTCGAAGTAAGGAAATGTTCTACATATTGAATAGTCAATCCTATAATATAGTTAATATTAAAGATATCCATGTTATCGATATGCGTGTATAGCCTTTCCATGAAAATTTGGAAAAAACAATAGGATTTACGGATTAATCGAACGTTTCTTCTTTTGAATATTTTCCAACTATTTTTGAGTAATTCTAATGTTGTAGGATTAGTTATAACCCTTTCTTTTCTCAATTTTTCCATTTCTTTTAAGATTTGATTTCTTTTCGCATTTAAACGATTTATCCTTCTTTCTGTGATTTTTATCCTTCTTTCTGTGGATGTGGATGTGGATGGACTAATAGTTGCATTACTCGTACTGATTGGTGAATTTTTTTCAATTTCTATTTCGTTGAATTCTTTTAACAGGATTCGAGACTCTTCTTTTGCTTCATTCTCCCATTTTTTCAAACATTTTTTCAAATCTTTTTTCAATTTTTTTGTTATTTGTTTTAAAATGGGACCCAAAAATGCAAATGGGTTTGGTACATGCACCTGAGGGTACGATTCGAGTACTGTTCCAAAAGCTGTTAAAAACCATAAGTGGGTTGCAGAGATTCTTTTTTCATCTCCAGCGGATATTTTTTCACTGTATTGTTTTTTTTCAGTAGATAGTACCTTAGGTTTCTCGTGCCAAGCTTTCAGAACAAAAGGGAATAAGACCCTTATCTGAAGACCGGCGTCGAGCCAGTTGTATGGCAATGCGTTGTTATATACTGGAGTGCCCCGATAGGTGCAGTTAATATGGGTTTCTTTTTGCCAATCCCCAAAATCTTCTGACCATTCTGGATCTTGAAATAATAATATACGAATGATATTTTTCGTTATTATCAACGACGGTAATAGAATATATTTTCGAAACCTGGACATAAATAACAATACGAAATTTCTGATTACTAGACCATATAGAATGCTCTCCCAGGCTTCTTCGACTCTTCGAAGTGTCTCAACAGCCTCGTCTTCGGCGTCCTGTTCCATTCTCATTCTTTGCTCGTTCTCTTTTTTTGCCTTTTTTAACCTCAAAAATGATACATTATCAGGATCGGGTTTCCTGAAATATAGGGTCAAATAGTCCCACATGTCCTCCAAAACATCAAACAAAAAGGAATTGCTTTTGTTGATCATATCCAAAAAAAGGGGGGAATGGACATTCCCATTTGCTTGAAAGAGTCTCGAAATAACTGTTTTACGCCTTTGAGGGCGCCAAGATCCTCGAATAAGATCTCTGTTAAAATCTGCGCCGGGTACATAACAAGCTACAGAGAATTCGTTACGGCGGTCCTCTGCCTCCTTATATTGATGCGCAAAAGAATTATTTTGAATACGAGGACCCAATGAGCTTGATTCCATATTAAAAATAACTACATATTCAGCGTTTGGGGAACGAATATGATGTTCTTGTTTATAGCCCGGTTCCAGCATGTACTCCGTCTCGTCCAGTAATTCGTAGTTCCATCGAGGAACTTCTTTACTTATTTCCTTGATTTCACTACATAGTTTTCTATTAAAAATTGTTTTATGATTGAAAGGATTAGTCCGAATTGCATCAAATAAGAAGTTTCTTTTTATTTTTTTTTCTTTGGAATAGATTTTTACTTGTTCATGTTCTGGAACTGAAGAAAGTCCGTCAAAATGAAAATTGGATACTGATTTTTCCGAAAATTTACTCATTATTTTAAAATAAAAACCCATTTCAGTGAATACTAATTTTCTATCCAATTTATCTATTTTCTGTTCCAATTCTGGAGAATTGGTATTCATACAAAGAAGGAGACCATGAATCCTATTTATCAATATGGAGTTTGAGTCAAAAGTTTTCTTTTTAGAAACGCTTTTTTGGATTTCTCCACGAGCGGGTCCATTCAAGAAAGGATCATATATTTTAGGTAAGTATTTTTTTCGACCCCTATCATCCGATAATCGAACTCGAGTTTCTAATACATCCACAAGATTAAATTTCTTACCTTTCTTAACTTTCTTATCTAGAATTTTTGCCCTTTGAAATAATTCCTTGCTTAGTTGATTTTTTTTTTCTTTATTACGGGAGATCCAAGAATTATACAATTCATTCTCATTATTGGAGGTTTTCTCTGTTCTGAAGAGATCCATTTTTTTTTCCATGATGTTCAGAAAAGTAGATAAATGAGGTGGATACGTGAAAGATATTCGTTTTTTTCCATCACTTTGACATGTTTGAAAAAAAAATTGTGAATTTTCATCTCTTACAACCCGCTCGAAGTGATCATTTTTTATATATCGCAAAGGCCTAGTCCATCTTTGAAAATCGAAAAGAATATTTACAAGACCTCTTTCCGCCACCGGGGGGACAATTTTTGTCTTTTTCTGAATATTCGTGTTGTTGGAAGTCTTCTCATTCTCGGAAAAATAAACCATCAGATCTTCTTCGTTATTTTCTTCCCTTTCCGCATCTATTGCAGCTTGGATTTCCTCCGAGTACCTCTCGTCGTAGCCTTCCATTTCCTCACCATAAAAATAAGGGATCATTGCTCTGCCTGAATAGTGCGCAAAAATTGCAAAGGCGAAAACGGCAAATATTTGCCCCGCATAATTTCGTAATTGTAGGAGAATGTATTTATCAAATCTCATCGTTATCTTAGATTTGATCGAATTTTTTTTCTTGAACCAGACTAATACCAATCCAACACATTGCATTAAAAAGATGTGACCAATTACCCACCCAACAAAACTACTTGTTAAGAATAACAATTTATTGTTGGATCGAAACAGATAAATGTTCATTAATCTTATTAAGATTGAACTTGGGAAAAGAAGGGGGTTTAATAATTGAAAAAAAAGATTGTTAAAGAATACTTTGTAAGTCCTAAAATTACGTATTGAATTTGGATTGTTGTCTCCAGAATCCTCCGGGTAGTATGCCCAACCCCAATCGTCCGAATAGTAATGTTTGTTATTTTGATAGACATAATTACAGAAAAGATACGGCAGAGTTAAGAATGTTAGTGTATGAGGTCGATTCAATGCCAAATGCAAAGGCGCATAATAGATCGATATGAACATCATGACGCGTCCCGTAAGAAACCCGCTTGTTGCTGCTATTTCCGTCTCGGAACCTTTTTCCATAACCCGGGCTCGAATAAGGAAGAGATAAGACGGTCCTATGCAGGCTGTAGTAAGAAATCCATAATAGAGTCCGATCACAACGGTTGAATTCAGTATCCTAAGGCAGAAACCCACTAAGGAATTTCGTATAAAAAAGTTAAAAGTCATAGTTATCCCCCTTTTAAGTTTGTTTTTATTTACAATTGTTATTTCGATGTTTATTTTATATTTTTTTATTATTTTATATGTTACTATTATATGTTACTATTAAAAATGTCTTCCATTTATCCATTTACTTTGAAGTTTCTTTCTTTAATCTAGAATTGTGATTTCGATGTTTCATATGTTACTATTATATGTTACTATAGGTTTTCTAATTTTGCGTTTTCTTTACTTTTTTAATAAAATTCTGATTATTCTATGTCTTTTTATTTTATATTCTTTTATTTACAAACAAAATAAAGAAAGGGACAATCAAACCTATTTCATTTCTCGATTCAATCGAAGCTAA
>CAWUDS030000001.1:4530421-4565094 GCA_963859935.3 Lathyrus sativus | reverse complement strand
TAGTGGCATACTTGTCGATTGAATTCCGAGTACTTGAGCCTTTCTCTTAAGACGATGCAAAGACTATTTTCCTACAAAGTTGTGGTGGTTAAATCAAGTAATCTCCCTTAAAATGACAACTCATCTTTTCTCCTAAAATCAATCAATCAACTACCTTTGTCCCGTAGAAACTTTGACCACAGTCAAAGAACTCCTCAAACCCTTTAGGGGAACTACAGATACTCTGATTCCACTCCCGTAAGGATATGTAGGCATGAGATGTGATATCTTATCGAGTATACTTAGAAATAAACCCCTAGGTCTTTCATCCTTAAGCAGATAAACCTTAGCAATTAAACAAACATAAAACAAGAGGTTCCTGTAGAGTACTACAGAAACTTAGGATGCTAGCACCTTCCCTAAGTTTAACCAACCCCCGAACCTAAAACTCTCTAGCTTGCATTTGCATTGCATTGTGGGTATTTTGATATTTCTCCCTTCCTTTGGACAAATCAAAGTTCGGTTGCAAATGAATAATATTCAAGCTCATCAATAGCTTGGTATCCAAATTTCACCGCGACAGAAATGGCGACTTCACTAGGGAGACTCAGTGGGTTTCCCTAACTTACTTTTATGGTTGTTTATATATTTGCTTAACTGTTTACTTGTATACTTGTTTGTTTATTGCCTTTGGGTTGATACTCTTGAGTGGTGAGACAAAGTCCTACACCCGGACTTGAGTGAACTTAAGATAGGATAGTGATATGTTCGACGAGGCTTATAGGGGGTGGAATCCCGACCAAGCTGACTTGAAAATCACGCTCAATTGAGGCCCTCTCGAAAGCTGTACTGTTGAACGAGTTTTTAATCGTGAAAACATACACTATTTTCGATGTTGGAGCATATGATATTGAGGATCGTAGTTACCTTTAACCCCACTTTGGCCTTTATTAAGATGTAGTGCGGGACTATAAGGGAGTACCCCGAAATAGTGTTACGCGATGCTACACTCAAATGAAGTTCTCTTGAGAATATTATTAACCACCGAGTAATTGGGAAGTTGATAATATCCGAAAGATGGACTAATGATTTTGGGAACTCTTTAGAACCTTGTTCTACAAATACAATCAACCTTTAGTCCACATCCTTTGGGAATGGGTATACCTTTTGGCTCCATGCTCGTTACAAACCTAGGGTCTCCTTGTTTGTTTATCCTTGTTTCTTGTGCTTACCTGTGTTTGTTGCATTCATAAAGCATCATATTGCATTGGTTTCATGGAATCCCGAGTTTATTTATAAACATTATAAAACCAATAGGGATTACAAAAGAAAATATTTTGAAATATTCTTTCAAGAGTCCTAACTCGGATGACCTAAGGAAGTTAAGGGCACTGATTGAAGAATCAAAAGACATTGAAGATCAACAGAAGTTCAAAAGAATTTCATCAATATTGAAGATCCAAGTAAACAAGGGCTTTCTTTCTTCCGTACCAGCAAGAAAAGAAGAGAGATAGAGGATTTATTTTCCTCTATCACATTACTCCTTAGAAGACGATTGTGGACAACTTATATTCAAGAAAGTCCAACGAGAACAACAAATCAACAAGCGCAATGAAGGACTTCCTTAGGGTTGTATTAGCTTTTATTTAGCTATTATATCAGGATTCTCATAAGAATATTTATTTGTAATTGATATCAAGAAATGATAAATGAATTTTCTTTGGTATTCTGTAACGTTTATAAATACTTGAGTTCCATGAAATATTTCATCCTGCATTTTGCATCTTTGCATTTAGCATTCTGCATTCAACATTCGCATGTGCATATGTCTCTCCTCTTCTGTGACTCATCCGGCTTTCTGTCTTTGTCTGTCAGTTGACATCTCGACCCTCTAACCAAGCTCGAAGTATTACTAAAGGATAGCAAAGAGAACAGAAGATATGGATTCCATAACTGGTTTTAGAGTAAGGACTAATTCGTTGTTTGACCTTTTTTCTGATGATAATGTTCAACAAGTGGATGTTCCTACACAACCGCAGCCTGTGCAAGATAACTTGGTTGATCAAGCTGATAGAAGAGCTTCCCAGTTTCCGCAGAGTATGCCAAATCCTCCGAATGTTCGTGCTAAGATAAAGATGGATGATCCTAGATTCATAGCAATGGAGAAAGAATTTTGTGATCTTAAAGAACAATTGAAAATGATGAAAGGAGCTGATGCAGGCGTAATTATTCCTCCGAAGTTCAAGATGCCTGTCTTTGAAGTTTTCAAGGGTGTTAGTTGTCCAAGATACCATTTGACGATGTTTTGTCGAAAGATGGCTGCTTATGTTGGCGATGATGAATTGATGATTCACTGCTTTCAAGAAAGTTTGAGTGGGCATCCTTGATATGGTATATAAAGCTACAAAGGAACTGTATTCAGTCTTGGAGAAACCTAGCTGATGCTTTCGTGAAGCAATACAGTTATAATTTGGATATGGCTCCAGACAGTGACCAACTGATGAACATGAGTAAGAATGACAATGAATCTTTTGGGGAATACGCGCAACGCTGGAAAGAGTTTGCAGCCCAAATTCATCCACCACTTACAGAGAAAGAATTAAGCAATATGTTTTTAAGAACGCTACCAGACTCGTATTATTGTAGAATGGTAGGCGTTGTACCATTAGATTTCTCCAAAATCATGGAAGTTGGAGTAAACATCGAGAACACGCTCAAAAGTGGAAGAATTCAAGACGACTCAAATAGTCCATCTAATGAAGGAATTGCAGTCAGTGATTCCCTAGAGGAAGGAAGTGTTGACGTTAATGCAATCCTGCCAGATCCGGTTCCAGTACCTCATCCTCAACCTCAGTATGCAGTGCCTGCTCGACACAAACAACGACTACCTCGTAAACGAAGGGTGGCATCTCCAGATCAGCATCAGAATCGACAGGTTCAAAGACGGTTTCAGAATCAGAAGACACCTCTGAGTATTCCGAAAGAAGAAACTTGTTGGTTTGATCTTATCCCAATGACTTACGGTCAACTATGGTCTTATTTCATCCGAAACTCGGTGATGACACCCAGAAAGACTAGAATCATGAAGTCTCACCCACCGTGGTTCAACCTGAACACCAGCTGTGAATTTCATGATGGAGTGTTGGGGAATTTGGTTGAGGAGTGCAAAGTTTTCCAAGAGAAAGTTCAAGAAATGATAAACGACGAAGTGCTGACCTTCAAAGGAGGAAGCCCAGTCTTGAATGAAACACTGTTATGCTGATCACCTATTCATTTTAGTTCGCTTATGTGTTTTATTTCTTTGATTAAAAGCATAATTGGCATGTAAGAACATGTTATTTTGAATAAAGTAGTGCAATAAGTGTTTGTCTTGAAGAAATCCATTCGTATTCACTCCTAAAATTTTCTTCATAATTTTATAATGCCAACTTTTACCCAATCTTTCCTCACTTTGGTGAAGAATTGGGAGGAGGATGACGAAGTAAAACGCATGATCTCTCATTGTATGCTTTTGAATAAAACCCAAATGCTGATGTAAGGCATTGTTTCAAGCCTCCTAAACACTAGATATAAAGCGGTTAATTCCTCTTTAACCATTTTTTCAACCTCATTTTTAGCCTGGGGCAATTTTCAGTCAGCTCGATTGAACATTTAAAACCTTTCAAAAAAGTGAACATCTTTCAAAATGGGTGGGTACAAATATACTTTGACCCTTTTATTCCTTTGTTTTACACATCGTAAACTAAGCCCTGATACAAACCTTCAAAAGTCCTAATTGAAGTAAAGTTTAATTTGAAAGCATACTCAGCGAGATAACGTTTCCTATCTCCTATGAGTTATGCTCAGTTTGATGATTGGCTTTATAAAATAAATTGATATCCTAACTAGTGATTTTGTCACAAGTTATCGTGATATCTCTTTTCAAAAAACTTTAAGACAAACGTGTGTTGCATTAACAGCTTCAGAATTAACATGTCATACGTGTTGATTTTGCCGATGTCATAGAGGTTTACATGCGAACATCAACATCAAGCTTGTTCTATTTGAAAATTGAAGACTCTGCTAAACTGGGGCAAGTATTTTCCAAGTTCTTTGTTTTTTACAAGTTCGACTTCGCCTAAGGAGCTATGTTTAAAGACTCAGTTATAATACCATCAATTAGAGCCAGTTACGTCGAGATTCAGCGAATCTCTACAAGAGTTTGAAAACATGGGGCATTTGGACGCCACGTTTTCTATAAAATCCTCTTAGGATGACTTTTCCTCATGAACCATATGACTTGGGGCATTTGAGAAATGAAGATTCTTTTATCCATTCGCAACACCTGCTGTTCAAAATGGCGACTACCATGTGGTTCATCAATACAACAATACTTTGTTCTTACAACGTTCTTCATGTCCTCGGTAAATTTTATTCCCATTTGTCATAACATTTCTCCGACGAAGCTTCTAGATGCAGATCCTCAGTGATGTGCTCAACTTCACTTCCCCCAATGAAGTAAATAATATTTTAATCCTTAGTGAATCTTCACAAACTTCACCTTTCCAGTGAAGTGGACATTATTTCACTCCCCAGTGGATCTTTTGCAGCACCGATCTTCCCCAGCGAGGCGGGTGTTTATTTCATCCCCTTTGAGTCCAGCTACAACATTTTCAACGACTATGATGATCCAGGATTCCTTATAGAAATGGATATTTATTCCATGAAGTTTCTCTAGTTATGAGCTTGATCCACCTCTTGTAGATCGTTATTCTCATCTTCAACAAGACAGCTATGATTCATCCTGATGAATTCCTCTATGTAAGATCAAAATGTTACGTCTCCAAGTGGAATGTTCTCTATTCCCCAGAAGAATTTTAAGCCCTGAAGCAGGATCGTGATCCCATATCTAGTTCTCTACCTATCCCCAGTGATACTTCCATCTTTAAAGATTGGTCGGATGTTTGTTCCGAGATGTTTTCATCTCCGGTTGCCTCTTGCCGTTTGTTTTATCAGCATAAGCATACCCATAGCATATAGTAGATAGCATGGCATGTGCATTTCGCATCTTTTGTGCTCGTCTGTTCTGTCACCTTGGCTGAGTTTCTCCCCAAGTGATTGGGTGTATCTTCTCCTTCCAAGTAGAGTTGTCAGCCCTAGGCAAAAAGAAAAAAGCACAATATTTCTATGTCCCCACAGAGTTCGATCCTCGTGGAAGACGGTTGTTTTAGTACATTCCCATTGGAGTTCATACCTCAATGATCGAGTCTTGCTTGGCAGCTTCTCTTCAGTTACTTCCCGAAGTGAACTTCGGTCCTTAGCAATCACATTGTGGACATCTCTAACTTTTGAATATGGCTAGAGCATGCATTTATTTTGCACTTTGCTCCCATAAATAATTTGTGAAGAAAAGTATTGAAGACAGACGTTTCTCCAACAACATTCTCAACAATTTACATCTGGACTGCAAGCATCCTCTTTATTTGAGCAACTCGTTTTGACCAAAATCCCTTCAAAACGACAAATAGCAGTCTCTTCAAGAAAATTTGTCCATCCCTAGTGGATTTATCAAGATTATCAATTCATCAAAAAGGCATTCCTCCAGAAATCTGTCAGAGAAATGCGTCAAAGACATTACAAATATTTCTCTTTAGTTGAGGATCTACACCACAATGATATATACTTCTACAGCTACAACAAGGGTACTCCCTAGGAATGTATTCCCCAGTGAGTCCATCACACAAGATTAATTCCATCAAGTGACATCTCCCCAGAGAAGTCGAGGAAATTCATTACAGTCAGTCTCTATTTATTTGAGAAGACATATTTTGCAAATTAACCGGCTTACATCTCTCCTGAAGATCCCCGGTGAAGTTTTGCAACCTCCAGTACATTATGGCTTACAACCGAAGTTCGACAATGATTCTACAATCTACAAAATTTTCAATCCCCTGTGAAGATGCTCTCACGAGTTTTCATCATTTCAGGAAGAAACTGAGACCAGCTCATGGCAAACACACCATGACGCTCGGGGAGGTTTATTTCAAGAAACTGAGACCCGTTCATGGCAAACACACCATGAGGCGTGGGGAGGTTATTTTCAAGAGACTGAGACCAGCTCATGGCACCCAGACCATGACGCTCGAGGAGGTTTATTCATCCTTTCAAACAGTCATTCGACCATCTCTCTTTTCTTGGAAAATCTTGGCAGTAGATTCCCAGAAAACCTCGGCAGTAGGTATTTCTTTTATTTTCTGGATAATCTCGACAGAAGATTCCCAAAAGACCTCGGCAGTAGGTATTTCTATTTCATTTCCTGGATAATCTCGGCAGTAGATTTCCAGAAGACTTCGCCAGAAGTATTTCTCCAGTAGACTTCAACATAGAATCTAGGCAGTAGATTCCTTACAAATTTTAACAGTAAATACTTTGGCAAAAAGTATTCTCAAATCAAGTCTCGACAGTAGACTTCTCTAGTTGATATCTTGAAATCATTAAATTTGACATATCCAGCAGGTTCTTCAAGCGGTTTTCTCACAAAATTCTCCATGATATGTCTGGAGATGCCTCATGATTTTCAATTGTTGATCGTTCCCCATGGGGTGTTGCTTTGTTGAGCCTGTTCTCATATTTCGCGTCCAGTTATTCCCCTGTGACATCATATTTCTCCATAAGGACCGTCTGTCTTGCATTCTCATATCATCTCATATCATATGCAATCGGTGGCATCTTAGGGCCAAAAATTCGTGCAATGTTTGTATTTAAGTGTCTCTTATCTCGTCAAGACGGAGATTTCAATCTCCATATCTCCGAATAGAAGAAACTTAAATAGGGGCATCTGTCACACCCTATATTTTGACCTTAAGATCCCACCTCCTTGCGTTTTTTTGTGATTTCTTTTGCTTTTGTACGTATGTTTCATGGCTAACCAACTTGTGCAGGTGCAGTAAAATGGATGGTACACATTCCCTCAGTCAAGCATTTTAAGGCGTAATCGTCTTGAAACATTACTTTGAAGATAGTTTAGGAGATTTGGTGGCCATATATTGTTAAAGGCAAGGTTGGACATCTAGTTCCTCATAGCCCAGGGTGCCTCAAGATCAATAGCTAGAGTGTGCGATTATTGAGAATACTTGGATTTAGGCTTTATTTTTTCCCAATTATTCTTCGGGGTTTATTAAAGCGGAGGGTTTTATTTGAGGAGTGCAAGCTTCAAGTTCAAGATCAAAGTTCATTCAAGAATCTGAATTACAAGTGCAAGGAATACTCGTCCGAAAATGTGGTCGCGTTAGAGTTTCTTTGTAGAGTCATTGCAACAATTTAACCTGGTGTGGGTTATAAGATGAGAATCCAGATTATGTTGGTCTTTTGTGATTTGTGTTGATACGATCTTGTTTGGTTCGAGGCATTTAAGGGTATGACGAGGGTGGCTAAGTAAAAGGCAGCTCGTGGTAAAGAAATAGGATCAGTTAGTTGTGGACACAACTTATGTCAAGAGAGTGTTTTGAACGTTGGGTTTTGGTCATTTATCCTTATAAACTAAACCGCTTTGGATCCAATATTACAAACTCCATCCGTACAAGGCATACAAGTAATTCTAGTCTTTTTAAAAAAGGTACATAATCAAGCATAACTTACGGGAGATTAAAATTTATTCTATGAAATAGATTTCTTCTAACACAACCATGCCACAACTTTACCACTAGATCGCGTGTTAGTTCCTTTACAACAGTTTTTTTGTAAGGTATTAATGATAACTATGTTAGTTACACTTATAATGAATATCAGGGGATATTTATCTATTAAGTTGCACCCTTTTGTAGTCTCCTGAATTGATGACTAGACACGGGAGAGGCCTTGCCTTAGCTTGTACGAAGAATGCACTCGAATACCATCGCAATACCGTCGGGGTTTGGTTTCTCAGCATACCCAGAGATTGTACACATTCGTCTTTGAATACCCCACGAGTGCATAGACGTTCATGTCCTTGTGTTTGTTGTCTTCTGAACTCTTTCGTCCTACAAGAAAAGCAAGCAGTATAAGGTGGTGAAGTGCGATTTGCTAGTTTCTCGTGCTCGACCACTGTGTTCAAGGAAAGTCGGTACCACCGAGCTTCTATGTTAACTACATTATTCTGCAATAATCACAGACAATAATGAGAAAGGTTACAAATTCTCATCCACCATATTCAAAATAGTTCAAAACCTTCTAAAAAAAACCAAACCTTGTTGGAATGATAAGAGGAATCCGTAGCACCAATCCTCTTGCTGGATCTTGAAACTCTTGTTGTCGACTTCGTTGCCCACGAATATTTATTGAAAGCTTAGACGGCTGGGAAGATCGATAACAGGTCAGAAAATCGTATCATTAGGAACAAACCAGATCTTCTCCACGCCAGCGTTCATCGGAACGGCCCAAACCAAACTCGCCATAGCAGCATCATTCAAAAAGGAACTGCCTAAACCGCCATCATATAGACGAAGCTTCACAAGCGTAGCTGTATTGTGACCATCACACTACTTCCAAAGCCATCCTCTACCTGGTTACGACACAACAACAGAAACAGATTCAAAACAAGGTTCAACGTTAATTTCTGAAAGAAACAAGAGCTCAAAATACAGAGCACAAGATTGAAGAATAACCAAATACCTCACCACCGTCTCTATTTGATAACAATGCTGAAAGCGACCGCGTCCCATAGCAGTTCAACACTTGGTCCTCATACAATCAACTTCACGACTTTCCTCAACAAAGCCGAGACGGAACTGCGACAACAGAAATACCTTCTCGACTTGCAGTTCAAACAGCAGGACTTGATTCAGAAAGATTTCTTTTGAGCAATCTTGATGTATAGAAGAATTTAAGTTGCACTACCTTTCATATGCACGTAAACATCAACGCTTTTCCGCCATGGCCAACCATATGAATTTAGCAACCTCCCGTTTGATATTGTCGAACCGCTCTGCGAAGAACAACATAGAAGCTACTTATGCAATTGAAGTTACTCCTCTTCGGTGATCTGCAACAAAATTCAAAGAGAATCATTGAACAACTACAGTTACAGATTCAAGAATAACTTAACATTGTGAGACATGATTACCCCCAGATTATATCAGATGTTGACAAAACAGTTTCATTGGCACAAACGACCGACCTTCAGTATCAGCTAAAAGCAACTTGATCAAACACCACATCCATAGCATTAGTAATCCGCCCAAGACCCCTCAGACTTCCTTCCCTGAGACTATCCAGTGGGTTCGTTGAGGGCTTTGAGAATCTGTCACCAAATCTCGATCCTCTAGGTACTTTGCCGCCACAAATAACTTGACGTTTCATCATCTCCCTAATACCTATAACAAACAACAACGATTAATTAAGATTTCAAAAACTTTCCAAAGTTGTTTCAGACGTGTTAAAGACAGGAAATCAATTTGTGTCTCAACTACAACCATCAACAATCAATTCTCGTTAATGGACACAATTCAAAACTGAAAGTCTCTATATGAATCCACTCCAAGAGGAACCACGTCTTAAACCGTTTTCCAAATTCGGACAAACATGCTCACCCCGAAATTGGAATGAATTTCTTAGGTCTTAATGCAGTATCATTGAAGAGAAGATTTGGTGAAGCTATAATAGGAGGAAATTAGAATGAGTTCGGGGGAGAGGGATACACAAGATTCACAGATACACAGCATCTCACAAAATCCCAATCTCAAACCCTAAAATTTGTAAATCAAAAAGAGAGAAGGACTTATCTTTCCTCCTCCGCCGCCGAAACCGTCCAGAACCCCAATCCCCTCCGTCATCACAGATACCCCACGAGAAAGCCGAGTACGCCGCGAAGCCGCCAGAGGGTTGTTGGCATCGTTATCGTCCCAAATCGACAACTTGAACACTTCATTGTTCACCATTGGTAACGTATTCCCTAATTGACATTGTTATTTCTTAATTGATGTTGTTTTGTGGAGATTTTGATAGGCTTTGGCGAAATCTGAGAACCGAGAAAACCATGGCGAAAAAAAACATCAACTGCGGCGATGGAAGACGAACGGGAGCAAGGAAGAATGTCGGCTGAAGGAATGGAGGAGTCGAAATCGCGAGAACGGCGGAAGACTCGTCGAGAAGAGATATTGAAGAGGGGGAACGGCGGAAGACGGAAATGGGGATTAGGGTTCCTTGTTGTTTTTTGTTAATTTTGTTTGTATCATATAATTCCACGCACGCCCATACACCACGGCTACCGTGCACCCCACGATCACAACCCTCCATTCTCATCCAAGCATAATCATACGCCTCACACCCGCGCGCCCACGATACACCCCACACACTCGTGCCACACTGAATCACGCCCTAACCCCTTTATCTGCCCCCTTGTTAATTAATCCTTCGCTTAGCTTTTAATTAACCCTAAAAAACCATTAAATCTCCTATTTAATTAATCAATCACCTAACCTAATTCAATTAATTTAAACTAATAATTAGTTATGTTTAAACAGTTTTTTCTTTTAATTAAACCAACTAATAACAATAACCTTTATTTAGGAAGACAACTATAACTAAAAATTATTTTATTTAATCAGAAAACTTTTTTAAATTAATTAACTTGCACTTATTTAATAATAAAACTTTTTTTATTTAATAAAACCCTTTTCTTAATAAAATTAACCTTTTATCTAACAACACACTTTTTATAAAGAAATAAACCATTTCATAATTTTTATTTAATAAGATAAATAATGAAAACCTTTTAGATATTCAAACTTCTTTTATTCAAAATGAACCAATTCAAATTTAATTAATTCACCAACTTTTATTAAAACTAAAACAAATCAATTCACGTAATATCAATAACGTAACTTTTTTCTCAAAATCTATTTATATCTTTTTGTTGCGGTGAAATTTGGATGTCAAGCTATTGATTAACTTGAATCTTAATTCATTTACAACCGGTCTTTGATTTATCCGAAGGAAAGGTTAAAGAAAGGAAAAACCTAAAAGGGAGAGATCTAAGGTTCGGGGGTTGGTTAAATTTAGGGAAGGTATTAGCACCCTAAACTTCCGTAGTACTCTACGGGAACCTTTTGTTTATTTTTTTTTATTTATTTCATTAATTATTTTGCTTTAGGGTATATACAAAGGATTGAAAATTAAAAAAGACCTAGGGGTTAATTCTAAGTTTACTCGGCAAGACATCGCATCTTGTGCCTACATATCCTTACGGGAATGAAATCAGAGTAACTGTAGTTCCCCTCAAAAGGGAGGTTAGAGACTTCTTGACTGTGGTTAAGGTCTCAAGGGGAATAAACGCATCTTAAGGACACGCTTACATGGAGTCTTAAACTCCGATCTCTATGTTATAAATTGTTAAGTGCATTAGGGTTAGGTTAGGGATTCCGCGGCGGGAAACCCTAAAATGAGTGCGGCGACTCTTTGACCTAAAGCTAGGGGTAGTTTTGTAATTTTGTCCACGGCTAGGGAAACCCTAAAATGAGTGCGGCGACTCTTTTCAATTTTTTAAAAAAGGTCTTACTAAAAAAAAGGTTTTAATAATAAATAAAAAAAGGGTTTTGATTTTAAAAAAAGGTTTTGTTAAAAAAGGGTTTTGATATTAAAATCTACGGACCTAAACACACATGGAGATTAACATGACAAAATATGCACATAAACATGAAAAAGCAAAAGGTTTAGTAATTTAACTGACCTAAACACATTAACATGGCAAAATATGCACATAAACATGAAAAAGCAAAAGGTTTAGTAATTTAACCTACGAAGCGGAGGTTTGCTTCGATAAATGTGAAAAAGGTTTGAATAAGGGAACACTGGAGAGCTCCAATCCTTCTGACGAGTTGTGGGAACGACTGCCTTTCTTCTCTGGGGATCTCCTTTGTTTCTCCCTTTCTCTCTCCTCTTTTCTGAAGAAAAACCTTTTGACCCCTCTTTCAACAAGGCAACACATGTATATATAGGGAACAAATTAGGGTTAACACCAAATTGCCAATAATGTCCCTAAAGCCCATTTTAAAGCCCAAACTAAATAATTAGTTAAGAAAAAAATAAAATTTAAATAATTTAAAATAATTAAAATAAACTTAAAATAAAAACTAATAATCCTATTGATTCCTAAAATCAAAAATATTATAAAAAGAACAAAATTTTTTATTTTATGATTTTTTGGATATTTTTATGAATAATTTAGAAAAAAGTGAAAAAAATAATATTTTAAAAAATGATTTAATTAAAATACGAAAATAATAATTAAATAATAATAAAAAAACTATTTTTGTTATTTTTTAATGAAAGATAGAAAAATTTAGAGTAAAAATAATAAAAAACAAAAAAGTGACAAAGGTGGGATTCGAACTCTCAACCTCTCACACTCACAACTCCTTACACATATCCTCTTGCCAATTGTGCCATTTTTACTTTTTAGAAAAAAATGCATGCCATATGATATTTACCTGCAAAAAGTCAAACGACTACACAAATTTGTTAGTAATTGATTAAATGCAATGAAATGCGACGACAAATCTTAGGGCAAAATTTGGGGTATTACAGTTGCCCCTATTTAAATAACTTCACTGGGTGATTCGAGCAACGGAGACTCGAGAAATCGTGGTGGAGGGATTTAAATACAGATAACCGAAAATTTTGCCTTTAGACGCAGTGCTATGCAATGATATGGACAAAACAAAACAAACTATAATGCTAAATATAATATGAATCTGATATGATGCGTATGATGAAAATGAAAAATGCACGGATACAGACGAAACAACGTCACAGGGGACGACCCATCGAGGAATTGCACTAGGGAAGAAGACATGTTATATCTGGAAGAACGTCGGGTAGACACGACACAGAATTGTTGATAGGTGCCAAGTAAATTAGAAATTGTCCGCAAGGTAAGACGCGGGTAAAACACGAGTTCAGGAGAAAAACGCAAATGGGGATAAAACACCCATGATGCCAAGTAAATAAATTTTGCCCACAAGGTAAGACGCAAGTAAAACACGACCTCAGGGAGAAAAAAAAAGTAAATAGGGGTAAAACACCATGATGTTAGGTAAACCCAGGAATATCTGGTAAACGGGGAATAAAACACCCGGGATAAAAGGTACATGGGGGATAAAACACCCAAGGATAGAAGGTAAGTGGGGAGTAAAGCACCCAAGATAGACATGTAAATGGGGAGTAAAGCACCCAGGATAGAAATGTAAATGGGGAGTAAAGCACCCAAGATAGAGAGGTAAATGGGGAATAAAACACCCAAGATAGAAATGTAAATGGGGAGTAAAGCACCCAAGATAAAAATGTAAATGGGGAGTAAAGCACCCAGGATAGAAATGTAAATGGGGAGTAAAGCACCCAAGCTAGAAATGTAAATGGGGAGTAAAGCACCCAAGATAGAAATGTAAATGGGGAGTAAAGCACCCAAGATATGCACATGTATAGGAATTATGCTATGACATATGATCAAATGCAAATGCAGACGTCGACGACAAGGCTCGACTCTTTCGGTGAGATGACAAAACTGGAGGACTGATTCCTCAACACGGAGATCACTGTCATTCTGTTAAACTGTATCAAGTTGATAGTCACTGTAGGAATGATGAATAACTGCTTAGGGATTATGCAAGTAAACTGCCCCAGGTCAAATGAACTGATAATTGCTTCAGCTGTCTAATTCATGGAATCGACTGTTTTGTTGTATCCTCGGAGGGCTTGCCCCAGTCTGGGTCTTGAACAATTCTCTGGATAAACCAAATCTGAGAAGATATTGCCTTGAACAAATCTTGAACTGATTCTTTGACAGGATGTAAAAGGAACTTGCCCCTGATAAGATCACTTGACCAAGTTTCTCATTGTTTGAAAATTCCTTAGAGGGAAAGCCAGTTTGCAAACAAAAATATTCATACAAACATGGTAATGCAAAGTTCATGCGATTTTTGAAAAATTATTTTTGAAAGATGGAAAATACATGAGTCGTTAGTCGGAACAAGGTGGTTCAAGACACTCAAAGTTTAAAATAAAAGTGTATTGCCAAAATAAATGATTCGCAAGGATCTTTTGGAGTCAGGTTACGCAACCTTGCTGTAGTATACTTTCAAAATAACCTTGCTTCAATTAGGTCTTTTGAGGGTTGTAATGTGGCCTGTTCACGGTTTATGAAACAAAAGATAAAGGCTCAAAATTTATTTGTACCCACCCAATCTACGTGATGATCTTCAGTCCTATGCTCAGTTAACTCATACTATGCATTCCGGTTCCCATAAGTTAGGGATTTCATTGATCGTAGCAATGATGACTCAGAAGTCAAAGGGACCTATGAAAAGGCAGCCACTACTCCCCTATAACATTTGATTGTTTTGACATTGAGGATTTTCAAGATAAGGATTTAAAAATCTCTTTGTATTATCCCTAAATTTTGCCTGAACTGTTTATTTTAGAGTTTACAGTCAGCGGGATGCCCCAGTTTTGCCTAAGTCTCCTTCATAGCTTTTGACTTAGCGGGCTTCTTTTGATTTTTTTTTATATTATTTTTTTTGTGTGAAGCAAAGTGACTGTTTGATTTTAATGATTACGGTGAACCATCATCGACCTTTTGATTAGAAAACATCTTCGACACTTGTTTGACGTGCGCGAAGGAAAATTTGTTAATGAAAGGTGTATCGTATGAACACACAACCAAGTTAACTGAGAACTACCCATCCCAAGGTTAAAATTGTGGGTTTTTTGTAACGAAAGAAACTCCAACTTCTAGGCTCGAAGGGGGTAACGAGGGATTAACTTCCTTATTTCTCCAGTGTTTGGGAATTGAAACAATGCCTTACATCGTCAACAAGGTTTAATTGAAAGCATACTGACAGCAATTATGGGTATAACGTTTTCGTCATCCTCCCTCCGATCTTAGCATATCAAAATTTTGGACAAGAAGTAATCATTTGAAAAATAAAGCATAAAGATGCAAATAAATGGACGGAAATGAACTGAATCAACAGTCACAATGCTTATTTCATTAATGAAAGTACAAACATAATTGAAAGCAAACAGCTTAAACAAAATAAGAAAGTGCAAACAACGAGAAACAAAAGGCCTAGTGACAAAACTTCATTTCTGATGTACTGGCAAGGGATTTTTCTGAACATCCGGATGACTGTCTGTAAAATCAAGTATTCCAGTTCTAACCAATTCACATACTCTAGCCTTCAATGCAAAACAATGCTCCAAGTCATGGTCTGGGGCACCCTCATGGGAAGCATAATGGAGATCAACCCTAAATCCAGCCGGAGGATTAAGAGGAGGTGGTAAAGCCTTTGTAGTAATCAGTCCTTGCCAGACTAAATCAGGATATAGCTCTGTGTAAGTCATGAGAATAGGATCAAAGTGACTCCTGTTCCGTTTCTAGTCTGATATCTGTGTCGAGGAATCAGCTTAACGACTCAAAGGTACACTGGAAGACGATAGGACCAAGAATGAGAAACCGGGGGATAAATGCAATGCAAAAATGTGATGCTAATTCCATGCAATGGTCTCAAGAATTTCAACGGTCGATTGCAAACATTCCCTTTTAGGAAAGCGAGAAAAGCTGTTAGACTTTAAAATGTAGGACTTTTCGAATTTGCAAAGGACTGCTGAATTCCTTGAAACTAGAAATGATATGATGCTTTATGGATGCGAAGCACAAATACACATAAGCAAACAAAAGGTCCTAAGTTAGAGGAACAATGAATGGAGTCAAGGTCTACCCTTCCCAAAGAGGTATGTACTATAGGTTGATTGTACCTGCAGAACAAGGGTTCTAAATCAGTGCCCAAAATCATCAGTCCATCTTTCGGATATTATCGACTTCCCGACTGACTCAAGGGTCAATAATATTCTCAAGAGAACCTCTTTTAAGTGTAGCATCGCGTAGCAACCATTGTAGGACTACTCCCATATAGTTCCCGCACTACGTCCTATATAAGGTCAAGATGGTGTAAAGGTACTACGGTTCCCAGTATCACAGACTCCAATCGATAACGGTAAAAGTTTTCACGACTACACTCGATCAACCGAACCATTTTCGAAAGTGTCTCAACTGAGCGGTGATTCTCGATTTAGCTTAGTCGGGACTCACTCCCTATAAGCCTCGTCGAATATATCAGCCATCCTATCATAAGGTCGCTCAAGTTCGGGTGTAGGACTTATCTCACAACACAGTAACTCCAGGTAAGGTACCCCAATATATACATACAAGTGAGCAAAATATATAATAAAACAAATATATAAAGAAAAATAAACAAAATAGGGATAACCCTCAATAGTTAGGAGTCCCCAGTGAAGTCGCCATTTTCTGTTGCGGTGAAATTTGGATGTCAAGCTATTGATTAACTTGAATCTTAATTCATTTACAACCGGTCTTTGATTTATCCGAAGGAAAGGTTAAAGAAAGGAAAAACCTAAAAGGGAGAGATCTAAGGTTCGGGGGTTGGTTAAATTTAGGGAAGGTATTAGCACCCTAAACTTCCGTAGTACTCTACGGGAACCTTTTGTTTATTTTTTTTATTTATTTCATTAATTATTTTGCTTTAGGGTATATACAAAGGATTGAAAATTAAAAAAGACCTAGGGGTTAATTCTAAGTTTACTCGGCAAGACATCGCATCTTGTGCCTACATATCCTTACGGGAATGGAATCAGAGTAACTGTAGTTCCCCTCAAAAGGGAGGTTAGAGACTTCTTGACTGTGGTCAAGGTCTCAAGGGGAATAAACGCATCTTAAGGACACGCTTACATGGAGTCTTAAACTCCGATCTCTATGTTATAAATTGTTAAGTGCATTAGGGTTAGGTTAGGGATTCCGCGGCGGGAAACCCTAAAATGAGTGCGGCGACTCTTTGACCTAAAGCTAGGGGTAGTTTTGTAATTTTGTCCACGGCGAGACATTTGTGAAAAGTTAGGGTTTGTAAGGGTTTGAAGTTTTGAGGACTATTGGCGTGGCGGCCAAAAGGCTGGACCTAATCCTTCGGAAGGATAAAACTGTAAAAAATGTGAAAATATGACAAATCATTATATGGAGGAATAATTAAGGTACAGAAATAAGAAAAGTAATAAAGGCAGAGGGTATAAAGAAACAAAGAAACATTTCTGAAAACATGAAGAATATGAAAATATGTAATGACACTTAGAATGAAGTGAGGGAGGAAAATAGTGTGGGGCTGTGGCCACCACAAGCACATCTCAACCTCGAGCATGCACATGAAATGCCAAAAGAAAGAAAAGTAATAAAAGGGTACATAAAATGACACGACAAACATCAAACATCAGGAGTTCCTTACGAAAAGGTTTTAAATTTTAATATTTTAATTATAAAAAAAAAGCTTTAATTTTTTTAATAAAAAAATATTTAAGTTAAAATTATAAAAAAAAATTAAGTTTAAATTATACAAAAAAGTTTTTTGGGAAAAGTCTTTTCAGTTTTTTTTAGAACAAAAAGCCTTTTCATCCAAAAAAAAAAGGCTTTTCAGTTTTTTTTGGGAAAAGGCTTTTCAGTTTTTTTGGGAAAAGGCTTTTCAGTTTTTTTTTGGGGGAAAAGATTTTTTGGGAACAAAAAGGTTTTTCAGTTTTTTAAAAAAGGTCTTACTAAAAAAAAGGTTTTAATAATAAATAAAAAAAAGGGTTTTGATTTTAAAAAAAAGTTTTGTTAAAAAAGGGTTTTGATATTAAAATCTACGGACCTAAACACACATGGAGATTAACATGACAAAATATGCACATAAACATGAAAAAACAAAAGGTTTAGTAATTTAACTGACCTAAACACATTAACATGGCAAAATATGCACATAAATGTGAAAAAGGTTTGAATAAGGGAACACTGGAGAGCTCCAATCCTTCTGACGAGTTGTGGGAACGACTGCCTTTCTTCTCTGGGGATCTCCTTTGTTTCTCCCTTTCTCTCTCCTCTTTTCTGAAGAAAAACCTTCTGACCCCTCTTTCAACAAGGCAACACATGTATATATAGGGAACAAATTAGGGTTAACACCAAATTGCCAATAATGTCCCTAAAGCCCATTTTAAAGCCCAAACTAAATAATTAGTTAAAAAAAAAAATTTAAATAATTTAAAATAATTAAAATAAACTTAAAATAAAAACTAATAATCCTATTGATTCCTAAAATCAAAAATATTATAAAAAGAACAAAATTTTTCCTAATATTTTTTATTTTATGATTTTTTGGATATTTTTATGAATAATTTAGAAAAAAGTGAAAAAAATAATATTTTAAAAAATGATTTAATTAAAATACGAAAATAATAATTAAATAATAATAAAAAAACTATTTTTGTTATTTTTTAATGAAAGATAGAAAAATTTAGAGTAAAAATAATAAAAAACAAAAAAGTGACAAAGGTGGGATTTGAACTCTCAACCTCTCACACTCACAACTCCTTACACATGTCCTCTTGCCAATTGTGTCATTTTTACTTTTTAGAAAAAAATGCATGCCATATGATATTTACCTGCAAAAAGTCAAACGACTACACAAATTTGTTAGTAATTGATTAAATGCAATGAAATGCGACGACAAATCTTAGGGCAAAATTTGGGGTATTACACTTTTCTATTAAAAAATCTAATTTATTTTAAAGCAATTAAAACTTTTACAAAAACAAATTCACAATAATTTCCCTTAAAATTAATCTCACCAAAATATAATATAACTCCTAAATAATGTCAACCTTCTTCTTAAAATCAATTTCACCTAAAATTAATCAATAACTTAACTCAATTGCGCACGCTTACGTTTCCATTCACAATTTTCACACTCTCACTCACTTAGCACTTTCATGCGTTTGTGTATGTTTTACTTTACCCGCAACTTTTATTTACCGCAATTTATATTTATCATCATTATTTATTTTATCGCCTTGCATTAACGTCCAAAGGAAGAATCTGCGCATAACCTAAACAATTGTGCGTATGCATCTCATTTGCATCATATCCCCCCTATGACCTTGATCTCATTCAAGTCAATCTTTTAAGATAGATCCTACCCCATAAGAAGGACCTTTATCTTTACAACTTAGACACATTCAACAACTCAATTCAAACTTTTCAAACACATTAGAGAATAAGATGTTAATCATCTTAAGCGAGATAAAACTCCTACCCTATAACAATTCAATCAATATGTAGGGACTTTGCCTTAAGAGAGATAGTGGCATACTTGTCGATTGAATTCCGAGTACTTTAGCCTTTCTCTTAAGACGATGCAAAGACTATTTTCCTACAAAGATGTGGTGGTTAAATCAAGTAATTTCCCTTAAAATGACAACTCATCTTTTCTCCTAAAATCAATCAATCAACTACCTTTGTCCCGTAGAAACTTTGACCACAGTCAAAGAGCTCCTCAAACCCTTTAGGGGAACTACAGATACTCTGATTCCACTCCCGTAAGGATATGTAGGCATGAGATGCGATATCTTATCGAGTATACTTAGAAATAAACCCCTAGGTCTTTTATCCTTAAGCAGATAAACCTTAGTGTTGTACCCTAAAATTTGCTCAACCTTATTCACTTGGTTTATGTTTCAATATCATTAACATTTGCATAGTCTAATCATCTGCATAGCATAGCATAGCAAGGCATCCAACAGGGGACCAATCATTATTCTCATCTCTATAAGCCTATCAAAAGGTTATTATTCTAATTCAATCACATTCAAGTCATCAGAAAGAATTTGAAAGCTATCAAGTCAATGGATCAAGCAAGTGCATCCATCTCCTATCTGAGGGTATCTGAGGATCAACAAAGAAATTGTGCGCTGTGGGCTGAGCATGGGAGACTTAGAAATTCATTTGGAGAAGGAGACAGGTCATTGGTGTGATCACAAGAATTGCAGTTGAAGACAGTCAACTAGGGTTTCATCTGGGTCAACTCTAGGTCAACTCTAGGTCAATTGACTGATTAAAAGGCATTAAGGTCTATTGGAGAGAGGTGGGGTTCATAATTTGACATGTAGAAGAGGATATGGTTATATGCCAAGAAGAATTCAAGAGAAATCAAGGAGAAGAGGAGTTCCTAAATTAGGGTTTCTGTGTAAAATCCCCTAGTTTAGGTCAAATTCCAAGCAAGATAACTCAAAATGCAAGCTTCAAATGGATCCTTGGCCAAAATGAAACTTGTAGAGGATCTCAAGACCTTTAATTTGAGTGGTGGAAGACATCAAGGAGATTTATATAACTCAAGTTATGGTCCTTGCAAGTTACAGGTCATCTGAGGTATCTGAGATTTTGTCTGTGAAAGTGACTTGACTTCCAAGCTATTTTTACCATTCAAGGAGATTTCAAATGAATTTCTGGTCAACATAATCGTTGTTCCTCATTGTCTTAGCTTTCTAGAATGGTATAGTATGCCTTCATATGATTTGTGGAACTCTACTTATGGTCTTGGCAAGCAAAGGGTATTTTGGTCATCTGAGAATTATAGGTCATTTTTAGCCTATGCCTAAAACTCATACAAGGAAGCTTCAAATGAAAAACTTCACAACATCAAAGTTGCTCAAAATGCCATTTTAAGTCTAGAAAAGAAGTCATAAAAGTTTTTAAATGCATGGAATGAGACTTGACCAAAGTTGGTGGAAAATGACCTAAAAAAGGCATATAAGGTGAAAAAGTTGAAATGAAAAATTGGTTTGAGAGATCTACAAATCCAATATGGGTCATCCAATATACCAAATTGATTCCAAACATCATTTTAGAGACATTGGTTCAGCCACATTTTTGAGTTTAGGCTTAAAAATTGGACTTCCTTTGAAAATTTGATTCTTGCATTTTAAGGTACCAAAAGGAAAAGCTTGCCAAAGCCTTAAAATGACTTGAAATGCCTTGTTTTCATTTTACCATCTCATATAAGGGGATTTTAAGGAGAAGTGCATGGTTATCATGAGATCTCATGGGGTGTACTAAAAAATAGAAAAGTTGAAAATCTCATTGCATGAGAAGTTCTAGAAACTTCTTGGAAGGTTCTCAAAACTTCTAGATGTTTCTTTTGACATCTATATATGCCCTAGAGTGGATCCATGCAGGGTTGGTGATTGATTGTGCTTGCATACCATAGTTTGAATTCCTTCATCCATGTTGCATTTTGATCTCAAACTCCATTAAACTTCATCAATCATCATAGTCCTTGTTTCCATCGTCTTCCATCATCATCATAGAGCAATTGGAAAACAAGAGTGAGAGGAATTCGTGGCTGGTTCATGAGATCCAAAGCTTCACTCCAAGTTGCATGAAGGAGTGGCTAGGGTGATTCAAGAAGTTTGAGCAAGAACCAGTGCAAACAGAAAGACTAGCATCCATTGAAGATCACTCTAAGCAAGCATCAAGGCTTGAATTGCAGGAGACCACCATAGTCATCATCACTTGCAAGGTATGCATTTCTCTTTGAATCGCCTTATTTATTCAGTTTTAGATCATGTTGTTAGGATCAAAATGCTTAGAGACCATAGGGGATCAATTCCTGAGATTTAGAGAGAGTTCTATGAAGTTTGATGGCAGAGTGTTGAGACTTTGATGATCAAGAAACCTTAGTTTAGGGGATGTTAATCATGGTGAATTAGTTCAGAGTAATCAGTGCAATATGGAGGATACATTAGTACAAGAGTTGGCAAGTTTGGTGAACTTCCATTGCAGTGTACAGTTGATGAATCAAAGGTTTCCATCGATCGGGTTTTATTATAGGATTGGTTTCAGTCAAAACTAAGAGCATGGTCGTGTAGAGGGAAGAAATGGAGTGAATTTGGTCTTTAGAAGTTCTGATTTCATGGAATATTGAGGGAGAACGAGGAGCTTGAAGTTTGTGCATGGGAGCTGTATTTCTCTGCAAAACCCTAACTCATTTGGGACGATGAAGGATGGCCGTCTGATCATCTCATTTAATTGACCTTTTAAGCTAATCGTGTGGCTATTATTCAAATTGAGAAACGGAGGGAGAGACTAAAGTGAAACGCAGCGTTTCACTAAACGCGCGTCTGGGCTTGGATCCAAATTCATATCCCCACCCCCCAATTGATGAGCCCAACAAAATACACGCGAATTGGTTACTTTTTGCACCGCGGATTTATTATTTTTCTTGCATTTTTCAGTTGGTTTTTCTGAAACGTGCTGGGCATAATGTTATTGATATCTGCACCCCTGGTTCATGGCCCACCTGGAATTTTAACTGAGCGAATTTGCTGTTCATACCCCCTCTCTCCTTTTATTTCTATTTGGTTATTTTAATTCCTTTAATATTTTTAATGCCTTTAAAAAATCATATAAAATTGGAAATAGCTTAGTTTTAATTGGTTCTTTTTTCCCTAGGTCCATAATTCTGTCTAGAAAAATACCAAATAATAAAAATGACATTTTATTTAGTTTTAATATTTTTCATGCATTTTTCTTGTAAATAGCATTTTGTTAAGTTTAGTTTGATGCTTAAATTTGATGATTTTTGTTCTAATAGATGCTTTAGTATTTTTAATCCCTTCTTTTTAGGTTGATTAGGTTAGACATGTATCTTGTATATAGGATTTAATTCACATTTTAGAATTTAGTTTTAGGTGATTTGAATAGGTGATATCATAGTGATCAAAATTAGGGTTTTAGGTGATAACATGGGTGAAATAGATTAGATTCTTCTAGGAATTTTTGAGGTGATTTTGGGGTATGGGATTATAGGGGTTATGGGTATAGGTTAGGTCTCTTAGAAATTATTAGGATTCCCTACTGCTATTGGTATATTGCTTATATTTGCTTGACTGGTGTGGTGTGCCCTCTCTGGGGATTATAATTTGTCTGTGTGGGTATTGGGAGAGCTGAAGACTTGTGATGATGAAGGCCATTGGAGATCCAGAGATTGAAGTCCAGAGTTGATGAGGAGATTTTGTGTTGGCAGCTGTTGAAGTTGGTAGGATCTAGGAGTTAGGCAGAGCCCTAGAGTAGGCAACTTGATTCTCAAACATGGAAGGTCTTGACTGCCTCCATTCTTCTCTGTGATGCAGAGTCTCTCTAAGACACTCACCCCCTTCCTTTGGAAGGCTTGGTGCTATTGTCTAAGGGATAGAACTCTTGAGAGAAAATATCCTATGTGTTAGTAGCAGTTTGTTTGCCACCCTTGGTAGTCAACTAATTGCTTAACACCCGATTCACTCTTGTGATTGATCCCTCATCCTGGAGGTTTGAAACTTGAAGAAAAGCCATTGTAGACTGAAGATTGATGACAAAGACCTTGCTTGAAGGATGTGGAGATGGAGATTGATGCTTGCTGAAGCTTGTAGCTGATTGGAGATGACTTGAAGACAGATGTTGATGCAGAGCTGTTGTGGCTGTTTATTTTAGTTGTTATTCATTTCTGATGTATTGATTAGTTTTCTGGACTGTATTGTTTGCTGTTAACCTGTTGGGTTGAAAGTGAATCCTGCTCACTTTTGCCTATTGTTTTCTAGGTTCGAGGTTGAGTGGGACTCCCTTGCCTCGCTTCTTCCGTAAAAGAATGTGAACTCATCAAAACGTCATTTTTGTCTGCTTGGATTGTTAATCACTATAATGTTTCAAACACAATAAAAGACACTTCTTCCGTAAAAGAATGTGAACTCATCAAAACGTCATTTTTGTCTGCTTGGATTGTTAATCAGAAAAACCCTTTTTCAGAAGGAATAAAAACAATCAAGACAGACTTGTGTCGTACGTGGCCCGAACTACGTTTGCTCCGATCTTTCATGCTGTATGAAAGTACGTAGGCATAGGATGCGATATCCTAGCGAGCAACCTTCCCCTCCTTTCCCGTAGGTAGGCGAACTACGTTGACTCTGATTTCTCGTTCCAGACGGGAATACGTAGGCATAAAGTGCGATACTTTGCCGAGTGATTTTATTTTCCTTTAACCCCTGACCTGTAGAGTAGATAGAATAATAATCCATACCCGAAAACAAGCGTGGATCCCGTCGAGTACGACGGACGTGAGGGGTGCTAATACCTTCCCCTTGCGTAACCGACTCCCGAATCCAGGTTTTGGTTGCGACGACCATACCTTTTCCCGTGTTGTGCGAGGTTTACTCTGAGCGTTTCCTTTCCCTCCGTTGGGATAAATAACACACGGTGGCAACTCTTTTGTTCAGCCGGCGTCGATTTTCGCAGTAGCGACAGCTGGCGACTCTGCTGGGGATCCAACGTCCCCTGGCTGCTAAGGACTGCGATAGTCCTTATGCATTTGGGATCCAACGTCCCTTAAGAGAGTCAATCCTAACGCTTATTTTCCCGTCGTGGATTTTGTATGGATTTATATTTCTGACCTTTACTTTCAGCATACTATTATTGTCATTATTGCTGTATTTGGGGGTTGTGATGGGTGTTCTGATATTGAGTGAGAAGCCGGGACCTGGGCTTGAGTGCACCTTAGACTTAGAGTAGAGATTAGTGGGCGCCCGCTTGCTTTGCTTGCCTTGGTGTCCCGCGAAATCTACACTCAGACGAGGTTCCTCTGGTTGGCCTCCTGCCCCTTCCTTTGGTTGGCGTGGGTTGCTGGTTAGTTGAATTGTCGACTCTGGGGACCGATCATTTGGAAGTTGGCTAAGTGAGGCCTCTTCAGGATTTGATGATGCCACTCCTTCTGGGAATCGTATCATCAACCCTGAAAGTCTGTGATGCCGACGACCGCATAGGATGCCATACATTTGTCAGTTACTAGGACATCCACCTGTGAGAGGGTTTGGGGTTATGCAGGTAACTAGACCTTCAGATACCGGTTATTTCTTGATCAGAGATCTTGAGTATTTATGGAGAGTTCTGAGGTCTGTCAGAGACCAGTTGGAGTTATGGTTTGAGGTCTGTCAGAGACCATTGTGGGAGCTTTGTTTTAGGTCTATCTGAGACCAGGGTTTGAGGACTTCTAGAGAGTCTATCTGAGACTTCTTGATATGGTTCAGGCTACTCAGCTACGGCATTTGGTCCCTGTTGCATGTCACTTGCATTACATTGTTTGCATACTCATCATCATTGCATCCCACTAACGTGTGTCTGTGCTGCAGGTGCATTTGCATTTCCTTAGTTCTAGTGTCCGGATTTCTGAGTGATTGGTCATGGCTAGCTTAAGGAGGACAGTTGCTTACAAATTGCCTACTCCTGATGTTGTTCCCCTGCTTGGGTTGATCTCTCTGGCTGATGAGGATGTTCGTAGAAGCTTCAGGATGAGCTATGGAAGATTATTGAGATTGGTGCGCAAACCCACGGAGATGGAACTAGATGGGCTGTACGCCTTGATGCAATTCTATGATCCCGCATTGAGATGTTTTACGTTTGCTGATTTTATTCTGGGGCCTACCATTGAAGAGTATGTGGAGTTTACTGAGCTACCCGTGCAGAACCAGGTTCCATTCATTCATTCTGGCGCTAAGCCCAAGCCGGAGGACTTGGCAAAAGCTTTGAATGTGGATGCTTCTGAACTGTTGACTACTGTTTCCCGTGGAGTTCCAGGCTTCTCGCTCCAGTTCTTGATTGGTAAAGCCCAGGAGTACGCCAAGAGCGGATGCTGGATTGCCTTCAATGCTGTGTTGGCTCTGTGCATTTACGGCATAGTATTGTTTCCCAATGTACCGGATTTTGTGGACTTCGACTCCTTCTACTTGTTTGCCGCTGGTAATCCTGTACCTACCTTGCTCGGAGATTTCTACCACTCACTGCATTACAAGAATGAGAAGGGAAGAGGGAAGAATGTTCATTTCTGTGTACCATTGCTGGGTATGTGGTTTGAGAGCCACCTTCCTAAGAGAAGATCTGTCATAGAGACTACAGTCCCAGTTGGCTGGCCAGAGCGCCTGATGAGGTTATCTTCCGAAGACGTCGAATGGTTTGATAGAGATCTGTTGGGATCTAAGCTTATCTTCAGCTGTTCTGGGTACCCTAATGTTCCGTTGATAGGAAGGAAAGGGTGTATCAATTACAACCCTTCTCTGTTCATTCGCCAATTCGGATATGCGCTGAAGAACCCACCCAAAGAGGAGGAAGTACAGGAATCTCTGTACTTCACCGGAGATTTGAAGGGGGAGTTATTAGCCAAGCTGCAGCATGCCTGGACGTGTATTAACCGAAGAGGGAAGCCGCTGTTAGGGAAGAATGACTGTCAGGCCTATGCACCTTACAGAGTTTGGATCCAGGAGAGAGCAAGTCAGTTGCGGATGCCATTTCCAGATGCACCAGTCCTTGTTCCCATTCCGGTGGCAGAGCCAACTACTGTTTCTAGGGAGGCCTACGAGCAAGTGGTGAAATAAAAAGAAGCCTTGATGAAGATCAACGAAGGGTTAGAGCAGGAGCTAGCCCAGGTACGCAGTGAGAAAAACAAGGTTGTGCATGCTTTCCAACAGCAGATCGAGCTAGTAAACAGACTATGGGCTGAGTTGACTGAAGAGAGGAAGAAGCGCGAACGTCTGGGACAAGAGTTCAGAAGCTCCCATGACATGCTGGAATCCAAAAAGAAGGCACTCGACGCAGCACACCGAGAGATCTCTTCTTGCAATAAGACTTGGAATGCTACACTGACCAACAATAAGAAGAGGGAGGATAAGTTGAAGCAGCAAATTTCCGATCTCGAAGAGCAGTTGAAGTCTAGCATCAAGGAGTGTGAAGAAGAAGTGATGACCCGGTATAGTCTCCAGAATGCACTGAACAAGGCCATCAAAGGCAGAGATGAAGCTGTGTCTCAGAAGCGTAAACTAGAGGATCGCTTCGGAGAAGGGGCATGGGAGCTGAAGACATGCGACATGTTCTTAAGAAAAGAAACCAACTTGTTGAAGGGCTGCTTACCCGACCAAGTCATCCGGAGACCAAGAAGTTGATAGAAGAGTACCAGACTTATGGGAGTGTTTGATCCTTTCATGTATTAGCTTGTATGCTTTATTTGCACAGTGCTGACCATCACCAGGATTGTTGGTTGAGGTCATGCCTTCTTATTGTACTCTCAGTGATATTGTATTCTGGGCTTATTGGTTTCTCCGCAAATATATGAGGCTTTCTGTGATTCAGCTCCGATCTTTATACTGTTAGCACTGTCACTGCACTGGAACCTTCGCACTAGAATCGGGGAATGCTATTCCCTAATGCACAGACACACACATTGCATTGCATTCATATGCATATTTGCATTACAGGTAATTATGGGATGATATCTTATTCCCTGCTCTGTGCCAGGTATTGCCAGGATTGCAGATCAACGCCCGCACAAATATTCCACTCGCACCAACTGTCGAAGAATCATGGATCAAATGCAGAACGAGATGCAAGATGTGCGCGAGAAGCTAGCTCTCTTTATGCAGACCATGGAAGCTATTGCAAAAGGTCAGGAGAATCTGCAAGCCATGGTGCAGCCTCTGTTGGTCAGAAATGCTGGTTACGGTAATGAGGATCATCAGTCTGTGCGAGTCGACACTGTTCATGGGGATGGCACTCCCACGCCAGTGGCTCCACCTGTAGTCAATATACCGACCGCTAATGTCAACAACGCTACCGCTGCTGGGAACGGTAACGTCGGAGTTGGGAACGAGACTGTTGTCCATAACGTTGGGCTTGGTGATGTCAATTTGGGTGATAATATGGGAGGCAACGGCTTCGGTAATGCTGGATTCGGGTTCAATGAGCAGGGATTCGATAACGCTGGGAAATATGGTTTCAATGCTCAAGGCTTTGGGCAAGATGGTTATGGTGTGGCCAATCAGGGTTACGGAGGTTTCGGAAATGGAAACGGCGCTGGGTTAATGGCTTTTGGACCTGCTGGAGTTGCTCAGGGGTACGGCAACAGAGGGCGAGGCCCAGTGATGAATCAGATCAGAGCTGGCCGCAATAATGGATATGATGGGTATGGAGCTGGGAATGGTATGTGGCAAGAAGACCAGCAGGAGGACGATTTCTCCGGCGGAGGTTTCGAAGGGCCGATGGATGACTCCCAAAAGATCAGAATGCTAGAAGAGCAGATGAAAGGGGGTCCTGAACCAAAGTGCTGTGGGCTTAGACATGTCAACAATGGGCCTGGTACCTGGCTTGAGGGTGCCAATCAAATTCAAAGCTCCTACGTTTGATAAGTATAAAGGGGACACATGTCCGAAAGTGCACGTGCGGGCTTATTATCGAAAGATGTCTGCGTACTCAACCGATGAGAGAATGCTAATGCATTTCTTTCAAGATAGTCTATCAGGCCCTTCCTTAGAATGGTATATGGGGTTGGAGCCAACTAATATAAAGACATGGAAGCAACTAGCAGAGGCATTTGTAGCTCACTATAAGTATAACAGCGACTTGGCGCCCAACCGGGGTCCAATTGCAAGGTCTATCTCAGAAGAAGGATGAGAGCTTTAAAGAGTACGCACAAAGATGGCGCGACATGGCTGCTAGGGTCCGTCCTCCTTTAGAAGACAAGGAAATGAATGACATGTTCGTCGGCACATTCACAGGCATGTTTCATGACAAGTTGTTTCATACATCTCTGGCCAGTTTCTCAGACTTAATTCTGATGGGAGAAAAGATTGAACGTAACATTAAGCAGGGAAAATTCCAAGCTGAGGAATCAACTGCATCTGGCAGTAATAGGAAGGCTTTTGGTGGGCGCCGTCAGGGCGAGGCAAGCGCAGTGTTTGGGGGCCGAGGCCGAGGCAGAGTTCGGAACCAATATCATCAGCCGCAGCAGGTGGCGAGTGTTACTATTCCATATCAACAACCCCCATTTCAACAACAACAACCGTTTCAGCAGCAGCCAATGCAGCAGCAGCAGCAGCCATTTCAACAACAGCAGCAGCAGCAGCCACAGCAGGGGCACAGCCTGCTCAGCGAAGATTCCAGGGTGGTAAACCAAGAAGAGTGTTTGAGAAGCCTCCTTCAACGTATGCTGATTTGTTACAGACATTGTTGGGTTTGAACCTGGTAGAGAAGAGAACTCTGGCACCGATAACGGGAACTCCTCCGTATGGTTATGATGCAAGCAGGCACTGTGAGTTTCATTCTGGGGCTCCGGGCCACGATATAGAGGGTTGCCATGCTTTTAAGCACGTTGTGCAGGATCTTTTGGACAATAAGGCTATCAATTTCGGAACGGCAGGTCCGAATATGGTGCAGAAGCCCATGCCTAATCATGGGGCAAATGCCATTCTGACTGAGGAAGGGTTGAATCTGATTATGAATGTGGATGATTTAAAAACGCCGCTGAGCGAGATAAAAAGCAGATTATTACAAGGGGGTGTCTATCCGGGTTGTGACGAGTACTGCTTAGAATGCTGGACCCTAGCTGGGGGGTGTGACGATTTAAAGAAAGGCATCCAGGCTTTAATTGATGACGGCACATTGCAGTTTGACCGAGCAGCAATCGAAGAGCCTGCAGGGGCGGGTAGCAGATGATCAGAGTGATGTGGCCACTGTAACAATTCCTCGAAAGACAATCATTATAACAGCACCGGCTCAGCGACCGCCGATCACCATAACTAAGGCCGAACCAATCCTGTACGAGAGCACAAAAGCAGTCCCATGGTCATATGGGTTGGAAGTGTATTGTGACGGAATAAAGATTGATGTTAATAAGCATCCAGCCGAGACTGTGGACAACGTTGTTGGTTCAGGAGGTATGACAAGGAGTGGTCGGATCTTCATATCGCCTGAGGTGGAGGCCGAAAGACTGGCAAAGGGGAAAGGAAAGATGGTTGAGAATGTCCCAGTGCAGGCAAACGAAAAAGCATCGGCATCGAAAGATGTAGAAGAGTTCATGCGCTTGATTCGAAAAAGTGATTATAAGATTGTGGAGCATCTGCAACAGACGCCGTCCAAAATATCTATCTTGTCGTTGCTATTGTGTTCTGAAGCTCACAGAAATGCTTTGTTGAAAGTCCTGGATACTTCCTTTGTACCCCAAGACGTCTCCGCGAATCAGCTGGAAGGAGTGTTGGCACATGTGAATGCAGGCCACAGCTTGGGCTTTACCGACTTCGATTTGACCCCGAAAGGGAGAGATCATAATATGGCGCTGCACATATCTGTCGAGTGTAGAGGATCAGTAATGTCGCATGTATTGGTCGATACCGGCTCATCCTTAAATGTGCTGCCCAAGAAAGCGATGATGAAGCTGGATGTCAGAGGAATCCTGTGCACGCCCAGCGACTTGGTAGTTAGGGCATTCGATGGCACGCGAAGAACAGTTTTCGGATCGATAACACTGCCTCTACAGGTGGGGTCGGAGGTGTTTGCGACTGAATTCTATATCATGGATATACAGCCTGCATATAGTTGCCTGCTCGGAAGACCCTGGATTCATGGGGCTGGGGCAGTCACGTCTACCCTGCATCAGAAGTTAAAATATATGGTCGGAGACAGCGTAGTCACCGTATGCGGAGAAGAAGACATCCTGGTCAGCCATCTGTCGTCATTTAAATATGTGGAGGTCGATGGAGAGATCCACGAAACACCCTGCCAGGCATTTGAAGGGTTGCGTATCAAGGACCAAGGTATCGGGCCGAGCAAAGTGTCGGAGATAGCCGTCTCGTCATATAAAGAAGCTCAAGCTCTAGTAGAGGCCGGAGATGCAAAGGGCTGGGGCAAAGTGCTGGACATTCCTGTGAAGATGGACCGGTTCGGGCTAGGATACCAACCGTCGTCATCAGCACCTGCTGTGAGAGCATCCCGTTTCAGAGGGCCAATAACCATCTCTGCCAGTGGAGTATGTCATGAGACCATCAATGCTGTTTCGGAGTCTGACGAAGGAGACAGCGACTGTGATATGGATGCCTGGATTCAACCAAGCACGCCAGGACAGGGACTGTGCAACTGGTCTATTCAGGAGCTTGTTCCTGTGACTCTTAAACAGTAATGCTTTGTTTTATTAATTGTTGAACAATCTGATGTCTTGTCCGGGGCATCAGGATTTGCTTAGGGCTGTGCTGTTATGAACATGGCGTGTTTATCATTAAATGAAAGGCGTTTTTCATGTGCAAACATTTCGATCTCTGTCTTTCTTGTTTTGTATTTTTCAATAAAATGGCAACGTGGTTATTCGCTTTATACGCATTTTGAAGCATTTAACCATTCTCTTGCAGGATAACATTTTCAGATGACATCCTTGAACCACCTATGACTCGCCCCGACTTCGAGCACCCGGTATTTCAGGCCGAAGAAGAGGTTGTCGAAGATAGTGACGTCCCTGAAGAACTATCTTGGTTGGTGAAACAAGAAGAGCGTGTCATTCTGCCTCACGAAGAGATCATCGAAATTATCAACTTGGGGTCGGAAGGGGTTGAGAAGAATATTCGTATCGGAGCCGCGCTGCAGAGCGATATCAAGCGAAGACTGGTTGAAATGGTCCGAGAGTATAGTGATGTATTCGCTTGGTCGTACGAAGATATGCCAGGGCTCGATACCGATATGGTTGTGCACCGTCTGCCACTGAAAGAAGAATGACCGCCGGTCAAACAAAAACTTCGCAGGACTAGACCAGACATGGCAGTAAAAATCAAAGAGGAAGTTCAAAAACAGTGGGATGCTGGTTTCCTGGCTGTGACAAAATATCCCTCATGGGTCGCCAATATAGTACCTGTGCCAAAGAAAGATGGCAAGGTTCGGATGTGTGTGGATTATAAAGACTTGAATAAGGCGAGCCCAAAGGACGATTTTCCACTTCCTCATATCGATGTGCTAGTTGATAATACTGCTCAATACTCTGTATTCTCCTTCATGGATGGCTTCTCAGGCTATAATCAGATTAAAATGGCGCCAGAGGATATGGAGAAGACTACTTTCATAACGCCTTGGGGAACATTTTGCTACAAAGTGATGCCCTTTGGTTTGAAAAATGCTGGGGCAACGTATCAGCGTGCGATGACGACTCTTTTCCATGATATGATGCATAAAGAGATCGAAGTTTATGTTGACGATATGATTGCCAAATCCCAGACGGAGGAAGAGCATCTGGTGAATCTGCTGAAGTTATTTAAAAGGCTTAGGAAGTTCAGGCTGAGACTGAACCCTAACAAGTGCACCTTCGGGGTGAGATCGGGTAAACTGCTGGGGTTTATCGTAAGCGAAAGAGGAATAGAGGTCGATCCTGCTAAAATAAAAGCAATTCAAGAAATGTCGACGCCTAAAACAGAGAAAGAGGTGCGCGGGTTTTTAGGGAGGTTGAACTACATCGCTCGGTTCATCTCTCACCTAACTGCCACGTTGTGAACCATTGTTCAAGCTGTTGAAAAAAGATCAGGCCGTAGCGTGGAATGAAAATTGTCAAAAGGCGTTCGATAAAATAAAGCAGTATTTGCAGGAGCCTCCTATTTTGATACCCCCAGTGGCAGGGAGACCCTTGATTATGTATTTGACAGTTCTTGAGGGAAGCATGAGTTGTGTTCTCGGTCAACACGACGAGACAGGGAGAAAAGAGCATGCAATTTATTACTTGAGTAAGAAATTTACAGATTGTGAATCTCGATACTCAATGCTTGAGAAAACTTGTTGCGCGCTAGCCTGGGCCGCCAAGCGTTTGAGGCAATACATGCTGAATCACACAACCATGCTCATCTCGAAGATGGATCCGATCAAATATGTATTCGAAAAGCAGGCGTTGTCAGGGAGAATTGCCCGCTGGCAGATAGTCTTGACTGAATACGACATCCAATACGTCTCGCAAAAGGCTATAAAGGGGAGTGTGCTGTCTGAGTACCTGGTAGAGCAGCCTATTGAAGATTACCAATCGATGAGGTTTGATTTTCCTGACAAGGATATCATGTACCTAAAGATGAAAGATTGTGAAGAGTCGTTGCCAGACGAAGGACCAGAGTTGGGTTCCAAATGGAAGATGATATTTGATGGAGCTGTGAACGCTTACGGTAGCGGAATAGGGGCAATCATCACTACTCCACACGGGTCGCACATCCCGTTTACTGCCCGATTGACCTTTGCAGTTACCAATAATGAGGCCGAATACGAAGCTTGTATAATGGGGCTGGAAGAAGCCATTGATTTACGAATCAAGAATCTGGACGTATACGGAGACTCAACTCTGGTGGTGAATCAGATAAAAGGGGAATGGGAGACACGTCAGCCCAATTTGATACATTACATGAATTATGCAAGGAGATTGTTGCCTTTCTTTGACAAAGTTGAATTGCATCACGTACCGCGGGCAGAGAATCAATGGCTGACGCTCTCGCCACTTTGTCTTCCATGTACAAAGTCAACTTCTGGAACGAGGCTCCCAGAATCATTATCTCTCGGCTTGATAGGCCTGCCTTCGTATTTGCTATTGACAAGGCATCCAATGACAAACCGTGGTATTTCGATATCCTTAATTTCCTGAAGAACAAAGAGTATCCGGCTGGGGCATCCAGTCAAGATCAGAAGACTCTCAGGAGGTTAGCGGGTAATTTCTATTTGAATCCGGATGGTGTCTTATACAGAAGAAACCACGACTTGGTACTGTTGCGTTGTGTAGACGAAAGAGAGGCAAAGCTGCTCATGAAGGAAATACATGAAGGTACCTTTGGCACGCATGCTGGTGGGCATGCTATGACGAGGAAAGCTGCTGCAGGCAGGTTATTTTGGCTGACTATGGAAACTGACTGTTTCAAGTTCGCAAGGAAGTGCCACAAGTGCCAAATCTATGCTGATAAGATCCATGTGCCTCCGAGTCCTCTGAATGTGATGTCATCGCCATGGCCATTCTCGATGTGGGGAATCGATATGATTGGAAAGATCGAGCCGACAGCTTCTAACGGGCACCGGTTCATTTTGGTAGCAATCGATTACTTCACCAAGTCGTGGAAGCGGCGTCTTATGCAAATGTAACGAAGCAGGTGGTAGCCAGATTCATCAAGAGAGATATCATTTGCCGATATGGGATCCCCGAGCGGATAATCACGGACAACGGTTCAAACTTGAACAACAAAATGATGAAGGAGCTCTGTCAGAATTTCAAGATCGAACATCACAACTCCTCCCCTTACCGACCCAAGATGAATGGCGCTGTTGAAGCGGCCAATAAGAATATCAAAAAGATCGTTCAGAAGATGGTGGTGACCTATAAGGATTGGCACGAGATGCTACCCTTCGCTTTGCACGGTTATCGTACGACGGTACGCACATCAACCGGGGCAACCCCGTTCTCGTTAGTATACGGGATGGAAGCAGTGCTACCATTGGAAGTTGAGATCCCTTCTCTGAGGGTATTGTGAGATGTTCAACTAGACGAGGCAGAATGGGTGAAGAACAGGTTGAATCAGCTGAGCTTAATGGACGAGAAGAGGCTAGCTTCTCTAGCATACGGTCGTTTGTACCAGAGCCGAATGAAGAAAGCATATGATAAGAAGATACATCCGCGAAGCTTTCAGACGGGCGACCTTGTGCTAAAAAGGATTCTCCCGCCGCAGGCAGATCACAGGGGCAAGTGGACCCCCAACTACGAAGGGCCATACGTTGTCAGGAAAGTCTTTTCAGGAGGAGCTTTATTGTTGTCCACTATGGACGGTGAAGACTTCACGTCGCCTGTGAATTCGGACGCAGTAAAAAAATACTTTGCTTAAAATTGACCCGCTGGACAGAAAAAGAGAGTCCAGGCAAAAATGGGGCATCCTGGCGAACCAAAAACAGAATGAAAGGTTCGGGCAAAAGTTAGGGATAAAATTGAAAAAATGTACACCCGCGAAGTTGAAAACCTACACTGGGCGGCTTCGGC
>CAWUDS030000001.1:4505729-4529921 GCA_963859935.3 Lathyrus sativus | reverse complement strand
GGCTTACTGACGAAGAAACAAGAAATTTGGTGATGGAGAAGAATCATATTGAATATATTAACATCTAATAAACCATAATTCAATGTGAAAATGGTAAATATAAATAAATTCTAGCTTGATTATAAATTTTAATTATTACCTATTTTATATAAAATTATGTCATGGATTATAGCCTTTTATCTTTGTTTTTTAGTGGGGAAAAACCTAAAATTATGTGGAGTAGAAAAATAAAATATAAATTAATTATTTACATCTAGTAAAGTTTATTATGTTTTTTGAATAGTGATAAAAAACCTAAAACTTTGGGATGGAGAAGAAACATATTGAGTATTTTTAGATGTAATATACCATAAGTCAATTTGAATTCGATGAATATAAAAAATATTGAGCTTTATTATTTAATTTTAATTGTAATGCATATGTATAAATTATGGGTCATTCATTTGTAGTCTCTTAACTTAGTTTCTTAGAGGTTAAAAAACCAAAATTTGGGTGATGGAGAAGAAGAAAAATATCGAATTTTTTTACATCTATTATACCATAATACAATGTGATTATGGTGAACACAAATAACATTGATCTTAAATATTTAATTTTATTGATTACCCATTTTTGATATAATTTATTTGTCCTTCATTTATAGTCTTTTAACTCTGTGGCTTACTGACGAAGAAACAAGAAATTTGGTGATGGAGAAGAATCATATTGAATATATTAACATCTAATAAACCATAATTCAATGTGAAAATGGTAAATATAAATAAATTCTAGCTTGATTATAAATTTTAATTATTACCTATTTTATATAAAATTATGTCATGGATTATAGCCTTTTATCTTTGTTTTTTAGTGGGGAAAAACCTAAAATTATGTGGAGTAGAAAAATAAAATATAAATTAATTATTTACATCTAGTAAAGTTTATTATGTTTTTTGAATAGTGATAAAAAACCTAAAACTTTGGGATGGAGAAGAAACATATTGAGTATTTTTAGATGTAATATACCATAAGTCAATTTGAATTCGATGAATATAAAAAATATTGAGCTTTATTATTTAATTTTAATTGTAATGCATATGTATAAATTATGGGTCATTCATTTGTAGTCTCTTAACTTAGTTTCTTAGAGGTTAAAAAACCAAAATTTGGGTGATGGAGAAGAAGAAAAATATCGAATTTTTTTACATCTATTATACCATAATACAATGTGATTATGGTGAACACAAATAACATTGATCTTAAATATTTAATTTTATTGATTACCCATTTTTGATATAATTTATTTGTCCTTCATTTATAGTCTTTTAACTCTGTGGCTTACTGACGAAGAAACAAGAAATTTGGTGATGGAGAAGAATCATATTGAATATATTAACATCTAATAAACCATAATTCAATGTGAAAATGGTAAATATAAATAAATTCTAGCTTGATTATAAATTTTAATTATTACCTATTTTATATAAAATTATGTCATGGATTATAGCCTTTTATCTTTGTTTTTTAGTGGGGAAAAACCTAAAATTATGTGGAGTAGAAAAATAAAATATAAATTAATTTTTTACATCTAATACAGTTTATTTTTTTTTTTTGAATAGTGATAAAAAACCAAAAACTTTGGGATGGAGAAGAAACATATTGAGTATTTTTAGATGTAATATACCATAAGTCAATTTGAATTCGATGAATATAAAAAATATTGAGCTTTATTATTTAATTTTAATTGTAATGCATATGTATAAATTATGGGTCATTCATTTGTAGTCTCTTAACTTAGTTTCTTAGAGGTTAAAAAACCAAAATTTTGGTGATGGAGAAGAAGAAAAATATCGAATTTTTTTACATCTATTATACCATAATACAATGTGATTATGGTGAACACAAATAACATTGATCTTAAATATTTAATTATAGTGATTACCCATTTTTGATATAATTTATTTGTCATTCATTTATAGTCTTTTAACTCTGTGGCTTACTGACGAAGAAACAAGACATTTGGTGATGAAGAAGAAGCATATTGAATATATTAACATCTAATAAACCATAACTCAATGTGAAAATGGTAAATATAAATAAATTCTAGCTTGATCATATATTTTAATTATTACCTATTTTATAAGAAAAAATATGTCATGGATTATAGCCTTTTATCATTGTTTTTTATTGGGGAAAAACATAAAATTACGTGGAGTAGAAAAATAAAAAATAAAATAATTTTTTACATCTACTATAGTCTATTATGTTTTTTGAATAGTGATAAAAAACCTAAAACTTTGGGATGGAGAAGAAACATATTGAATATTTTTAGATGTAATATACCATAAGTCAATTTGAATTGGATGAATATTAAAAATATTGAGCTTTATTATTTAATTTTAAATGTTATGCATATGTATAAATTATGGGTCATTCATTTGTAGTCTCTTAAATTAGTTTCTTAGAGGTTAAGAAACCAAAATTTTGGTGATGGAGAAGAAGAAAAATATAGAAATCTTTTACATCTATTATACTATAATACAATGTGATTATGTTGAACAAAAATAACATTGATCTTAAATATTTAATTTTAGTGATTACCCATTTTTGATATAATTTATTTGTCCTTCATTTATAGTCTTTTAACACTGTGGCTTACTGACGAAGAAACAAGACATTTGGTGATGGAGAAGAAGCATATTGAATATATTAACATCTAATAAACCATAATTCAATGTGAAAATGGTAAATATAAATAAATTCTAGCTTGATTATAAATTTTAATTATTACCTATTTTATATAAAATTATGTCATGGATTATAGCCTTTTATCTTTGTTTTTTAGTGGGAAAAACATAAAATTATGTGGAGTAGAAAAATAAAATATAAATTAATTTTTTACATCTAATACAGTTTATTATTTTTTTTGAATAGTGATAAAAAACCTAAAACTTTGGGATGGAGAAGAAACATATTGAGTATTTTTAGATGTAATATACCATAAGTCAATTTGAATTCGATGAATATAAAAAATATTGAGCTTTATTATTTAATTTTAATTGTAATGCATATATATAAATTATGGGTCATTCATTTGTAGTCTCTTAACTTAGTTTCTTAGAGGTTAAAAAACCAAAATTTTGGTGATGGAGAAGAAGAAAAATATCGAATTTTTTTACATCTATTATACCATAATACAATGTGATTATGGTGAACACAAATAACATTGATCTTAAATATTTAATTTTAGTGATTACCCATTTTTGATATAATTTATTTGTCATTCATTTATAGTCTTTTAACTCTGTGTCTTACTGACGAAGAAACAAGACATTTGGTGATGAAGAAGAAGCATATTGAATATATTAACATCTAATAAACCATAACTCAATGTGAAAATGGTAAATATAAATAAATTCTAGCTTGATCATATATTTTAATTATTACCTATTTTATAAGAAAAAATATGTCATGGATTATAGCCTTTTATCTTTGTTTTTTATTGGGGAAAAACATAAAATTACGTGGAGTAGAAAAATAAAAAATAAAATAATTTTTTAAATCTACTATAGTCTATTATGTTTTTTGAATAGTGATAAAAAACCTAAAACTTTGGGATGGAGAAGAAACATATTGAATATTTTTAGATGTAATATACCATAAGTCAATTTGAATTGGATGAATATTAAAAATATTGAGCTTTATTATTTAATTTTAAATGTTATGCATATGTATAAATTATGGGTCATTCATTTGTAGTCTCTTAAATTAGTTTCTTAGAGGTTAAGAAACCAAAATTTTGGTGATGGAGAAGAAGAAAAATATAGAAATCTTTTACATCTATTATACTATAATACAATGTGATTATGTTGAACAAAAATAACATTGATCTTAAATATTTAATTTTAGTGATTACCCATTTTTGATATAATTTATTTGTCCTTCATTTATAGTCTTTTAACACTGTGGCTTACTGACGAAGAAACAAGAAATTTGGTGATGGAGAAGAATCATATTGAATATATTAACATCTAATAAACCATAATTCAATGTGAAAATGGTAAATATAAATAAATTCTAGCTTGATTATAAATTTTAATTATTACCTATTTTACATAAAATTATGTCATGGATTATAGCCTTTTATCTTTGTTTTTTAGTGGGGAAAAACCTAAAATTATGTGGAGTAGAAAAATAAAATATAAATTAATTATTTACATCTAATACAGTTTATTATGTTTTTTGAATAGTGATAAAAAACCTAAAACTTTGGGATGGAGAAGAAACATATTGAGTATTTTTAGATGTAATATACCATAAGTCAATTTTAATTCGATGAATATAAAAAATATTGAGCTTTATTATTTAATTTTAATTGTAATGCATATGTATAAATTATGGGTCATTCATTTGTAGTCTGTTAACTTAGTTTCTTAGAGGTTAAAAAACCAAAATTTTGGTGATGGAGAAGAAGAAAAATATCGAATTTTTTTACATCTATTATACCATAATACAATGTGATTATGGTGAACACAAATAACATTGATCTTAAATATTTAATTTTAGTGATTACCCATTTTTGATATAATTTATTTGTCCTTCATTTATAGTCTTTTAACTCTGTGGCTTACTGACGAAGAAACAAGACATTTGATGATGGAGAAGAAGCATATTGAATATATTAACATCTAATAAACCATAATTCAATGTGAAAATGGTAAATATAAATAAATTCTAGCTTGGTTATAAATTTTAATTATTACCTATTTTATATAAAATTATGTCATGGATTATAGCCTTTTATCTTTGTTTTTTAGTGGGGAAAAACATAAAATTATGTGGAGTAGAAAAATAAAATATAAATTAATTTTTTACATCTAATACAGTTTATTATTATTTTTGAATAGTGATAAAAAACCTAAAACTTTGGGATGGAGAAGAAACATATTGAGTATTTTTAGATGTAATATACCATAAGTCAATTTGAATTCGATGAATATAAAAAATATTGAGCTTTATTATTTAATTTTAATTGTAATGCATATGTATAAATTATGGGTCATTCATTTGTAGTCTCTTAACTTAGTTTCTTAGAGGTTAAAAAACCAAAATTTTGGTGATGGAGAAGAAGAAAAATATCGAATTTTTTTACATCTATTATACCATAATACAATGTGATTATGGTGAACACAAATAACATTGATCTTAAATATTTAATTTTAGTGATTACCCATTTTTGATATAATTTATTTGTCATTCATTTATAGTCTTTTAACTCTGTGGCTTACTGACGAAGAAACAAGACATTTGGTGATGAAGAAGAAGCATATTGAATATATTAACATCTAATAAACCATAACTCAATGTGAAAATGGTAAATATAAATAAATTCTAGCTTGATCATATATTTTAATTATTACCTATTTTATAAGAAAAAATATGTCATGGATTATAGCCTTTTATCTTTGTTTTTTATTGGGGAAAAACATAAAATTACGTGGAGTAGAAAAATAAAAAATAAAATAATTTTTTACATCTACTATAGTCTATTATGTTTTTTGAATAGTGATAAAAAACCTAAAACTTTGGGATGGAGAAGAAACATATTGAATATTTTTAGATGTAATATACCATAAGTCAATTTGAATTCGATGAATATTAAAAATATTGAGCTTTATTATTTAATTTTAAATGTTATGCATATGTATAAATTATGGGTCATTCATTTGTAGTCTCTTAACTTAGTTTCTTAGAGGTTAAGAAACCAAAATTTTGGTGATGGAGAAGAAGAAAAATATAGAAATCTTTTACATCTATTATACTATAATACAATGTGATTATGTTGAACAAAAATAACATTAATCTTAAATATTTAATTTTAGTGATTACCCATTTTTGATATAATTTATTTGTCCTTCATTTATAGTCTTTTAACTCTGTGGCTTACTGACGAAGAAACAAGAAATTTGGTGACGGAGAAGAATCATATTGAATATATTAACATCTAATAAACCATAATTCAATGTGAAAATGGTAAATATAAATAAATTCTAGCTTGATTATAAATTTTAATTATTACTTATTTTATATAAAATTATGTCATGGATTATAGCCTTTTATCTTTGTTTTTTAGTGGGGAAAAACCTAAAATTATGTGGAGTAGAAAAATAAAATATAAATTAATTTTTTACATCTAATACAGTTTATTATGTTTTTTGAATAGTGATAAAAAACCTAAAACTTTGGGATGGAGAAGAAACATATTGAGTATTTTTAGATGTAATATACCATAAGTCAATTTGAATTCGATGAATATAAAAAATATTGAGCTTTATTATTTAATTTTAATTGTAATGCATATGTATAAATTATGGGTCATTCATTTGTAGTCTCTTAACTTAGTTTCTTAGAGGTTAAAAAACCAAAATTTTGGTGATGGAGAAGAAGAAAAATATCGAATTTTTTTACATCTATTATACCATAATACAATGTGATTATGGTGAACACAAATAACATTGATCTTAAATATTTAATTTTAGTGATTACCCATTTTTGATATAATTTATTTGTCATTCATTTATAGTCTTTTAACTCTGTGGCTTACTGACGAAGAAACAAGACATTTGGTGATGAAGAAGAAGCATATTGAATATATTAACATCTAATAAACCATAACTCAATGTGAAAATGGTAAATATAAATAAATTCTAGCTTGATCATATATTTTAATTATTACCTATTTTATAAGAAAAAATATGTCATGGATTATAGCCTTTTATCTTTGTTTTTTATTGGGGAAAAACATAAAATTACGTGGAGTAGAAAAATAAAAAATAAAAGAATTTTTTACATCTAATATAGTCTATTATGTTTTTTGAATAGTGATAAAAAACCTAAAACTTTGGGATGGAGAAGAAACATATTGAATATTTTTAGATGTAATATACCATAAGTCAATTTGAATTGGATGAATATTAAAAATATTGAGCTTTATTATTTAATTTTAAATGTTATGCATATGTATAAATTATGGGTCATTCATTTGTAGTCTCTTAACTTAGTTTCTTAGAGGTTAAGAAACCAAAATTTTGGTGATGGAGAAGAAGAAAAATATAGAAATCTTTTACATCTATTATACTATAATACAATGTGATTATGTTGAACAAAAATAACATTGATCTTAAATATTTAATTTTAGTGATTACCCATTTTTGATATAATTTATTTGTCCTTCATTTATAGTCTTTTAACACTGTGGCTTACTGACGAAGAAACAAGAAATTTGGTGATGGAGAAGAATCATATTGAATATATTAACATCTAATAAACCATAATTCAATGTGAAAATGGTAAATATAAATAAATTCTAGCTTGATTATAAATTTTAATTATTACCTATTTTATATAAAATTATGTCATGGATTATAGCCTTTTATCTTTGTTTTTTAGTGGGGAAAAACCTAAAATTATGTGGAGTAGAAAAATAAAATATAAATTAATTATTTACATCTAGTAAAGTTTATTATGTTTTTTGAATAGTGATAAAAAACCTAAAACTTTGGGATGGAGAAGAAACATATTGAGTATTTTTAGATGTAATATACCATAAGTCAATTTGAATTCGATGAATATAAAAAATATTGAGCTTTATTATTTAATTTTAATTGTAATGCATATGTATAAATTATGGGTCATTCATTTGTAGTCTCTTAACTTAGTTTCTTAGAGGTTAAAAAACCAAAATTTGGGTGATGGAGAAGAAGAAAAATATCGAATTTTTTTACATCTATTATACCATAATACAATGTGATTATGGTGAACACAAATAACATTGATCTTAAATATTTAATTTTATTGATTACCCATTTTTGATATAATTTATTTGTCCTTCATTTATAGTCTTTTAACTCTGTGGCTTACTGACGAAGAAACAAGAAATTTGGTGATGGAGAAGAATCATATTGAATATATTAACATCTAATAAACCATAATTCAATGTGAAAATGGTAAATATAAATAAATTCTAGCTTGATTATAAATTTTAATTATTACCTATTTTATATAAAATTATGTCATGGATTATAGCCTTTTATCTTTGTTTTTTAGTGGGGGAAAACCTAAAATTATGTGGAGTAGAAAAATAAAATATAAATTAATTTTTTACATCTAATACAGTTTATTTTTTTTTTTTGAATAGTGATAAAAAACCAAAAACTTTGGAATGGAGAAGAAACATATTGAGTATTTTTAGATGTAATATACCATAAGTCAATTTGAATTCGATGAATATAAAAAATATTGAGCTTTATTATTTAATTTTAATTGTAATGCATATGTATAAATTATGGGTCATTCATTTGTAGTCTCTTAACTTAGTTTCTTAGAGGTTAAAAAACCAAAATTTTGGTGATGGAGAAGAAGAAAAATATCGAATTTTTTTACATCTATTATACCATAATACAATGTGATTATGGTGAACACAAATAACATTGATCTTAAATATTTAATTATAGTGATTACCCATTTTTGATATAATTTATTTGTCATTCATTTATAGTCTTTTAACTCTGTGGCTTACTGACGAAGAAACAAGACATTTGGTGATGAAGAAGAAGCATATTGAATATATTAACATCTAATAAACCATAACTCAATGTGAAAATGGTAAATATAAATAAATTCTAGCTTGATCATATATTTTAATTATTACCTATTTTATAAGAAAAAATATGTCATGGATTATAGCCTTTTATCTTTGTTTTTTATTGGGGAAAAACATAAAATTACGTGGAGTAGAAAAATAAAAAATAAAATAATTTTTTACATCTACTATAGTCTATTATGTTTTTTGAATAGTGATAAAAAACCTAAAACTTTGGGATGGAGAAGAAACATATTGAATATTTTTAGATGTAATATACCATAAGTCAATTTGAATTCGATGAATATTAAAAATATTGAGCTTTATTATTTAATTTTAAATGTTATGCATATGTATAAATTATGGGTCATTCATTTGTAGTCTCTTAACTTAGTTTCTTAGAGGTTAAGAAACCAAAATTTTGGTGATGGAGAAGAAGAAAAATATAGAAATCTTTTACATCTATTATACTATAATACAATGTGATTATGTTGAACAAAAATAACATTAATCTTAAATATTTAATTTTAGTGATTACCCATTTTTGATATAATTTATTTGTCCTTCATTTATAGTCTTTTAACTCTGTGGCTTACTGACGAAGAAACAAGAAATTTGGTGACGGAGAAGAATCATATTGAATATATTAACATCTAATAAACCATAATTCAATGTGAAAATGGTAAATATAAATAAATTCTAGCTTGATTATAAATTTTAATTATTACTTATTTTATATAAAATTATGTCATGGATTATAGCCTTTTATCTTTGTTTTTTAGTGGGGAAAAACCTAAAATTATGTGGAGTAGAAAAATAAAATATAAATTAATTTTTTACATCTAATACAGTTTATTATGTTTTTTGAATAGTGATAAAAAACCTAAAACTTTGGGATGGAGAAGAAACATATTGAGTATTTTTAGATGTAATATACCATAAGTCAATTTGAATTCGATGAATATAAAAAATATTGAGCTTTATTATTTAATTTTAATTGTAATGCATATGTATAAATTATGGGTCATTCATTTGTAGTCTCTTAACTTAGTTTCTTAGAGGTTAAAAAACCAAAATTTTGGTGATGGAGAAGAAGAAAAATATCGAATTTTTTTACATCTATTATACCATAATACAATGTGATTATGGTGAACACAAATAACATTGATCTTAAATATTTAATTTTAGTGATTACCCATTTTTGATATAATTTATTTGTCATTCATTTATAGTCTTTTAACTCTGTGGCTTACTGACGAAGAAACAAGACATTTGGTGATGAAGAAGAAGCATATTGAATATATTAACATCTAATAAACCATAACTCAATGTGAAAATGGTAAATATAAATAAATTCTAGCTTGATCATATATTTTAATTATTACCTATTTTATAAGAAAAAATATGTCATGGATTATAGCCTTTTATCTTTGTTTTTTATTGGGGAAAAACATAAAATTACGTGGAGTAGAAAAATAAAAAATAAAATAATTTTTTACATCTACTATAGTCTATTATGTTTTTTGAATAGTGATAAAAAACCTAAAACTTTGGGATGGAGAAGAAACATATTGAATATTTTTAGATGTAATATACCATAAGTCAATTTGAATTGGATGAATATTAAAAATATTGAGCTTTATTATTTAATTTTAAATGTTATGCATATGTATAAATTATGGGTCATTCATTTGTAGTCTCTTAACTTAGTTTCTTAGAGGTTAAGAAACCAAAATTTTGGTGATGGAGAAGAAGAAAAATATAGAAATCTTTTACATCTATTATACTATAATACAATGTGATTATGTTGAACAAAAATAACATTGATCTTAAATATTTAATTTTAGTGATTACCCATTTTTGATATAATTTATTTGTCCTTCATTTATAGTCTTTTAACACTGTGGCTTACTGACGAAGAAACAAGAAATTTGGTGATGGAGAAGAATCATATTGAATATATTAACATCTAATAAACCATAATTCAATGTGAAAATGGTAAATATAAATAAATTCTAGCTTGATTATAAATTTTAATTATTACCTATTTTATATAAAATTATGTCATGGATTATAGCCTTTTATCTTTGTTTTTTAGTGGGGAAAAACCTAAAATTATGTGGAGTAGAAAAATAAAATATAAATTAATTATTTACATCTAGTAAAGTTTATTATGTTTTTTGAATAGTGATAAAAAACCTAAAACTTTGGGATGGAGAAGAAACATATTGAGTATTTTTAGATGTAATATACCATAAGTCAATTTGAATTCGATGAATATAAAAAATATTGAGCTTTATTATTTAATTTTAATTGTAATGCATATGTATAAATTATGGGTCATTCATTTGTAGTCTCTTAACTTAGTTTCTTAGAGGTTAAAAAACCAAAATTTGGGTGATGGAGAAGAAGAAAAATATCGAATTTTTTTACATCTATTATACCATAATACAATGTGATTATGGTGAACACAAATAACATTGATCTTAAATATTTAATTTTATTGATTACCCATTTTTGATATAATTTATTTGTCCTTCATTTATAGTCTTTTAACTCTGTGGCTTACTGACGAAGAAACAAGAAATTTGGTGATGGAGAAGAATCATATTGAATATATTAACATCTAATAAACCATAATTCAATGTGAAAATGGTAAATATAAATAAATTCTAGCTTGATTATAAATTTTAATTATTACCTATTTTATATAAAATTATGTCATGGATTATAGCCTTTTATCTTTGTTTTTTAGTGGGGAAAAACCTAAAATTATGTGGAGTAGAAAAATAAAATATAAATTAATTTTTTACATCTAATACAGTTTATTTTTTTTTTTTGAATAGTGATAAAAAACCAAAAACTTTGGGATGGAGAAGAAACATATTGAGTATTTTTAGATGTAATATACCATAAGTCAATTTGAATTCGATGAATATAAAAAATATTGAGCTTTATTATTTAATTTTAATTGTAATGCATATGTATAAATTATGGGTCATTCATTTGTAGTCTCTTAACTTAGTTTCTTAGAGGTTAAAAAACCAAAATTTTGGTGATGGAGAAGAAGAAAAATATCGAATTTTTTTACATCTATTATACCATAATACAATGTGATTATGGTGAACACAAATAACATTGATCTTAAATATTTAATTATAGTGATTACCCATTTTTGATATAATTTATTTGTCATTCATTTATAGTCTTTTAACTCTGTGGCTTACTGACGAAGAAACAAGACATTTGGTGATGAAGAAGAAGCATATTGAATATATTAACATCTAATAAACCATAACTCAATGTGAAAATGGTAAATATAAATAAATTCTAGCTTGATCATATATTTTAATTATTACCTATTTTATAAGAAAAAATATGTCATGGATTATAGCCTTTTATCATTGTTTTTTATTGGGGAAAAACATAAAATTACGTGGAGTAGAAAAATAAAAAATAAAATAATTTTTTACATCTACTATAGTCTATTATGTTTTTTGAATAGTGATAAAAAACCTAAAACTTTGGGATGGAGAAGAAACATATTGAATATTTTTAGATGTAATATACCATAAGTCAATTTGAATTGGATGAATATTAAAAATATTGAGCTTTATTATTTAATTTTAAATGTTATGCATATGTATAAATTATGGGTCATTCATTTGTAGTCTCTTAAATTAGTTTCTTAGAGGTTAAGAAACCAAAATTTTGGTGATGGAGAAGAAGAAAAATATAGAAATCTTTTACATCTATTATACTATAATACAATGTGATTATGTTGAACAAAAATAACATTGATCTTAAATATTTAATTTTAGTGATTACCCATTTTTGATATAATTTATTTGTCCTTCATTTATAGTCTTTTAACACTGTGGCTTACTGACGAAGAAACAAGACATTTGGTGATGGAGAAGAAGCATATTGAATATATTAACATCTAATAAACCATAATTCAATGTGAAAATGGTAAATATAAATAAATTCTAGCTTGATTATAAATTTTAATTATTACCTATTTTATATAAAATTATGTCATGGATTATAGCCTTTTATCTTTGTTTTTTAGTGGGAAAAACATAAAATTATGTGGAGTAGAAAAATAAAATATAAATTAATTTTTTACATCTAATACAGTTTATTATTTTTTTTGAATAGTGATAAAAAACCTAAAACTTTGGGATGGAGAAGAAACATATTGAGTATTTTTAGATGTAATATACCATAAGTCAATTTGAATTCGATGAATATAAAAAATATTGAGCTTTATTATTTAATTTTAATTGTAATGCATATATATAAATTATGGGTCATTCATTTGTAGTCTCTTAACTTAGTTTCTTAGAGGTTAAAAAACCAAAATTTTGGTGATGGAGAAGAAGAAAAATATCGAATTTTTTTACATCTATTATACCATAATACAATGTGATTATGGTGAACACAAATAACATTGATCTTAAATATTTAATTTTAGTGATTACCCATTTTTGATATAATTTATTTGTCATTCATTTATAGTCTTTTAACTCTGTGTCTTACTGACGAAGAAACAAGACATTTGGTGATGAAGAAGAAGCATATTGAATATATTAACATCTAATAAACCATAACTCAATGTGAAAATGGTAAATATAAATAAATTCTAGCTTGATCATATATTTTAATTATTACCTATTTTATAAGAAAAAATATGTCATGGATTATAGCCTTTTATCTTTGTTTTTTATTGGGGAAAAACATAAAATTACGTGGAGTAGAAAAATAAAAAATAAAATAATTTTTTAAATCTACTATAGTCTATTATGTTTTTTGAATAGTGATAAAAAACCTAAAACTTTGGGATGGAGAAGAAACATATTGAATATTTTTAGATGTAATATACCATAAGTCAATTTGAATTGGATGAATATTAAAAATATTGAGCTTTATTATTTAATTTTAAATGTTATGCATATGTATAAATTATGGGTCATTCATTTGTAGTCTCTTAAATTAGTTTCTTAGAGGTTAAGAAACCAAAATTTTGGTGATGGAGAAGAAGAAAAATATAGAAATCTTTTACATCTATTATACTATAATACAATGTGATTATGTTGAACAAAAATAACATTGATCTTAAATATTTAATTTTAGTGATTACCCATTTTTGATATAATTTATTTGTCCTTCATTTATAGTCTTTTAACACTGTGGCTTACTGACGAAGAAACAAGAAATTTGGTGATGGAGAAGAATCATATTGAATATATTAACATCTAATAAACCATAATTCAATGTGAAAATGGTAAATATAAATAAATTCTAGCTTGATTATAAATTTTAATTATTACCTATTTTACATAAAATTATGTCATGGATTATAGCCTTTTATCTTTGTTTTTTAGTGGGGAAAAACCTAAAATTATGTGGAGTAGAAAAATAAAATATAAATTAATTATTTACATCTAATACAGTTTATTATGTTTTTTGAATAGTGATAAAAAACCTAAAACTTTGGGATGGAGAAGAAACATATTGAGTATTTTTAGATGTAATATACCATAAGTCAATTTTAATTCGATGAATATAAAAAATATTGAGCTTTATTATTTAATTTTAATTGTAATGCATATGTATAAATTATGGGTCATTCATTTGTAGTCTGTTAACTTAGTTTCTTAGAGGTTAAAAAACCAAAATTTTGGTGATGGAGAAGAAGAAAAATATCGAATTTTTTTACATCTATTATACCATAATACAATGTGATTATGGTGAACACAAATAACATTGATCTTAAATATTTAATTTTAGTGATTACCCATTTTTGATATAATTTATTTGTCCTTCATTTATAGTCTTTTAACTCTGTGGCTTACTGACGAAGAAACAAGACATTTGATGATGGAGAAGAAGCATATTGAATATATTAACATCTAATAAACCATAATTCAATGTGAAAATGGTAAATATAAATAAATTCTAGCTTGGTTATAAATTTTAATTATTACCTATTTTATATAAAATTATGTCATGGATTATAGCCTTTTATCTTTGTTTTTTAGTGGGGAAAAACATAAAATTATGTGGAGTAGAAAAATAAAATATAAATTAATTTTTTACATCTAATACAGTTTATTATTATTTTTGAATAGTGATAAAAAACCTAAAACTTTGGGATGGAGAAGAAACATATTGAGTATTTTTAGATGTAATATACCATAAGTCAATTTGAATTCGATGAATATAAAAAATATTGAGCTTTATTATTTAATTTTAATTGTAATGCATATGTATAAATTATGGGTCATTCATTTGTAGTCTCTTAACTTAGTTTCTTAGAGGTTAAAAAACCAAAATTTTGGTGATGGAGAAGAAGAAAAATATCGAATTTTTTTACATCTATTATACCATAATACAATGTGATTATGGTGAACACAAATAACATTGATCTTAAATATTTAATTTTAGTGATTACCCATTTTTGATATAATTTATTTGTCATTCATTTATAGTCTTTTAACTCTGTGGCTTACTGACGAAGAAACAAGACATTTGGTGATGAAGAAGAAGCATATTGAATATATTAACATCTAATAAACCATAACTCAATGTGAAAATGGTAAATATAAATAAATTCTAGCTTGATCATATATTTTAATTATTACCTATTTTATAAGAAAAAATATGTCATGGATTATAGCCTTTTATCTTTGTTTTTTATTGGGGAAAAACATAAAATTACGTGGAGTAGAAAAATAAAAAATAAAATAATTTTTTACATCTACTATAGTCTATTATGTTTTTTGAATAGTGATAAAAAACCTAAAACTTTGGGATGGAGAAGAAACATATTGAATATTTTTAGATGTAATATACCATAAGTCAATTTGAATTCGATGAATATTAAAAATATTGAGCTTTATTATTTAATTTTAAATGTTATGCATATGTATAAATTATGGGTCATTCATTTGTAGTCTCTTAACTTAGTTTCTTAGAGGTTAAGAAACCAAAATTTTGGTGATGGAGAAGAAGAAAAATATAGAAATCTTTTACATCTATTATACTATAATACAATGTGATTATGTTGAACAAAAATAACATTAATCTTAAATATTTAATTTTAGTGATTACCCATTTTTGATATAATTTATTTGTCCTTCATTTATAGTCTTTTAACTCTGTGGCTTACTGACGAAGAAACAAGAAATTTGGTGACGGAGAAGAATCATATTGAATATATTAACATCTAATAAACCATAATTCAATGTGAAAATGGTAAATATAAATAAATTCTAGCTTGATTATAAATTTTAATTATTACTTATTTTATATAAAATTATGTCATGGATTATAGCCTTTTATCTTTGTTTTTTAGTGGGGAAAAACCTAAAATTATGTGGAGTAGAAAAATAAAATATAAATTAATTTTTTACATCTAATACAGTTTATTATGTTTTTTGAATAGTGATAAAAAACCTAAAACTTTGGGATGGAGAAGAAACATATTGAGTATTTTTAGATGTAATATACCATAAGTCAATTTGAATTCGATGAATATAAAAAATATTGAGCTTTATTATTTAATTTTAATTGTAATGCATATGTATAAATTATGGGTCATTCATTTGTAGTCTCTTAACTTAGTTTCTTAGAGGTTAAAAAACCAAAATTTTGGTGATGGAGAAGAAGAAAAATATCGAATTTTTTTACATCTATTATACCATAATACAATGTGATTATGGTGAACACAAATAACATTGATCTTAAATATTTAATTTTAGTGATTACCCATTTTTGATATAATTTATTTGTCATTCATTTATAGTCTTTTAACTCTGTGGCTTACTGACGAAGAAACAAGACATTTGGTGATGAAGAAGAAGCATATTGAATATATTAACATCTAATAAACCATAACTCAATGTGAAAATGGTAAATATAAATAAATTCTAGCTTGATCATATATTTTAATTATTACCTATTTTATAAGAAAAAATATGTCATGGATTATAGCCTTTTATCTTTGTTTTTTATTGGGGAAAAACATAAAATTACGTGGAGTAGAAAAATAAAAAATAAAAGAATTTTTTACATCTAATATAGTCTATTATGTTTTTTGAATAGTGATAAAAAACCTAAAACTTTGGGATGGAGAAGAAACATATTGAATATTTTTAGATGTAATATACCATAAGTCAATTTGAATTGGATGAATATTAAAAATATTGAGCTTTATTATTTAATTTTAAATGTTATGCATATGTATAAATTATGGGTCATTCATTTGTAGTCTCTTAACTTAGTTTCTTAGAGGTTAAGAAACCAAAATTTTGGTGATGGAGAAGAAGAAAAATATAGAAATCTTTTACATCTATTATACTATAATACAATGTGATTATGTTGAACAAAAATAACATTGATCTTAAATATTTAATTTTAGTGATTACCCATTTTTGATATAATTTATTTGTCCTTCATTTATAGTCTTTTAACACTGTGGCTTACTGACGAAGAAACAAGAAATTTGGTGATGGAGAAGAATCATATTGAATATATTAACATCTAATAAACCATAATTCAATGTGAAAATGGTAAATATAAATAAATTCTAGCTTGATTATAAATTTTAATTATTACCTATTTTATATAAAATTATGTCATGGATTATAGCCTTTTATCTTTGTTTTTTAGTGGGGAAAAACCTAAAATTATGTGGAGTAGAAAAATAAAATATAAATTAATTATTTACATCTAGTAAAGTTTATTATGTTTTTTGAATAGTGATAAAAAACCTAAAACTTTGGGATGGAGAAGAAACATATTGAGTATTTTTAGATGTAATATACCATAAGTCAATTTGAATTCGATGAATATAAAAAATATTGAGCTTTATTATTTAATTTTAATTGTAATGCATATGTATAAATTATGGGTCATTCATTTGTAGTCTCTTAACTTAGTTTCTTAGAGGTTAAAAAACCAAAATTTGGGTGATGGAGAAGAAGAAAAATATCGAATTTTTTTACATCTATTATACCATAATACAATGTGATTATGGTGAACACAAATAACATTGATCTTAAATATTTAATTTTATTGATTACCCATTTTTGATATAATTTATTTGTCCTTCATTTATAGTCTTTTAACTCTGTGGCTTACTGACGAAGAAACAAGAAATTTGGTGATGGAGAAGAATCATATTGAATATATTAACATCTAATAAACCATAATTCAATGTGAAAATGGTAAATATAAATAAATTCTAGCTTGATTATAAATTTTAATTATTACCTATTTTATATAAAATTATGTCATGGATTATAGCCTTTTATCTTTGTTTTTTAGTGGGGAAAAACCTAAAATTATGTGGAGTAGAAAAATAAAATATAAATTAATTTTTTACATCTAATACAGTTTATTTTTTTTTTTTGAATAGTGATAAAAAACCAAAAACTTTGGGATGGAGAAGAAACATATTGAGTATTTTTAGATGTAATATACCATAAGTCAATTTGAATTCGATGAATATAAAAAATATTGAGCTTTATTATTTAATTTTAATTGTAATGCATATGTATAAATTATGGGTCATTCATTTGTAGTCTCTTAACTTAGTTTCTTAGAGGTTAAAAAACCAAAATTTTGGTGATGGAGAAGAAGAAAAATATCGAATTTTTTTACATCTATTATACCATAATACAATGTGATTATGGTGAACACAAATAACATTGATCTTAAATATTTAATTATAGTGATTACCCATTTTTGATATAATTTATTTGTCATTCATTTATAGTCTTTTAACTCTGTGGCTTACTGACGAAGAAACAAGACATTTGGTGATGAAGAAGAAGCATATTGAATATATTAACATCTAATAAACCATAACTCAATGTGAAAATGGTAAATATAAATAAATTCTAGCTTGATCATATATTTTAATTATTACCTATTTTATAAGAAAAAATATGTCATGGATTATAGCCTTTTATCTTTGTTTTTTATTGGGGAAAAACATAAAATTACGTGGAGTAGAAAAATAAAAAATAAAATAATTTTTTACATCTACTATAGTCTATTATGTTTTTTGAATAGTGATAAAAAACCTAAAACTTTGGGATGGAGAAGAAACATATTGAATATTTTTAGATGTAATATACCATAAGTCAATTTGAATTCGATGAATATTAAAAATATTGAGCTTTATTATTTAATTTTAAATGTTATGCATATGTATAAATTATGGGTCATTCATTTGTAGTCTCTTAACTTAGTTTCTTAGAGGTTAAGAAACCAAAATTTTGGTGATGGAGAAGAAGAAAAATATAGAAATCTTTTACATCTATTATACTATAATACAATGTGATTATGTTGAACAAAAATAACATTAATCTTAAATATTTAATTTTAGTGATTACCCATTTTTGATATAATTTATTTGTCCTTCATTTATAGTCTTTTAACTCTGTGGCTTACTGACGAAGAAACAAGAAATTTGGTGACGGAGAAGAATCATATTGAATATATTAACATCTAATAAACCATAATTCAATGTGAAAATGGTAAATATAAATAAATTCTAGCTTGATTATAAATTTTAATTATTACTTATTTTATATAAAATTATGTCATGGATTATAGCCTTTTATCTTTGTTTTTTAGTGGGGAAAAACCTAAAATTATGTGGAGTAGAAAAATAAAATATAAATTAATTTTTTACATCTAATACAGTTTATTATGTTTTTTGAATAGTGATAAAAAACCTAAAACTTTGGGATGGAGAAGAAACATATTGAGTATTTTTAGATGTAATATACCATAAGTCAATTTGAATTCGATGAATATAAAAAATATTGAGCTTTATTATTTAATTTTAATTGTAATGCATATGTATAAATTATGGGTCATTCATTTGTAGTCTCTTAACTTAGTTTCTTAGAGGTTAAAAAACCAAAATTTTGGTGATGGAGAAGAAGAAAAATATCGAATTTTTTTACATCTATTATACCATAATACAATGTGATTATGGTGAACACAAATAACATTGATCTTAAATATTTAATTTTAGTGATTACCCATTTTTGATATAATTTATTTGTCATTCATTTATAGTCTTTTAACTCTGTGGCTTACTGACGAAGAAACAAGACATTTGGTGATGAAGAAGAAGCATATTGAATATATTAACATCTAATAAACCATAACTCAATGTGAAAATGGTAAATATAAATAAATTCTAGCTTGATCATATATTTTAATTATTACCTATTTTATAAGAAAAAATATGTCATGGATTATAGCCTTTTATCTTTGTTTTTTATTGGGGAAAAACATAAAATTACGTGGAGTAGAAAAATAAAAAATAAAAGAATTTTTTACATCTAATATAGTCTATTATGTTTTTTGAATAGTGATAAAAAACCTAAAACTTTGGGATGGAGAAGAAACATATTGAATATTTTTAGATGTAATATACCATAAGTCAATTTGAATTCGATGAATATTAAAAATATTGAGCTTTATTATTTAATTTTAAATGTTATGCATATGTATAAATTATGGGTCATTCATTTGTAGTCTCTTAACTTAGTTTCTTAGAGGTTAAGAAACCAAAATTTTGGTGATGGAGAAGAAGAAAAATATAGAAATCTTTTACATCTATTATACTATAATACAATGTGATTATGTTGAACAAAAATAACATTGATCTTAAATATTTAATTTTAGTGATTACCCATTTTTGATATAATTTATTTGTCCTTCATTTATAGTCTTTTAACACTGTGGCTTACTGACGAAGAAACAAGAAATTTGGTGATGGAGAAGAATCATATTGAATATATTAACATCTAATAAACCATAATTCAATGTGAAAATGGTAAATATAAATAAATTCTAGCTTGGTTATAAATTTTAATTATTACCTATTTTATATAAAATTATGTCATGGATTATAGCCTTTTATCTTTGTTTTTTAGTGGGGAAAAACATAAAATTATGTGGAGTAGAAAAATAAAATATAAATTAATTTTTTACATCTAATACAGTTTATTATTATTTTTGAATAGTGATAAAAAACCTAAAACTTTGGGATGGAGAAGAAACATATTGAGTATTTTTAGATGTAATATACCATAAGTCAATTTGAATTCGATGAATATAAAAAATATTGAGCTTTATTATTTAATTTTAATTGTAATGCATATGTATAAATTATGGGTCATTCATTTGTAGTCTCTTAACTTAGTTTCTTAGAGGTTAAAAAACCAAAATTTTGGTGATGGAGAAGAAGAAAAATATCGAATTTTTTTACATCTATTATACCATAATACAATGTGATTATGGTGAACACAAATAACATTGATCTTAAATATTTAATTATAGTGATTACACATTTTTGATATAATTTATTTGTCATTCATTTATAGTCTTTTAACTCTGTGGCTTACTGACGAAGAAACAAGACATTTGGTGATGAAGAAGAAGCATATTGAATATATTAACATCTAATAAACCATAACTCAATGTGAAAATGGTAAATATAAATAAATTCTAGCTTGATCATATATTTTAATTATTACCTATTTTATAAGAAAAAATATGTCATGGATTATAGCCTTTTATCTTTGTTTTTTATTGGGGAAAAACATAAAATTACGTGGAGTAGAAAAATAAAAAATAAAATAATTTTTTACATCTACTATAGTCTATTATGTTTTTTGAATAGTGATAAAAAACCTAAAACTTTGGGATGGAGAAGAAACATATTGAATATTTTTAGATGTAATATACCATAAGTCAATTTGAATTCGATGAATATTAAAAATATTGAGCTTTATTATTTAATTTTAAATGTTATGCATATGTATAAATTATGGGTCATTCATTTGTAGTCTCTTAACTTAGTTTCTTAGAGGTTAAGAAACCAAAATTTTGGTGATGGAGAAGAAGAAAAATATAGAAATCTTTTACATCTATTATACTATAATACAATGTGATTATGTTGAACAAAAATAACATTAATCTTAAATATTTAATTTTAGTGATTACCCATTTTTGATATAATTTATTTGTCCTTCATTTATAGTCTTTTAACTCTGTGGCTTACTGACGAAGAAACAAGAAATTTGGTGACGGAGAAGAATCATATTGAATATATTAACATCTAATAAACCATAATTCAATGTGAAAATGGTAAATATAAATAAATTCTAGCTTGATTATAAATTTTAATTATTACTTATTTTATATAAAATTATGTCATGGATTATAGCCTTTTATCTTTGTTTTTTAGTGGGGAAAAACCTAAAATTATGTGGAGTAGAAAAATAAAATATAAATTAATTTTTTACATCTAATACAGTTTATTATGTTTTTTGAATAGTGATAAAAAACCTAAAACTTTGGGATGGAGAAGAAACATATTGAGTATTTTTAGATGTAATATACCATAAGTCAATTTGAATTCGATGAATATAAAAAATATTGAGCTTTATTATTTAATTTTAATTGTAATGCATATGTATAAATTATGGGTCATTCATTTGTAGTCTCTTAACTTAGTTTCTTAGAGGTTAAGAAACCAAAATTTTGGTGATGGAGAAGAAGAAAAATATCGAATTTTTTTACATCTATTATACCATAATACAATGTGATTATGGTGAACACAAATAACATTGATCTTAAATATTTAATTTTAGTGATTACCCATTTTTGATATAATTTATTTGTCATTCATTTATAGTCTTTTAACTCTGTGGCTTACTGACGAAGAAACAAGACATTTGGTGATGAAGAAGAAGCATATTGAATATATTAACATCTAATAAACCATAACTCAATGTGAAAATGGTAAATATAAATAAATTCTAGCTTGATCATATATTTTAATTATTACCTATTTTATAAGAAAAAATATGTCATGGATTATAGCCTTTTATCTTTGTTTTTTATTGGGGAAAAACATAAAATTACGTGGAGTAGAAAAATAAAAAATAAAAGAATTTTTTACATCTAATATAGTCTATTATGTTTTTTGAATAGTGATAAAAAACCTAAAACTTTGGGATGGAGAAGAAACATATTGAATATTTTTAGATGTAATATACCATAAGTCAATTTGAATTCGATGAATATTAAAAATATTGAGCTTTATTATTTAATTTTAAATGTTATGCATATGTATAAATTATGGGTCATTCATTTGTAGTCTCTTAACTTAGTTTCTTAGAGGTTAAGAAACCAAAATTTTGGTGATGGAGAAGAAGAAAAATATAGAAATCTTTTACATCTATTATACTATAATACAATGTGATTATGTTGAACAAAAATAACATTGATCTTAAATATTTAATTTTAGTGATTACCCATTTTTGATATAATTTATTTGTCCTTCATTTATAGTCTTTTAACACTGTGGCTTACTGACGAAGAAACAAGAAATTTGGTGACGGAGAAGAATCATATTGAATATATTAACATCTAATAAACCATAATTCAATGTGAAAATGGTAAATATAAATAAATTCTAGCTTGATTATAAATTTTAATTATTACTTATTTTATATAAAATTATGTCATGGATTATAGCCTTTTATCTTTGTTTTTTAGTGGGGAAAAACCTAAAATTATGTGGAGTAGAAAAATAAAATATAAATTAATTTTTTACATCTAATACAGTTTATTATGTTTTTTGAATAGTGATAAAAAACCTAAAACTTTGGGATGGAGAAGAAACATATTGAGTATTTTTAGATGTAATATACCATAAGTCAATTTGAATTCGATGAATATAAAAAATATTGAGCTTTATTATTTAATTTTAATTGTAATGCATATGTATAAATTATGGGTCATTCATTTGTAGTCTCTTAACTTAGTTTCTTAGAGGTTAAAAAACCAAAATTTTGGTGATGGAGAAGAAGAAAAATATCGAATTTTTTTACATCTATTATACCATAATACAATGTGATTATGGTGAACACAAATAACATTGATCTTAAATATTTAATTTTAGTGATTACCCATTTTTGATATAATTTATTTGTCATTCATTTATAGTCTTTTAACTCTGTGGCTTACTGACGAAGAAACAAGACATTTGGTGATGAAGAAGAAGCATATTGAATATATTAACATCTAATAAACCATAACTCAATGTGAAAATGGTAAATATAAATAAATTCTAGCTTGATCATATATTTTAATTATTACCTATTTTATAAGAAAAAATATGTCATGGATTATAGCCTTTTATCTTTGTTTTTTATTGGGGAAAAACATAAAATTACGTGGAGTAGAAAAATAAAAAATAAAAGAATTTTTTACATCTAATATAGTCTATTATGTTTTTTGAATAGTGATAAAAAACCTAAAACTTTGGGATGGAGAAGAAACATATTGAATATTTTTAGATGTAATATACCATAAGTCAATTTGAATTCGATGAATATTAAAAATATTGAGCTTTATTATTTAATTTTAAATGTTATGCATATGTATAAATTATGGGTCATTCATTTGTAGTCTCTTAACTTAGTTTCTTAGAGGTTAAGAAACCAAAATTTTGGTGATGGAGAAGAAGA
>CAWUDS030000001.1:4480917-4505229 GCA_963859935.3 Lathyrus sativus | reverse complement strand
ATCCATGACATATATTTTGTATAATATAGGTAAAAATTAAAATTAAATAATCAAGCTAAAATTTATTTATATTTACCATTTTCACATTGAATTATGGTAAATTAGATGTAAATATGTTCAATATGTTTCTTCTCCATCACCAAATTTTATGTGTGTTCGTCAGTAAGGCACATAGTTAGAAGAGTATAAACGAATGACAAATAAATTATATCTACCTGGGTAATCACTAAAATTAAATATTCAATCTCAATGTTATTTGTGTTCACCATAATCGCATTTTATTATGGTATAATAGATGTAAAAAATTTCTACGTTTTTCTTCTTCTCCATCACCAAAATTTTGGTTTCTTCACCTCTGAGGAACTAAGTTAAGAGACTACATATGAATGAACCGTAATTTACATGTATGTAGAACAATTAAAATAAAATAATCAAGCTCAATATTGTCTATATTCATAGTATTCACATTGACTTATGGTACATTACATCAAAAAATATTCTATATTTTCCCTCACCATCCTAAAGTTTTAGGTTTTTTTATCACTAAGCAGAAAAACATAATAGACTATAGTAAATGTAAATGATTAGTTATATTTTATTTTTCTACTCCATCACAAAATTTTAGGTTTTCCCCCACCAAAATACAAAGTTAAAAGAGTATAATCCATGACATATATTTTGTATAATATAGGTAAAAATTAAAATTAAATAATCAAGCTAAAATTTATTTATATTTACCATTTTCACATTGAATTATGGTAAATTAGATGTAAATATGTTCAATATGTTTCTTCTCCATCACCAAATTTTATGTGTGTTCGTCAGTAAGGCACATAGTTAGAAGAGTATAAACGAATGACAAATAAATTATATCTACCTGGGTAATCACTAAAATTAAATATTCAATCTCAATGTTATTTGTGTTCACCATAATCGCATTTTATTATGGTATAATAGATGTAAAAAATTTCTACGTTTTTCTTCTTCTCCATCACCAAAATTTTGGTTTCTTCACCTCTGAGGAACTAAGTTAAGAGACTACATATGAATGAACCGTAATTTACATGTATGTAGAACAATTAAAATAAAATAATCAAGCTCAATATTGTCTATATTCATAGTATTCACATTGACTTATGGTACATTACATCAAAAAATATTCTATATTTTCCCTCACCATCCTAAAGTTTTAGGTTTTTTTATCACTAAGCAGAAAAACATAATAGACTATAGTAAATGTAAATGATTAGTTATATTTTATTTTTCTACTCCATCACAAAATTTTAGGTTTTCCCCCACCAAAATACAAAGTTAAAAGAGTATAATCCATGACATATATTTTGTATAATATAGGTAAAAATTAAAATTAAATAATCAAGCTCAAATTTATTTATATTTACCATTTTCACATTGAATTATGGTAAATTAGATGTATATATGTTCAACATGTTTCTTCTCCATCACCAAATTTCATGTGTGTTCGTCAGTAAGGCACATAGTTAGAAGAGTATAAATGAATGACAAATAAATTATATCTACATGGGTAATCACTAAAATTAAATATTCAATCTCAATGGTATTTGTGTTCACCATAATGACATTTTATTATGGTATAATAGATGTAAAAAATTTCTATGTTTTTCTTCTTCTCCATCACCAAAATTTTGGTTTCTTCACCTCTGAGGAACTAAGTTAAGAGACTACAAATGAATGATCCGTAATTTACATGTATGTAGAACAATTAAAATAAAATAATCAAGCTCAATATTGTCTATATTCATTGTATTCACATTGACTTATGGTACATTACATCAAACAATATTTTATATTTTTCCTCACCATCCTAAAGTTTTAGGTTTTTTTATCACTAAGCAGAAAAACATAACAGACTATAGTAAATGTAAATGATTAGTTATATTTAATTTTCTACTCCATCACAAAATTTTTGGTTTTCCCCCACCAAAATACAAAGTTAAAAGAGTATAATCCATGACATATATTTTGTATAATATAGGTAAAAATTAAAATTAAATAATCAAGCTCAAATTTATTTATATTTACCATTTTCACATTGAATTATGGAAAATTAGATGTAAATATGTTCAATATGTTTCTTCTCCATCACCAAATTTCATGTGTGTTCGTCAGTAAGGCACATAGTTAGAAGAGTATAAATGAATGACAAATAAATTATATCTACATGGGTAATCACTAAAATTAAATATTCAATCTCAATGTTATTTGTGTTCACCATAATGACATTTTATTATGGTATAATAGATGTAAAAAATTTCTATGTTTTTCTTCTTCTCCATCACCAAAATTTTGGTTTCTTCACCTCTGAGGAACTAAGTTAAGAGACTACAAATGAATGATCCGTAATTTACATGTATGTAGAACAATTAAAATAAAATAATCAAGCTCAATATTGTCTATATTCATAGTATTCACATTGACTTATGGTATATTACATCTAAAAATATTATATATTTTTCCTCACCATCCTAAAGTTTTAGGTTTTTTTATCACTAAGCAGAAAAACATAATAGACTATAGTAAATGTAAATGATTAGTTATATTTTATTTTTCTACTCCATCACAAAATTTTTGGTTTTCCCCCACCAAAATACAAAGTTAAAAGAGTATAATCCATGACATATATTTTGTATAATATAGGTAAAAATTAAAATTAAATAATCGAGCTCATATTTATTTATATTTACCATTTTCACATTGAATTATGGTAAATTAGATGTAAATATGTTCAATATGTTTCTTCTCCATCACCAAATTTCATGTGTGTTCGTCAGTAAGGCACATAGTTAGAAGAGTATAAATGAATGACAAATAAATTATATCTACATGGGTAACCACTAAAATAAAATATTCAATCTCAATGTTATTTGTGTTCACCATAATGACATTTTATTATGGTATAATAGATGTAAAAAATTTCTATGTTTTTCTTCTTCTCCATCACAAAAATTTTGGTTTCTTCACCTCTGAGGAACTAAGTTAAGGGACTACAAATGAATGACCCGTAATTTACATGTATGTAGAACAATTAAAATAAAATAATCAAGCTCAATATTGTCTATATTCATTGTATTCACATTGACTTATGGTACATTACATCAAACAATATTTTATATTTTTCCTCACCATCCTAAAGTTTTAGGTTTTTTTATCACTAAGCAGAAAAACATAACAGACTATAGTAAATGTAAATGATTAGTTATATTTAATTTTCTACTCCATCACAAAATTTTTGGTTTTCCCCCACCAAAATACAAAGTTAAAAGAGTATAATCCATGACATATATTTTGTATAATATAGGTAAAAATTAAAATTAAATAATCAAGCTCAAATTTATTTATATTTACCATTTTCACATTGAATTATGGTAAATTAGATGTAAATATGTTCAATATGTTTCTTCTCCATCACCAAATTTCATGTGTGTTCGTCAGTAAGGCACATAGTTAGAAGAGTATAAATGAATGACAAATAAATTATATCTACATGGGTAATCACTAAAATTAAATATTCAATCTCAATGTTATTTGTGTTCACCATAATGACATTTTATTATGGTATAATAGATGTAAAAAATTTCTATGTTTTTCTTCTTCTCCATCACCAAAATTTTGGTTTCTTCACCTCTGAGGAACTAAGTTAAGAGACTACAAATGAATGATCCGTAATTTACATGTATGTAGAACAATTAAAATAAAATAATCAAGCTCAATATTGTCTATATTCATAGTATTCACATTGACTTATGGTATATTACATCTAAAAATATTATATATTTTTCCTCACCATCCTAAAGTTTTAGGTTTTTTTATCACTAAGCAGAAAAACATAATAGACTATAGTAAATGTAAATGATTAGTTATATTTTATTTTTCTACTCCATCACAAAATTTTAGGTTTTCCCCCACCAAAATACAAAGTTAAAAGAGTATAATCCATGACATATATTTTGTATAATATAGGTAAAAATTAAAATTAAATAATCAAGCTCAAATTTATTTATATTTACCATTTTCACATTGAATTATGGTAAATTAGATGTAAATATGTTCAATATGTTTCTTCTTCATCACCAAATTTCATGTGTGTTCGTCAGTAAGGCACATAGTTAGAAGAGTATAAATGAATGACAAATAAATTATATCTACATGGGTAACCACTAAAATAAAATATTCAATCTCAATGTTATTTGTGTTCACCATAATGACATTTTATTACGGTATAATAGATGTAAAAAATTTCTATGTTTTTCTTCTTCTCCATCACCAAAATTTTGGTTTCTTCACCTCTGAGGAACTAAGTTAAGGGACTACAAATGAATGACCCGTAACTTACATGTATGTAGAACAATTAAAATAAAATAATCAAGCTCAATATTGTCTATATTCATAGTATTCACATTGACTTATGGTATATTACATCTAAAAATATTATATATTTCTCCTCACCATCCTAAAGTTTTAGGTTTTTTTATCACTAAGCAGAAAAACATAATAGACTATAGTTAATGTAAATGATTAGTTATATTTTATTTTTCTACTCCATCACAAAATTTTAGGTTTTCCCCCACCAAAATACAAAGTTAAAAGAGTATAATCCATGACATATATTTTGTATAACATAGGTAAAAATTAAAATTAAATAATCAAGCTCAAATTTATTTATATTTACCATTTTCACATTGAATTATGGTAAATTAGATGTAAATATGTTCAACATGTTTCTTCTCCATCACCAAATTTCATGTGTGTTCGTCAGTAAGGCACATAGTTAGAAGAGTATAAATGAATGACAAATAAATTATATCTACATGGGTAATCACTAAAATTAAATATTCAATCTCAATGGTATTTGTGTTCACCATAATGACATTTTATTATGGTATAATAGATGTAAAAAATTTCTATGTTTTTCTTCTTCTCCATCACAAAAATTTTGGTTTCTTCACCTCTGAGGAACTAAGTTAAGGGACTACAAATGAATGATCCGTAATTTACATGTATGTAGAACAATTAAAATAAAATAATCAAGCTCAATATTGTCTATATTCATTGTATTCACATTGACTTATGGTACATTACATCAAACAATATTTTATATTTTTCCTCACCATCCTAAAGTTTTAGGTTTTTTTATCACTAAGCAGAAAAACATAACAGACTATAGTAAATGTAAATGATTAGTTATATTTAATTTTCTACTCCATCACAAAATTTTTGGTTTTCCCCCACCAAAATACAAAGTTAAAAGAGTATAATCCATGACATATATTTTGTATAATATAGGTAAAAATTAAAATTAAATAATCAAGCTCATATTTATTTATATTTACCATTTTCACATTGAATTATGGTAAATTAGATGTAAATATGTTCAATATGTTTCTTCTCCATCACCAAATTTCATGTGTGTTCGTCAGTAAGGCACATAGTTAGAAGAGTATAAATGAATGACAAATAAATTATATCTACATGGGTAATCACTAAAATTAAATATTCAATCTCAATGTTATTTGTGTTCACCATAATGACATTTTATTATGGTATAATAGATGTAAAAAATTTCTATGTTTTTCTTCTTCTCCATCACCAAAATTTTGGTTTCTTCACCTCTGAGGAACTAAGTTAAAAGACTACAAATGAATGACCCGTAATTTACATGTATGTAGAACAATTAAAATAAAATAATCAAGCTCAATATTGTCTATATTCATAGTATTCACATTGACTTATGGTATATTACATCTAAAAATATTATATATTTTTCCTCACCATCCTAAAGTTTTAGGTTTTTTTATCACTAAGCAGAAAAACATAATAGACTATAGTAAATGCAAATGATTAGTTATATTTTATTTTTCTACTCCATCACAAAATTTTAGGTTTTCCCCCACCAAAATACAAAGTTAAAAGAGTATAATCCATGACATATATTTTGTATAATATAGGTAAAAATTAAAATTAAATAATCAAGCTCAAATTTATTTATATTTACCATTTTCACATTGAATTATGGTAAATTAGATGTAAATATGTTCAATATGTTTCTTCTCCATCACCAAATTTCATGTGTGTTCGTCAGTAAGGCACATAGTTAGAAGAGTATAAATGAATGACAAATAAATTATATCTACATGGGTAATCACTAAAATAAAATATTCAATCTCAATGTTATTTGTGTTCACCATAATGACATTTTATTACGGTATAATAGATGTAAAAAGTTTCTATGTTTTTCTTCTTCTCCATCACAAAAATTTTTGTTTCTTCACCTCTGAGGAACTAAGTTAAGGGACTACAAATGAATGACCCGTAATTTACATGTATGTAGAACAATTAAAAATAAAATAATCAAGCTCAATATTGTCTATATTCATTGTATTCACATTGACTTATGGTACATTACATCAAACAATATTTTATATTTTTCCTCACCATCCTAAAGTTTTAGGTTTTTTTATCACTAAGCAGAAAAACATAACAGACTATAGTAAATGTAAATGATTAGTTATATTTAATTTTTCTACTCCATCACAAAATTTTTGGTTTTCCCCCACCAAAATACAAAGTTAAAAGAGTATAATCCATGACATATATTTTGTATAATATAGGTAAAAATTAAAATTAAATAATCAAGCTCATATTTATTTATATTTACCATTTTCACATTGAATTATGGTAAATTAGATGTAAATATGTGCAATATGTTTCTTCTCCATCACCAAATTTCATGTGTGTTCGTAAGTAAGGCACATAGTTAGAAGAGTATAAATGAATGACAAATAAATTATATCTACATGGGTAATCACTAAAATTAAATATTCAATCTCAATGTTATTTGTGTTCACCATAATGACATTTTATTATGGTATAATAGATGTAAAAAATTTCTATGTTTTTCTTCTTCTCCATCACCAAAATTTTGGTTTCTTCACCTCTGAGGAACTAAGTTAAGGGACTACAAATGAATGACCCGTAACTTACATGTATGTAGAACAATTAAAATAAAATAATCAAGCTCAATATTGTCTATATTCATAGTATTCACATTGACGTAGGGTATATTACATCTAAAAATATTATATATTTTTCCTCACCATCCTAAAGTTTTAGGTTTTTTTATCACTAAGCAGAAAAACATAATAGACTATAGTAAATGTAAATGATTAGTTATATTTTATTTTTCTACTCCATCACAAAATTTTAGGTTTTCCCCCACCAAAATACAAAGTTAAAAGAGTATAATCCATGACATATATTTTGTATAATATAGGTAAAAATTAAAATTAAATAATCAAGCTCAAATTTATTTATATTTACCATTTTCACATTGAATTATGGTAAATTAGATGTAAATATGTGCAATATGTTTCTTCTCCATCACCAAATTTCATGTGTGTTCGTAAGTAAGGCACATAGTTAGAAGAGTATAAATGAATGACAAATAAATTATATCTACATGGGTAATCACTAAAATAAAATATTCAATCTCAATGTTATTTGTGTTCACCATAATGACATTTTATTATGGTATAATAGATGTAAAACATTTCTATGTTTTTCTTCTTCTCCATCACCAAAATTTTGGTTTCTTCACCTCTGAGGAACTAAGTTAAGGGACTACAAATGAATGACCCGTAACTTACATGTATGTAGAACAATTAAAATAAAATAATCAAGCTCAATATTGTCTATATTCATAGTATTCACATTGACGTAGGGTATATTACATCTAAAAATATTATATATTTCTCCTCACCATCCTAAAGTTTTAGGTTTTTTTATCACTAAGCAGAAAAACATAATAGACTATAGTTAATGTAAATGATTAGTTATATTTTATTTTTCTACTCCATCACAAAATTTTAGGTTTTCCCCCACCAAAATACAAAGTTAAAAGAGTATAATCCATGACATATATTTTGTATAACATAGGTAAAAATTAAAATTAAATAATCAAGCTCAAATTTATTTATATTTACCATTTTCACATTGAATTATGGTAAATTAGATGTAAATATGTTCAACATGTTTCTTCTCCATCACCAAATTTCATGTGTGTTCGTCAGTAAGGCACATAGTTAGAAGAGTATAAATGAATGACAAATAAATTATATCTACATGGGTAATCACTAAAATTAAATATTCAATCTCAATGGTATTTGTGTTCACCATAATGACATTTTATTATGGTATAATAGATGTAAAAAATTTCTATGTTTTTCTTCTTCTCCATCACAAAAATTTTGGTTTCTTCACCTCTGAGGAACTAAGTTAAGGGACTACAAATGAATGACCCGTAATTTACATGTATGTAGAACAATTAAAATAAAATAATCAAGCTCAATATTGTCTATATTCATTGTATTCACATTGACTTATGGTACATTACATCAAACAATATTTTATGTTTTTCCTCACCATCCTAAAGTTTTAGGTTTTTTTATCACTAAGCAGAAAAACATAACAGACTATAGTAAATGTAAATGATTAGTTATATTTAATTTTCTACTCCATCACAAAATTTTTGGTTTTCCCCCACCAAAATACAAAGTTAAAAGAGTATAATCCATGACATATATTTTGTATAATATAGGTAAAAATTAAAATTAAATAATCAAGCTCATATTTATTTATATTTACCATTTTCACATTGAATTATGGTAAATTAGATGTAAATATGTTCAATATGTTTCTTCTCCATCACCAAATTTCATGTGTGTTCGTCAGTAAGGCACATAGTTAGAAGAGTATAAATGAATGACAAATAAATTATATCTACATGGGTAATCACTAAAATTAAATATTCAATCTCAATGTTATTTGTGTTCACCATAATGACATTTTATTATGGTATAATAGATGTAAAAAATTTCTATGTTTTTCTTCTTCTCCATCACCAAAATTTTGGTTTCTTCACCTCTGAGGAACTAAGTTAAGAGACTACAAATGAATGACCCGTAATTTACATGTATGTAGAACAATTAAAATAAAATAATCAAGCTCAATATTGTCTATATTCATAGTATTCACATTGACTTAGGGTATATTACATCTAAAAATATTATATATTTTTCCTCACCATCCTAAAGTTTTAGGTTTTTTTATCACTAAGCAGAAAAACATAATAGACTATAGTAAATGTAAATGATTAGTTATATTTTATTTTTCTACTCCATCACAAAATTTTAGGTTTTCCCCCACCAAAATACAAAGTTAAAAGAGTATAATCCATGACATATATTTTGTATAATATAGGTAAAAATTAAAATTAAATAATCAAGCTCAAATTTATTTATATTTACCATTTTCACATTGAATTATGGTAAATTAGATGTAAATATGTGCAATATGTTTCTTCTCCATCACCAAATTTCATGTGTGTTCGTCAGTAAGGCACATAGTTAGAAGAGTATAAATGAATGACAAATAAATTATATCTACATGGGTAATCACTAAAATAAAATATTCAATCTCAATGTTATTTGTGTTCACCATAATGACATTTTATTATGGTATAATAGATGTAAAACATTTCTATGTTTTTCTTCTTCTCCATCACCAAAATTTTGGTTTCTTCACCTCTGAGGAACTAAGTTAAGGGACTACAAATGAATGACCCGTAACTTACATGTATGTAGAACAATTAAAATAAAATAATCAAGCTCAATATTGTCTATATTCATAGTATTCACATTGACTTAGGGTATATTACATCTAAAAATATTATATATTTCTCCTCACCATCCTAAAGTTTTAGGTTTTTTTATCACTAAGCAGAAAAACATAATAGACTATAGTAAATGTAAATGATTAGTTATATTTTATTTTTCTACTCCATCACAAAATTTTAGGTTTTCCCCCACCAAAATACAAAGTTAAAAGAGTATAATCCATGACATATATTTTGTATAATATAGGTAAAAATTAAAATTAAATAATCAAGCTAAAATTTATTTATATTTACCATTTTCACATTGAATTATGGTAAATTAGATGTAAATATGTTCAATATGTTTCTTCTCCATCACCAAATTTTATGTGTGTTCGTCAGTAAGGCACATAGTTAGAAGAGTATAAACGAATGACAAATAAATTATATCTACCTGGGTAATCACTAAAATTAAATATTCAATCTCAATGTTATTTGTGTTCACCATAATCGCATTTTATTATGGTATAATAGATGTAAAAAATTTCTACGTTTTTCTTCTTCTCCATCACCAAAATTTTGGTTTCTTCACCTCTGAGGAACTAAGTTAAGAGACTACAAATGAATGAACCGTAATTTACATGTATGTAGAACAATTAAAATAAAATAATCAAGCTCAATATTGTCTATATTCATAGTATTCACATTGACTTATGGTACATTACATCAAAAAATATTCTATATTTTTCCTCACCATCCTAAAGTTTTAGGTTTTTTTATCACTAAGCAGAAAAACATAATAGACTATAGTAAATGTAAATGATTAGTTATATTTTATTTTTCTACTCCATCACAAAATTTTAGGTTTTCCCCCACCAAAATACAAAGTTAAAAGAGTATAATCCATGACATATATTTTGTATAATATAGGTAAAAATTAAAATTAAATAATCAAGCTCAAATTTATTTATATTTACCATTTTCACATTGAATTATGGTAAATTAGATGTAAATATGTTCAATATGTTTCTTCTCCATCACCAAATTTCATGTGTGTTCGTCAGTAAGGCACATAGTTAGAAGAGTATAAATGAATGACAAATAAATTATATCTACATGGGTAATCACTAAAATTAAATATTCAATCTCAATGTTATTTGTGTTCACCATAATGACATTTTATTATGGTATAATAGATGTAAAAAATTTCTATGTTTTTCTTCTTCTCCATCACCAAAATTTTGGTTTCTTCACCTCTGAGGAACTAAGTTAAGAGACTACAAATGAATGACCCGTAATTTACATGTATGTAGAACAATTAAAATAAAATAATCAAGCTCAATATTGTCTATATTCATAGTATTCACATTGACTTATGGTATATTACATCTAAAAATATTATATATTTTTCCTCACCATCCTAAAGTTTTAGGTTTTTTTATCACTAAGCAGAAAAACATAATAGACTATAGTAAATGTAAATGATTAGTTATATTTTATTTTTCTACTCCATCACAAAATTTTAGGTTTTCCCCCACCAAAATACAAAGTTAAAAGAGTATAATCCATGACATATATTTTGTATAATATAGGTAAAAATTAAAATTAAATAATCAAGCTCAAATTTATTTATATTTACCATTTTCACATTGAATTATGGTAAATTAGATGTAAATATGTGCAATATGTTTCTTCTCCATCACCAAATTTCATGTGTGTTCGTCAGTAAGGCACATAGTTAGAAGAGTATAAATGAATGACAAATAAATTATATCTACATGGGTAATCACTAAAATAAAATATTCAATCTCAATGTTATTTGTGTTCACCATAATGACATTTTATTATGGTATAATAGATGTAAAACATTTCTATGTTTTTCTTCTTCTCCATCACCAAAATTTTGGTTTCTTCACCTCTGAGGAACTAAGTTAAGGGACTACAAATGAATGACCCGTAACTTACATGTATGTAGAACAATTAAAATAAAATAATCAAGCTCAATATTGTCTATATTCATAGTATTCACATTGACTTAGGGTATATTACATCTAAAAATATTATATATTTCTCCTCACCATCCTAAAGTTTTAGGTTTTTTTATCACTAAGCAGAAAAACATAATAGACTATAGTAAATGTAAATGATTAGTTATATTTTATTTTTCTACTCCATCACAAAATTTTAGGTTTTCCCCCACCAAAATACAAAGTTAAAAGAGTATAATCCATGACATATATTTTGTATAATATAGGTAAAAATTAAAATTAAATAATCAAGCTAAAATTTATTTATATTTACCATTTTCACATTGAATTATGGTAAATTAGATGTAAATATGTTCAATATGTTTCTTCTCCATCACCAAATTTTATGTGTGTTCGTCAGTAAGGCACATAGTTAGAAGAGTATAAATGAATGACAAATAAATTATATCTACATGGGTAATCACTAAAATTAAATATTCAATCTCAATGGTATTTGTGTTCACCATAATGACATTTTATTATGGTATAATAGATGTAAAAAATTTCTATGTTTTTCTTCTTCTCCATCACAAAAATTTTGGTTTCTTCACCTCTGAGGAACTAAGTTAAGGGACTACAAATGAATGACCCGTAATTTACATGTATGTAGAACAATTAAAATAAAATAATCAAGCTCAATATTGTCTATATTCATTGTATTCACATTGGCTTATGGTACATTACATCAAACAATATTTTATATTTTTCCTCACCATCCTAAAGTTTTAGGTTTTTTTATCACTAAGCAGAAAAACATAATAGACTATAGTAAATGTAAATGATTAGTTATATTTTATTTTTCTACTCCATCACAAAATTTTAGGTTTTCCCCCACCAAAATACAAAGTTAAAAGAGTATAATCCATGACATATATTTTGTATAATATAGGTAAAAATTAAAATTAAATAATCAAGCTCAAATTTATTTATATTTACCATTTTCACATTGAATTATGGTAAATTAGATGTAAATATGTTCAATATGTTTCTTCTCCATCACCAAATTTCATGTGTGTTCGTCAGTAAGGCACATAGTTAGAAGAGTATAAATGAATGACAAATAAATTATATCTACATGGGTAATCACTAAAATTAAATATTCAATCTCAATGTTATTTGTGTTCACCATAATGACATTTTATTATGGTATAATAGATGTAAAAAATTTCTATGTTTTTCTTCTTCTCCATCACCAAAATTTTGGTTTCTTCACCTCTGAGGAACTAAGTTAAGAGACTACAAATGAATGACCCGTAATTTACATGTATGTAGAACAATTAAAATAAAATAATCAAGCTCAATATTGTCTATATTCATAGTATTCACATTGACTTATGGTATATTACATCTAAAAATATTATATATTTTTCCTCACCATCCTAAAGTTTTAGGTTTTTTTATCACTAAGCAGAAAAACATAATAGACTATAGTAAATGTAAATGATTAGTTATATTTTATTTTTCTACTCCATCACAAAATTTTAGGTTTTCCCCCACCAAAATACAAAGTTAAAAGAGTATAATCCATGACATATATTTTGTATAATATAGGTAAAAATTAAAATTAAATAATCAAGCTCAAATTTATTTATATTTACCATTTTCACATTGAATTATGGTAAATTAGATGTAAATATGTGCAATATGTTTCTTCTCCATCACCAAATTTCATGTGTGTTCGTCAGTAAGGCACATAGTTAGAAGAGTATAAATGAATGACAAATAAATTATATCTACATGGGTAATCACTAAAATAAAATATTCAATCTCAATGTTATTTGTGTTCACCATAATGACATTTTATTATGGTATAATAGATGTAAAACATTTCTATGTTTTTCTTCTTCTCCATCACCAAAATTTTGGTTTCTTCACCTCTGAGGAACTAAGTTAAGAGACTACAAATGAATGATCCGTAATTTACATGTATGTAGAACAATTAAAATAAAATAATCAAGCTCAATAATGTCTATATTCATAGTATTCACATTGACTTATGGTATATTACATCTAAAAATATTATATATTTTTCCTCACCATCCTAAAGTTTTAGGTTTTTTTATCACTAAGCAGAAAAACATAATAGACTATAGTAAATGTAAATGATTAGTTATATTTTATTTTTCTACTCCATCACAAAATTTTAGGTTTTCCCCCACCAAAATACAAAGTTAAAAGAGTATAATCCATGACATATATTTTGTATAATATAGGTAAAAATTAAAATTAAATAATCAAGCTCAAATTTATTTATATTTACCATTTTCACATTGAATTATGGTAAATTAGATGTAAATATGTTCAATATGTTTCTTCTCCATCACCAAATTTCATGTGTGTTCGTCAGTAAGGCACATAGTTAGAAGAGTATAAATGAATGACAAATAAATTATATCTACATGGGTAACCACTAAAATAAAATATTCAATCTCAATGTTATTTGTGTTCACCATAATGACATTTTATTATGGTATAATAGATGTAAAAAATTTCTATGTTTTTCTTCTTCTCCATCACAAAAATTTTGGTTTCTTCACCTCTGAGGAACTAAGTTAAGGGACTACAAATGAATGACCCGTAATTTACATGTATGTAGAACAATTAAAATAAAATAATCAAGCTCAATATTGTCTATATTCATAGTATTCACATTGACTTATGGTATATTACATCTAAAAATATTATATATTTTTCCTCACCATCCTAAAGTTTTAGGTTTTTTTATCACTAAGCAGAAAAACATAATAGACTATAGTAAATGTAAATGATTAGTTATATTTTATTTTTCTACTCCATCACAAAATTTTAGGTTTTCCCCCACCAAAATACAAAGTTAAAAGAGTATAATCCATGACATATATTTTGTATAATATAGGTAAAAATTAAAATTAAATAATCAAGCTCAAATTTATTTATATTTACCATTTTCACATTGAATTATGGTAAATTAGATGTAAATATGTGCAATATGTTTCTTCTCCATCACCAAATTTCATGTGTGTTCGTCAGTAAGGCACATAGTTAGAAGAGTATAAATGAATGACAAATAAATTATATCTACATGGGTAATCACTAAAATAAAATATTCAATCTCAATGTTATTTGTGTTCACCATAATGACATTTTATTATGGTATAATAGATGTAAAACATTTCTATGTTTTTCTTCTTCTCCATCACCAAAATTTTGGTTTCTTCACCTCTGAGGAACTAAGTTAAGGGACTACAAATGAATGACCCGTAACTTACATGTATGTAGAACAATTAAAATAAAATAATCAAGCTCAATATTGTCTATATTCATAGTATTCACATTGACTTAGGGTATATTACATCTAAAAATATTATATATTTCTCCTCACCATCCTAAAGTTTTAGGTTTTTTTATCACTAAGCAGAAAAACATAATAGACTATAGTAAATGTAAATGATTAGTTATATTTTATTTTTCTACTCCATCACAAAATTTTAGGTTTTCCCCCACCAAAATACAAAGTTAAAAGAGTATAATCCATGACATATATTTTGTATAATATAGGTAAAAATTAAAATTAAATAATCAAGCTAAAATTTATTTATATTTACCATTTTCACATTGAATTATGGTAAATTAGATGTAAATATGTTCAATATGTTTCTTCTCCATCACCAAATTTTATGTGTGTTCGTCAGTAAGGCACATAGTTAGAAGAGTATAAATGAATGACAAATAAATTATATCTACATGGGTAATCACTAAAATTAAATATTCAATCTCAATGGTATTTGTGTTCACCATAATGACATTTTATTATGGTATAATAGATGTAAAAAATTTCTATGTTTTTCTTCTTCTCCATCACAAAAATTTTGGTTTCTTCACCTCTGAGGAACTAAGTTAAGGGACTACAAATGAATGACCCGTAACTTACATGTATGTAGAACAATTAAAATAAAATAATCAAGCTCAATATTGTCTATATTCATAGTATTCACATTGACTTAGGGTATATTACATCTAAAAATATTATATATTTCTCCTCACCATCCTAAAGTTTTAGGTTTTTTTATCACTAAGCAGAAAAACATAATAGACTATAGTAAATGTAAATGATTAGTTATATTTTATTTTTCTACTCCATCACAAAATTTTAGGTTTTCCCCCACCAAAATACAAAGTTAAAAGAGTATAATCCATGACATATATTTTGTATAATATAGGTAAAAATTAAAATTAAATAATCAAGCTAAAATTTATTTATATTTACCATTTTCACATTGAATTATGGTAAATTAGATGTAAATATGTTCAATATGTTTCTTCTCCATCACCAAATTTTATGTGTGTTCGTCAGTAAGGCACATAGTTAGAAGAGTATAAATGAATGACAAATAAATTATATCTACATGGGTAATCACTAAAATTAAATATTCAATCTCAATGGTATTTGTGTTCACCATAATGACATTTTATTATGGTATAATAGATGTAAAAAATTTCTATGTTTTTCTTCTTCTCCATCACAAAAATTTTGGTTTCTTCACCTCTGAGGAACTAAGTTAAGGGACTACAAATGAATGACCCGTAATTTACATGTATGTAGAACAATTAAAATAAAATAATCAAGCTCAATATTGTCTATATTCATTGTATTCACATTGGCTTATGGTACATTACATCAAACAATATTTTATATTTTTCCTCACCATCCTAAAGTTTTAGGTTTTTTTATCACTAAGCAGAAAAACATAACAGACTATAGTAAATGTAAATGATTAGTTATATTTAATTTTCTACTCCATCATAAAATTTTTGGTTTTCCCCCACCAAAATACAAAGTTAAAAGAGTATAATCCATGACATATATTTTGTATAATATAGGTAAAAATTAAAATTAAATAATCGAGCTCATATTTATTTATATTTACAATTTTCACATTGAATTATGGAAAATTAGATGTAAATATGTTCAATATGTTTCTTCTCCATCACCAAATTTCATGTGTGTTCGTCAGTAAGGCACATAGTTAGAAGAGTATAAATGAATGACAAATAAATTATATCTACATGGGTAATCACTAAAATTAAATATTCAATCTCAATGTTATTTGTGTTCACCATAATGACATTTTATTATGGTATAATAGATGTAAAAAATTTCTATGTTTTTCTTCTTCTCCATCACCAAAATTTTGGTTTCTTCACCTCTGAGGAACTAAGTTAAGAGACTACAAATGAATGATCCGTAATTTACATGTATGTAGAACAATTAAAATAAAATAATCAAGCTCAATAATGTCTATATTCATAGTATTCACATTGACTTATGGTATATTACATCTAAAAATATTATATATTTTTCCTCACCATCCTAAAGTTTTAGGTTTTTTTATCACTAAGCAGAAAAACATAATAGACTATAGTAAATGTAAATGATTAGTTATATTTTATTTTTCTACTCCATCACAAAATTTTAGGTTTTCCCCCACCAAAATACAAAGTTAAAAGAGTATAATCCATGACATATATTTTGTATAATATAGGTAAAAATTAAAATTAAATAATCAAGCTCAAATTTATTTATATTTACCATTTTCACATTGAATTATGGTAAATTAGATGTAAATATGTTCAATATGTTTCTTCTCCATCACCAAATTTCATGTGTGTTCGTCAGTAAGGCACATAGTTAGAAGAGTATAAATGAATGACAAATAAATTATATCTACATGGGTAACCACTAAAATAAAATATTCAATCTCAATGTTATTTGTGTTCACCATAATGACATTTTATTATGGTATAATAGATGTAAAAAATTTCTATGTTTTTCTTCTTCTCCATCACAAAAATTTTGGTTTCTTCACCTCTGAGGAACTAAGTTAAGGGACTACAAATGAATGACCCGTAATTTACATGTATGTAGAACAATTAAAATAAAATAATCAAGCTCAATATTGTCTATATTCATTGTATTCACATTGACTTATGGTACATTACATCAAACAATATTTTATATTTTTCCTCACCATCCTAAAGTTTTAGGTTTTTTTATCACTAAGCAGAAAAACATAACAGACTATAGTAAATGTAAATGATTAGTTATATTTAATTTTCTACTCCATCACAAAATTTTTGGTTTTCCCCCACCAAAATACAAAGTTAAAAGAGTATAATCCATGACATATATTTTGTATAATATAGGTAAAAATTAAAATTAAATAATCGAGCTCATATTTATTTATATTTACCATTTTCACATTGAATTATGGAAAATTAGATGTAAATATGTTCAATATGTTTCTTCTCCATCACCAAATTTCATGTGTGTTCGTCAGTAAGGCACATAGTTAGAAGAGTATAAATGAATGACAAATAAATTATATCTACATGGGTAATCACTAAAATTAAATATTCAATCTCAATGTTATTTGTGTTCACCATAATGACATTTTATTATGGTATAATAGATGTAAAAAATTTCTATGTTTTTCTTCTTCTCCATCACCAAAATTTTGGTTTCTTCACCTCTGAGGAACTAAGTTAAGAGACTACAAATGAATGATCCGTAATTTACATGTATGTAGAACAATTAAAATAAAATAATCAAGCTCAATATTGTCTATATTCATAGTATTCACATTGACTTATGGTATATTACATCTAAAAATATTATATATTTTTCCTCACCATCCTAAAGTTTTAGGTTTTTTTATCACTAAGCAGAAAAACATAATAGACTATAGTAAATGTAAATGATTAGTTATATTTTATTTTTCTACTCCATCACAAAATTTTAGGTTTTCCCCCACCAAAATACAAAGTTAAAAGAGTATAATCCATGACATATATTTTGTATAATATAGGTAAAAATTAAAATTAAATAATCGAGCTCATATTTATTTATATTTACCATTTTCACATTGAATTATGGAAAATTAGATGTAAATATGTTCAATATGTTTCTTCTCCATCACCAAATTTCATGTGTGTTCGTCAGTAAGGCACATAGTTAGAAGAGTATAAATGAATGACAAATAAATTATATCTACATGGGTAATCACTAAAATTAAATATTCAATCTCAATGTTATTTGTGTTCACCATAATGACATTTTATTATGGTATAATAGATGTAAAAAATTTCTATGTTTTTCTTCTTCTCCATCACCAAAATTTTGGTTTCTTCACCTCTGAGGAACTAAGTTAAGAGACTACAAATGAATGATCCGTAATTTACATGTATGTAGAACAATTAAAATAAAATAATCAAGCTCAATATTGTCTATATTCATAGTATTCACATTGACTTATGGTATATTACATCTAAAAATATTATATATTTTTCCTCACCATCCTAAAGTTTTAGGTTTTTTTATCACTAAGCAGAAAAACATAATAGACTATAGTAAATGTAAATGATTAGTTATATTTTATTTTTCTACTCCATCACAAAATTTTAGGTTTTCCCCCACCAAAATACAAAGTTAAAAGAGTATAATCCATGACATATATTTTGTATAATATAGGTAAAAATTAAAATTAAATAATCAAGCTCAAATTTATTTATATTTACCATTTTCACATTGAATTATGGTAAATTAGATGTAAATATGTTCAATATGTTTCTTCTCCATCACCAAATTTCATGTGTGTTCGTCAGTAAGGCACATAGTTAGAAGAGTATAAATGAATGACAAATAAATTATATCTACATGGGTAACCACTAAAATAAAATATTCAATCTCAATGTTATTTGTGTTCACCATAATGACATTTTATTACGGTATAATAGATGTAAAAAATTTCTATGTTTTTCTTCTTCTCCATCACCAAAATTTTGGTTTCTTCACCTCTGAGGAACTAAGTTAAGGGACTACAAATGAATGACCCGTAACTTACATGTATGTAGAACAATTAAAATAAAATAATCAAGCTCAATATTGTCTATATTCATAGTATTCACATTGACTTATGGTATATTACATCTAAAAATATTATATATTTCTCCTCACCATCCTAAAGTTTTAGGTTTTTTTATCACTAAGCAGAAAAACATAATAGACTATAGTTAATGTAAATGATTAGTTATATTTTATTTTTCTACTCCATCACAAAATTTTAGGTTTTCCCCCACCAAAATACAAAGTTAAAAGAGTATAATCCATGACATATATTTTGTATAACATAGGTAAAAATTAAAATTAAATAATCAAGCTCAAATTTATTTATATTTACCATTTTCACATTGAATTATGGTAAATTAGATGTAAATATGTTCAACATGTTTCTTCTCCATCACCAAATTTCATGTGTGTTCGTCAGTAAGGCACATAGTTAGAAGAGTATAAATGAATGACAAATAAATTATATCTACATGGGTAATCACTAAAATTAAATATTCAATCTCAATGGTATTTGTGTTCACCATAATGACATTTTATTATGGTATAATAGATGTAAAAAATTTCTATGTTTTTCTTCTTCTCCATCACAAAAATTTTGGTTTCTTCACCTCTGAGGAACTAAGTTAAGGGACTACGAATGAATGATCCGTAATTTACATGTATGTAGAACAATTAAAATAAAATAATCAAGCTCAATATTGTCTATATTCATTGTATTCACATTGACTTATGGTACATTACATCAAACAATATTTTATATTTTTCCTCACCATCCTAAAGTTTTAGGTTTTTTTATCACTAAGCAGAAAAACATAACAGACTATAGTAAATGTAAATGATTAGTTATATTTAATTTTCTACTCCATCACAAAATTTTTGGTTTTCCCCCACCAAAATACAAAGTTAAAAGAGTATAATCCATGACATATATTTTGTATAATATAGGTAAAAATTAAAATTAAATAATCAAGCTCATATTTATTTATATTTACCATTTTCACATTGAATTATGGTAAATTAGATGTAAATATGTTCAATATGTTTCTTCTCCATCACCAAATTTCATGTGTGTTCGTCAGTAAGGCACATAGTTAGAAGAGTATAAATGAATGACAAATAAATTATATCTACATGGGTAATCACTAAAATTAAATATTCAATCTCAATGTTATTTGTGTTCACCATAATGACATTTTATTATGGTATAATAGATGTAAAAAATTTCTATGTTTTTCTTCTTCTCCATCACCAAAATTTTGGTTTCTTCACCTCTGAGGAACTAAGTTAAAAGACTACAAATGAATGACCCGTAATTTACATGTATGTAGAACAATTAAAATAAAATAATCAAGCTCAATATTGTCTATATTCATAGTATTCACATTGACTTATGGTATATTACATCTAAAAATATTATATATTTTTCCTCACCATCCTAAAGTTTTAGGTTTTTTTATCACTAAGCAGAAAAACATAATAGACTATAGTAAATGTAAATGATTAGTTATATTTTATTTTTCTACTCCATCACAAAATTTTAGGTTTTCCCCCACCAAAATACAAAGTTAAAAGAGTATAATCCATGACATTTATTTTGTATAATATAGGTAAAAATTAAAATTAAATAATCAAGCTCAAATTTATTTATATTTACCATTTTCACATTGAATTATGGTAAATTAGATGTAAATATGTTCAATATGTTTCTTCTCCATCACCAAATTTCATGTGTGTTCGTCAGTAAGGCACATAGTTAGAAGAGTATAAATGAATGACAAATAAATTATATCTACATGGGTAATCACTAAAATAAAATATTCAATCTCAATGTTATTTGTGTTCACCATAATGACATTTTATTATGGTATAATAGATGTAAAAAATTTCTATGTTTTTCTTCTTCTCCATCACCAAAATTTTGGTTTCTTCACCTCTGAGGAACTAAGTTAAGGGACTACAAATGAATGACCCGTAACTTACATGTATGTAGAACAATTAAAATAAAATAATCAAGCTCAATATTGTCTATATTCATAGTATTCACATTGACTTATGGTATATTACATCTAAAAATATTATATATTTCTCCTCACCATCCTAAAGTTTTAGGTTTTTTTATCACTAAGCAGAAAAACATAATAGACTATAGTTAATGTAAATGATTAGTTATATTTTATTTTTCTACTCCATCACAAAATTTTAGGTTTTCCCCCACCAAAATACAAAGTTAAAAGAGTATAATCCATGACATATATTTTGTATAACATAGGTAAAAATTAAAATTAAATAATCAAGCTCAAATTTATTTATATTTACCATTTTCACATTGAATTATGGTAAATTAGATGTAAATATGTTCAACATGTTTCTTCTCCATCACCAAATTTCATGTGTGTTCGTCAGTAAGGCACATAGTTAGAAGAGTATAAATGAATGACAAATAAATTATATCTACATGGGTAATCACTAAAATTAAATATTCAATCTCAATGGTATTTGTGTTCACCATAATGACATTTTATTATGGTATAATAGATGTAAAAAATTTCTATGTTTTTCTTCTTCTCCATCACAAAAATTTTGGTTTCTTCACCTCTGAGGAACTAAGTTAAGGGACTACAAATGAATGACCCGTAATTTACATGTATGTAGAACAATTAAAAATAAAATAATCAAGCTCAATATTGTCTATATTCATTGTATTCACATTGACTTATGGTACATTACATCAAACAATATTTTATATTTTTCCTCACCATCCTAAAGTTTTAGGTTTTTTTATCACTAAGCAGAAAAACATAACAGACTATAGTAAATGTAAATGATTAGTTATATTTAATTTTCTACTCCATCACAAAATTTTTGGTTTTCCCCCACCAAAATACAAAGTTAAAAGAGTATAATCCATGACATATATTTTGTATAATATAGGTAAAAATTAAAATTAAATAATCAAGCTCATATTTATTTATATTTACCATTTTCACATTGAATTATGGTAAATTAGATGTAAATATGTTCAATATGTTTCTTCTCCATCACCAAATTTCATGTGTGTTCGTCAGTAAGGCACATAGTTAGAAGAGTATAAATGAATGACAAATAAATTATATCTACATGGGTAATCACTAAAATTAAATATTCAATCTCAATGTTATTTGTGTTCACCATAATGACATTTTATTATGGTATAATAGATGTAAAAAATTTCTATGTTTTTCTTCTTCTCCATCACCAAAATTTTGGTTTCTTCACCTCTGAGGAACTAAGTTAAGAGACTACAAATGAATGACCCGTAATTTACATGTATGTAGAACAATTAAAATAAAATAATCAAGCTCAATATTGTCTATATTCATAGTATTCACATTGACTTATGGTATATTACATCTAAAAATATTATATATTTTTCCTCACCATCCTAAAGTTTTAGGTTTTTTAATCACTAAGCAGAAAAACATAATAGACTATAGTAAATGTAAATGATTAGTTATATTTTATTTTTCTACTCCATCACAAAATTTTAGGTTTTCCCCCACCAAAATACAAAGTTAAAAGAGTATAATCCATGACATATATTTTGTATAATATAGGTAAAAATTAAAATTAAATAATCAAGCTCAAATTTATTTATATTTACCATTTTCACATTGAATTATGGTAAATTAGATGTAAATATGTGCAATATGTTTCTTCTCCATCACCAAATTTCATGTGTGTTCGTCAGTAAGGCACATAGTTAGAAGAGTATAAATGAATGACAAATAAATTATATCTACATGGGTAATCACTAAAATAAAATATTCAATCTCAATGTTATTTGTGTTCTCCATAATGACATTTTATTATGGTATAATAGATGTAAAACATTTCTATGTTTTTCTTCTTCTCCATCACCAAAATTTTGGTTTCTTCACCTCTGAGGAACTAAGTTAAGGGACTACAAATGAATGACCCGTAACTTACATGTATGTAGAACAATTAAAATAAAATAATCAAGCTCAATATTGTCTATATTCATAGTATTCACATTGACTTAGGGTATATTACATCTAAAAATATTATATATTTCTCCTCACCATCCTAAAGTTTTAGGTTTTTTTATCACTAAGCAGAAAAACATAATAGACTATAGTTAATGTAAATGATTAGTTATATTTTATTTTTCTACTCCATCACAAAATTTTAGGTTTTCCCCCACCAAAATACAAAGTTAAAAGAGTATAATCCATGACATATATTTTGTATAACATAGGTAAAAATTAAAATTAAATAATCAAGCTCAAATTTATTTATATTTACCATTTTCACATTGAATTATGGTAAATTAGATGTAAATATGTTCAACATGTTTCTTCTCCATCACCAAATTTCATGTGTGTTCGTCAGTAAGGCACATAGTTAGAAGAGTATAAATGAATGACAAATAAATTATATCTACATGGGTAATCACTAAAATTAAATATTCAATCTCAATGGTATTTGTGTTCACCATAATGACATTTTATTATGGTATAATAGATGTAAAAAATTTCTATGTTTTTCTTCTTCTCCATCACAAAAATTTTGGTTTCTTCACCTCTGAGGAACTAAGTTAAGGGACTACAAATGAATGACCCGTAATTTACATGTATGTAGAACAATTAAAATAAAATAATCAAGCTCAATATTGTCTATATTCATTGTATTCACATTGACTTATGGTACATTAC
>CAWUDS030000001.1:4333907-4480417 GCA_963859935.3 Lathyrus sativus | reverse complement strand
CTGCATAAAAACCCTAAACCTAAGCGTGTGACAAAGCAATATTTAATGGCAACTTCATCATCAACAGCTGCTCAATTCCAATCTTCAATGGCTGCAGTTACTTCTGCAAACATGGGCGTTGCTCCTTACTCTCCTCCTAAAAGAACTCTATTGACCCCTGTTGAAAAGTTGGAGGTTTTGTGTGAATCAATGGTAGAATTTGATTCACTTGCAGAAAATGGCTTTGAATTTCGCTCTATCATTGGTGCTCAAGGATGGGTAAAGTACTTTTGATAGACTCTTTGGACCAGTTTACCCCCTCCTTGTGAAAGAGTTCTGGATCCATGCATCAGTTTACCCTAAATTCATCCTATCTTCTGTACTGGGAAAAGAAATCATTATAACAGAAGATCTGATCAGAAAGCTAATTGGATATGAAGAAACAGATGGTGTTTCCCACTTGCCAGCTGGGCGTGTGGACATGGATGAAGTGTATGAAGAAGTGATGACTGCTGGTCAAGCTTCTAACAAGTTCAAGGATCTGAAGCCTGACTACAAGATCTGGGCTAAGATCTTCATGGGATGCATCCATCATAGGAAGTCAACAAACTCTCCAGACTATGTCAATAATGAACAGCTCTATTTCATGTATTGCCTCAGTCAGAGCACCAAGGTAGATCTTCCATATATTTTCTTTATGCATCTGTGGAACCATATAAATGCCTCTAGAGAGTATGTGAAAGAAAAAGGATAGAAGATCCGAACCTGGATCCCTTTTGGAAGGTTGATCTCAGATCTTCTAACTGAGAATGGATTGGTCTCTGCTCTGTACGCTGCTGGAGTTACAGAGGCATTGGAATTCATAATGGGAAAGCCTCTGAATACCAAAAGTCTTCAGAGACTTAAAATAGTGGATAAACTCACAACAACTCCCAAGAAGCTGAATGTTTCTGAAATGAGTAAGAAGAGGATTCTTGTAGATGATTTTCCATTATTCTTTGCTGAAGAACCAAGGCACATTTTTGTGATGTACATTGATGAATGTAAGAAATAAGGAAAGCATGTTCCTGCAAACATAATACAACTAGCAAGACAACCTCTACCTGAAGCAGAAGAAGAAGAAGAAGCACAACTACAAAGAAAGAGGACTCAGCCAGCAGCAGAAGCTGCACCTGTTCAGAAGAAGGTCAAGATTGCTGAGAAGCCACAGAAGCTCTTGAAGAGAAAAGATTTTGGAGACACTTCTTCTGTACCAGCCAAGAGAATCAAGATAAAAGGTACTAAATCTTCTGTATCTTCTGCAAGTAATGTTGTTTTAAATGATTCAAATATTAAGTCTGTTCCTAAACCACCCTCTACACAAACTACTTCTGTTACTGCTCCTAGTTCTAAATCACCACAAAAACAAACTTCTGTTCCAACACCAACAACAACAAAAACAATTCCAACACCAAAAGTCTCTGTACCACAATCATCTCAACCAAAAATCCAAATCAAACAGTTTGTTCCACAAAAATAATCTTCACAGAAACAACCATCAGAACAACAACCTATAGAACAACAATCACAACCTTCTGTACAACAAAAATCCTCTGAACCACTTAAACAAAAGCCATCTGAACAACAACAACACCCACAAGAAAAACAACCTGAAAAACCACAAGAACCTCCATCAGAAAAAGCCTCTGAACATCAACCACCATCAGATAATCCACCATCAAAATCATCTGAACCCACTGCATCTGAACCTACAAAAATAACACCTGTTCCAGTTTCATCAGAACCAATCACAATCCCTTCTGATACACCCATCTCAGAACAACCATCAAAACCCTCTGAAATTCCTTCAGAACCAACAAACACCTCTGAACCCCACATTCTTGAAACAGAAGTTCTTGATGTCACACCCTTAAAAACTGTGTTTCAAGTATCTTCTACTTCCTGCACACCAACCACCTCTTCAAACTCCTCAGAATCATACATCCATCCAGACTTTCTAGTCTCTCCATCTCACAGAGCCTCTGAGGTAAACCAACCAGAACCCATTATACCTTCTAAAGCTCCCATTCCAGATCCTATTCCCACACCTGCACCATCATCTGAAATACTGATTCCAAGTTCCAACCCAAGAACATCTATTTCTTGTGCCCAAGTTTCATCACTGTTTCACAATTTGGCATATGGTTTCAAACTCAAAGATTTTTATGACAGAGTTGAACCATCTGACCCTATCAACCCTCTGAAACCCAAACTCACAATGACCCTTCCATCTGTGATTCTTGACTATATAAAATCCAAGTCAGATGTAGATTCATTAGCAACTATATCATGTTCTGCTAAAACTGATAAAGCTGTTGCTTCAGCTATACCAATTTCATCTGATAACAATGTTGCTTCTGCTGAACCTCACAAATCTGCCTTCCAACCCTACTCAAATGAACCTTTTGATGTAGTTACCCCTTCACACCAGAGCAAAACCTCATCTGTTAAATGCCTTAATCAGATCCAAAGAAAAAGCTTCTGAAATTCCCTTCATTCCATATTATCCTCCTCCTCTGATCTCTATTCAGAAATCTCTTTTTCCACCAACTCCCCAACCAAAACCAATAACTCTGGAAAATCTGTTACATCCTAAGCCCAGACTTAATGTTAATCCTTTATTTCAATCATTTTTGCAAGAAATACAGTTGTATTTAGGTACTGTACAGAAGAAATGCTCAGCAACAATTGATACCAAAGAATCTGATATCATCTGGAATGGATTCATCAACAGATTCAACTCTGTGGCCTCAAATCTGAAGAACATTTGTTCTGATGATGCGAAGCTCAGATTTACTGAAGCTGCAAGAACTCTATTCTGGACAGTCAAGAAATCTGAAACTCTGCTCCTTACAGATGCTCCTCCCTCATCAGAAGACACTACTGAAGTTGCATCTGAAGAAAATCAATTGGCCATGACTCTGGTAGACCCTCCTTCTAGCTCTAATGCTCCAGACTCTACAGATCACATGGAAATTGACTCTGTTCAAGCCCCAGAACCTAATCATACTTCTTCATCTGAGTTAAAGAAAGAACATCCAGATTTTGAAGATAAGATTGCTGCTCTGGAAGCTGGTCAATCTGAGATCAAGTCTTGGATGGCAAAACAGGATAAGAAGTCTGAGGACATGACATAATGGATGTCTAAGCAGGATCAAAAGAATGAAACAATGGCTAAGTGGATGTCCAAGCAAGAGCAGTCCTCCTCTGAGATTACAGATCTATTGAAGATGCTTTTGTCCAAACACTCTTAGATTTTCATTTTTCATTCTGCTGTTTTTGCATCTGATGTTTGCTATGTATTTTTTATATCTTCTGATGCATGTACTCTTGATCTGGTCTTATTGAATGAATCAAAGTTTTCTCCATTGAATTATCTCATTTACTGTTTCCTTTTATTTGTCTTTTTAAAGTCTTTACTTTTTGCTTATGACAAAAAAGGGGGAGAAAATATAGATCTGAACTGTTTAATATAACTTCACCAGAATGAAACTTCAGACATATTTATTCTATCTAACATTTAATCTGATTATTTCAGAACTTTTGATAAGTACACTCTATAAAAGAAACTCTGAGTCTCTCAGATCATTTGACTATTATCAAACTCTGAATCTTAAATCTGCAAGACATTCTGATTTCAAATGTTAAAAGAACAAACAAGATCTAACTCTGAAGATTACTCAAGACAAAAGGGAAGTTTCTATTCCTTATATGTATTTATCTCAGGGGGAGATTCAACATCTCAGGGGGAGTTATAATTTCAATATTTTCAACTAAACAAAATTTCTGATGTTTTTGTCATCATCAAAAAGGGGGGAGATTGTTAGAACACAGATTGGTTCTTAATAATATCTCTATGTTTTGATGATAACTATTAGGAAATTTTGTATTTAAGAATTATATATTCTAAAATTTGCTTGAGAGTTTTTACTGCAGATAGTAAAGAAATTAATACTCCAGAAGCAAATCTGTATTGAATGCAAGAAATTAACTAGACTCTGAAGCGCCAGATGCACTCATTAGAAGATTCTGATTGCTGCCAACAGAAGATTCTGAGCGTAGCCTCCAGAAGATTCTGAAGCAGAAGCTCTAGAAGAATCTGAAGCAGAAGCTCCAGAAGAATATGAAGCAGAAGCTCCAGAAGGATCTGAAGAAGTAGCTCCAGAAGAATCTGAAGCAAGTCAGAAGCATCTGAAGCAAAGAAGAATTTTGTATGAAGAGTTTTTCAAAGCATAGATTCTACAGAAGTTTCTGAAAGTACTAAAGCTGCCAGTACTGAAGTTCTATTCCAAATATGCTCTAATATTTAACACGCTGAAGGCACACCTACTGCAGAAGACTCTGATCCAGCAAGCTCTGATCATCATCAAAAGACTCTGACTCAACTAGACTCTGATGAACTTGCTGAAAACTGAAGAAGAAATATTCAAAGATTATATCCGTTGGGAGTAAATCAAACGTCTCTTTCCTTATTTATGCTAGACACAAGAACACAGACAAAAAGGATTTTTCTGTGCTTTCTTCTTCTAGGAAAGGTCACTTGATGTGAAGACAAAAAGGCTCAGACCTTTTGGGACACTCTTCTCAACGTGCAGTTCCCTTGGATCAGCTGCCTATAAAAGCAAGTCTCCACCAAATTCTTCAGTTAGACGTTTTGCTGAAAAAGAATTAAAACATTCAAGCTCTCATACTTTCATATTCTTCTTAGAATTAATTTCATTGTACTTAAACTTAAGAGAAATATCACTGTTGTGATTAAAGCTTTTTAGAAGCATTCTTACTCTTGTATTAGATTTACATTGATTGTAAAGGATTTCCTTAAGAGGATTCAGTTGGAATCAGTAGCTCTTGAGAAGACTAAGAACAGTTGTTCTTAGGTGTTTCTTTTGTAATCTGTTTGATTAAATAGTGGATTAAGTCATTGTTTGAGAAAGGCAAATCACTCTAGGAAGGTGTGGACTGGAGTAGTTGAGTTCAACGAACTAGGATAAAAATACTTGTGTTTTAATTCTAAGTTTTAATCTTTCATACTTATTCAACCCCCCTTCTAAGTATTATCTCACCTTCACGGGGGACACACACTTCCGAGGAGGAAGGTGACCGACGAAGTCCACCAAACTCCAGAAGGCCAGGCTGTCCTCCTCGCCCAGCCGACCAGGTCTGAAGATGAAGCTGTCGGTGGCCGGACGAAAATGCTGATCCCCCCCAGTCCAAGGGGAAATAGGACTCATAGTTGTCCTCGGGACACCCCTCCACGACTACCACTTCCTTGTGAAAAGTCGTCTCGTACGCGTCGTCCGTGGCCGACATGACCACGAACTAACGATCTTTAAATCCCCAAACAGAGTCAGTATACGGGCGGAAGAGCCTGGTCGACTGCTTCAGCAAAACCCATCTATATTGGCCAGTCGTCGTCTGACGTTGCAAATGGAAGACGCAGAAGAATAGGGGGAATGGTGGCTTCGAGCTCCAAATAGTTTACACATGATCTCGAACGCACGGAGGAAAGCCGGCGAGTTCGGGTGAAGCTGGAAAGGCGCCAACATTAGGTGGTCAAAAACCCCTTACTGAAAGCCGGTGAAGGGAAGTCACATGCTCACCTCTTTGAAGTCGAACTCATACATGGGGAACCAGCCACCCCCATAACGCGAGCAGATACGATCGACCTCCCGAGGCCGACAAGCGCAGAATTGACGGGGGCTCCATGTAGCACCCCAAAATTTGCCTTTCGTTTTAACCGTAACTGACTTTTGTTTTTTGCATTTAGCATTTGCATTGCATAACATTCGTTCTTGAGGCATGGGGTCAAGGCATTCCTGTGGCTCAAGTTCATTTCGGAGCAAGAGACCGAACATCGAACAACGAGCATCAGAGGCTCGGGCATTTATTTTGCCCAGCGGTCAGGCAACCGATTTTATTTTGTAGGTTAATTTCAGAGTAGAAGGCAGCACTCAGGCTCAGATCAAGTATTTTCACAATGATAACATTCAAAAATGAGGTTCAGCAGCTAAACAGAGCTTCAGACATTTGAAACAGGGTAAACGGACAGATTACCCACCAAGAGGCGCCAAAATTCAAAATTTGAAAGTGTTAACCGGTTAGCCTATATGGTTAATCGATTAACCAAAGGAAAATTAGCCCAAATTGGAATTTTTAACAGTGTTAACCGGTTAACGCATATGGTTAACCGGTTAACCATAACAGATTTTGCCATGTACGTGATTTTGCAAGCCAATTACACTTGGGGTCCAGTTTTGATCACCTTGGAATTCAAATTTTCACTTGGGAAGGATCTAGAACACCTTTAAGTTTCAGATTTCCCTCTAAAATCCCATTCCATATTCCAAGCCTTGTTTTCCAATCCAATTTCCAAGCCTTTCTTTGGGATCCAAACCTAGATGGTATTTAAGTGATCTACTCCAAACCAAACCATCCAATTTTCATTTCTCACTTCCAATTTTCAGAACTGATCAAAATTCTCTCTCAAATTCTCTCAACTTCTCCATTTCCAAAACTCACTTTAAGCTCTTTTTCATTGGAATTCTTGATTCTTCATTGGAATCAATGAATTCTTGAGCATAATCCTCCATTTACCATCACCACTGAATCAATTTTCATCTTCAATTTTCTTGCAAGCTTGGATCTAAATCTGAAGTTGGATCTAGAAGTGATTATTTGAAGCTTTTTGACTCAAATTTAGTGGATCTTCATTCATACAACAACAATTATTGTGGATCTTGAAGTTTTCCGGATTTCTAGTGTTTGATCTACTCAAATTCAGCTGATCAACATTTACCGAAGCAAATCTCCGCTTCGAAGGTTGGAATTCTCGGTCTGATTTAATTTTTGTGCTTATCATGTTAATCTTCATATTCGATTGAATTTTGTTGATTTCGATCCATTTGATTTGTGATATGGCTGTGTAATTGTGTATCCATGCTATTGGATCTCTGTTTTCTGTTGTTAATTTCGTGCTTAATTGATAAGTTGATTTATTGGAACCTTGGATAAGCTGTTCTGTTGCTAGAAATGATTTTCTGCTGCTGTTTTTAGCTTCTGGTGCAGTGTTAATCGGGTAATATATGGTTAACCATTTCAAAATTTCAAAATATTTTCAAATGTTAACAGTGTTAATCGGTTAACGCATATGACTAACCGATTAACCTGTTCAAAACTTTAGATTTTTCAAACTTTTTAAGGTATTAACCGATTAACAGTATGTGTTAACCGATTAACACTGTGCCATAATGTCATATTTGTTGTTTTGCTTGCTTGTTTGCATATTGTAACACCCATTTTAATTATTTAGTCATTTTATTATTATTTTAAATATTATGTGTTGGTGTGCCCTTTGGTGGGGGTGTATTTGGTGATGTTTGGTGGGTGTCCCTAATGTGGGAGGATTATTGGTGGTGTTTTGGTGAATATAATAATATAGTGTATAATATTAATATTGGTGGGAATATTATTATTATTATTATATTTATTATAGTTACTATTGTTATTAATATTATTATTATTTTGGTGAGATAATATTATTATTATTATTATTATTTTATTAAGTTATTATTATTATTATTATTATTAAGTTATTATTATTATTGGGATTAGAGAATTAAAATAGAGAATGTGAGGGGTTAATAGTTTTTACGATACATTGTGAGAAGTTAGAGAAAGTGGAAAAAGAACGATATAAAGGAGAGAAGTGAGAAGAACGGAAGAGGGGGCGAAGAACGAAGGAACGGGGGGAAATCAGAATTGGCCAAACCTTGGAGGGTTCTTTCATCGATCAACCGATTAACAAGGTAAGGGGGGAGAAACCTGATTGGGAATGGTTTATACATGTATAGGGTAGTGGGGAGTCCTTAACCCCGTAGGAGATTGATCGATATATGATATTACATATTGATATGTTGTGATTGTTGACTATTGCTGATAATTGGATGTTGATTGTTGATGAATTGTGGTTTTTGGTTAATTTGGCGGATAGGTTGGGTTTACGGGTTTTAGGGAAAATTCTGTGTGACCTTTTGGGATATCGATAGAATGCCTAAGAGTTGAATTGGGAATGTAGTCTAGAAACCGATAAGTTATGATATCTATGTTGTTGGTACTGATGTTAAGAGGTGAATTGGAAGTAGGAAGTTTAACCCATTTGGCTTAGAAAGCACTCTGCAGAACTGTGAGAAATTGGTGAAATCGCAGCATTCGCTGGGCTTCGCCTGGCGAGTGGAGGCGAGTGTTCGCCTGGCGAGCTGAGGCGAGTGGCAGCGAATAATTCAGAATTAAGTCCCAGACCTAAAGGGTAGGAACTTCGCCTGGCAAGTGTGGCCAGCAAAGGTTCTCCTGGCGAATGAAGGTTCGCCTGGCGAGTGCACGATAGTGAAATGAGGGCTTCGCCAGCAGGTTCGCCTGGCGAATGCCAGCGAACGTAGCAGAACCAAAATGTGATTTTTGTGATGTTTTGGCCTTGAGCTTGGGCTTGTGTGATCCCTTTGGCCTTGATGCACTGTAAGAATGATGAGTGTGAGAACTAACTTGTGTACTTGGTGATAGTGCATGTTTCCCGTAATAATGACTAGTGGACAATTAGTTGATATATATGTATGTAGTGATCAGTAGGATCGTGTATCCCCGAGTAGTGGGATGTGTTTGTATCTTGGTGATAGAATATGGACTTGTTTACTATCTGGTTGATTTATATGGTGTTGGTGTATGTTATATTTGTACATATATGCATTGATGTATGATGATATGATCAGGAGGATCGTGTGCACGTTGAGTGCCTAAATATATTAGTTATGCATTGGTGTGTGCATATCATGGTGTTTTGGTGGGATGAATCATGTCTCAGGAGGAGCGTAAGTGATTCATCCGTACTCCTTTGTGGAGAATGGTGGGGGATAGATCATGTCTGAGGAGGAGCGTAAGTGATCTATCCAGGTTCGATTGAATGAACCAACGAGTCGGTACCGCATGCATGGTGTTGAGTTGCATTATGCATTATAATATGTTATATTGTAATTTGAACAGTAGGTTCGTCATATGGTGTTGTTAGGGGTGAATCTTGGTGTGTTGGTGTGTTGTACTACCTTATTTACATGTATTACATTACCATTATATTTTTGATCATGTTTTCTCACCCCTTTGTTGTTGTTGTTGTGGTCTGTGCTTCTTCGGAAGTACAGATAATCCAGGTGCTTAGTTAGCTTGGATATTGGTGTGATTGTCGAGTCTAGGATGCTCTGATACGTAGCACGGGACTTGGGCGTTTTTATTTGTTTTATGTTGAACTTATATTTTATTTCCCTGTGAACGTATCAAACTTTTATTGAATTTTATTATTTAACATTCCGCTGTATTTGGAGAAAAACCTTTTTATAAGGAAACGTTGTTTTTATGTGATATCCCACTTGGGAGAATTGGAACTCTGATTTTGTTTATTTATAATGTTTATTAATTTTAGATGATTTTGGGAAGTGGGGTGTTACAATTGGTATCAGAGCAGGTCGGCCCGTCCGGCCAGTGTTGTTGAGTTGAGTTGAGTCTGTCCTTTGGGATGGAGACTGTGTGTTGTTTAACCTGGTGTTGTGGTTTAAATCCCTAGTATGCGGCATGTGTGTGAAAACACTGTCGGTACATGTTGTTGACTAACTTCGTTGGCAGGAGAGGAATGATTCCAGTGGGGGAGAAGTTGTATTTCTCCGGAATGCTACGGTGTGGTGGCTTAGTGTGTTGAGGAATGCTATCATAGTTTGGTAAAGATGGTTTGTACACCATCATGATTTTGGCTGTCTATTAACAAATTGAGGAACTGATCACCCTTAATCTCTTGTTAATAGTAGACGGGATTGTGTTGGATGGGATAGACGTGTCTTGCAAGCTTGTGTGGCGTGAGCAGTGAATTGTCCTGAGTTAAGCTAAGTGCTTAAGGGATTATTTTGAGGAGTTGGCGTAATACGGTGTTGAGATGTTTATTTTGACGGAAACTTCGAATGAGAAGGAAAGTGAGAAAATTGGGATTCGTCAATTAGTTGAAATTGCCGGAGGTTCCCTGAGGAAGTAAGCGATTTACTATCGGAGTGTGAAGTAAAGCTTACACGTTTATTTTGTTTTTGGGACGAGTCTGATATTGATGACTCCATATTGTATGTTTACGTTGAGATTGGAGAAGTTGAAGAGTCAACTTGAAGATTCGCTGGGGGAGAGGTTCTTTTGTTTGAGTGTGTTACCGTAAGGTGCACCAATTTTGTTGGTTAGACAGACAGAAGGTTTTGTGAAGCTTTGGGTGAACTATAGATAAGTGAACAAGGTGACTGTCAAGGATAAGTGTTCGCTTCCAAGAGTTAATGATTTGATGGATCAATTGATTGAAGGACGTGAGTTTTCCGTGTTCGTGAGATCGCGAGTAGAATTATTGTGTTGTGGTGTCGAAGGTCGAAGTGGTAGCGTAATAGGAGGCTCCACGATCTGCTGTTGAGATTGGAAGTAATCGGGTTTTAAAATATTTAAAGATTGAAAGTGTGTTGGACGGCCTCCTAAGTATGAAATTATGGTTATACGTTGAATTCCGAGATCGCAGCTTTTTACGGAATCGAAATCGGACACTCGGAAGTCAGGTAACGGTCGAAAATAGAATTTCGGGACTGTCATGTTCGCCGAGATTCGCCTGGCGAAGTGCCCTGAGCAGAAAAATGTTGTTGTGGTATTTTTGTCGTAACGGGAGAACCGTAACTCGGAGTGATGCCCGGTTCGAAGCGTTGGAAATCTATTGAAATTATCTATGAGATGGTGAAGTATTGACATGGAATTAAGCTATTTATTGATTAAGTGTGTTTGAATGTTGCAGTAAGGGCTGGCAGTACGGTACGTGTTCCCGCCATAACTCACAACTTGTTTGTCCACTTGGCATGAGATCTTCTTTAATTATTTATATAAGGCAATGGTTGTGTTAATAAATGATATTTTAAGGTATTCGAAGAGTATAGAGGATTATGTTGAGCATAAGGAACTGGAGTTATCAATGTTGGAAAAAGAGCGGTGATATACTTCCGTAAGGAAAGTTCTGCCGAATCCGATAGAACTAATTGTGGTGTTTGTGATGCTTGTTGATATAATTAGGGGATTTGCTAAAGACAACTTCAGCGAGTTTCAATTATGCAAAAGGCAACTTGAAGTGTATAAGAGAAATCATCCGACCAATGATTTAGAGTTGGTTACTATTGTGATTGTACCGGAGTCGGAGTCTTCAAAAGTTCAGACTGAGATCGGAGGTGTTTAGTGATCATAAGAGTCTGAGATACCTGTTTGATCAGAAAGAGCTGAATATGAGGCAGAGAAGATGGTTGGAATTTTTGAAGGATTATGACTTCAGTTTGAGTTATCATCCAGGAAAGGCCAATGTAGTGGCAGATGCTTTGAGTAGGAAAGCAATTCATATGGCAGCTCTGATGGTGAAAGAAATTGAGTTAATTGAACAGTTTAGAGATTTGAGCATGGTTTGTGAGACTACTGCAGATAGTGTAATGTTGGGTATGTTGCAGGTAAATAATGACTTCTTGGATATGATTAGAGAAAATCAGAAGTTGGATGTGAAATTGGTAGATTTGATGCCTGGAGTAGGGAGTGACTCCGATAGTGACTTTAAATTGGATAGTACAGGTGTGTTGAGATTTAGAGGCAGGATTTGTGTACCAGATAATGAAGAATTGAAAAAGTCAATTTTGAGCGAAGGACATCGTAGTAGCCTGAGTATTCATCCGGGAACTACGAAAATGTATCATGATTTGAAGAAATTATTTTGGTGGTCTGGTATGAAAAGAGACATAGCTCAATTTGTGTATGCCTGTTTGACATGTTAGAAGTCGAAGGTGGAACACCTATGCAACCATTAGAGATTCCGGTTTGGAAATGGGATTGCATTACTATGGATTTTGTGACAGGTTTGCCGAATACGGCGAGAGGTTTTGATGCTATATGGGTGATTGTGGATCGATTGACGAAGTCTGCATACTTTGTGCCGCTTAATATTAGTTTTCCGTTAACGAAGCTGGCAGATATTTACATTCGGGTAATTGTGAAGTTGCATGGTGTTCCCTCCAGTATTGTGTCGGATAGAGATCCACGGTTTACTTCGGAATTTTGGAAGAGCTTGCAGGAAGCTTTGGGAACTAAGTTGAAATTGAGTTCAGCTTATCATCCGCAAACCGATGGTCAGTCGGAGAGGACTATTCAGTCGCTTGAAGATTTGTTGAGAGCTTGTGTGTTAGAAAAGGGTGGTGCGTGGGATACTCATTTACCATTGATCGAAATCACGTACAATAACAGTTACCATCCTAGTGTCGGAATGACACTATATGTGGCTTGGTGAAATAGGGAGTGTAGGACTCTACTGTGTTGGAGTGGGTCGAGTGAGAGTGTTGTGCTCAGACCTGAAAGTTATGTTGAGATGGCTGAAAAGATCAAGAGGATCCAAGGAAAGATGTGTTTGGAGAGTCACGCCGGTGACTGATGTTGGTCGAGCTTCGAAGTCTCAGAAGTTCGCACCGTGTTCTGTGGTTTGTATCAGAGTGGCGCAGCAGCGGCATGGGAGGAGTAACATGTTAGACTGTTTTTCCGTTGTTGCTATGAATTGGCATGATGTGTTTCATGTGTGATGTGTCGCAATTGCGAAATTACGTTTCTGATCCATCTCATGTTATTCAGAGAGATGATGTTCAGGTTCGGGAGAATCTTACTGTTGAGACGATGCCGTTGAGGATCGAAGACCGTAAGATGAAACAGCTCCGAGGGAAAGAGATACCTTTGGTGAAGGTAGCGTGGGGAGATGCTGCAGGAGGCAGTGTGACCTGGGGGTTGGAAAGCAGGATGCGAGAAGCGTATCCGGAGCTATTTCCATCAGGTAATTTTCGAGGACGAAAATAATTAAAGTGGGGGAGAGTTGTAACACCCATTTTAATTATTTAGTCATTTTATTATTATTTTAAATATTATGTGTTGGTGTGCCCTTTGGTGGGGGTGTATTTGGTGATGTTTGGTGGGTGTCCCTAATGTGGGAGGATTATTGGTGGTGTTTTGGTGAATATAATAATATAGTGTATAATATTAATATTGGTGGGAATATTATTATTATTATTGTATTTATTATAGTTACTATTGTTATTAATATTATTATTATTTTGGTGAGATAATAATAATATTATTATTATTATTATTATTATTATTATTATTATTATTTTATTAAGTTATTATTATTATTATTAAGTTATTATTATTATTGGGATTAGAGAATTAAAATAGAGAATGTGAGGGGTTAGTAGCTTTTACGATACATTGTGAGAAGTTAGAGAAAGTGGAAAAAGAACGATAGAAAGGAGAGAAGTGAGAAGAACGGAAAAGGGAGCAAAGAACGAAGGAACGGGGGAAAATCAGAATTGGCCAAACCTTGGAGGGTTCTTTCATCGATCAACCGATTAACAAGATAAGGGGGGAGAAACCTGATTGGGAATGGTTTATACATGTATAGGGTAGTGGGGAGTCCTTAACCCCGTAGGAGATTGATCGATATATGATATTACATATTGATATGTTGTGATTGTTGACTATTGCTGATAATTGGATGTTGATTGTTGATGAATTGTGGTTTTTGGTTAATTTGGCGGATAGGTTGGGTTTACGGGTTTTAGGGAAAATTCTGTGTGACCTTTTGGGATATCGATAGAATGCCTAAGAGTTGAATTGGGAATGTAGTCTAGAAACCGATAAGTTATGATATCTATGTTGTTGGTACTGATGTTAAGAGGTGAATTGGAAGTAGGAAGTTTAACCCATTTGGCTTAGAAAGCACTCTGCAGAACTGTGAGAAATTGGTGAAATCGCAGCATTCGCTGGGCTTCGCCTGGCGAGTGTTGGCGAAGTTTCGCCTGGCGAGTGGAGGCGAGTGTTCGCCTGGCGAGCTGAGGCGAGTGGCAGCGAATAATTCAGAATTAAGTCCCAGACCTAAAGGGTAGGAACTTCGCCTGGCAAGTGTGGCCAGCGAAGGTTCGCCTGGCGAATGAAGGTTCGCCTGGCGAGTGCACGATAGTGAAATGAGGGCTTCGCCAGCAGGTTCGCCTGGCGAATGCCAGCAAACGTAGCAGAACCAGAATGTGATTTTTGTGATGTTTTAGCCTTGAGCTTGGGCTTGTGTGATCCCTTTGGCCTTGATGCACTGTAAGAATGATGAGTGTGGGAACTAACTTGTGTACTTGGTGATAGTGCATGTTTCCCGTAATAATGACTAGTGGACAATTAGTTAATATATATGTATGTAGTGATCAGTAGGATCGTGTATCCCCGAGTAGTGGGATGTGTTTGTATCTTGGTGATAGAATATGGACTTGTTTACTATCTGGTTGATTTATATGGTGTTGGTGTATGTTATATTTGTACATATATGCATTGATGTATGATGATATGATCAGGAGGATCGTGTGCACGTTGAATGCCTAAATATATTAGTTATGCATTGGTGTGTGCATATCATGGTGTTTTGGTGGGATGAATCATGTCTCAGGAGGAGCGTAAGTGATTCATCCGTACTCCTTTGTGGAGAATGGTGGGGGATAGATCATATCTCAGGAGGAGCGTAAGTGATCTATCCAGGTTCGATTGAATGAACCAACGAGTCGGTACCGCATGCATGGTGTTGAGTTGCATTATGCATTATAATATGTTATATTGTAATTTGAACAGTAGGTTCGTCATATGGTGTTGTTAGGGGTGAATCTTGGTGTGTTGGTGTGTTGTACTACCTTATTTACATGTATTACATTACCATTATATTTTTGATCATGTTTTCTCACCCCTTTGTTGTTGTTGTGGTCTGTGCTTCTTCGGAAGTACAGATAATCCAGGTGCTTAGTTAGCTTGGATATTGGTGTGATTGTCGAGTCTAGGATGCTCTGATACGTAACACGGGACTTGGGCGTTTTTATTTGTTTTATGTTGAACTTATATTTTATTTCCCTGTGAACGTATCAAACTTTTATTGAATTTTATTATTTAACATTCCGCTGTATTTGGAGAAAAACCTTTTTATAAGGAAACGTTGTTTTTATGTGATATCCCACTTGGGAGAATTGGAACTCTGATTTTGTTTATTTATAATGTTTATTAATTTTAGATGATTTTGGGAAGTGGGGTGTTACACATATCATTTCAATTTGAATCATCATAGATCAGTGTGATGCAGTAGGATTGAATTGTTTGGATAATTGTCACTGTTTGTGGTTGATTAATCATGATTTTGTTGACATGTGTGTTCATTCTTCCATTTGTTTACATGCTTGTATATGTGGTTCGAATTGATCATTTGTTTTCATGTTCGTATGCTTTCATCTCTTGCTTTTCTCCACATGTTTGCATCATTTTGCATCGCTTTTGAGGTCGAGACGCGCTTGTGGCGGCTGCTGCCCTACACATTTTTCCTCCCTCCCACCATTCTAAGTGTTGCATTTTCGTGTATGCATCTTCTACTTGTGATTGATCCTTCCTTTGTTCTTCTTGTGCTTTTTTCCATGATCCCCATAGGATTCCTAGTCCCTCCGTTTAGGATGGGAGTAGGAGAGACATTAGGCGTTCAATCCAAGTATGCTAACATTAGGGTAGATGTTTCCCCTTTTCATCCGAACTTTAGGATCACTTTGCATGACAAAGTTAGGTCCGAGTTTCCCTTAGACCTTCCGTGTGTCTCTCTTCTCATCTCAAAAACGTTCTAATGCATCTAATAAAGGCGATAAGCGTTGTGCGCTACGAGCCTTAAGCTACATGGGGAATGATGGGTGAGGGGTCTCCTCTCGCTTATCTAGAGTGTTTAGTATACGTCCCGTTTGGGGGCGATATATGACGCATTCGCCTTCATGTCATAGTCTTTAGTGCAACGTGAATCACAAACCAAATTAATTCACTTCACTAAAAAACACAAAAACAAATTCAAACCTTTTTCCTTCGGGATTAATCGGAAACCTTTTTCGTAAAAAGAGTGTTGTTAAGCTTCGGTTCTACCACAAACAGGCTTTGTCCCTAACTGCTAGAATGGAGGTTTAACCTTACTCGGTTAAAACACTTAATCAACCTGTGGTTTCGTGTCCATTCGAACTACGTTTGCTCTGATCTTTCATACCAGATGAAAGTACGTAGGCACAAGACGCCTTGTCTTGGCGAGCAACCTTCCCCCATTCTCTCCCGTAGTTAGCCGAACTACGTTGACTCTGACCTTCCCATTGCACGAGGGAATACGTAGGCACAGAGCGGTGATGCTATACCGAGTCTCTTTTATTTCTTTTTGTCTCGCAAGCCTGTAGCTAGATAGTTTAAACACACCCTTAGATAGACAACAAGCGTGGATCTCGTCGAGTACGACGGGCGTGAGGGGTGCTAATACCTTTCCCTTGCGTAACCGACTCCTGAATCCAGGACTTGGTTGCGACGACCTTGTCTTTCCCTTTTTCGTCAGGTTTTTTCGATCGTTTCCTTTCCCTCTCTGTGGGATAAATAACGAAAGGTGGCGACTCTTCTGTTTTCCGTCGGGTGTTTTTCGCAGTTGCGAAACTCCCGGCCACCCTATCCTCTATCACAGCGAACACGTTCAAATCGTCGAGGACGAACCTCGACATATAATTTAGGGGTTCCTCCCCGACCCATTCTCCCAAAGGCCTCTTCGGAGGATCCAGGTTGACCTCCTCCTCGCGACCTTCCTTGTCCGTCGACAAGTACCACTCCACGCCTTCCTCATCGCGACCAGCCATTATACCTGAAAAGCAGAGGAACTCGGCGAATTCGACAACCAAATCAAATCCACCCTTCCATCGCAGTTCAAGTGAAAGGGCGCGGTCGCCTAACCGCCCGTGTGACGAGCGGGGGAACGAGTTTATCCTCCGAGGAGGACCGGTGAGTACACCCTTTATCCTCAGCATACACATCCACCCGTGCCCGGGGCTTTCATCCCATTGTCCTCGGGGCATTCAAAGTTCGTCCAATCCTCCTTGGGGCATTCATCGCAAGAGCCGGGGATGGTCGTCTTCTACCCTAATTTTGAAGGATCCTCTGACGTATTCGCCGGAAAAACCCACGGCATTCCCAGCGCCCCCAGCGGAGCTGTCGGAAACACCGCCACAAACAACAAAAAATGCCAAGAAAAGTACGGAAACTTACGTGATAAGAGTGCATAAAAGTTTCTGCCGGGCAGAAAAATCCCAGATGTTGAGCAGAAGCGATTCAAGACGTCGGGCAGAAAATTTCGGGCGTTGAGCAGCTGCAAAAAGCGAATGAGCGAAAAGACGAGTCAGGTCTACGCATATATACCCCTAGCACAGGAAACGAAGCGTTGCTAGACATTCAAGTGCCTAGGCCGTAGCCGTCACGTGGTACAAGAGCCTAATGCCTGTCCGACAGATCACATGCATAACACTATTCCCCGCTCAAGTCATAGCTTGCACAACCGCGAAAAACAACTTGGGGGGCTACTGTTCTAGATTGGGCCGATGCTTAACCCACAACAAACAGGCCCGAGCCCCAATGAGGTTGGGCCCCAGAATACCACGCTAACGGGCAGGATCCCCGCTGAGCACAACATCTCCCCGTCGGGCACAAACCAATCTGTCGAGCAGGATCATCGCTTCCGACCAGCCAGCCTCCCTCTTCTCCATCGTTGGGCATGACCCTCGCATCCGACCAGCCACCTCTGTCTGCCCGGGGGACTCCTCAGGTCTTTCCCCACGTTCACCACGTGTCCCTCACGCAGGGACACGTCATAACGTAACTACCCACTTCTTGGAGATTCGGTCTTCCTCCTCCCGGATAGTGCGAAACAGTTACCCTAGGGCGAAGACCACGTCCTCGTCTTCACGACGCCACGTCAGCCCTAGCAGTTACTAACATTGGGCCTGGCAGCCCAGCCCAGTGTTAGGTAACCGTTGGCCCTACGCTGAGGGCTCACTATAAATACCCTCTTCACTAGAGGGTCAGGTAACTTAACTTCTTACTCTCTCTCTGTGCTTGCTTCCACTCTGTCCGTCACTTACTTTGGCATCAGAGTGCGTTTTAGGTACACCCCCCTCCTCTTCAATACTTTCGGGGAGCAGCTTGCAAATCAACGACGCGTGACAGTTCATAGCTCCCCTTCCGGTCAGGTACGATCAATTCTCATTTTTATTTATAACTTATATTTGATCGATTAATTAATATCAATCATTTATTATGAAAATATTGATTCTTAATAAACAATTGTCTCATATATTAATTGCACACCCCAATAGTACTATTTAATAATTCATTTGAAAAAGAGAAAAAAATGAGAATATAGAAGGATGAAAAATTATTATTAGAATAATATTATTATTTTCATTTTTATCAAAAGGAAACTACAAAAGAAAATAATTATATATATATATATATATATATATATATATATATATATATATATATATATATATATATATATATATATATATATATATATATATATATATATATATATATATATATATATATATATATATATATATATATATATATATATATATATATATATATATATATATATATATATATATATATATATATATATATATATATATATATATATATATATATATATATATATATATATATATATATATATATATATATATATATATATATATATATATATATATATATATATATATATATATATATAGAAAATACAACTCTATCGTCATACAAAGAAAATATATTTGGAAGCACTAAAACATGTATGCCCTCTAATATAAATATGTGTAAGTGTTTAGAGTTTATATTGAAGGATGAAATATTAATTTTCGTGGTAATTGATAATCTCAAGTTTATAGGAGAATTTTTATAATTAATTATAAGTATTTTATTATAATTATTCTCATTTTTTATTATAACTTAAATTTGATCAATTAATTAATATCAATAGATTATTATGAAAATATTGATTCACGATAAACAATTGTCTCATATATTAATTGCACACCAAATAGTACTATTTAATAATTCATTTAAAAAAAGAAGAAAACAATGAGAATATAGAAGGGTGAAAAATTATTATTAGAATATTATAATGATTTTCGTTTTTATAAAAAGATACTACTGGGTGAATTTGTTTTTTAAAATAACACTATTTTTAAATTAAAATATCAAATAAACATAAAATTCAAAAAAATTACAAAAGTGACCATCTTATCCTACTAAGTCGTCATATGAAATGGCTGATAAGGTCACATTGATCTGAGTCGCCATTCATATGGCGCATCCCTTAAAAATACAAACCGTACCCTACAGCTCAGTCGTCATACCATATGGCGCCTCAGTTGTAGGATTTCTTTTATATATTATTTAATATTTTGTTAAAAAAATATATAATTACAAAAAAATATAATTAAAAGACTGCATACTCATCTCTTGATGTGTTTTGTTTCATTTTTTTTAATTATTTGTTTTGTGTTTTGCTTCAACATGAATTTGTAAGGGTATTTACGCCATATCATACGTGGTCCGTACTATTTCATTTTTCTATAAATAAGACTGCACACTCATTTCTTTTTTCACAATAATTCTCACCAATGGACTCAACTCTTCATAATTTTTAAATCAGTCTAGAATGTCTGCATTTCTAAATCAACGTTCATCGTCGTCGTCATCATCGGAGGAACCGTTTCCAACATTTTCTCTAATGAAAAGAAATGCCCTAGTTTATTTTTCAGCAACAAAGCCTCTGATGAAGGTGCTACTGTGGAACACGCAGACTTTGGAGCATTTTCATAGGGAATTGATTCGCTGGGTAGAAGGAGATATCGTTGCAGGTGAAAAGATTAGGAAAATTGAGAGGTTAGTTGAGAAGTCAGGGAGAAATGGAGTTACTCGTGATTGGAGAAAAGTGGAAAATGATGTTGGTGTTCTTGTGATGATGTTAACACCAAAGAAGATTACCTTGATGGTTGTGATATCCTAGACAAGTTGATGCATTGTGTTGTTTTATATGGGGTTGTTGTTGTTATTTTCGAATTGTTATTTTGATATTAGGTTAAGTTGTTATTTTTGGATTGTTATTTTGATATTAAGTTATGTTTGTTTAATTTATGTTGCTGTTAATTGCAATCGCTTAGCTATGCTATCAATGGAATGGAATTTATTGTTGATTTAAAGGGACACAGTTACATTATAAACTATGATCATGTGCTTGATCCTACATTGGGATATTTTGTACGATTGTGTCTTGGTTGCCGACACGAACTACATAATTTAACCATTTTGTTTGCTGCATCCATCTTCGTTCGAGTGCGCGTGCTGTTAGGGCGACCCTTTTTCTTTCTTCGCATCAAATCATTATGCCAGACAATTTAGCCTTCGTATGGAGGCCAATAGTCCTCCTTTGCCACCACTTGAAAGCTACATCTGTAGACATTGCATAGACTTATCACTTGGTGAACAATAGAAAGATAGTTGGTTGGGTTCTGGCGCGCCTTCGAACATACTGCTATAACATGGGAGCAAGGCATACAAAATGCCTGAAACTTTGCATAGTCACATCAACTCCTATCCAGTTCCACTTGGTAACATCCCCAAGGCTTTCCTTCATTGTGATCAATTGACTCTGCAACACTGAACCAACCTTTATTACGATTAAAGATTGTGACCACATGTGTGTTGGCTTTGGCAGCTTCATCTTTCATGAATTTTGTTGAGCTATTACTGTATAACTGAACAGATTGTAATACTGAACCTCGCTTTGTACGTCTGTTATCAAAGAGTTCCATGAGCCTAAAATATGTTGCCTTTACCAAGGCAGTTATCGGTAGGTTTCAGATTCCCTTGAAAACCGAATTCATTGATTCAACAAGGTTAGTTGTCATGTTGCCCCATCACACCCATTGTCGTATGCCTTTGTCAATTTCTCTTTATGAATATTATAAATCCATCTTAATGCATATGTGTTTGTCAGTCTGATCTCGTCATGGTAGTGTTTGAATGTGGGCTCTATTAGTGCATACCCTGCGTTCACAACCTTCTTCCTTAGTGTTTTGTCTTTGATTTACCGCATGAAATTTTGAGCGATATGTCTTATGCAATACACATGGTTTGATCCTGCCAACCGTTATCAAGGTTCTCGTATGCACTCTTGATTTATGGGTGTCTATCAGAGATCAAACATAAGTTAGGTTGGGGAGAAACGTATAAGCGGAGATTTTTTAGGAAAAAACTCCAACCCCCAGCAGTCTCCCCTTCAACTAGAGCGAAGGCTATTGGAAAAATGTTGTTGTTCCTATCCTGTGCCACAACCATGAGTAGCGTGCCCTCATATTTCCCGTACAACCATGTGCCATCAAATTGAATAATAGGTTTATAATAAGCAAAACATTTGATACATGGTTCAAACGCCCAGAAGAGTCTGTGAAAAATGCCATTTCCACTAACGCAAGTCCAGTCTAGTGTATACGCCGACATTGTCTCCAAGATGGAAAAAGTCCATGGAGAATATTGTTTAAGTGCCACCAAAAATTCTAGAAGTTCTTTGTAAGACTCCTCCTAATTTCCAAACACAATTTCAACCGCTTTAGTCCTAGCTATCCATGCTTTCCTGTACGAAGGAGTGTAATTGTATCTTTGAACCATATGTGAAATTATCGTACTCACCTTCAAAGAAGGGTTGTCACTAATGACCAATAGAATTTCATCACAAACCAATTGAGAGTCGAGCTTGCGATGGTCCTGCATCAGATTCGGGATTATACAAGTGTGCGCTGGACCCATTAACCATATCTTCCATGAATCGCTTTTCTTCCGGAAAGATGTTGTTAATCGAAACGGGCACACCTCGTTATGACAATAGATCTTATACAGAGTCATATTTGTTTGATCGACTCTATAATCTGCTGATAAGTCCATGTGATGTTGTTTTATTGCTCGGACACAATCGTTTTTTGTACGAAAGTTGTCTCCCTCTTTTAACAGTCCTTCTGTTGGGTAGTTTGGATTGTAAAAACTATCTGTTGAGGGTTCATCGTCACCTAAGTCGAGACTTGTCATGTGTTGAGGTGGGCAATAAACATGACTGAGTGGCACTCCCTCTTCCTCGTTGTTTACCATGTTGTCAACAATGACTTCAGCTGCTTCTTCTTCTTCATCAATGGCATCGACTTCAGCGTGTTCATCATCAGATTCGTAAAAAACTTGAGAAGAATCAAGTTGTTGAGACAGTTGTTGTTGTTGTAACGTAATATATAGCTCAATATCTGAGAAACCAGAATACTCATGACTGAGAAACATGTTACGCACATCTTCAGTCTCGAATCTTTAACTGATAAAATTTGCATTGCTCGTGCCCGCCAAAAAACACAGGATTCTTATAGATTATTTGGCCAACTGAGTCACACTGTAATTTCCTTTCTAATCTCACTTTCAAGTGTAAAAAGTTTTATCTTTTGTCAATTAAAAACCTAGTAAGGTCCGTATTTCAAAAATTGAAACCGACTGAGTTACATTCAAAAACCTCACCGTTTAAATGTGCACTGATCATGTATTGTGGTGTTTGAGCCATAACAAATATGTTACTAAACTCGTGTTTGAAAGGATTATTTTACTAATTGATATGCTAATAAACCAACTATCTCTATTATATTAATAGCAATTTAATGTTGTTTTTTATTACTAATTGTGCACTTATCACATGTCTTGTTCTGATTTTCTTACCAAAAGATTCTCTGCACGATAAGACTACACTTTGCATGCCTACACTCTGCAAAGCTACACTCTACGTACCTACAAGATTCTCTGCATGATAAGTCTACACTCTGCATGCCTACACTCTGCATGGCTACATTCTACGTTCCTACAAGATTCTCTGTACGACAAGACTACACTCTGCATGGCTACACTCTGCGTGCCTACAAGATTCTCTTCACAACAAGACTACACTTTGCATGGCTACACTCTGCATGCCTACAAGATTCTTACTATTAAATTTCCACACATGGCTACACTATTAGTCTCGCAGGATATTATTTTACACATGGCTTCACTTTTAAGACCATACTTTACTATGCATGCTTGACCACACTACACTCTATCAGAACTTATATTTTCACAACACTCTGCATGCATGACAACACTATACTCATGCGATGGCTTCACATGCATGACAAGACCACACTTGCACGCTTCCGTACATCATTCTCATCATGTTTCAGCATGCATTAATAGTGGTAGTATTCACATGCCTACACTATTACCGTAGCAGGTCTACACTTTTAACACAATACTTAGAAACTTGCACACTTCAACATACATTTTCATGTGACTCCTCTCATCACATTTAACCATTATAAATACATGTTCATCAAGGAACAAACTCTTCTCATCACACTATAAACTTTACTCCTCAGACTTTCAATAAAATCTTCTCATCACTCTGCAAACTTCACTCATCAAACTTAACCCACAATGTCTCTACTTACAATGGACAACGATCACAAAGGAACAATTGAGAACATCGCAGAGTTTGTAAGTATTTTGTTTTTGTTGTCATTCTTTACTAAGTTGAATTTTCTTTTAAAACTAATGATATTTATATTCTTTTGCAGAATGTAGCAAGGTTTCGCTGTCGTGTGCATGACTACGTACCACACGACCCATTCATAGAAGGATACCTAGAAGCATGCGGGTTTGGTGATTTGATAAAAATCAAATCGTACTCAATGGATCCAAAATTTATTCTAGCGTTGCTAGAACGCTGGAGACTAGAAATCCACACGTTTCACCTACCTTTCGGTGATTGTACCATAAATTTACAAGATGTCTACATGTTACTTGGCCTACACATCAATAGTAAGGCCGTCAACGACAAAGTTGGTGTTAATGACCAACTTTGCGAAGATTTCCTGGGCACCCCTCTATGTGTCGAAACACATCAGCCACAATGTGAAGGTCGACCGATGGGGCAAGGTATTAATTTGAAATACGTCAGAGAACACTACAATAGTATCGTGTTAAATCAGGAATCCACCGAGTATGAGAAGATAATTATAACTCGATGCTATATTGTGATATTATTTGGTCATTTTTTATTTCCAGAAAGTACTGGAAATACTGTAAATATTATGTATTTACCATTGTTGCACAACATTAATAAAGTGTGCACATATAGTTGGGGTTCAGCTGTCCTCGGCCATCCATATAGTTCATTATGTAAAATGCAAAAAAAAATTCTTGTACTTTTTATAGCTGCGCCTATCTCCTTCAAGCGTGGGATTGGTCTAGGATGCCAACATTTTCTCCAATCAACCGCAATCCATTCACATTCCCCTACACTAATAAGTAAGTTTATTTTCAATACGAGTATACAAACGATGTTTCTTTGTAACTTAATTATTTGTGCAATGTTTCTTAGTAACTAGTTTATTTGTGTTTCTTTTTTTTAGGTGGCCTGTTTTGGGAATGAATTATCAAAGATGTCCCAGGTGTCGCTACTGTGAAAAAGGAGCCGGTGGAAGACAGAAGAGTCGCCACCGTTCGTTATTTATCCCAAAGAGAGGGAAAGGTAACGATCAGAGAAAACCTACAAAAAAGGGAAAAGACAAGGTCATTGCAACCAAATCTCGGGTTCGGGAGTCGGTTACACAAGGGGAAGGTATGAGCACCCCTCACGTCCATCGTACTCTAAGGGATCCACGCTTGTTATCTATCTAAAGGGTGTTAAACTATAGGTCTGGCCATAGGGACGAAAGAAAAAGAAAAGAGACTCGATAGAGCATCGCCGCTCTATGCCTACGTACTCCCTCGTGCAATGGGAAAGTCAGAGTCAATGTAGTTTGGAAAACTACGGGTGAAAGGTGGGGAAGTTTGCTCGCCAAGACATCGCCGTCTTGTGCCTACGTATCCTCGTCTGATACGAGAAATCAGATCAAACGTAGTTCGGGCTGACACGACCACAGATTGGTTCAAGTGTTTTACATGAGTTGGGTTAAACCTTAGTTATAACAGTTAGGTGTATTATTGCTCGACTATTGGAGACTTAGGCTTTACCTGTTTGCGGTAGAACTAAGAGTTAACAACACTCTTTTTATGAAAATAATTTCTCAAATAATCCCGAAGGATAAAAAAAGGTTTGATATTTGTTTTTGAGTCTTTTATGAAGAAGAAGTGAATTGAATTGTGTTTGTAATTCATGTTGCACTAAAAACTCTGACTTGAGAGCGAATGCGTCGCATATCGCCCAAAGGGCATATGCTAAACACTCTATAAAATTTAGAGGAGGCACCCCAATCATCATTTCCCAAATTCTTAAGGCTCGTAGCATACAACACTCATTATCCTTTATTACATGTTTTGAAGAAGTTTTGAGATGAGAAGAGAGAAGACACAACTAAGGGGAAACTAACTCAACCCTAATGTTATCATGCAATGTGCTCCTATGATTGATATTAAAAGGGGAAAGGTTCACCCTAATGTTATCATGCTTGGATTGAACACTTAATATCTCTCCTACTCCCGCCTTAAACAAATGGGACTAGGAATCCTAAGGGGTCATGGCAAAGAAAACCAAGTAAACACAAGATAAAATCAATCACAAGTGAGATGAAAGAAAGAGATGAAGATGACTTGAAAAAGTCAAGAGAAGATGCAAACATGATATGCAAGATGCAAGAGATGCAAAAGAAATAAAAGAGAAGAACAAAAATGACTTGAACAAGTCAAGAGGAAAGTGAGATGCAATGGGAGAAGTTACAACTCCTACAACCATTCACACATCAATCACTAATCTCAAAAGGATGCAAATAAGCAAAAGAATAAGTCATGATCAAGGTGAGGATGGGAGAATAGGCTTGGGGAGCAAGCAACATGAGAAGTATCTCAACCAAAAGCATCACATTGATCATGCAACAAGAAAGCACAAAAAAGTTCTCAAAGTGGCCCACCATTCAAAGTAAACTCAAAGTATGATCAATCAAACCAAATCACTTTGAATGAGTTCCAAAGTCCAAGGGACAGAAGTGAGAACAAGAGGAGAAATCTCATAAATGAAAGAAGAAACAAAGCCAAGACAAATCACAAGCTAAGGCAAGGGAAAGAACCAAAGTTCAAACCACTTTCAACATTCAAACATGAATGGAAAACCCAACTTTAAAGTGACTTGTAACACAAACCAAACAAGTGTTTGACCTATAAATTTGAAACCAGCATCCTAAACATGTCAAGAATGTGAATCAAGAAGGATATGATGCAAATGGGATCCACAAAGGTCATCTCCCAAAGGAACTAGGTCAACTAGTTTGTATGAACCTCAACTAGGGTGACTTGACTTGCAAGGTTCACCAAAAATAGGAGAATTGTTCAATAAATCTCAAATAAAATACCAAAAGCTCTTAAACATGTTCGCAACCAGAGGCCAAAACATCCAAACCAAATTCCATTCAAGGCATAACCAAATGAATTGATCAACTAGAGTGTTCCACCTTATGAAATTATTATCGAGGGTCAAACAAAAGCAACACAAAGTCAAACAAAAAAATTGGTCAAACCTTGACCAAAATCAGCCTCAAAGGTACCTCAATCCATCACCAAAGTGGAGAAGAAACCTCACTCATTAGTGATTGCAAATGGTCCACAAAGCAAGCATAATCAAAGAAAAACCATATTAAAAACACTCCCAATCACAAAATTCAAATTAAATTGAAAAATAAAAGAAAATCAAAATTAAAAATTATGAAAAACTAATTAAGACTTAAAAGTGTTTGAAAATATTTTTTGTTAAATTTTCTGATATTTGGAAGCATTTTTAATAATTAAAAAGCAAAATAGAAAAATAAAAAAAAAAGAAAATAAAATGCTAAACGAAAGGGAGGTGTGAAAGTAATTCTGGAAACAAAGGGATCACGTTAAAACACGTTGGGCTCACAAAAAGTGGGGGTGTGAATAACAAATCAGGCCTAGATCCAAGCCAAAGCTTCAGATTAATGAAACACATCGTTTCATTAATCTGCATGGAGTCAACACTCCAAGTAAGCACAATCAAGCCAATAAAAACAACACATGCACATGGTCAATGTTTCAAACCCTCGCCACCTCAGATCTGAGGTCAAATAACCAGACGCCGGACCCCTAGCTCCGATCGTCTTCTCCAGCGAGGTGGCCGGAGTTCAGGTCATCAAACCTCAACCAAAATCCAAAAAAATTATACCAAATTAAAGTTGAACCCACATAGGTCATGAATCCAAGATCCAATCGTCCCAAACCTTCATAAATTAAGAGAATCGATTGCATCAAGTTTGAGATGCACAACTGAAAACTCCATCAAATATGAATAATAATGGATCAAACATGGCCTACACGAGGTAGGGCTTCAAATGCAACCAATATGAACCTAGATCATGGCCTAGAATGAGAGAGAAGTTGATTGGAAACTTACTGAACAGAGACACTCCGTTGGTGCTTCTCAGACGTGTAAGCTTGCTTCAAATGATCCAGATCCACTCCAAATTCTTTAAGGAAGCTTAATTGCTCTTCAATTTGCTTTGATTTACAGAGAAAAGTGAAACACGATTTTGAATTTTCTTTGAGAATTTGAAATCTGAAAATGCTCCCTCTTGCTCCAATTTGCACTTCTGAGCTCTCAAGGCGCGTTTTGAACTTATATATGATGGATATCTGATGAATTGGAAGGCCCATTGATAACACGAAATCATATAGATATTTTCATGCATAATTCAACTAAAATCTAACCGTTTTCGATCCGATTTCGGGTTATTTCCGTATATTTGTCTGATGTTTTGCAGGTATTCAACGATCACGTCTAAACAAGGCAACATGAAGAAAAGAAGCAATCTCAGATGAAATATGGACGAAAAAGGAGTGAAAATACAATGAAAAGCGCAGCAAGCTGTTTTTGCTGATGTGACGACCGTCACAGCTTCATGACGACCGTCACACGGGTGACGACCGTCACACCTTGTGACGACCGTCATGCAGGCAAAAACGCCCCACTCAGATTACACGTCAAAAGAGCAGTTCCAATTCCCACAGAGTGGACCACTACTCCCTAAATTATCTGCCTCAAGGTCCATCATCCTCAGAGATAACCGTTGGGATTCCACTTCTATAAAAAGGGAAGCAGAGGACTTCAGAAAGGGTGTTGCATTCATACCACGAAGTGCTGCCGAATTTACTTTCCAGAGCAATTACTTTCCAGTTTTATTTGTATTCATTTCTTTTTACCTTTCCTTATTCCCATTTACGCTCTTCTGTAATTTCTATTATACTGTACGATCAAATTGACACTAAAGACCAGAATCCTGCCAACATCTGTGGAGGATCTGCCCAAAGGCCAATTGGCATATTTACAGGTTTTCATTTTGATCGACTTCTGTATTTTGTTTTTCCCAATTCCATGTCTAGCTAAACTTAGGTAATCGATATGTAGTAATAATTCGAATGGGATTTGATAACACTTGGTTGAAAACTTTCTTTTCACAAAAGTAATCTATGGTCTGAGTGTTTAAAATTGATTCACTGAATAAACTTCGTCGCGAAAGCGAGAACTTATTTAAAAGTAGTTTTGCCACGAAAGTGGGAAATTAATTAAGATACGAACCAACAAGCGAAAGCTGCGGTAAGGTCAGATAGTAAACACTAGGCATTTGTTTTAATAACAGCGAAAACACTTTAAAACGAATTAGAATTTAGAGATTTCCAAAAAATAATTTTAACCCCGAACGGAATACGAGAGTATACGTTTGGCCCTTAGGATTATGATTAGCGTCAATAACCATCGTGAGGCGAGAGTTTTCAAATCTCCATTTTCTACTTGAATAAACTTTGAAAATTATTTCATACACCATTACTTATCAAATCCCTGAAGAACACAATTACTACGTATCGATTTAATTAATTATAATCTAAATAGTAATCTTAGTTCCCTTTTTAGTGACAATCTTATTCCCTTAAACATATTCTACCTAGCTAAACATAGTAACTCCCGAGAACACTAGTTTGATTACGAGTCCCTGTGGGATCGATATCTATTATTACTACGCGATAGACTGTGCACTTGCAGTTAGTTGTATTAGACATAGAAAGTCGCGACCAAGTTTTTGGCGCCGTTGCCGGGGACCCGTTTAGTCAATAATGTAACCTTCTGTTACGCCGTATAGACTAGGTTAACAATTTTCATTTTTCCTTTACTAGTTCTGTCGATTGTATGCCAAGAAATCGCCCGCAAAGCGATATCGTAAAACCTTCAGTCGCAGAACTAGAACGCTTCTTACATTTAAGAAGTAGAATCATTGAGTACCAACTCAAACAACTCAAACATAACACTCCCGAACCTCTCACTCCCATTCCCAAATCAGAAGAAGAAGAACCAGAGATGGCTGAAGGACCTCCAAACAAACCGCTGAAGGCATACGCTACACCATCTCAGATGGAGCCTAGAAGTAGCATTGCTGCCCCAGCTATTACCCGAAATGATTTTGAGCTGAACGAACATCACTGAGGATCCGAACGAACATCTAACGAAGTTTGTACAATACGCAGACACAGTGAAAGCAAATGGAGTAACTCCAGACGCGATAAGACTTCGTCTTTTCCCATTCTCTCTTAGAGACAGAGCGTGGACATGGTTACAATCGTTACCATCCAACTCCGTTACGACGTGGGAGCAATTGAAGAACGTCTTCTTAGCGAGATATTTTCCTCCAAGCAAAACTGCTATGCTTAGAGCTCAAATCAACGGATTTCAACAGAAAGATGCTGAATCTCTTTACGAAGCATGGGAACGATTCAAAGATATGATGAGAACATGTCCTCACCACGGTCTAGAAGACTGGGTGACAATCCATACTTTCTATAATGGGCTTCTATACAATACTAGATTGACAATAGACGCTGCCGCGGGCGGTGCACTTATGGATAAGCCATACGATGAAGCCTATCAACTAATAGAAAACATGTCACAAAACCATTGCCAATGGGGAGGTGAACGCACTCCAACTGAGAAAACCACAGCGAAAGGTGGGATGTACGAAATCAGCAGCCTTGAAAGTTCAATGCTAAAGTAGATGCTTTAGCACAGAAAATCGATAGTCTGACCGTTAACCCCACTGCAACTGTCGCTACAGTAACTCCAAATTGCGAGTTATGCGGAAGCACCACTCATAATGCACTCGAATGCCCATTGCTAGCCGGAATCCCGCCAGACCAGGTAAATTATGCTCAAGGAAATCCCTACGCAAATACCTACAACCCAGGTTGGCGAAATCATCCAAACTTTTCTTACAAAAGCGAAAATGCATTGCAAATGCCTACTGCTCCGCCAGGATATTAGAAACCAGCTGCTCAGAATGCACCTAGGAAATCAAACCTCAAATTGATGATGGAAAAGTTCATAGCTACTCAAGCTCAAACAAATAAAGAGTTCCTAAATCAAAACATACACACTAGCGAGCAAATTAAACAGTTGACAGGAAAAGTAGACGCTTTAGCCACCCACAACAAAATGTTAGAAACACAGATATCACAAGTGGCTCAACAGCAAGCATCTGCTGCCGCACCTGCTGGCACATTTCCTGGACAACCCGAACAGAATCCCAAAGGCCAAGCAAATGCTGTGATACTAAGAAGTGGAAAAGAATTGGACGAACCGATCGATCCGAGGACCGAAAACTCAGCCATGCAACAGAAACCAACTGAACAAGCAGAAAAGGAATCTGAGTTAGAGAAGAAGGAGGACAACGAGAAGGAGGATACCGAAAGTGAAAAAACTCAAGCACCTCCAGCGCCATATAAACCACCTATTCCTTATCCGCAAAGACTAATAAACTCCAAAACTTCAGGACAGTTTAAGAAATTTGTAGAGCTCCTTAAACAGTTGAATATTACTATTCCTTTTACAGAAGCGATAACTCAAATGCCGTCATACGCCAAATTTCTCAAAGAAATCCTGTCGAATAAGAGAAAGATCGAGGATAACGAAACAGTTACACTTACTGCAGAGTGTAGCGCTATTATTCAAAACCGCATGCCTCCTAAATTAAAAGACCCAGGTAGTTTCTCCATACCCTGCATCATAGGAAAGTTCGTAATAGACAAAGCTCTATGCGATTTAGGAGCTAGTATCAGTGTTATGCCCTTATCTATATGCAAAAAGCTGAATATGGGAGACCTCAGGCCAACCAAAATGTCCGTACAATTAGCTGACAGATCAGTAAAATACCCCGTCGGAATACTGGAAAACGTTCCAGTACGCATAGGACAATTCTACATTCCAACCGACTTCATAATCATGGACATCAAGGAGGACACTGTAACCCCAATTATCCTAGGAAGACCGTTCCTAGCTACAGCCGGAGCGATTATAGACGTGAAGAAAGGAAGGCTAACATTCGAAGTAGGAGAAGAAAAGATAGAGTTCATTCTCACCAAGTTCTTACAAGCACCAGCAATAGACGATACCTGCTATTTAGTAGACGAAATTGACGAATGCATAAGAGAACTTGAAAATGAAGAGACCATGTATTCAGAAATAATAAAGATTCAAATACCCGACATTTCTGAAGACGACAATTGGCGTAAACCATATAAAGACGACAGCCTAAGCGAAAGCTTAGCACTGACCCCAAACCATATGCCAGGTCCAAAGAACCCATCTTTAGAACTTAAAACACTACCCAAAAACCTCAGATATGAATTTCTAGACGATGAACTAAAAAGACCAGTGATAGTCAACGCCGACTTAGGACAACCAGAAACCGAAAAGTTATTAGAAGTCCTAAAGAAGTACCCCATCGCGTTAGGCTATAACATAAGCGATTTAAAAGGTATAAGCCCTTCGATTTGTATGCATCGAATTACAATAGAGGAAGACTCTAAAACCTCTCGAGACCATCAGAGAAGATTGAACCCCATCCTGAGCACTGTAGTCAGAGATGAAGTAAAGAAATTACTAGATGCAGGAATCATCTATCCGATCTCCGATAGTGAATGGGTTAGCCCAGTTCATGTCGTACCAAAGAAAGGAGGAGTCACAGTAGTTAAAAACGAAAAAGGCGAATCAATAACAAAAAGAGTCGTGACTGGAAGCAGGATGTGTATTGATTATAGGAAGCTTAACAAGGCTACGCGCAAAGATCACTTCCCGCTACCCTTCATAGACCAAATGTTGGAAAGATTAGCCAAACATTCATATTTCTGCTATCTAGATGGTTACTCAGGATTCTTCCAAATTCCCATCCATCCTGATGACCAAGAAAAGACTACATTCACCTGTCCTTACGCTACTTTTGCTTACCGCCGAATGCCGTTCGGACTCTGTAACGCTCCAGCAACCTTCCAAAGATGCATGATGGCAATCTTTGCAGATTTCATAGATGACATTATGGAAGTATTTATGGACGATTTCTAGGTATGTGGACAAAGTTTCGAAGGATGCTTACAAAACTTAGAAATGGTACTAGAACGTTGCGTAAAAGTAAACCTCATCCTAAATTGGGAGAAATGCCATTTTATGGTCCGACAAGGAATAGTTCTAGGACATGTCATATCAGACAGAGGGATTGAGGTAGACAAAGCTAAAATAGAGATTATAAAAGATCTCCAACCTCCAAAATCCGTACGAGAAATACGGAGTTTTCTAGGACATGCCGGTTTCTACAGAAGATTTATAAAAGATTTCTCGAAAATCACAAAACCTCTGACCGGCCTGTTAATGAAAGATGCTGAGTTCGTCTTCGACGACGACTGTTTAAAAGCATTCGAAACATTGAAATCAGCCCTTATCACCGCACCAATCATGCAACCACCCGATTGGAGACTACCGTTTGAAATCATGTGCGACGCGAGTGATTACGCTGTAGGCGCAGTTCTAGGACAAAGGAAGGACAAGAAACTCCATGCTATCTACTATGCCAGTAGAACCTTAGATCCTGCCCAAATGAACTACGCTACCACAGAAAAGGAACTTCTAGCAGTTATATTTGCGCTTGACAAATTCCGTTCTTACATAGTAGGAGCAAAAATTATAATATACACATACCACGCTGCCATAAGGTACCTAATAAGCAAAAAGGATGCCAAACCAAGACTATTGAGATGGATCCTGCTACTACAAGAGTTTGACTTAGAAATCAAAGATAAAAAAAGAACCGAGAACGTTGTTGCGGACCACTTATCCCGAATAGAAGGCATCAAACATGAACCAGTACCGATAAATGACGATTTCCCGTACGAACGTCTGATAGCCAAATTGGGAAGTGACATGCCCAATTCAATCTCGGAAGATCCAGAATTCGAAAAAGTCGTAGAAGCCGTCTATGCCCAAGTCACATTACCTTGGGGGTATGGGCTGACATCGTTAATTACCTCACTGCGGGCGTGCTTCCACCGGATCTTACTTATCAGCAAAAGAAGAAATTCTTCCACGATCTGAAACACTATTATTGGGACGAACCCCTACTCTTCAAGAGAGGGGCCGACAACATATATCGTTGCTGTGTCCCAGAGGAAGAAATAGAAAATATCATTTCCCAATGCCACTCAGCACCATACGGTGGTCATGCTAGTACGTCCAAGACGTGCGCTAAGATTCTCCAAGTCGGCCTATTCTGGCCTAATCTCTGGAAAGACGTTCATATCGTTGTGCAAAAGTGCGATAGATGCCAACGAACTGGCAACATCTCACGACGCGATGAAATGCCTCAGAAAGGAATCTTAGAGGTAGAAATCTTCGACGTCTGGGGAATAGATTTCATGGGACCTTTCCCACCTTCTTTTGGAAATAACTACATACTCGTCGTTGTCGATTACGTGTCTAAATGGATAGAAGCCATTGCTGCTCCTACAAACGACGCACGAGTAGTAATCAAACTCTTCAAAAACACAATCTTTCCTAGATTCGGTGTACCCAGACTCGTCATTAGTGACGGAGGATCTCACTTCATATCACGAATATTCGATAAACTTCTCTCTAGATATGGAGTCAGGCACCGAGTAGCTACACCCTATCATCCGCAAACTAGCAGACAAGTAGAGGTCTCGAACAGAGAAATAAAACAAATCTTGGAAAAGACTGTCGCTACCTCAAGGAAAGATTGGTCGTCGAAGCTACAAGAAGCTTTATGGGCTTATAGGACCGCATTTAAGACACCAATAGGTACTACCCCCTATAAATTAGTTTACGGTAAATCCTGCCATCTCCCTGTAGAGTTAGAGCATAAGGCCTTTTGGGCCATTAAAACACTCAACTTCAACTACACCGAGGCAGGAGAAAAGCGAATCTTGAACTTACACGAGTTGGAAGAACTTCGATTAGACGCTTACGAAAATGCCCGTATCTACAAAGAACGAACTAAAAAGTGGCATGATAAACGTTCAATCAGGAAACAATTCAGTGTGGGAGACATCGTATTGCTCTTTAATTCATGATTAAAACTCTTCCCAGGTAAACTAAAATCTAGGTGGTCTGGACCCTATGAAGTGACTAAAGTACTTCAGAGTGGAGCTGTTGAAATTACCGATAAGACGAATGCACCATTTATCGTAAACGGACAACGTCTAAAACATTACAATAAGAACGACAACAGTCCTCAAGTCAGCAATATAACATTGCTTGAGCTTCCAGCTCAGACACCCGCATAGCTTCTCACCAAGCTATCGTCAGGCTTTAGACGTTAAAAACAGCGCTTATTGGGAGGCAACCCAAATTTCCCTCGTTATTGCATTTCATTTTTCTTTAAAATTCTACTTTGAAAAATTCAACAAAAATTCTAAAATTACTACTACTTTCTACTTTCGTTCATTTTCGTACTTTTATTCTTATTTTATTTTCTCTCTTTTGTCTTTTGTTTCTACCACTTTTCGTTTCTAAAAATCCTGACTTCAATTTCTTGTTTCAAACTTTTCAGGATTTTTAAAGTCTTCAAAACATTCCTTCTGTTTTCTCCGAATTACCTGCGAGTATGGCCGAGTACGACTTCACAAAGGTTCACTTCCGAGGACTCGCTCAAAAGGCAAGATTTGCAGCACTGACCGAAAGAGAATTTGCCTTAACGCTGTATTATGATAAGGCTACTATGGATAAACTAGGGATCACAGATAGCATTCAATACCTGTTCAGTCAACTAGGTTGGGAGAACACTGCTCTGAAAACACGTTTCGCTACCTACAAGGATCTTACCTATGAATTCCTTAGTTCTTTCAGATACACACCCAACTATGGTTTTGGAACCCGCTCAGAGTTGATTACCTTCAGATTGTTTGGAATGGACCAAACTCATAGCCGGATGTCACTAGCTAACCTCCTAGGATTCCCTAGCGGACCGCATGTGTTCATCAGTGCAGAAGATGACGATATTGATTTTGAACTCGATCAATTCTGGGGTAGAATCACAGGCGACTATCACCCCGAACCAGCCAGAATGCATAATGATGACATTCATAACCCAGCCTTCAGATACTTCCATAAGATACTAGCTCACACCTTGTTTGGAAAAGAAGAAAATATTACTACAGTGTCTAAAGAGGAGTTATTCATCATGTTCTGTGCTTCTCAGGGACGGACATTAAATGCAGTGCCTTTCATGATGAGATCTTTCAAACACCTCACGCTGGAACCTCAGACACCTATTCTCATAGGAGGCCTAGTAACAATGATTGCCCACGAGCTTGGCCTTAGATTCCATCTAAATGCCAGCACTCGTTTTGGTACCATCAGACCCATGAACATACAATTCTGCTTTAACAGACGCATCTTAGGGACTATGGGACCTGGACCGTATGAGTACCTTATTAACGAAAAACCAGTACAGCTATTCACACTGCCTGATCATCTGATGACAAGCATCCACAACAAGGATAACTGGCTCTACGAATTGGATGAGCCTATGGGACCTCCTTCACCACAGTCAACACCCCAGAACTATATGTATGACAGTGACCACATCTCTGAGGCACACGACTATATGTACTATGAGGACGCTGCCTCTGAAACTGAAGTAGACCCTATGACTCCTCCACACTACAATACTTATCCTGAGCCTATCCCTGAGGAGACCACCGAAAAAATGGATACCGTGTTACTCAGATTGGACGACGTTGATAAAGCTCTGACTAATGTAAAAGCTGATATCGCAGGCATGCACAGCGAACTGGTAGGCTTCATGGATCTAGTCTGCGACCAACTCGACTACTATTCGCAGAAATTCGATGAGTTGAAGGCACGAAAAGATTAGTTATTAGTTCTTAGCAGTAGTTTCAGTTTAGTCTAGTCTAGTTTAGTTTCATTTAATCATTTGGATTTTTCGCATTGTTCGTTTTCATTATGTACTACATACAATTGTTTCAATTTTATGTTATTTCAATTCTAGTTTTTATTCAACTATTTTGTTTTCGCATTAATTGTTGTTTGTTGGCTGTTATATTACATCACCGTATCAATACTAAGCCTTAAAATCACCACGAGTACGCCCTCAGAGCAAAATTCTGCGTTCTGCAGATTTTGCTGCTGTGACGACCGTCACAGCCCCATGACGAGCGTCACGCGGGTGACGACCGTCACACCTATGTGACGACCGTCACGCAGTCCAGAACTGCTATCTGATAAAACAGGGTTCGTGTTCTCTTCCACTCCCCCCATTATCACTTTCAAACATCCTAACTCCTACCCCACTATGAATTTTCGTCCTCCCCATATTGAAACTTCAACTCCAAATTCAACCTCCAAACCACCGTTCTGTCATTTTTCCCTCTCTGCATAAAAACCCCAAAACCTCAGAAACCTCTCCATCTTCCAACAATGGCAAGGAATGCAGAAACCCCAGATGTCAGCAACATTACCTTCAGTGAAGGCGAGTTAGGCGAAAGACAACGAGCAAACTACATTGCATTTCATCAGAGGTCACTCCAGCCGACTCACTAGCCGACTCACTACCCGCACCTTCCATCGCTTACGGAGCTCGGACTCCTTGAAGGTGTAACCTGGATGCTTCAAAGAGCAGGCATCTGGAACCTCTGCACCAACCCACAGCCAACCTACGAACCAACTCACTCTTGAGTTCTTGAGTTCGTTCACTTACGTCACAAGCAGCGGCGAACTTAACTAGCACACAGGTGCCGCATGCTTCCGGATGTTTGGCGTCAACTATCAGATGCACCAAAACCAGATTGCCGGCATCCTACAGCTACCTCGCGGCGACAACGCTCATCGCCGCATCACCGATCAGTTCTAGCACGAAGCCTTCGCGCTGTGGTATCAGTTGACCGGACTCAATGCCGATGGTTGGGACTCCCTGCACGCCACTCATATCCATAACCCAACCATCAGGTACTTTCACAGAGCGTTGAGTAACACTATCTTCGCCCGAGACAGCAACCACAAAGTAAACTCCAAGGAGCTCTTCTTTCTTCATTGCGTCTTCAACAATGAACCTGTCAACGCTGCCCCGTTTCTGCTGGCTCACATTCAGGCCAATTGCAACCGTGGCTCGAAGCCATTCTACTTTGGCGGGATTGTCACGGCTATTGAACTTGGGCTGAACCTTGGCGACCGCCTCCAGCACCTCCATTCCATTCCCTCGGTGTTCCTTGACACCGACCACTGCAGAGCCTCCCATCTCATCCGCTCCCGAGCTGACGGCAAATACCATCCGGTTGTGCGTGGCAAGACCGTCCGAAGCATCATCCTTCCGTCCCGCACCCGCATCCATCCAGAGGACCGTACCAACTGGTTGTTCGATCTCACTGCCCCTCCTGCTGCCGTTGTTCCTACTCAGGATCCCACTCATGGTTCCGACGATGAAATCCAAGCTGAGTTGGACAGGTCCGAGCAGCCAGAGGCATCGCAGCCTCCTCCTCCCGTAGGTACATCCTCACGCCGCCGCCGTCATCATCCCGTGCCAGACTACACAGAAGAGGACCTCCGTCGCTCCCTAGACCAACAGGCACAGATACTCACGATGCTGCAGCAGCAGAGCCAGCGAGCTGACCAGTACGAAGCTTGGCACCGCACTCAAATGCAACAACTTCACACTGGCCAAGCTACGATCACTGAGAGCCTAGCGAATCTGACCCTGCAGGTCGAAGGACTCCGAGACACGGTCTACCACACCGGAGCTATGAGCTATGAGGACAGAGTAGCCCTTGCTAGAGCCAGAGGACGCCAGCGCGGACGTGACAGAGGCCGAGACTAGATTTCCATTTTTCCTTCATTGTTTACTATATTTCAGTATTCTGTATTTTCATTTTCAGTTGTATCTCCCTCTCGCATGCTTCAAGAATCAGTGAGGACACTGATCGAGATAGTGTGGGAGCGGAGCCTTATTTCCATTCCACTGTACTCTGAATTTCCTTTATTTCCTTTATTTCCATTTCACTGCACTTTGAATTTTAGTAATATCTATTTTTACACTTTCTATTTCTAGCAAATAAAGCTCGTCTATATATTTTTCACGTTACGCAAACAATCCCCACATTATTCAACGTAAACAAAAATTTTAGTTTGTTCCTCAAAAGCAAAAGCACCACGAGAATGCACCTGAGTTCAAACCAAGTTTTGAAACTCCGAGGAAACGACAGTTCTAACAAAACCAGTATCATCCAGACACCTTAGATCTCTAGTTTATGCGAGTCGGTTTCACCACCTACGTGTACCAAAGTCTCAAGTGTCTACGCAAACTCAACCCCAAGTAGTTTATACTAGCAGTCAGCACCATCCTAAAACTCTTCTAAGCGAGCGACCGATGTAAATAAGTGTATAATCTCCAAAAAGATGAAAAATCATGAAAAGAGAGCTAAAAAGCCCAAGAATATAAGATGCGTTTCCTTCTAAGTTAGGTGCTCCTCACCCGAGCATTTAGCCCAACGGCACGAAAAACTCATTGAAAATCAATGACACAAAATTATGATCAATGAAGAAGATCAAAAACAGAAATGAGATCATATTCACTAACAGGTCGACTTGCCATGAAAGTGTGCGGACAACGGGCTTAATGTGATTGCGCTAGAACAAACAGGGTGAACTTGCCACGAGAACCTTGACACCAAGATACAGTAGCATGACTGAGACCGATTTGCATAAAAAGGAGACCTCCGAAGACTTGTAGTCCAGTGACGTCATGATACTCGTCTTGTTCCTACCAAGAATCCCGGTTTTTCCAAACTCTGCGAACGAAGAAGTTGCCTCGTGCTTGCCGACTTTTCCATGTTTTACTTGAGGACAAGCAAAGATTCAAGCTTAGGGGAGTTTGATAACACGAAATCATATAGATATTTTCATGCATAATTCAACTAAAATCTAACCGTTTTCGATCCGATTTCGGGTTATTTCCGTATATTTGTCTGATGTTTTGCAGGTATTCAACGATCACGTCTAAACAAGGCAACATGAAGAAAAGAAGCAATCTCAGATGAAATATGGACGAAAAAGGAGTGAAAATACAATGAAAAGCGCAGCAAGTTGTTTTTGCTGATGTGACGACCGTCACAGCTTCATGACGACCGTCACACGGGTGACGACCGTCACACCTTGTGACGACCGTCATGCAGGCAAAAACGCCCCACTCAGATTACACGTCAAAAGAGCAGTTCCAATTCCCACAGAGTGGACCACTACTCCCTAAATTATCTGCCTCAAGGTCCATCATCCTCAGAGATAACCGTTGGGATTCCACTTCTATAAAAAGGGAAGCAGAGGACTTCAGAAAGGGTGCTGCATTCATACCACGAAGTGCTGCCGAATTTACTTTCCAGAGCAATTACTTTCCAGTTTTATTTGTATTCATTTCTTTTTACCTTTCCTTATTCCCATTTCCGCTCTTCTGTAATTTCTATTGTACTGTACGATCAAATTGGCACTAAAGACCAGAATCCTACCAACATCTGTGGAGGATTTGCCCAAAGGCCAATTGGCATATTTACAGGTTTTCATTTTGATCGACTTCTGTTTTATTATAATGCAAATTATTATTTATTATTCTTATTTATATTTTGTTTTTCCCAATTCCATGTCTAGCTAAACTTAGGTAATCGATATGTAGTAATAATTCGAATGGGATTTGATAACACTTGGTTGAAAACTTTATTTTCACAAAAGTAATCTATGGTCTGAGTGTTTAAAATTGATTCACTGAATAAACTTCGTCGCGAAAGCGAGAACTTATTTAAAAGTAGTTTTGCCACGAAAGTGGGAAATTAATTAAGATACGAACCAACAAGCGAAAGCTGCGGTAAGGTCAGATAGTAAACACTAGGCATTTGTTTTAATAACAGCGAAAGCACTTTAAAACGAATTAGAATTTAGAGATTTCCAAAAAAATAATTTTAACCCCGAACGGAATACAAAGTATACGTTTGGCCCTTAGGATTATGATTAGCGTCAATAACCATCGTGAGGCGAGAGTTTTCAAATCTCCATTTTCTGCTTGAATAAACTTTGAAAATTATTTCATACACCATTACTTATCAAATCTCTGAAGAACACAATTACTACGTATCGATTTAATTAATTATAATCTAAATAGTAATCTTAGTTCCCTTTTTAGTGACCATCTTATTCCCTTAAACATATTCTACCTAGCTAAACATAGTAACTCCCGAGAACACTAGTTTGATTACGAGTCCCTGTGGGATCGATATCTATTATTACTACGCGATAGACTGTGCACTTGCAGTTAGTTGTATTAGACATAGAAAGTCGCGACCACCCATGAGGCCTTAATTTGATGAATTTGAAAAATGCCCAAAAATGGAAAGCTCCTCGTGCACACGTGAATTGCTTGCATACACACATGAAAACCACTCCAATCTGCAGCATGTGGACTTAATTTGACTTGAGAAATGGTTTGGGCCTTTGATTTGATCCAATTAGCAAGTTTTGAATAAAAACTTCTTTGTGAAGGAATGTGGAATTTCACGTGTTTGAGCTTACTTGAACCAAAACCAAATTTTACAATTTGCTCATGAGTGTGTCTTAAAGTGAATTGCACCAAAATAAGACATAACCATGACCTATAATGTATTGAATTCAAATCATACTTCAAAGTTCAATTTTCACTTGAAAATCTCACCGCATGTCCATACTCAATCCTTGGGTTAGTAGATGTAAATGAGGTCTTTAGGAGCAACTTTCATGTTGGTTGAAAATTCATTTGAAGTACACAGGTGCATGAATATGACCTATGTAACAAATGACCTATAATCAAACTTTCCCAAAATACCCTTGCCTTGTAAGGTCCATAACTTGAGTTCCACAAATGATATCGAGGACTTCTAGGACTTTTCAAAAATCTAAGATCATGAGGAAAAACTTTCATGTTGGCTTCAAGTTGAGGAGAAACTTGATTCTAGGTCAAAAGTGCCTTAGAAGTGAGTTGACTTTTAGTTGACCAAAAATATGTTCATCTGAAATCTCTAACTTGTTGGCATCATAACTTGAGCTCCACAAATCTAATGGATGAGTTCTAGTACTCAAAAGAAAGATTAGAACATACCCTACAAGTTTCATGTTTTCATGAAAGTGATATTGAACTTGCATCATAAAGTAAATTGTCTTTGAAGTTGAGCACTAAAGAAGGGGATTTTACACTAAAACCCTCTGAAACCCTAATTTAGGAACTTCTTGAACTCTTGATTCTTCTTTATTTGAGCTTTACATGACATCTTAAATGTCTCAAGATAACTCCCCGTAACTCCAATGACTTAAAACCAAGTCTCAAACTCCCTCAAGTCCACAGTTGACCTTGAGCTGACCAAATGAAACCCTAGGTGCACAACCTTTGACTGTGACCTCTTGCAAGTGAAATAAATGTTTAGATGGGCTCCACTATGGCTTCCAGAGCACTCAGTGAGCTTCTAAAACACCTCTTATCCATAACCATGATCTTATGAACCCCTGATGATCCCCAGTTGACCTCCAAGATAGGACATAAGCAGCATACATCCATCTTCTCTCTCAAAGAGCTATGACCACTTCCTGATGATTGTAAGCACTTGATGACTTGAATAAATACTCTTGCTTGAGCTTGCAACCTTTGAGACTATTCTCTTGAATGGCACACCTCTCTTGATGTAAAGGATAATGTTATGCAAATGCAAATGCTAAAATGAAAAGAAACATAAGCCAAGTAAAGAAAAAGGTTGGTAAAATTTTGGGGTACAACACCAGGAACTCCATAATCGTGTACCATAACCTTATAGAATACATTGGACTAGACGATGTAATTTATCTACCAACGATGTTCCATTACTTTGTCTAATTAATAACCACATACTTGTATTTCTGATTTAATATATTGTTAATGTAGTTTGTCATGATGTCATACGAGGGTCTCGACCATCAGCCCAACGCAATGATGCTGTTGTGTGGACATCTAAAACACCTGTCATTCGGTTCACTACAGTGGAGATGCACCAAAGTGATTGGGTGAAACTGCAGTTTGGGATGCATCAGGATATTCCAATTGCTCCAACGTCTTTGGGACACTAGCATATACTAAGGGTGGATACACAATGGAGTGTAAATCATTGGAAGGACTTTGCGAAAGAGATGTGTCTGCATTGGAAGAACCGACATCAACATATCTTAACCGACCCTATTGTGGAAGGGGCTATACCAAGTTATCAATATATGATTTGGTTTAGGTCGGTTACAACATCACAATGATTTGTGTCTGAGCCGACATATTTGATTGACCCAAGGCAACGTGCGTCTTCCTCGAACCCACAACAGCAACCTAATGCCCAACATCAAACACCATGTTATACCCAACATCCAACTGTGCCCACCCAATCAATCTTCTAAAAATGCAACCCATACATGCCACCAACCCAATCATAACAACAATAGCCTTACCCCTACCGTCAGCCTTTCGAAACTGACACCACTTCTGCATATAGCTCTGATACATCTTTTGACCCTACCCCATCCACCTATAGCCCAGATAATTCTTTTGACCCCACACCAGCCAATCAATCTTCCTACCAACAAAATACATATCCACTTTTTGACTACCAAACCCCACAACAACCATTACATTATTTCCAAACCGATTCGATGTACCAATTCAGACAACCATACCATCCACACCCGACCCAACCTCTCCGACAAAACTACGAAAACATGGGCATTGAACTTAATTACGGAAGTGCCGTTGGCAGCGGCCGGCCCGACTATTAGGGTGAAATGCTTCAAAATTTATCTGATACGCCGGGGCATCTCAACAAATACCTCTTCCACATGTCAACATGCAAAGACCTTATTGTCGTACCCTAACTTTTGACCATAAGATCCCACCTCCATCGTGCATTTTTATGTATTATCTTTTACTGTTGTACGTATGTTTATTATGGCTAACCAGCTCGTGCAGGTGTATTAAATTCCAGTGGAGGTGGCACTCCTAGTCCAATCCTTCTGGACTTGGTCATTTGGTTCTTATTCAAGTTGTTCCTAAAGTTTCAAGTTGAGTTGGGCCACTTTCATAACTGTCTCATGGTCACAAGTTCGAGTATGACAACGTAAATCTAAAATGGAAAGTTTATGCTTACCAAGAGGTCTTCATGTGATTGTATCGAATTTTGATGGCAAAAAGAAGGATGCAAAGTCACTCCAAATCTTTACAATTCAAGGCCTGTTATGCTTTATTGCTATAGTCCAAAGCCCTTTTTGATCGTAGAAGAAGAATTCCAATTTAAAGGCATAAAGTTAGAAGGTGGCGAGAATTGAAACTTCCGTTAATCTCATCCGCAATTTAAGGAGCTAGTAGGAATTATTGTTAGAATAACAAGATAAATTACAAAGCCTACATGGTCATCATGAGAAGTGGCGGTACAAGTCTGTTAAGCGTCGTTAGCAAAATAATAAGAAGAATTTGTCTATGCCAAGTGAAGGTTCAACTACAAGGTGCCACCATTTCCAAATTCAATGACGTTACACAAAGTTATTTCAAATTAACCCACATCAAGGACCCATGACGAAACCAATTTATTTTCAAGACCGTTTCCATTCAATCCAAAGTAACGTTCAATTCTAGAATGTCGTCCCAGTTTTTTCATTTAAAAAAAGTAACCTGCTTGCTCTAAAAGGTTCAAGACTCTCCGGTTCTTTACAAAACAAGCTCAATTGATCATATGCCGGTATGAAATTAAGAGACCATTTACAAGAACATAATTAAAGGTTCACAGGTGTTTCCAAAATTTCAATACACAAGAATGTATTAGAATTGATTTCAAGTACATAATGTTCCGAATTCAGTGCAAGCCAATTCTCTTCCAAAATACAAAGCTCAGGAATTTAAATTGGGATTACATACAAAAATCAAATTGGGAATTAACATCAGATATTGATTTCTTCATTGTCTTCAGAATGCCCTACCCAACATTGACAACGGCGTACCATTAGAGTTGTCACATGCTGCACTTGCATTATCAACATGATGTGTGTACCGTGAATCAACCCAGGCATAAAAGGGAATAGTAAGATTTTCACACTATCTTGGAAGAAGATGTCTTATCCCTGGTCGCACGCCCTACGCCGGTCCCCTGCATTTCCAAAAGGCCACTAAGTGATAAGCCTATCACACCGTGCTCTGGCTGCCGCTCTCTGGGCTTCAGTTGCAACTCTGGCATACGGGTACACTACTTCAAGATGGAAACTAAATTTAAGAGATAGTAAAGATAAGTTAGATCAAAGTGAAGTTGGGAAAAGAAGATTAAGTACACATCAAGGAAGACAATTATAGACTCACCTCTCTTATATTGAATATCATTAACGCCACTAGGCTTTAGCGTAAAACCGTCACTACCGGCTGATGCCAGTTTCTAAGCGCTAACGCGAAGCCTACAAGAACAAACTGCTGTCTGTTATCTTAATGTTACACTAACATCACATCCATTTTATCATCATGATTATCGTGTTTCATGTGCCTGTGGACCTATCACCTCTCGAGGTCGGCAAGTAGAACAAACATATCACGGCAGCACTACCAACCTTCATACCAAGGTTTCCTTCACAGAATTTGCCACAAAAATCACGCTTCAGCCACCGTCGCTTCCAAGCCTTAAATCTTCATGGAAACGCACCCAGAAACGGTAACTCGACATCAAAACAATATACTCGATTCGGGAAGGTTGACTCTTCCGTGGTGCAACTTGTCACTTCGTTCAAAACAACCGGTACCTGCAAAAAAACAAGAACTTGGCGTAAGCAGCCTTTTTATTACGAGTACGCTAGCCTCATTTATAAATCCACCAAATCATAACAAAGAAACCAATATCAGAGACATACTACAAAAAAAGGAGATTTAACAAGACAAAGTAAGGGAAGTAGACGTTCAAGGACCTTGCCTACGGTGATAGCAGTAATGCCATCCAGCTTTGCACCTCATCGGCTAAACCTTTTTCGCTTCTCAAATCATCGGTCTCGTTGTCTGGTTTGCAAGCCTCTGTTATTTTCAGAACCTCACTCCGTTAGAAAGCGCAAGCACCGACATTTGTGATTCTCTCAATCCGTCATTTTGGTAACTTTTGTCGCCCTGCTAACCGCGACTCGTGCCTGCAAAACAATAGCTTCAAGAGACGTTGAGCATTTAAGATAACAACTCAAAGAAGTTTCGGTTTAACCTCAGTATCACGACTCGAGAGAACAGCAGAGATGACACTTGTATGCTGGGCCTGTTAGGTTCCTTTGCCATCTTCAACCATCCTATGGTTTTCCAAATATAAGAACCTTCCAACCTGTCAAGACAAACACGACCAAGTTCAATGCAACTAACATAACAAAGAAGAAATCTGTTCAGACCAACTAATTACCGCAAAGCAAAATGTAGTGCACAGGTAACTGACCTTCAAATACGACGACAATCATGGTGGATTAAAGAAGAAATTTCGCAAGCACGACTCATAGTAGCATGTAAGCTCAGAGGACGAACATAGGCAAGTTGAGGGAGAAACTACGAATCAAATAACCTTCGAACCCTTTAATTCCAAGTTGTACCCCGAAGCTGTACCTCTTTGGCTCTTTGTGGTTTCACCACATTTACGACTTGTCAGACCTTGATATTCACAAGAGGTTTCGGTAATGATTGGAATTGGAAGTCCTCTCTTGACAGTATTTGATGCTGTTGTTTCTTTTTCACGACGAAAGATTGTAAGCTTCAGCATCCCCAAAGCATCATTATTGGCCTGCAAACCAAACCGTATTTGATTAGTCATCTGACGAATTGGAAAAGGAAAGTTTATAAGATTCAATCCCTAAACAATCTCGACACAATCAGACATAAATAGAAACAAATTCAAGCAACTTCTAAAAAAGTCACAGACAAGAATCACCAAGTTTGGAAAGCCTTTTATTGCACATCAATTCAGAAATTGAGTGATAAGAAGGGCAAATCATCTATAAAAAGAGGAAGAAATTGAAGAAGAAAGGGAGGGGGGACTCAGACCAAAACCCCAAAATTCCATATGAAAAATTCCTCGAAAACCCCAAAATTGGTAAAGAGGAGAGGATAAGAAACTTATATGCGTTCGTTCGGATCCACCGCCATCAACCGCAACCGCCAAACCCTTCAAACGTCATCCGCATCCGTGAATCCACCATTGGACGCCTACAAAACCATTCACACCATGAGCCTGTTTCGTTTTTTTCTTAACATAATTTGTTTTGCTTGTTCTGTTTATTGTTTTCAGTGTAAAGAAAGAAGCGGAGACGGAGAAGAACAACCGAGATATAGCAGTGGAAGAAGAGGATCGCGATATAAGAGAGTAGAAAAGGAGGATAAGATTGTGACCGAAGAAGAATCTAGGGGAAAGAAGGTGATGGCGGAAGTGACGAAACGAAAAGCAGAGAGAGTGAGATCGATGAGGACGACGGGATTTGGAAGAAAGGGGATTAGGGATTATTTTTTTGATTTGGCTTTTATGCCGTTGTAATCATGTGTGCGTATGCTCATCATAATATAATACACCCTCACACATCCACACCACACACTCCACCTACCACACGATCCCACGGTAACCTCACACATCCACACACACGATCGCGCGCCTCCCCTTAATCTTTTCATTATCCCGTTAATTACCATCTACTACCCATTAATCTGCCATTAACTTTTTTTATCAATTAACCTAATCATGTCTTAATTAATTAACCTAATTGGTCATTGTTATAATTTCCCTTTTTTTTATTAAAAAACAAACTAATAACTTTTTACTAAAATTAATCCTTTTTTAAGAAATAGCTTATTAATTAATTAATCATTTTCTTAATAATAAAAAAACTATTTCACATGACAACTTTTATCTATTTTATATTAACAAAAACCTTTCTTATCTTAACAATAAAACTTTTTTATAAATCATCACTTAAAATTATTCCTTACTATTTAATTAACCAACTTTTTTTTAACCTATAAAATTTATTTTCATCAACTTATTAAATCTTATATATAATTTTTTTTCTTTTTTTTTCATAACCTCTTATTTAATTTCCATAATAAAATAAACTTTATTTATTTATTAAACAATTTATTAAGAATATCTAGCCTAGTTAATCCATTTCACCAATTATTTTTATAATCTTAAGGTTAACTTTGTCCTAAAATCAAATTAAATTAACCTTTCCTAAAAAATTTTATCTCGCTAATAATAACCCAACACAATATTCTCATAAAGCCAATTCAACATTCCTTTAAAATATAATCTCCTCCTAAAATCGATCCAACTCCTTTTCCAAAATTAATCTCGCCTAAAAATAATCAACATCGCAATTCAATCCAATCGTGCACGTTTCTGTATCCGCACATTCACACATTCACAATGCACAATTCACACACTTAGCGCTTTCGTGCGTGTGTATGTTTTATCTTTATCCGCTTTTATTTTATCCATAATTCACACTTGCACTTCAGCGCTTTCATGCGTCGGCGTATGTTTCATTTATATGCTTTTATTTACCGCAATTTACATTATCGTATTTAACTTTCCCGCACTGCATTCCGTTCAAAGGAAGAACTTGCACGTAACGTAAAACTTGCGCGTATCCATCCCATTTGTATCATTTTACCATGATCCTTGATCTCATTCAAGTCGATCTCTTAAGTTTAGATCCTACCCCATAGGAAGGACCTTTATCTTTACAACTTAGATACAAACAAATCAACTCAATTCAAACAACATTCAAACACATTAGAGAATAAGATGTTAATCATCTTAAGCGAGATAAAACTCCTACCCCCATAACAATTAAATCAATATGTAGGGACTTTGCCTTAAGAGAGATAGTGGCATACTTGTCGATTAAATTTCGAGTGCTTGAGCCCTTCTCTAAAGATGATGCAAAGACCATTTTCCTACAAAGTTGTGGTGGTTCAATCAAGTAATCTCCCTTAAAATGACGACTCATCTTTTCTCCTAAAATCAATCAATTAACTACCCTAAACCCGTAGGAACTTTGACCACAGTCAAAGAAATCGTCAAACCCTTTAGGGGAACTACAGATACTCTGATTCCACTCCCGTAAGGATATGTAGACATAAGTGTCGCTTCCGCGAAAATAAGGTGCCGGCAAAACAGAAGAGTCGCCATCTTTCGTTATTTATCCCTTAGAGCGGGAAAGGAAACGATCGGAAAAACCTGACGAAAGGGTATAAGACAAGGTCATCGGAACCATTGTATGGGTTCGGGAGTCGGTTACGCAAGGGGAAGGTATTAGCACCCCTCACGTCCGTCGTACTCGACGGGATCCACGCTTGTTGTGTTTACTGGACGGGTTGGTTTTATCTATCTACCTATCAAGACTGGTCTGAAAGAGAAAAGAAAATGACTCGGCAAAGCGTCACACTCTATGCCTACGTATTCTCATCAGAGAATGAGAAATCAGAGTCAACGTAGTTCGACTAACTACGGGTTACAGGGCAGGTGGCTCGCCAATACGTCAGTATTGTGCCTACGTACTCTCAACAGGTATGAGAGATCAGAGCTTACGTAGTTCGGGAAACTACGGGTTACGGGGATTCAGATTCATCTGTTTTTATCGAGTAGGGTTAAACAGCAGTTCCAGCAGTTAGGGACAAACAGATTCCCCTTCAGCACCTCTCTGTGAGAACACATCGTTTTGACGGTCTTCTAGCCACGGCTGAGGCCCGAACAGATTCCCAACACCTGCATTGCCGTTGCCCAGCCCAACATTGACGTTAGCTTCCAAATTCCCATTACCGACGCCCGTCGTATTACTGTTGAGTCCCATGTTAGCTATCACATTGCCGCTGGCACTGCCATTCCCCCGGTCACGGGGACGCCATTCTGAGGAGTTTCAACTGGTGGAGGGGTAGGCACGGTCCCGCCATGGAGTATGCCATTGCTATCGACCCTTGAAATCAGAGGCTGAACCAAGGTTCTGAGCTGATCTTGGCCATTAGCGACCGCTTGCATGAGCTTCATGAAGCGGTCCATTCTTTCGCGGAGTTCTTGAACATCAGTTTACACTTGCTCCATGATTCTGGTTTGATTTTCTCTGGTCGGATAGCGGTGGATTGGCCTCTGATCAATCCTGGAACAACCTGAAACAACCTGAAAACACACAAGGGTTAGGAAAAAAAATGACAAAGTGCTCGTTATGCAGATGCTTCATGCAAATGCAAACGTGTGTCTGTGCGTTAGGGAGGTTTCCCCCGATCCTAGTGCCTGAGTGCCAGTGCTGATAATAAGAAGTCCGAGTCCAATCATGGAAATAACGTCTCATATATAGAAAGCCCATCAAGGCATTACACAACGTCAGTGAGTACAAGATGAATCAATAGCATGACCTCAACCAACAAGCCTGGTGATGGTCAGCATACAACAACGATCAAAACAAAAGGAATACAAATAGTCAAGCACGGCCACGGGCACGAAACTCCTCTAACAAATTCCTCGTTTCTGGATGACCAGGCCGAGTGAGCAACCCTTCGACGAGTAACTCCCTCTGCATAATGGTGTACTGAAGATCTTCGACCGAATCTTCCCATGCTCCTTCGCCGAAACAATCTTCTAGCTTCCGCTTCTTGAACTCAAACGTCAGTTTGCGCTCCTTCTGGTTAGCAAGAGCTTTGTTGAGCTGGCCTTCGGCGGCATATTCTGCGAGCGGTTTCTTCATCAAACCTCTTCTCACTAGCCTTCACTTGGGCTTTCAGCTTGGAGATCTGTTGCATCAGCTTATCCTCCCGCTTTTTCCTGTTGGCTGGGGTGGCCTTCCAATGCTGGTTAAACTTGGATATCCTCCGATACGCTTCGTCCAAGTGCTGCTTCTTCGTGGCCAGCACATCGTTGACAGCTTTGAAGTCTCGACCCATGCGCTCACGCTCAGCTATCTGCTTAGTCAAATATGTCCCCAACTGGTTCACCAGCTCGGTCTGCCTCTTGAAGGAATGAACAGCTTCGCTTCTCTCGCTTTTGAGTTGAGCCAATTCTTTCTCCAATTCTTCATTCGCATTCTTCAGCTCATCTCTTTCAGCTAACACCTGATTATGCTGCTGAATAGGCACGGTGGTAGGCTCTTCAATCACTGGAAGGCTTTCAGGCTTGGCAGGAGGAAACGACATCCCTATAGCATCTGCTCTGGCTCTGATCCAGGTCACATACAGAGTGTAGGCTTGGCTATTACTCTTCCCCAACAATGGCTTTCCCCTCTTACTGATACCATTCCAAGCACGCTGAAGCTTAGATAACATATCCCCCTCTAGAAGACCAGTGAGGTACAGAGATTCCTGTACCTCTTCATCCTTCGGCGGAGCTCTCAAAGCATAAGCAAATTGTCGGACCAGCAAAGACGAATTATAGTTTATACAGCCCTTCCTTCCTATCAAAGGCACGTTCGGAAACCCGCTGCCACAGAAGATAATCTTAGTACCCAACCTATCTCTGTCAAACCAGGAAATATCCTCTGCAGATAGACTCATCAAACGCTCAGACCACTCAGTTGTGGCTGCAGACGAAGCAAAGGGACCCTTCTTGGGTAGATGACCATCAAGCCATTTATAGAGCAAGGGCTCACAGCACAAGACATTCTTACCCCTTTTGTTCTCGTTTTTATAGTGGACGGAATGGTAGACATCTCCTATCAAGGTAGGGACTGGATTCCCTGAAGCAAAGATGTGAAAAGCGTCGAAGTCCACAAAGTCGGGCATATTGGGGAATAGAATGATGCCATATATGCACAGAGCGAGAATGGCGTTGAACACGACCCATCATCCGTCTTTGGCGCACTGCTGAGCCTTTCCCACTAAGAACTGCAAGGAGAAACCGGGAACCTTGTTCCAACTAGACAAGACCAACTCGGAGGCATCCAGATGAAGTGACAGAGCCAGAATAGCCAGATTAGGCTCAACATCCATATGAACAAAGGGCATCTGACTTTTGATAGGCACACCTAACAAATCAATATACTCCTCTAGCGTGGGTGCGAGAACAAAATCCTGGAATGCAAAGCATCTCAACGGAGGATCGTAGAACTGCAACAGGGTGTGCAACCCATTCAACTCAAACGCAGAGGGTTTACAAACCAAATTGAGCAGTTTGCCGTAAGACTTTCTGAACTCATCTCTCACAGAATCATCTGCTAAGGCAATCAAACCAGTCAGGTGAACAACATTAGGAACAGGGAGCTTGTAAGCCACGGTCTTCCTCAGAGAACCCATAACACTACAACAGAAGGCCAGAAATCCTAAATCGGGGGGAAACGGTACCTGCAACACAGACACACGTTAATGAAATGCAAATGGGTATGCAAAGCAATGCAAAATGCAATCATGCAGCAGGAGATCAAGGCAACTGTGATGTGGAGATTCTGTATCAACAACACCATAATCTTGCTCTATCAAGAACAACCACTATATCTGATAAGAAGAAAACCCCGGTATCAGACCACAAATCTTCTCTGTCAAGAACAACCGTCTGATAATAAGGACCTCTGATACAGGACCAAAACTCTGCTCTGTCAAGAACAAACATCTTATAATAAGGACCTCTGGTATAGGACCGTAACTCTGCTCTGTCAAGAACAACCATACATCTGCTGATGAGATCCTCAGATCCCAATCACAAACCTGCTCTATCAAGAACAACTACACATCTGCTAATGAGATCCTCTGATCCCAACCAAAAACCTGCTCTGTCAAGAACAAATACACATCTCTAAAGATAAGGTCCTCTGATACATGATCATAACTCTGCTCTGTCAAGAACAAACATACATCTGCTGATGAGATCCTCTGATCCCAATCATAAACCTGCTCTGTCAAGAACAAATACACATCTGATGATGAGATCCTCTGATCCCAACCAAAAACCTGCTCTGTCAAGAACAAATACTCATCTGATGATGAGATCCTCTGATCCCAACCAAAACTGATTCACTATCAAGAAAACTAGGTAGTCTGAAGGTTAAGGTTTCCTGCAACAAACCCAGCCCTGCTCACAGGTATGGACCTAAACTGACACAAGTTCGGCATCCTATGCGGTCATCAGCGTCATAGACATTCAAAAGGGGTGATACGATACCCAGAAGGTGTGGCATCACCAGCTCATGAAGCGGCCTCACTCGACTGAATCCCAAATGATCAGTCCCTAGAGTCGATAATCCTCCAAACCAACAACCCCCTCAACCCAAAGGGTTGAAAAAGAAGTCAACCGGGAGAACCTCGTCTGAGCATGGATTTCATGAGGCACTAGTGCCTGCAAAGTAAGCACGCGCCCACTAATTTCCACAACTAATGCTAGGTACACTCAAGCCTGGGTCTGGCTTCTCACTCATCAGAATGCCCTTCCCACAACAGCACAGATAATCATATCATACTGAAAATAAAGTGCGGGAAGTAAAATGCGATAAATAAATACGACCCAACAAGTAATCATACAAGCGCTAGGATTGACTCTCGCAGGGGACATTGGATTCCCAAACTGACTCGCATACGGGACGCTGGATCCCAGGAAACTATCAAGTTCCCCAGCAGAGTCGCCAGCTGTCGCTTCCGCGAAAATAAGGTGTCGGCAAAACAGAAGAGTCGCCACCTTTCGTTATTTATCCCAAAGAGCGGGAAAGGAAACGATCGGAAAAACCTGACGAAAGGGTATAAGACAAGGTCATCGCAACCATTGTCTGGGTTCGGGAGTCAGTTACGCAAGGGGAAGGTATTAGCACCCCTCACGTCCGTCGTACTCGACGGGATCCACGCTTGTTGTGTTTACTGGACGGGTTGGTTTTATCTATCTACCTATCAAGGCTGGTCTGAAAGAGAAAAGAAAATGACTCGGCAAAGCGTCGCACTCTATGCCTACGTATTCTCATCAGAGAATGAGAAATCAGAGTCAACGTAGTTCGACAAACTACGGGTTACGGGGCAAGTGGCTCGCCAATACGTCAGTATTGTGCCTACGTACTCTCAACAGGTATGAGAGATCAGAGCTTATGTAGTTCGGGAAACTACGGGTTACGGGGATTCAGATTCATCTGTTTTTATCGAGTAGGGTTAAACAACAGTTCCATCAGTTAGGGACAAAGCCTGTTTGCGATGGCGCTGAAGTTTAACGACACTCTTTTCTTCAGAAAAGCTTCCTTTGAATTATGGGCCCATGGGGCAAAAAGGTTTGCAGTTTGTTTTCTGTCTTTTACGGAAGAAGTGTTTTTTATTGTGTTTGCAATTTCAATCGCACTAAAGACTATGACCTGAAAGTGAATGCGTCGCATGTCACCCAAAGGGTGCCATACTAAACATCCAGACTGTTGAAAAGAAGCTCTCCAACAATCCTTTCTCCGATATCTTAAGGCTCGTAACGTACGAAATAAATCATTCATGATTACTGTATCTTAAGCTGTTTTGAGATGAGAAGAGAACAGGCTCAACTAAAGGGAGACTATCAAGTCCTATTGTTGTCATGCCAAGGATTCATCCTATAGTTGAGGTTTGAAACAGGGAACTCCTAGAAGTTATCATACATAGGTTTCAACCTAAAATTCTACTCATCACTTCCTTATCAAAGGAAGTGAGATTCCTAGGGGATCATGTCAATGGTAAACAGAAACAGATAAAGCATCAGCCTAAACAGTAAACAGTAAACGACTGTAAAATGCATGCAATGCAAGTGAGGGAGGAAGTGTGTGTGGGGTATCAGCCTCCACAAGCTCATCTCGACCTCAAGCCAAGTATGAATAGCTGCAATCATAAAGGAAAATACAATGCTATCAAGAAAAACATAATAACTGCAATCATACAGAGAAAATAAAATGCTATCAAGCAAGCACAAACCACATGGGCAAGGGAGTTGGGCTCTACCGAATACCCGCAAGCAAAGCCACACAGTAAAAATACAAGCAGAGGGAGCAACTCAACCTCTAGTGCAATCATGCTCCTAGTTTACATCAATCTAAATATGAACTTATTCTAATGCATCAAGCAAAGCAAACAAGGCACATCAATACAGAGAAGAAAACAGACAAGAAAAGAAAGCAGATCAACTACTCCCACAGCTTCACAGCAGGGCAATCTTCTGCCAGCAGTCCAGTCATCAATCTTCAACAGCTCTTCAGGGCTATCATCTTCCATGACAAGTATCAACTTGCTTCTCCAAGGTTTCAACCCATCAAACATAAGTATCAACTTATTTTCTCTTCCTTAAGCTTCAGCTTTACAGTAAATCCCACCTTCAGGCTTTACTTCTAACTACAAGTATCAACTTGACTCCTTCAGGCTCTCAATGCATCAATGTAAGTGTCAACTTACCCTTTATTCCTCAAGCCTCAGCTCTTCACTCAATCTCAATTGAATCCTCTTCATAAGTATCAACTTGCTCTTCTTGCTTCAGCTCTCTTTGCTTTACCAGTATCAACTTGGTCTTCTTCATCTACAAGCTTTAGCTTCTCAGAGTAATCTTCAATCGCATGGAAGTATCAACTCCATCCTCCAATATTCTTCAAGAAAGGAACTCCATCCTCTAACAAGGGAGAAAGATTCATCTATCAGGAGCAGAGTTTGGATGATTGGTAGCAGAGTGAAGACCAAAGGTCACCACTAAGCATCCTGTCATCAGAGAAAGGGACCCTCAAAGGTTCTACCAATTTGCAAAGAGCCACACATCCTACCAAAGGAGGGATGAGGCCTTTACAAAGGACCTTACATCATAGGGAATAATGGAATTGATCAACATATTCCATGTTTATGAAGGAAGAGAACTATCTAGAAGCTCTGCCTACAAAACCCTAATCTTAGCCTAATCAAAACTACACTACAAGAAGGGAATATCTTCAAATCCAAGCCTCTTCAAGCAATCCAATGCATCTTCAACTTGCCTTCAACATCATCCAAGAACAAGCAAAGCAAACCCCTAATCTAAGGGAACTAAAGATGTTAACCTAGTTGAGTTAGTGCCTTAGAATCATCTAAAACTAGCACCTAAACTAAAATCAATCAAAAATAGCACACTACCTTATAAATTTCTACAAAAGTTCCTAAGGGATCCTAATTCAATTAAGAATGCCTCATTCAAAAACCAGGGACTAAATCATCTATTAAGTCCTAAAATTAAGTCCTAAATCCAAAGGTATCAACCATAAACCCTAAAAATGGAGCTTCTAAAGGTTTCAACCTAAACTACCACCTAATTTCATCACAAAAATGTGAGAAAATTCTATGGGGAGCATGCAAATCTATGCTAATTACTCAAAAAAAATCAGGATCAAAATCATCATCACATGATCACACACAATTCCACAAAATCAAGTATCAAACATGACTATTTTAATATCAATTAAAATGTAAAAATTCCCATAAAATCATAAAATGCATGAAATAAAAATATTTTTTCTCTAAAAAATACTAGATTCTATCATGAATTCAATGCAAAAAGAATGGGATTAATTGGATCATTTTTCCATTTTTTATGATTTTTTCAAGAACCATGAACAAAATTAAAAAAATTAAAGAAAATCAAAAGAAAATAATAAATGCACGGTGCAGATAGTAATAGGAATCAGTTCATTCTATGGATTGGGCCATCAGGGGGTGCAGGTATCAACCAATTCACTAAGCCCAGCATCAGCAACTAAATGAAACGATGCGTTTCATTTAAACTCAGATCCTTCACAAATTGAAACACACGCGTGGCCGTTGGATCACTTCTCCAGTCAAAGGTCCACCTAAATCCAAGGGCTCTAAAGTCATCTTCAACCTTTTGAATCTATGAACCTCGCGCGCAGCTCCGGCCACCACCGGTGGTGCTCTGGTCATCGTCCCCAACCCTAGCTCTCTCTAGGATTCTCCATTGCAAGTGGTCTATACATGAAACTTGTCCCAAATTTCCTCATGAATTCATTCATGCCCTTTATTCTCTTTGAAACCTCAAGATTCGCCATAACCAATTCTCAACCGAAAATGGTAACATCCTTAATTGGTCACTAATTCTCAAATTAACTATCTGAAAACCTTCCTACACCGTTCTACAATGCATCTAACATCCTAATTCGTATTGATTCTACCTAAAACAGGCCAGAGATCAAAGGTTACCAACCTGAAAATTTCGCGTGCACAGAAGTAACAAGACCTCAAATCAAGCCTTCAAATGCTCCAGACTCCTTCAGTGAATCACTTCCAAGCTTCTGTATGCAATAGAACTGATTGAAATGGCTTCAATTCTTGGAACCAACTCTGAGTTGCAGGTGGAAAAATCTGAGTTCAAGAACACCAATCAGCCACGAATTCCCTTTGATTATGATCTGGAATCATTCCCTAGCATCCATGGAAGAGATTTCAATCAAGAAAATGGATGGAAAGTGAGTGAAATGATGTAACCGAATTCAGTTGCAAGCAATGAAATCTCAATCTCAATCTCTGCTCTCTCCTTCAATCATCACCAACCTTTCATCTGAACCTCTTCTACTCAATATATAGAACATGTGTGGATGATCTAGAACCCTCTAGATCCTTCTAATGAGAAATCCAATCTCTCATGACATGAGAAGTTCACTTATATGCCATGGTGTGCACAACTCTGCAAACAGCTTGAAATCAATCCCATTCCCTTCCAATTTCTCCCCTCATGACATTTTGGAAGTGTTTGGCTTGCAAGGGATCTTGGTCATGCCTTAAATTTGAGTTTTGCAAATGTTACTTAAGATGTAAGTAACTACTTTTCAAAGCAAGTCCACAAATTACACCTCAACTCAAAAAAGTGGCTAAACCAATGTTCTTAAAATGCTTTTTAGAGTCAAAATGACCTATTACATGCCTTGGTTTGGATGTGTAGATCAAAAGTATCAATTTCCAACTTTGGTTCATTTAACTTATACCCTTATTTTAGGTCATTTTTGCAACTTTGAGATACAAGCATTTCCAACATCTCATGACCTCTTAACTAGCCTTAAAACATCATTTTGAACAAGTTTGATGTTGAACATTTTCCCATTTGAAGCTTGGAAATAGGAGTTATGGCCTTATGGTTGAAATGACCTATAATCTCCAAATGACCAAAATGCCCTTGACTTGTCAAAGCCATAACTTGAGTTCTACAAATCCTATCAAGGACTTCTAGTACTCTCTAGAAATCTAAGAGGATAAGGAACAACACTCATGTTGACCAAAAGTTCATAGGAATCATCCTTCTAGGGAAAAAGTTTGATGCAAGTTGGGTAACTTTCAAGCCCCAAGTTCACATTCCTCAGATGACTTGTAACTTGTCAAAGTCATAACTTGAGTTCTACAAATCCTATCAAGGACTTCTAGCACTCAAATTAAAGCTAAGAGCATGCTATACAACATTCATGTTGGGGGCAAGATGATATGACAATCACATCTTGAGCTAAATTTCCTTGAAGATAGGGGTCAAACTAGGGGATTTTACACTGTCAAGCCTTAGAAACCCTAGCTTGAAATTTCTCAAACTCTTCAATCATGATGAGTTAACCTTGGAATAATCCTTATAACATCTCAATGTATCAATCCATGATCACATGGCTCTTGAATTAGGTCTCAACCTCCTTCAAATCCTCAATTGACTTAGGGTTGACCCAGTCAAACCCTAGCTGCACCACTCATGGCTGAGCCTTCTTAATCTTGCATAATGACCTGTCTAGGCCTCAAAGTGATCTTCAACACTTCTCATGAGCTCTCTCAAGACCTCAAGTCCATTGTCATGGCTTCAGAATCATCTGATGACTTCCCACAACTCTCAAGTTAGGAGACATACACCCTTGGCTTCAACCACTCTCTCTGAGGATCTTTTACTTTCTCTGCCAAGGATATCAACCCTTAAACATCTGAATAACCTTCTTGGCTAGCTTCATAGTCTTGTATAGCTCTTGATTGGTAATCATACCTCTTGATCTCCTGCATACATGTCAATGAAATGCAAATGATAATGCTAATGTGAATGAAATGAAACATGAGCTAGGTAAAGAGATGTTGGGAAAATTTTGGGGTACAACAGTTGCCCCTATTCAAACGGCTTGGACCTGACTGGGTGAGAAGCAAACGGCTCTCAAATAATCAAGGTACGAGGCGGTTGAATACCAATAAACCCTGAAATTTGCCAACTGCACCAGTACACGGTACTCTGATGGGAACAAATCTTCATAAACTGAAATAATAGCTGCACGGCAACTAGCTGGGGAATCGGCCACACGGTAACCGGTGATACATGGTCGATCATGCCGTCAGGCATCAAGATTCCTTGGGCCTCATCAGGTCAAAAATCAAGTTAATCATGCCATCGGGCATTCAAAGAAATTTTTGGGCTTCAGCCGAACTTCATCACTAAGTCGGGAATAGAACTCTCAGTCAATCATGAACCAATTGGGGATATCCAAACTTCTGCCATCAGGCACTCCGCATCAGCTGAGAGGACTGCTTCGTTAATACGGTTGGACTTCAATCGTCAAGTCTTCGAGGGAAGTTTCAACTTCTCTGTTCAGAAACCTGCTGGGGATGACACATCTCCGCTGGGGATTCTGGAGAACTATCAAGTAACTCTGCTCCGGGGATCTAGAAATCATTTTGGGTGAGTCAACTCTGATGAGGACTTCAAGAATCATCCTGAACCAATAACTCTGCTGGAGATTTCAGGAATCATCCTGAGTAAACACTCTGTCGGGGACTCTAAGCAGCAACTTAATCAACCCAACTCTTTCGACTTTGCTGGGGATTTTAAGAATCATCTTAAACGAGCAACTTCGCTGGAAAATTCAGGAATCATCTTGGGGAAAACGACTTTTGCTGGGGGGGTTCAAGAATCATCTTGAACGAGCGACTCTGCAGAGGAACACCTGCAAAACAAGCACAGTAACGACGTAGCTCATGTTTAGTATGCATATGCTTTGACAATGGCGCAATGCTCCACATGGTGGAAATGCTACGCGTACTTTGGGTAAATGCTATGCAATCATGCAAAATGCTATGACTCCATCAGCAAAATAAATGCTGAAGGGAGAATCCTCCTGTCAAGGAGAAAGGACCACTCTGGTGGAGGAAGGACTCATCTTGCCAAGGATAAAAAGTCACACCAATCTCAATTGGATTCCGCTTGGGGAAATGAACTTCAGTCAACTTCCGCAGGGGAACGAAGCTCCACGAGAACCTGGACCTGCTGAGGAAAGCGATGTCAATCGCAGAAATAAACTGCACGGCATTCGCAGCCAAACTTCCTGGAGATAACGACTCTGGTGGGGAGATACAGCATCAGCTATTCAACACTCTACTAGGGACAACCAATCATGGCCCGAACGCTCTCCAAGGACTCGGCTCTCTTGGGGAACTGCAAAATCGGCTGGGGAAGAAGGAATCATCCTGCTTACCGGGGGGGAGTACGACTCTGTGGGGAATTTCAATTCTCCTGGAGACTTCAGTCTGGGACTATCGAGTGCTGCACACTTCAGTATGTGACTCAGCTGGGGAAGCGACGATCCTTCAGGATACATCTGATTGGGGAGAGAATCTTCTCTGCCTGGGGAGACATACCAATGCCTTACGATCTCACGTTCGGACTCTGCGGGGAGAGGCTGCTGAGCTTTGCTGGAGAAGAAGGAATCATCCGGCCTGGGGACGCATACGGCGTAATACCTGGTATATGCTACACCTGCAACAACACAAACAAACAGACAAGATACCCTTCTCAAAGGGACCTATCAAGGTTATCATCTTGTGACAATGTTCAAGTAATTCATTGTTTCAACAATCAATGGCCTAGGCCAGTAAGTTTATGTATGCGCATTTTATCAAAAACATCGGCCTTCTTTTTCGCAAACAAAACAGATAAATGCTAAACAGACAAACAGAATTGCTGAATAGTATACATTTTATTGATAACGAACCCCTGAATGGGTAGAAATGTTTTACAACAGATGCAAGCTCCTGGAATGAGGAAGCTGCGCAAATATAAAAACGTAAATATACATCAGTATATATGCATGTCGGCAACGATGCGTAGACGAACACCATGAGTTGATCCCTCTATGATCCACTCGACTTCGATACTTCTCCGACGCTTCAGCTTCAGAAGAGATTGATTCATATAAACGGCCCTCAGGTCTTCCAAACCACTAAACAAACACAGTCCACACGCGGAACGCAGTCATTTGCTTTTTCAAATCCCTAACTTTTGCCTGAACCGCCCTCTCGAGTTTTTGATTCACCGGGATACCCTTTTTTGCCAAAGTCGCCCATTCGGGTTTTCGACTTTGCGGGTGTACATTCTTTTCTTTTATATCCCTAATTTTTGCCCGAACCTTTTTCCCTTTTTTATGGTTCGCCGGGATGCCCCTTCTTGCCTGGATCTTCTTTTTCTTTCCAGCGGGTCATTTTTTAAGCAAAGTATTTTTTAACTGCGTCCGCGTTCACCGGGGATGCAAAATCTTCACCATCCATCGTGGATAACAACAAGACTCCTCCCGAAAAGACCTTGCTAACGACGTACGGACCTTCGTAATTGGGAGTCCACTTGCCCCGGTGATCGGAGTGTGGAGGAAGAATCTTCTTCAGGATGAGATCACCCGTCTGAAAGCTTCTAGGATGCACCTTCTTATCATAGGCTTTCTTCATTCGGCTTTGGTACAGACGACCATATGCAATCGATGTTAATCTCTTCTCGTCCATCAGGCTGAGTTGGTTTAGTCGGTTCTTAATCCACTTTGCCTCGTCGAGTTTCACGTCAACCAAAACTCGCAAAGAAGGAATCTCAACTTCTAATGGTAGGACAGCTTCCATGCCGTACACTAAGGAGAAAGGAGTTGCCCCGGTTGATGTACGCACCGTGGTACGATAACCGTGTAATGCAAATGGCAACATCTTGTGCCAATCCTTGTATGTCACAACCATCTTCTGTACAATCTTCTTGATGTTCTTATTGGCCGCTTCAACGGCGCCATTCATCTTCGGCCGGTAAGGAGATGAGTTGTGGTGTTCAATCTTGAAACTCTGGCACAGCTCCTTCATCATCTTGTTATTCAGGTTGGAACCATTATCAGTAATAATCCGCTCGGGAATTCCGTAACGACAGAGGATGTCCCTCTTTATGAATTTAGCCACCACCTGCTTGGTCACATTAGCATACGAGGCTGCCTCCACCCACTTGGTGAAGTAGTCGATAGCTACTAGAATGAAGCGATGACCGTTAGATGCAGTGGGCTCGATCTTGCCTATCATGTCGATGCCCCACATGGAGAACGACCACGGGGAGGACATGACATTCAACGGGCACGGCGGCACATGAATCTTATCAGCATAAATCTGGCATTTATGGCATCTCTTCGCGAATTTAAAGCAATCCGACTCCATCATCAGCCAGTAATATCCTGCTCTCAGGATTTTTCTTGTCATAGCATGCCCGCCGGTGTGCGTACCAAATGTGCCTTCATGGACTTCTTCCATGAGCATATTCGCTTCTTTCTCATCTACACATCTGAGTAGCACGAGATCGTGGTTTCTTTTATACAAAACTCCATCAGGATTGAGATAAAAATTTCCAAACAGCCTCCTCAGAGTCTTCTTATCCTGGGTTGACGCTCCCGCCGGATACTCCTTAGTCATAAGGAAGGTCTGGATGTCATGGAACCATGGCTTGCCATCGGAGGCTTCCTCGATCACAAAGACGAATGCAGGTCTATCAAGACGGGAAAGGACAATCCTTGGAGCTTCATTCCAAAAATTGACTTTATACATCGAAGCCAACGTGGCTAAGGCATCAGCCATCTGATTCTCAGCTCTGGGCACATGATGGAGTTCCACTCGATCGAAGAACGGAAGTAGCCTTCTGGCATAGTTCATGTACGACACCAAATTTGATTGACGAGTCTCCCACTCCCCTTTAATCTGGTTAATCACAAGCGCTGAGTCACCATATACGTCTAGGTTCTTGATTCTCAAATCAATTGCTTCTTCTAGACCCATGATGCATGCTTTGTACTCCGCTTCATTATTGGTGACTGGAAACATCAGTCTCGCAGTGAAAGGGATGTGGGATCCGTGGGGAGTCGTGATGATCGCCTCAATGCCACTTCCATAAGAATAATCGCCCCGTCAAATATCAATTTCCACTGGGACTTCCTATCTGGCCCCTCGTCGGGCAACGGTTCATCGCAATCTTTCACCTTGAGAAACATGATATCCTCATCAGGAAATTCAAATTTCATCGGCTGATAATCCTCGATCGGCTGTTCGGCTAGTTATTCAGACAATACGCTGCCCTTGATGGCCTTCTGGGAAACGTACTGAATGTCATATTCCGTCAACACCATTTGCCATCTGGCAATCCTGCCCGAAAGCGCTTGCTTCTCGAAGACGTACTTGATCGGAACCATCTTCGAAATTAGCATGGTGGTGTGATTGAGCATGTACTGTCGTAAACGTTTGGCAGCCCAGGCTAGTGCACAACACGTTTTCTCCAGCATTGAGTAACGCGATTCACAGTCTGTGAGCTTTTTACTCAAGTAGTAAATGGCATGCTCCTTTCTGCTCGTCTCGTCGTGCTGACCGAGAACACACCCCATACTATTCTCAAGAACTGTCAAGTACATGATTAAGGGTCTTCCGGCCACTAGGGGTATCAAGATCGGAGGTTCCTGCAGATACTGTTTTATCTTATCAAATACCTTCTGGCAATCCTCGTTCCAGATAATCGCCTGATCTTTTTTCAGCAGTTTGAACATCGGTTCACACGTAGCAGTGAGCTGAGAGATAAACCTTGCAATGTAGTTTATTCTGCCCAGGAAACCACGAACTTCTTTTTCTGTTTTTGGCGCTGCCATCTCTTGTATTGCTTTAATCTTCGCAGGATCAACCTCGATGCCTCTTTCGCTCACGATAAACCCCAGTAGTTTTCCCGACCGTACTCTGAAAGTACATTTGTTAGGATTCAGCCTCAACCTGAACTTCCTAAGCCTCTCAAAAAGCTTCAGCAAATTGACCAGATGTCCCTCCTCCGTTTGGGACTTCGCAATCATGTCATCAACATAGACTTCAATCTCATGATGAATCATATCATGAAACAAAGTAACCATCGCTCGTTGGTAAGTGGCCCCTGCATTCTTCAGACCGAAAGGCATTACCTTATAGCAAAATGTTCCCCATGGAGTGATAAACGTAGTTTTCTCCATGTCCTCCGGCGCCATCTTGATCTGATTATAGCCGGAGAAGCCATCCATGAACGAAAATACGGAGAACTGAGCTGTATTGTCGACCAACACATCAATATGAGGGAGCGGGAAATCATCTTTAGGGCTCGCCCTATTCAAATCCCGATAATCGACGCACATTCGTACCTTACCGTCTTTCTTCGGTACAGGCACTATGTTGGCGACCCACGGAGGGTAAGTAGTGACCGCTAAGAAGCCAGCATCAAGCTGCTTCTGCACTTCTTCTTTGATCTTGACGGCCATATCTGGTCGCGTCCTCCTAAGCTTCTACTTAACGGGAGGACAATCTTCTCATAGCGGCAAGTGATGGACCATGATGTCAGTGTCAAGTCCGAGCATATCCTCGTATGACCAAGCAAAGGCGTCACTATACTCTCTTAGCATCTCGACCAGTCTCTGCTTGACATCACTCTGCAACGCGGCCCCTATCCCGACGTTCCTGACAAGTTCTTCAGAACCCAGATTCACGATCTTTATCTCCTCCTCGTGAGGCAGAATAACTTTCTCTTCTTGTTTCAACAAGCGGGCCAACTCTTCGGGAAGGTATTCGTCTTCATCAATCTCTTCTTCGGCTTGATAGATCGGGTAATCAAAGTCGAAGTGAGTCGTAGAAGGTCCAGAGTCGATGTCATCTGTCATGTGGATCCTGCAATAACAAGGGTTAAGCTTAAAACAAGGATATGCAGGTTAGCACAAACCTCATTGCCATTTTATTGTTTTTCAAAACAAATACAAAACAGGAATAACATAGATCACAATATTTGAATACGAAGAAAAACGCCTTTTGAATTATTGGTAAAATGCATGTACATAATCAAACAAGGCCCTGACAATAAAACCACTATGCCCCGGGTAGGACATAGGGTTGTACAATGATTGGAAAAAGTAAATCATTACTCTTCGCTTGTCATCTGGATGATATCCTTGATGGACCAATTGTTGAGGCTCTCGCCTGGCTTGCTTGGCTGGATCCAAGAGTCTAAGTCACGGTCGCTATCTCTGCTGTCTTCAGACACCGCGTTGACGCTTTCAAATATCACCCCGCCACTGGTAAACTGGATCGGTCCTTTACCTCGTGATGCACTGCTAAAAGAGGAGGCTTCAGCTCCAGGAGAATATCCCAACCCAAACTTGTCTTGCTTGTTAGGTATCTCCAAAATTCGTCCCCAGCCTGGGGTAGATCCGACTTGAACAACGGCCCGAGCTTCCTTGAAGGAGGAGAGAGTCATCTATGGCTTCTCAGTGATCGCAGGAGTTACGTCCTTGACTTTAACAGCTTCGAACGCTTGGCATAGGGTTTCGTGGATTTCCCCATCCATCTCAACATACTTGAAGGATGACAAATGGCTCACCATTATGTCTTCCTCGCCACATACGGTCACGATGCTACCTTCGACAGCGTACTTGAGCTTCTGGTGAAATGTGGAGGTCACGGCACCCGCCGAATGGATCCATGGCCGGCCCAAGAGACAGCTGTAGGCAGGCATGATGTCCATAATGTAAAAGATCGCGTCGAACGTTTTTGGCCCAACTTGGATCGGCAACGTCACCTCCCCGAAAACATGGCGTTTGGTTCCATCAAACGCCTTCACAACCAGATCACTGGGTGTGCAAATCACTCCGCGAGTATCTAACTTCATTAATGCCTTCTTCGGAAGAACATTGAGCGACGACCCCGTGTCCACCAACACGTGGGACATAATCGTTCCCCTACACTCTATCGAGATGTGCAGAGCGCTATTGTGGTTCCTCCCCTTCGGCGTCAGCTCTAGGTCAGTGAACCCTAACCCATTTCCAGCATTCACGTGGGCTACGACCTCCTCTAACTGGTTTACTGATATTTCCTGCGGTACATATGCGGCGTTCAACACCTTCAGTAGCGCGTTGCGGTGTGCCTCAGAACACAGCAACAGATTCAGGATGGAAATCTTCGGGGTGTCTGATGGAGATGATCCACGATCTTGTAGTCACTCTTTTTAATCAACCTCATAAATTCCTCGGCGTCTTTAACGAGTAAGTCTTTTTCTACCCCGCAAGGGATCTCTTCAACGACTTTACTTTTACCTTTATTAGTTGCATCAGCTCTGTCCGCTTTATCCGTTACGACCTCAGGTGGTGCAAACACTCTCCCGCTGCGAGTAATTCCGCTAACGCCTGCTAGGTTCTCCACAGACGACCCAAACGGTTCTAGTTCCAACTTCTGTCCATTGCAGTAGACCTCTGCCCCATAGTGCCATGGGACAGCGTTGGTGCTTTCGAAAGGTATCATCCCAGCTTTGGTGATGGTAATCGTGGGCGGCCTGGGTGCAGAAATAGTTATCGTCTGGCGAGGGATGGTGATGGTGGCAACCTCATCATCTTGCTTCAGCATTACCTCTCCTGATCCGATTTCGGCCCTCCGGCTAAACTGCAGGATTCCCTCAGTCATCAGACTTTGAATCCCCTCTATCAACTGTTCACATCCATTAGGACTTGTCGCACAGCCCATGCACAGTTCTCCACAACCTAGAAAGAAACCTCTTTTCATCAGCTTAGCCTTAACGAAGCTAAGCGGCGTCTTCAGATCTCTGACGTCAGTCAACAAATCCAAACTCTCGTCTTCAATAATGGCGTTTACTCCACCTCCCCTATGATTCGGCATAGGGTTCTTCGTGACGTTTGGCACATTAACTGAGAAGTTGATGATCTTAGCGTCCACCATGTCCTGCACCTTGTGCTTGAAGGCTTTGCAATTCTCTATCGTGTGGCCTGGTGCCCCTGAGTGAAATTCGCAAGTTGCATTCACATCATAACCTGGCGGAGGTGCCCCTGTCAAGGGAGCCAGGGTCCTCTTCTGGATCAACTATAGCTGAAGCAAAGTCTGTAATAGCTGCGCGTACGACATGGGCGGAGTCTCGAGGTGACGGCTCGATAGAGGTGCCCGATTCTGGTACTTTTTGTACCCTTGTTGATTCGGCTGTTGTTGTTGCTGCTGCTGTGGCTGCTGAACTGCCGGGATAGTTATGCTAGCCACCTGTTGGTGAGGGCCCTTACCCTTCCTTCGAGCATTGGTCACGACGCTTGTTTCTCCTTCCCGTCTTTTGCCACCATAAGGTTTCTTGCCTCCTTCAGCTGAGGACGAATCACCTTGAATTTTCCCCAGTTTGATCCCATTTTCAATGTGCTCACCCGTGATGATGAGATCTGAGAAGGTTCTAGACATACCGCTGACCAATTTCTCATAATAAACCCCTGGGAGGGTGGCTACAAACATTTGCACAAGCTCACGTTCAACCATCGGCGGATGAACCCTGGCTGCCAATTCACGCCACCGCTGGGCGTATTCCTTGAACCCTTCATTGTTCCTTTGCGACAGATTCTGTAGTTGGACTCGGTTCGGGGCCAAGTCACTGTTATATTGGTAGTGGTGCACAAATGCTTCAGCAAGGTCCTTCCACATGCGCACACTGGTAGGTTCCAGACTCATGTACCATTCGAGGGAGGGTCTGGACAGACTGTTCTGAAAGAAGTGCATCAGCAACTTCTCGTCCTCAGAATGAGCTGACATTTTTCTATAATATGATCTCAGGTGGACGCGAGGGCAAGTGGTGCCCTTGTACTTTTCAAAGTCAGGTACCTTGAACTTGGGAGGCACCTTGAAATCAGCGATCAGTCCCAACTTGGACATGTCAACACCCAAAGTGTTCTGGTTCTCGATACTCCTCATCTTGTCCTCGAGTGCCTTGAACCTCAGACGTGCTTCAGCAGTCAGCTCCCCTTCAGTACCTCTCTGTGAGAACACATCGTCTTGACGGTCTTCTAGCCACGGCTGAGGCCTGAACAGATTCCCAACACCTGCATTGTCGTTGCCCAGCCCAACATTGACGTTAGCTTCCAAATTCCCATTACCGATGCCCGTCGTATTACCGTTGAGTCTCATGTTAGCTATCACATTGCCGCTGGCACTGCCATTCCCCCCGATCACGGGGACGCCATTCTGAGTAGTTTCAACTAGTGGAGGGGTAGGCACAGTCCCGACATGGAGTACGCCATTGCTATCGACCCTTGGAATCAGAGGCTGAACCAAGGTTCTGAGATGATCCTGGCCATTAGCGACCGCTTGCATGAGCTCCATGAAGTGATCCATTCTTTCGGGGAGTTCTTGAACATCAGTTTGCACTTGCTCCATGATTCTGGTTTGATTTGCTCTGGTCGGATAGCGGTGGATTGGTCTCTGATCAATCCTGGAACAACCTGAAACAACCTGAAAACACACAAGGGTTAAGAAAAAAAATGACAAAGTGCTCGTTATGCAGATGCTTCATGCAAATGCAAACGTGTGTCTGTGTGTTAGGGAGGTTTCCCCCGATCCTAGTGCCTGAGTGTCAGTGCTGATAATAAGAAGTCCGAGTCCAATCATGGAAATAACGTCTCATATATAGAAAGCCCATCAAGGCATTACACAACGTCAGTGAGTACAAGATGAATCAATAGCATGACCTCAACCAACAAGCCTGGTGATGGTTAGCATACAACAACGATCAAAACAAAAGGAATACAAATAGTCAAGCACGGCCACAGGCACGAAACTCCTCTAACAAATTCCTCGTTTCTGGATGACCAGGCCGAGTGAGCAACCCTTCGACGAGTAACTCCCTCTGCATAATGGTGTACTGAAGACCTTCGACCGAATCTTCCCATGCTCCTTCGCCGAAACAATCTTCTAGCTTCCGCTTCTTGAACTCAAACGTCAGTTTGCGCTCCTTCTGGTTAGCAAGAGCTTTGTTGAGCTGGCCTTCGGCGGCATATCTGCGAGCGGTTTCTTCATCAAACCTCTTCTCACTAGCCTTCACTTGGGCTTTCAGCTTGGAGATCTGTTGCATCAGCTTATCCTCCTTCTTTTTCCTGTTGGCTAGGGTGGCCTTCCAATGCTGGTTAAACTTGGATATCCTCCGATACGCTTCGTCTAAGTGTTGCTTCTTCGTGGCCAACACATCGTTGACAGCTTTGAAGTCTCGACCCATGCGCTCGCGCTCATCTATCTGCTTAGTCAAATCTGTCCCCAACTGGTTCACCAGCTCGGTCTGCCTCTTGAAGGAATGAACAGCTTCGCTTCTCTCGCTTCTGAGTTGAGCCAATTCTTTCTCCAATTCTTCATTCGCCTTCTTCAGCTCATCTCTTTCAGCTAACACCTGATTATGCTGCTGAATAGGCACGGTGGTAGGCTCTTCAATCACTGGAAGGATTTCAGGCTTGGCAGGAGGAAACGGCATCTCTATAGCATCTGCTCTGGCTCTGATCCAGGTCACATACGGAGTGTAGGCTTGGCTATTACTCTTCCCCAGCAATGGCTTTCCCCTCTTACTGATACCATTCCAAGCATGCTGAAGCTTAGATAACATATCCCCCTCTAGAAGACCAGTGAGGTACAGAGATTCCTGCACCTCTTCATCCTTCGGCGGAGCTCTCAAAGCATAAGCAAACTGTCGGACCAGCAAAGACGGATTATAGTTTATACAACCCTTCCTGCCTATCAAAGGCACGTTCGGAAACCCGCTGCCACTGAAGATAATCTCGGTACCCAACCTATCTCTGTCAAACCAGGCAATATCCTCTGCAAATAGACTCATCAAACGCTCAGACCACTCAGTTGTGGCTGCAGACGAAGCAAAGGGACCCTTCTTGGGTAGATGACCATCAAGCCATTTATAGAGCAAGGGCACACAGCACGAGACATTCTTACCCCTTTTGTTCTTGTTTTTATAGTGGACGGAATGGTAGACATCTTCTATCAAGGTAGGGACTGGATTCCCTGAAGCAAAGATGCGAAAAGCGTCGAAGTCCACAAAGTCGGGCATATTGGGGAATAGAATGATGTCATATATGCACAGAGCGAGAATGGCGTTGAACACGACCCAGCATCCGTCTTTGGCGCACTGCTGAGCCTTTCCCACTAAGAACTGCAAGGAGAAACCGGGAACCTTGTTCCAACTAGACAAGACCAACTCGGAGGCATCCAGATGAAGTGACGGAGCTAGACAAGTCAGATTAGGCTCAGCATCCATATGAACAAAGGGCATCTGACTTTTGATAGGCACACCTAACAAATCAACATACTCCTCTAGAGTGGGTGCGAGAACAAGATCCTGGAAAGTAAAGCATCTCAACGTAGGATCGTAGAACTGTAACAGGGCGTGCAACCCATTCAACTCAAACGCAGAAGGTTTACGAACCAAACTGAACAGTTTGCCGTAAGACTTTCTGAACTCATCTCTCACAGAATCATCTACTAAGGAAATCAAACCAGTCAGCTGAACAACATTAGGAACAGGGAGCTTGTAAGCCACGGTCTTCCTCAGAGAACCCATAACACTACAACAGAAGGCCAGAAATCCTGAATCGGGGGGAAACGGTACCTGTAATACAGACACACGTTAATGAAATGAAAATGGGTATGCAAAGCAATGCAAAATGCAATCATGCAGCAGGAGATCAAGGAAACTGTGTTGTGGAGATTTTGTATCAACAACACCATAATCTTGCTCTATCAAGAACAACCACTATATCTGATAAGAAGAAAACCCCGGTATCGGACCACAAATCTGCTCTGTCAAGAACAACCATCTGATAATAAGGACCTCTGATACAGGACCAAAACTCTGCTCTGTCAAGAACAAACATCTGATAATAAGGACCTCTGGTATAGGACTGTAACTCTGCTTTGTCAAGAACAACCATACATCTGCTGATGAGATCCTCAGATCCCAATCACAAACCTGCTCTATCAAGAACAACTACACATCTGCTAATGAGATCCTCTGATCCCAACCAAAAACCTGCTCTGTCAAGAACAAATACACATCTCTGAAGATAAGGTCCTCTGATACAGGACCATAACTCTGCTCTGTCAAGAACAAACATACATCTGCTGATGAGATCCTCTGATCCCAATCATAAACCTGCTCTGTCAAGAACAAATACACATCTGATGATGAGATCCTATGATCCCAATCATAAACCTGCTCTGTCAAGAACAAATACTCATCTGATGATGAGATCCTCTGATCCCAACCAAAACTGATTCACTATCAAGAAAACCACGTAGTCTGAAGGTTAAGGTTTCCGGCAACAAACCTAGCCCTGCTCACATGTATGGACCTAAACTGGCACAAGTTCGACATCCTATGCGGTCATCAGCGTCACAGACATTCAAGAGGGGTGATACGATACCCAGAAGGTGTGGCATCACCAGCTCATGAAGCGGCCTCACTCGGCTGAATCCCAAATGATCGATCCCCAGAGTCGACAATCCTCCAAACCAACAACCCCCTCAACCCAAAGGGTTGAAAAAGAAGTCAACCGGGAGAACCTCGTCAGAGCGTGGATTTCATGAGACACTAGTGCCTGCAAAGCAAGCACGCGCCCACTAATTTCCACAACTAATGCTAGGTACACTCAAGCCTGGGTCTGGCTTCTCACTCATCAGAATGATCTTCCCACAACAGCACAGATAATCATATCATACTGAAAATAAAGTGCGGGAAGTAAAATGCGATAAATAAATACGACCCAACAAGTAATAATACAAGCGCTAGGATTGACTCTCGCAGGGGACATTGGATCCCCAAACTGACTCGCATACGGGACGCTGGATCCCAGGAAACTATCAAGTTCCCCAGCAGAGTCGCCAGCTGTCACTTCCGCAAAAATAAGGTGCCGGCAAAACAGAAGAGTCGCCACCTTTCGTTATTTATCCCTCAGAGCGGGAAAGGAAACGACCAGAAAAACCTGACGAAAGGGTATAAGACAAGGTCATCGCAACCATTGTCTGGGTTCGGGAGTCGGTTACGCAAGGGGAAGGTATTAGCACCCCTCACGTCCGTCGTACTCGACGGGATCCACGCTTGTTGTGTTTACTGGACGGGTTGATTTTATCTATCTACCTATCAAGGCTGGTCTGAAAGAGAAAAGAAAATGACTCGGCAAAGCGTCGCACTCTATGCCTACGTATTCTCATCAGAGAATGAGAAATCAGAGTCAACGTAGTTCGACAAACTACGGGTTACGGGGCAGGTGGCTCGCCAATACGTCAGTATTGTGCCTACGTACTCTCAACAGGTATGAGAGATCAGAGCTTACGTAGTTCGGGAAACTACGGGTTACGGGGATTCAGATTCATCTGTTTTTATCGAGTAGGGTTAAACAACAGTTCCAGCAGTTAGGGACAAATCCTGTTTGCGGTGGCGCTGAAGTTTAACGACACTCTTTTCTTCAGAAAAGCTTCCTTTGAATTATGGGCCCACGGAGCAAAAAGGTTTGCAGTTTGTTTTCTGTCTTTTACGGAAGAAGTGTTTTTTATTGTGTTTGCAATTTCAATCGCATTAAAGACTATGACCTGAGAGTGAATGCGTCGCATGTCACCCAAAGGGTGCCATACTAAACATCCAGACTGTTGAAAAGAAGCTCTCCAACAATCCTTTCTCCGATAGCTTAAGGCTCGTAACGTACGAAAGAAATCATTCATGATTACTGTATCTTAAGCTGTTTTGAGATGAGAAGAGAACAGGCTCAACTAAAGGGAGACTATCAAGTCCTATTATTGTCATGCCAAGGATTCATCCTATAGTTGAGGTTTGAAACAAGGAACTCCTATAAGTTATCATACATAGGTTTCAACCTAAAATTCTACTCATCACTTCCTTATCAAAGGAAGTGAGATTCCTAGGGGATCATGTCAATGGTAAACAGAAACAGATAAAGCATCAGCCTAAACAGTAAACAGTAAACGACTGTAAAATGCATGCAATGCAAGTGAGGGAGGAAGTGTGTGGGGGGTATCAGCCTCCACAAGCTCATCTCGACCTCAAGCCAAGTATGAATAGCTGAAATCATAAAGGAAAATACAATGCTATCAAGCAAAACATAATAACTGCAATCATACAGAGAAAATAAAATGCTATCAAGCAAGCACAAACCACATGGGCAAGGGAGTTGGGCTCTACCGAATACCCGCAAGCAAAGCCACACAGTAAAAATACAAGCAGAGGGAGCAACTCAACCTCTAGTGCAATCATGCTCCTAGCTTACATCAATCTAAATATGAACTTATTCTAATGTATCAAGCAAAGCAAACAAGGCACATCAATACAGAGAAGAAAACAGGCAAGAAAAGAAAGCAGATCAACTACTCCCACAGCTTCACAGCAGGGCAATCTTCTGCCAGCAGTCCAGTCATCAATCTTAAACAGCTCTTCAGGGCTATCATCTTCCATGACAAGTATCAACTTGCTTCTCCAAGGTTTCAACCCATCAAACATAAGTATCAACTTATTTTCTCTTCCTTAAGCTTCAGCTTTACAATAAATCCCACCTTCAGGCTTTACTTCTAACTACAAGTATCAACTTGACTCCTTCAGGCTCTCAATGCATCAATGTAAGTGTCAACTTACCCTTTATTCCTCAAGCCTCAGCTCTTCACTCAATCTCAATTGAATCCTCTTCATAAGTATCAACTTGCTCTTCTTGCTTCAGCTCTCTTTGCTTTACCAGTATCAACTTGGTCTTCTTCATCTACAAGCTTCAGCTTCTCAGAGTAATCTTCAATCACATGGAAGTATAAACTCCATCCTCCAATATTCTTCAAGCAAGGAACTCCATCCTCTAACAAGGGAGAAAGATTCATCTATCAAGAGCAGAGTTTGGATGATTGGTAGCAGAGTGAAGACCAAAGGTCACCACTAAGCATCCTGTCATCAGAGAAAGGGACCCTCAAAGGTTCTACCAATTTGCAAAGAGCCACACATCCTACCAAAGGAGGGATGAGGCCTTTACAAAGGACCTTACATCATAGGGAAGAATGGAACTGATCAACATATTCCATGTTTATGAAGGAAGAGAACTATCTAGAAGCTCTGCCTACAAAACCCTAATCTTAGCCTAATCAAAACTACACTACAAGAAGGGAAGATCTTCAAATCCAAGCCTCTTCAAGCAATCCAATGCATCTTCAACTTGCCTTCAACATCATCCAAGAACAAGCAAAGCAAAACCCTAATCTAAGGGAACTAAAGATGTTAACCTAGTTGAGTTAGTGCCTTAGAATCATCTAAAACTAGCACCTAAACTAAAATCAATCAAAAATAGCAAACTACCTTATAAATTTCTACAAACATTCCTAAGGGATCCTAATTCAATTAAGAATGCCTCATTCAAAAACCAGGGACTAAATCATCTATTAAGTCCTAAAATTAAGTCCTAAATCCAAAGGTATCAACCATAAACCCTAAAAATGGAGCTTCTAAAGGTTTTAACCTAAACTACCACCTAAGTTCATCACAAAAATGTGAGAAAATTCTATGGGTAGCATGCATATCTATGCTAATTACTCACAAAAAATCAGGATCAAAATCATCATCACATGATCACACAAAATTCCAGAAAATCAAGTATCAAACATGACTATTTTAATATCAATTAAAATGTAAAAATTCCCATAAAATCAGAAAATGCATGAAATAAAAATATTTTTTTCTCTAAAAAATACTAGATTCTATCATGAATTCAATGCAAAAAGAATGGGATTAATTGGATCATTTTTCCATTTTTTATAATTTTTTCAAGAACCATGAACAAAATGAAACAAATTAAAGAAAATCAAAAGAAAATAATAAATGCACGGTGCAGATAGTAAAAGGAATCAGTTCATTCTATGGATTGGGCCATCAGGGGGGTGCAGGTATCAACCAATTCACTAAGCTCAGCATTAGCAACTAAATGAAACGATGTGTTTCATTAAAACTCAGATCCTTCACAAATTGAAACACACGCGTGGCCGTTGGATCACTTCTCCAGTCAAAGGTCCACCTAAATCCAAGGGCTCTAAAGTCATCTTCAACCTTTTGAATCTCTGAACCTCGCGCGCAGCTCCAGCCACCACCGGTGGTGCTCCGGTCATCGTCCCCAACCCTAGCTCTCTCTAGGATCCTCCATTGCAAGTGGTCTATACATGAAACTTGTCCCAAATTTCCTCATGAATTCATTCATGCCCTTTATTCTCTCTGAAACCTCAAGATTCGCCATAACCAATTCTCAACCGAAAATGGTAACATCCTTAATTGGTCACTAATTCTCAAATTAACTATCTGAAAACCTTCCTACACCGTTCTACAATGCATCTAACATCCTAATTCGTATTAATTCTACCTAAAACAGGCCAGAGATCAAAGGTTACCAACCTGAAAATTTCGCGTGCACAAAAGTAGCAAGACCTCAAATTAAGCCTTCAAATGCTCCAGACTCCTTCAGTGAATCACTTCCAAGCTTTTGTATGCAATAGAACTGATTGAAATGGCTTCAATTCTTGGAACCAACTCTGAGTTGCAGGTGGAAAAATCTGAGTTCAAGAACACCAATCAGCCACGAATTCCCTTTGATTATGATCTGGAATCATTCCCTAGCATCCATGGAAGAGATTTCAATCAAGAAAATGGATGGAAAGTGAGTGAAATGATGTAACCGAATTCAGTTGCAAGCAATGAAATCTCAATCTCAATCTCTGCTCTCTCCTTCAATCATCACCAACCTTTCATCTGAACCTCTTCTACTCAATATATAGAACATGTGTGGATGATCTAGAACCCTCTAGATCCTTCTAATGAGAAATCCAATCTCTCATGACATGAGAAGTTCACTTATATGCCATGGTGTGCATAACTCTGCAAACAGCTTGAAATCAATCCCATTCCCTTCCAATTTCTCCCCTCATGACATTTTGGAAGTGTTTGGCTTGCAAGGGATCTTGATCATGCCTTGAATTTGAGTTTTGCAAATGTTACTTAAGATGTAAGTAACTACTTTTCAAAGCAAGTCCACAAATTACACCTCAACTCAAAAAAGTGGCTAAACCAATGTTCTTAAAATGCTTTTTAGAGTCAAAATGACCTATTACATGCCTTGGTTTGGATGTGTAAATCAAAATTATCAATTTCCAACTTTGGTTCATTTAACTTATACCCTTATTTTAGGTCATTTTTGCAACTTTGAGCTACAAGCATTTCCAACATCTCATGACATCTTGAATAGCATTAAACATCATTTTGAACAAGTTTGATGTTGAACATTTTCCCATTTGAAGCTTGGAAATAGGAGTTATGGCCTTATGGTTGAAATGACTTATAATCTCTAAATGACCAAAATGCCCTTGACTTGTCAAAGCCATAACTTGAGTTCTACAAATCCTATCAAGGACTTCTAGTACTCTCTAGAAATCTAAGAGGATAAGGAACAACACTCATGTTGACCAAAAGTTCATAGGAATCATCCTTCTAGGGAAAAAGTTTGATGCAAGTTGGGTAACTTTCAAGCCCCAAGTTCACATTCCTCGGATGACTTGTAACTTGTCAAAGTCATAACTTGAGTTATACAAATCCTATCAAGGACTTCTAGAACTCAAATTAAAGCTAATAGCATGCTATACAACATTCATGTTGGGGGTAAGATGAGATGACAATCACATTTTGAGCTAAATTGCCTTGAAGATAGGGGTCAAACTAGGGGATTTTACACTGTCAAGCCTTAGAAACCCTAGCTTTAAATTTCTCAAACTCTTCAATCATGATGAGTTAACCTTGGAATCATCCTTATAACATCTAAATGTATCAATCCATGATCACATGGCTCTTGAATTAGGTCTCAACCTCCTTCAAATCCTCAGTTGGCTTAGGGTTGACCCAGTCAAACCCTAGCTGCACCACTCATGGATGAGCCTTCTTAATCTTGCACAATGACCTGTCTAGGCCTCAAAGTGATCTTAAACACTTCTCATAAGCTCTCTCAAGACCTCTAGTCCATCTTCATGGCTTCAGAATCATCTAATGACTTCCCACAACTCTCAAGTTAGGAGACATACACCCTTGGCTTTAACCACTCTCTCTGAGGATCTTTTACTTTCTCTGCCAAGGATATCAACCCTTAAACATCTGAATAACCTTCTTGGCTAGCTTCATAGTCTTATATAGCTCTTGATTGGTAATCATACCTCTTGATCTCCTGCATACATGTCAATGAAATGCAAATGATAATGCTAATGTGAATGAAATGAAACATGAGCTAGGTAAAGAGATGTTGGGCAAATTTTGGGGTGCAACAATAAGATGCGATATCTTATCGAGTATACTTAGAAATAAACCCCTAGGTCTTTTATTCTTTAAGCAAATAAACCTTAGCAATAAACAAACATAAAACAAGAGGTTCCTGTAGAGTACTATAGAAACTTACGATGCTAGCACCTTCCCTAAGTTTAACCAACCCCCAAACCTAAACTCTCTAGCATATGCATTGCATTGTGGGTATTTCGATATTTATCCCTTCCTTTGGACAAATCAAAGTTCGGTTGCAAAATGAATTAAAGATTCAAACTAATCAATAGCTTGGTATCCAAATTTCACCGCGACACTTATACACCTCAACAACCTCGTGGTAGACCTCGACGCCGCGTGAATCCTACCCAATGTGAAACCGGTGGTCATTTTGATAGAGATGGTCATTGATTTTCCTTTTTTCGTCTGTTGTACAACATTGAATCTTTTTTATATTATAAATATTACATTTTATTATAATTTTTAATTATATGTTTTTTTTTACAAAATATTAAATAATATTAAAAAAAAAGCCCTACAACTGAGGCGCTATATGGTATGGCGACTCAGCTGTAGGGTAGGGTTTGTATTTTTAAGGGATGCGTCATATGAAATGGCGACTCAGGTCAAGGTGACCTTGATCAGCCATTTTATATGGCGATTCAGTGGAAAAAGATGATCGCTTTTGTAATTTTTTTGAACTTTATATTTATTTGATATTTTAATTGAATAATAAGATTATTTTAAAAAAAATCCTACTTGGTTGACCAAATACGTTGAAAAAAAATAAATTTATTACTGTTCTGGACTGGGCCGACGCATAACCCACAACCAAGCAGGCCTAAACCCCACTGGGGTTGGGACCCAATAGGACCACGCTGCCGGGCAAAAGACTCGTCGGTCACAACCTTCCCCCCCGTCGGGCATAGGCCAACAGTTGTCGGGCAGGACCATCGCAGCCGACCAGCCAGCCTCTTTCTTCCCCGTCGTCAGGCATAGTCCAGCCTGCTCGGGGAGCTCTTCGGACTTCCCCTCACGTTCTCTACGTGTCCCTCACGTAGGGACATGTCATAAAGTAACTACCCACGTCCTAGAGATTCGGTCTTCCTCCTCCCGGATAGTGCAGAACAGTTACCCTAGGGCGAAGACCACGTGCTGGTCTTCACGACACCACGTCAGCCCTAGCAGTTACTAACATTGGGCCTAGAAGCCTAGCCCAGTGCTAAGTAACCGTTGGCCCTGCGCTAGGGGCTCACTATAAATACCCTCTTCACTAGAGGGCCAGGTAACTTAACTCTCTTACTCTCTCTCTCTCTGTACTTGCTCCTACTCTGCTCGTCACTTACTTTGGCATCAGAGTGTGTTTCAGGTACACCCCCTCCTCTTTCATACCTTTGGTGAACAGCTAGCAGATCAACGACGCGGGGCAGGTCACTGACTCACTTCTGATCAGGTAAGACCAGTGGCGCCGTCTGTGGGAAACTAAGCTTCTCCGTTCCTCCGAGCAGAGAACCAAAGCTTCCTCCGTTCAAATTTCAAGATCATGACTAGCCCATGTCACGATGACGCTGTTCCTGATTCCACCTTCACCCCGGTCACCAACAGCGACAACCAGCCAGGGACATCTCAAGCCCGCGAGATCGACATCAGGGATGGCCAGACTGCCTCTCCTTCATTCGAAGACGTTGCACATCACGTCGTTCTCGGGAGAGGAGCCCGGCGGTCTTCCAGCCTATCCCCATGCCCGCTGGGGCAGACTTGACGATGACTGCTCTCTTCACGACCATCAACCAAATAAACCAGATATTATTCCGACAGAATGAGCGCATCGGCGTGCTAGAACAAGATACCTCATCCCGCTCTCCTCCACGGATAAATCAGCGCGAGAACTCTCGGAGCCCCTCTCCCTAACCACGGGGGCGCTGACCACAGATCGAGAGGCCCTAACCTGTGGCCTCTAAGAAACGAGCAAGGTCACCACCCCGGAAGGAGAGGCGTTCCCCGGAGCCAAGGGCGAACAGGCCCGAAGCCCCGGTAAGAAGACCAAGGGGGCGTAACCCGCCTCCTCGACACGAACTGTCGTCTTCGCAATCCCTGGTTCACAGCGACGAGGACGACTATAGGACCCCTCTGTCGCGGGAAATCATGGCGACCCTCATCCCCCACGGGATGAAGAAGCCACCCGTTCTCTCGACGTATGACGACACCTCGGACCTAGACGACCATCTGGAGGATATCGAGGTGATGCTCAACTACAGGAACGTCTGAGGAGCCATCAAGTGCAGGCTTTTCCCGACAACGCTGAGGAAAGGCGCCATGGCATGGTACAAAAGCCTGGAGCCTGACTCCGTCACGTCTTGGAGGGTCCTGAAGGATCTATTTTCACGGAATTTCACGACATCAAGGCGGCATCCGAATATAGAGGTCGCGCTGGGTGCAATCATCCAGGCCCCGGATGAGCCTTTCAGGAACTACATTGAGAGGTTCAGGAGGGAAGCAATCCAGGTAATGACTTCAGACGATATGAAGCGCTACCTGATGGAGCAAGGTTTACACTGAGGCTCCAAGTTCTACGAGGCTATGGCCATCCACCCTCCAAGACTTCCTCAAGAGAGCCCACCATTATATCCGATTCGAGGAGACAGAGGCCGCCAACACTTCCCGTGAAACCCACAACTAAAAAACTCCCCGCGGGTCTCGAGATGAAAGAGTGTCAGCCCCCCAGCGCGGGGGAGACCAGCAAGGAGAGGATCGTCCCCGAGAACCCCGGGAGCAGAGGGGCCCCGTTGGTCGTTTTACTGAATACACGGCCCTAGTCGCTTCCCGCGAGCGCATACTGGCTGAGTGCGCCAATTCAGAGTTTGTTCGATGAGGTGTTCATTTTCCAAAACCGGCACCCACCAAAGGCAACATGGACAAATCTAAATACTGCCGCTTCCACCGAAGCCACGGGCACGTGACGGAGGATTGCATCCACCTGAAGGACGCAGTCGAAATTCTAATCAAGGATGGACACCTGAAGAGGTACACTAGGGGGGAGTTGCCCACCGACAGGAAGCTCCCGAGGCCAAAAGAGTCGAGGACATTCCCCCTCCTGACAACAATTTCGGTCTGTAGGTGGCCCTCAGCGTTGGTCGGCCAGAGGACTGGTTTACGCTAAGAGAACTCGGTCTCCCCACCGAGCTTCAACTGCCTGAAGAGCTGGAGCGCTTCGTCAGCCGGTGGGAATACTTCCCAAGAGCATTGGTCATTTCGGGAAGGACCCCGAGGAAGCTCACGATCGGGTCGGTTAAAAGAAAGTTTGACGAAATAATGAGCAACAGCTCAGGCAAGATGATCACGCTCGATAAGTTCCGCGGGCGATCCAACCCGATCACCTTCTACCTCGAAGAGTTCCCCAGGGGAGCCCCCAACTCTGCCATACCCCTGCTGATACGGGCACAAATGGCCAACTTCGATGTCCGCCGCATCCTGTGTTAGAACACAAATTGGTTCTTAATAATATCTCTATGTTTTGATGATAACTATTATGAAATTTTGTAATTAAGAATTATATACTCTAAAATTTGCTTAAGAATGTTTGCTGCAGATATTAAAGTAAATATCACTCCAGAAGCAAATCAGATCTGAACATAAGAAATATGAAAGGCTCTGAAGCATCAGATGCACCCATTAGAAGATTCTGAACGTTGCCATCAGAAGATCCTGAGCGTTGCCTCCAGAAGGATCTGAAGCAGAAGCTCCAGAAGAATATGAAGCAAGTCAGAAGCATCTGAACCAATGAAGAATTCTGTATGAAGAGTTTTCAAGCATAGTTACCTCAGAAGACTCTGAGAGTACTAACGCTGCCAGTACTGAGGATCTGACTCAAAACTCTGCTCTGAACTTATACACGCTAAAAGCACACTTGCTGCAAAGACTCTGATTCAGCAAAACTCTGATCAACATCAGAAGGCTCTGATCAAATTAGACTCTGATGATTCTTGCTGAAAATTGTTGAAGAAGAATGCAAAGATTATGTCCGTTGGAATATCCAAACGACTCTTTCCTTATTTATGCTAGACACAAGAACACAGACAAAAAGGATTTCTCTGTGCTTTCTACTTCTAGGAAAGGTCACTTGATGTGAAGACAAAAAGGCTCAGACCTTTTGGTACACACTTCTCAACGTGAAATACTCTTGGATCATTGTGCCTATAAAAGCAAGTCTCCACTCATCTTCTTTAGTTGACGAATCACTTGAAAAGAATTCATTATCAAAGCTCTCATACAAACTCATATATTCTTTCTAGAATTAATTTCTTTGTTCTTAATCTTATGTGAAAAATCACAGTTGTGATAAAGCTTTATTAGAAGCATTTTAACACTTGTATTTGTTATTACATTTGATTGTAAGAAAACCTTAAGAAGATCCAGTTAGGATCAGTAGTTCTTGAGAAGACTTTGAACAGTTGTTCTTAGTGCTTACTATTGTAATCAATTGATTAAATAGTGGATTAAGTCCTTGATTGAGAAAGGCAAATCACTCTAGAAAGGATGGACTGGAGTAGTTGAGTTCAACGAACCAGGATAAAAATAACTGAGTTTTTACTTCTAAGTTTTTATCTTCATACTTATTCAACCCCCCTTCTAAGTATTTTCTCACCTTCAGTTGGTATCAGAGCTCTGGTTCTGTGTGTGCTACCACTTCACAGTGACAGTAAAGATCCAGTGAGAAAAACTTTGATATATATTTGGTTGTTACTATGGCTGATACTTCAATATCTAACATTAACAACAAATATGAAGAAAGGGACAGAATCAGCACTAAACCCCCTATGTTTGATGGGGAGAAATTTGATTATTGGAAAGACAGGATTGAAAGTTTTTTCCTTGGTTATGATGCTGATTTATGGGATTTGGTCATAGATGGATATGTCCATCCCATTGATGGGAATGGCAAGAAAGTAGATAGAAAATCTATGACAGAAGCCCAAAAGAAGGAATTTAGAAATCACCACAAGGCTAGAACAATATTGTTAAATGCAATATCTCAGACTGAGTATGAAAAGATCATAAATAGAGAAACTGCATTTGACATGTTTGAGTCCTTAAAGATGACTCATGAGGGAAACTCTCAAGTCAAGGAAACAAAGGCTCTGGCTCTAATCCAGAAGTATGAAGCCTTCAAGATGGAAGAAGCTGAATCTGTTGAAGTTATGTTCTCTAGATTTCAAATACTTACAGTTGGACTAAAGGTTCTGGATAAAGGATACTCTACTACTGATTATGTGAAAAAGATCATCAGAAGCTTACCTACCAGATGGAGACCTATGGTGACTACGCTGAAAATGGCTAAAGATCTGAACAAGATCTCCTTGGAGGAACTAATCAGTTCACTAAGGAGTCATGAAATTGAACTTGAGGAAGATGAACCTCAAAAGAAAGGTAAATCAATTGCTTTAAAATCTAATAAATCTGCTAAAGCATTGCAGGTAATAGAGGAAAGCTCTGAAGAATCCTCATCTGAAGATGAAGATGAACTATCCATGCTGTCTAGAAGAATAAACAAACTCTGGAAGCATAAAGGAAAGAAGTTCAGAAACTTCAGGAAGCCTGACCAAAGAAAAGAATCTTCTGGACACAGAAGATCTGGCAAAAAGGAGGTTATCTGCTATGAATGTAAAGAACCTGGGCATTACAAAAATGATTGTCCAAAGTTGTTGAAAGAAAAGCCTAAAAGAAAATCTGATAAGAAGAAGAAGGTTCTAATGGCCACCTGGGATGATTCAGATACATCTGAATCTGAATCTGAGTCAGAAGAGGAATGTGCCAATGTAGCATTGATGGCAGACATAGAAGATCAGGAGGAAGGAACTTCAGGATCTGAATCTGATTCTGAATCTGACTCTGATGCTGAAGAGGTAATGGCTAAACTCACTAAAGATGAACTTATCAAAGTGTTATCAGAAGTTCTGAAAATCTATAACAATATTAAGCTCAAATACAAGAAGCGTCAAAGCAATCTTGTATCTAAGAATAATATTCTTAAATCAGAAGTAGCTGAGCTAAATGAAAAGAACTTAAGATTGAAAAATGATTCTGAATTAGCTCAACAAGACTCTGATTCTGAAACTGAGTCTGAATGCAAAAATATTTTGGAAAAATATGATTACAGCTTTCAGAAGTTTCTTGCTAAAAGCATAGACAGAAGCAAAATGGCTTCCATGATCTATGGAGTTAGCAAAAATAACAGAAAAGGAATTGGATATAAATCTTCCTCTGGAAAGGATTTGAATCCAAAACCTGTTGATAAAATTATCATCAAGAAAACTTCTTTATATTCCCAGTTTAAATTTGGTCACTTGAATGATATTGAACACACTCGTTCTGTAAAGAACATTCATGTGTTTAAATCTAAGGCTAGTCAGAATAAACCTTATGTTGAAAAACAGAAGTTTAGACAAACCTTCAGAACAACTAACCCAAAAGGACCCAAGAAGATCTGGGTACCTAAAAGTAAAATAATTCCTGTTGCAGATGTTCTTAGCAGCAAGGTCAGGACGCCAATCATGGTACCTGGACTCTGGATGCTCGCGACACATGACAGGAGAAAGGTCTATGTTCCAAAGTCTGGAGCTTAGATCTGAAGGTGATGTGAAATTTGGAGGGAATCAGAAGGGCAAGATCATTGGATCTGACACTATTGGAAATGGTAAACTTCCCTCTATTAGTAATGTTTTACTTGTAGAAGGATTAAAGCATAATCTATTTTCTATAAGTCAATTAAGTGACAATGTTTATGATATAACTATCGCGGTAAAAATCGGATACCAAACTATTGATTAGTTTGAATCTTTAATTCATTTTGCAACCGAACTTTGATTTGTCCAAAGGAAGGGATAAAGATCGAAATACCCACAATGCAATGCAAATGCAAGGTTTAGAGAGTTTTAGGTTCGGGGGTTGGTTAAACTTAGGGAAGGTGCTAGCATCCTAAGTTTCTGTAGTACTCTAAAGGAACCTCTTATTTTACGTTTGTTTATTGATAAGTGTTTATCTGCTTAAGAGTTGAAAGACCTAGTGGTTTATTTCTAAGTATACTCGATAAGATGTCGCATCTTATGCCTACATATCCTTACGGGAGTGGAATCAGAGTATTTGTAGTTCCTCTAAAGGGTTTGAGGAGTTCTTTGACTGTGGTCAAATTTCCTACGGGTTTAGGGTAGTTGATCGATTGATTTTAGGAGAAAAGGTGAGTTGTCATTTTAAGAGAGATTTAACCGCCACAGGTTGTAGGAAAATAGTCTTTGCATCGTCTTAAGAAAAGGACTTACGTACTCGGATAGGGATCAACGAGGTACACCTTTATCTCTCTTAAGGTAAAGTCCCTACGGCTTGATTGTATTATTGTGGGGTGGAGATTCTATCTCACTTAAGATGATTTGGCATCTTTTCTCTATTGTGTTTGAATAAAGTTGTATTGAGTTGTTGAATGTTTGAATATTGTTTGATTGTTTTGTCTAAGTTGTAAAAAAATAAAGAACAGTCCTTCCTATGGGGTAGGATCTATCCTAAAGATCAACTTGAATGGGATCAAGGATCATGTGGGGAGAATGATGCAAATGTGAATGCACTACACACAAGTGTTGAATCATGTGTAGGGTTTTCCTTTGGACGGATGCAATGCGATAATATAAATTGCGATAATGTAAATTGCGGGTAATGTAAAACATACACAACGCATGAAAGCGCTAAGTGAGTGTGTGAGTTGTGAATGTGAAGTGTAAGAGTGCACGATTAGATTACATTTTACGATGTGGGTTGATTTTAGTTGGTTGATTTTAAGCGAGAAGTTGAATATAAATTAAATTCTAAAGACTTAAGTGAGATGATTACTTGAATAAATTTAATTTGTTAATTATAAAAAGAGTTGTTTTCATTATCTTCTCTAAAATGCTAATTAGATAAATCGGCAATTAGGTGTAAATTATATATATATATATATATATATATATATATATATATATATATATATATATATATATATATATATATATATATATATATATATATATATATATATATATATATATATATATGAGGTTTTTAATGAATCAACAAATTATTATTTAAATTGTTATTAAGTTAAAAAAGTTGATTTTAATTAATTGAATATTTTAGGTGAATTAACAGGATTTTCAAAAAGGTTCTAATTATTAAGACAAAAAGTTTGATTTAACTTAATTAAATAAAATGGTGGAATAAACAATTTATTAAATAAAAAAAATATATTTAAATCAAAAAACTATATAATTAAGTTAAATGATAAAAACTGATTACTAATAAAAGTTATTAGTAAAAAAAAGGATTAATTAAAATGGTTAATTTAAAGGGATAAAAAACGGTTGATTAAAGTTACTGATTAATTAATTAAATTAAATATTAATAATATAAATTGAGTGATTATTATGTTAATTAAAACCGATTAAGGATTAAGATGATTATTAGGTGAGATTAACGACAGCTAAAGGGAGTGATTAAGGGTAAGGTTAGTGTATGTGTGGTGATTAGTGAGTGATTACAGCGTTAATAGTACAAGGCAATAACAAAATACAGAGAAAGAAAAGAGAAAGACGAAACGATGGAAGCCGTGACTCCCCCGAAACCCCAATCGTCTTCGTCTTCCCTAATCTTGGCTTCTTTTTCTTCGTCTATGGCTATGGCAAACCTGCAAAAACAAACATATCAGCGACAAAACTGATCTACACACGAGTTTTTTTTTACCCAGAGAGAAAACAGCGACGGCACAGCAGGGACAGTGGCGGCGGCTTCACGATCCCAACGAAGAGTTCATAATAAGAGAGTCAGCGGCGCGGTTGACGAGTTCACGGGTCCAAGCGACGCTTCCGGCGACACCTGCAAAAAAAGATAAAATTTTTGATTTCTAGGGTTTCTGGGTTTTTTGTATTCTTCTCCATGTATCCAATGTCGTTTCTTCATCTCAAACCCTTCTTTTATAGGCTTCAATTTGGGATTTCCTGGTTAGAATCAATTGAATGCTGATTTGGGGCTTTTCCAAATTGGGGACAATCAAATTGAAACTTTCTCCTTTCGTCAATTGTATTAATGATTTATTAATTTCCTAATTTTGTAGTTCAATTGAGAATCGAATCTTCTTGGGTATATTCCTGATCGCCTTTGCTGATTTGAGGTTGCGTTTTGTAGGTGCGAGTAGCAAATGTTTGGGCTGGATGATGGATTAGAAGCCCGGAGGGGGGAATTCGTGTTTGACGCGTTAACTGGAGAAGCTTCATGCAGGGTATATTCTTTCCAATCTCAAATTCCATTCTTCTGGTTCTGTTTTCTTTGAACTGATATGAGTTTCTTTTCATACTTCGCATTGCGTCTGGTTGTAGTCGCGGCTCAATTTTCATTCATGGTCACAGTCTCCGCACAGTCGTAGTACGGAGTCTGGAAAACAAAGTACCTCTATGGACAACACGAAGATGTGGGAGGAATCATAAGTGATTTAACTGTTCTGCCTGGAGTGTATAGTCTGGAACTTAAGGTAGCTTCAGAGATTTTGTTGTTGCCTATCTTCCAGATGTCAACACACTTTCAATTGCCTTGCTGACTGTGTTTGCAGGACTTTACCGAAACTTTCTCAACTGTTGTAAATTCATCGAAAATTGAAGGTCTCTCCTTCCTTCTCAATCTCATCCGAAAGCAACAAATTTCCCTTCTCCAGCCACTTCTCGTTTTGCCTTAGGATAAAGTGTAACCAGATGGCCTGGGAGTAACATCTTTTGAATTTGCGAGCTATCAGGGTTATCCGGCACTGATGTATGATCTACAAGTGAAAGAGTTTCTGCAACAACATTAGCAACGGTATAATGGTTTTCACTTCTGAGTTCGTGCGCAATAGGTTGGAAATGCTCTCTAATAGAATCAGGCCTTGCACTCCCAATACGAAGGTAATATGATTTTATCGTGAATGCGGTTTGATCAGCTCTTACACACCTTATTACAATGCTTTATCAGTGTATTTTTCCCGCTTTTCACTAAATGAACTCCGTACTATACTCGTCTGATAATTCGTTTTGGCACAATTATAGGTCAAATATCTCAAGGTCGTTTGCGATGAAGTAACCGCCCATTTCCGATGCCTCCTCCTTCAAGGACACAAGTTCCCAAGGAGAAACATCTCTCAAGTTACATCGCTTAGACTTTAACATTGTGGGAAAACCCAGAACTAAGATGCTCTCGAACAATCGCAAGCGTCGCCCTCATATTGAAGATAAACATTTGCGGTAAATCTCCCTAAATATGTGAGTTTTGCCTGTTTCATCCGTTCTTGGAGTTTCGTGATATGCTCAGGTTGGTGTTACGTCCTTGCTGCTTTGGTGTGGAGGAGTCTTTTTCTGGCGTTATGTTGCTGCTGTGGTGGCATTAACAGGAAGAAACCCCAACAGAAAATCTTTGTCAAAAGAACTGTATCAACACTATTCCTCATTGGAGCTGTAAGTTCCAATGCATCTGATGTCATGAACCGGTCAATAGGGAGCCTTGTACCAGCCAGTGCACGAGCCTCTAAAGGACCGAAGTTCTTGTTGTGGTTGTAAATCTGTGGAGTGTGGCGCTTCTCAACAGGTTCACCGATTTAGTAAGTGCAGCTTCAAAACATCTTCCTTATAAGTTCTCCAACTGAATTTACCATTCTCAAATTCTCTTTTCAATTTCTTGTCTTGATTTGAGTTTCAAATGCAGTATATATCATGTCTTTGGAATTAATCTTAATGAGTCCATGCTTTCAGGTACTAATCAGTAGCAACAAACCATGAACTTCACAAAAAAAAAAGAAGGAGTTTGCTTAAACTTTCAAACTTATTCAATTGATATAGTTCACAAATGCAGGGTGAGGACCAAAAAAGGTGGTATGCCAAACCAAAGCGTGGCAGGTGCAGATATGCTCTTCGGACGGGACGTGATGAGGCTGTTCAGAAAAAAACGGTGTTGTTCTGTTCTGATGCAGGTGGTTCGGTAGGTGCTGCGTATCAGCTACTTCTTTGGCTTTCCTTCAGTGAAAATTGCAGTTCGCTAGCTACGGTAATGCAAAAACTCAAGAGGCTGCAATGTTGAAGGCCATGTGAAGGTATTAGCCTGTTTCATCATGGTCTGTGAAGTCTTTGTCTTGGGGAAATTACATCGTGAGTTAAAATTGATAACATAAGGACCAAGTGGCTGTTGTGATTTTTGCAGGAAATGGAGTGGTCAAGCTGACGGCAGAAATCCCAGCGCCTATTTGAAGTTCCAATTCTGGAGGTATGACCGGTGTCGGCAGCCATCAAATGCTAAGGCGTTCCCGGAGGCACTCACTATAGTCCTGTCCCAATTCTACTTCCAGTGTCTGCTCTGTATTTGATTTTGTGAGCACAATGTCAAGCGGTTGCTTGTGCCTGCTGAACCTATGTTCAAATCCTAATTAGTTTGCCAAACTATCAATAGGTTGATTAGTTTATACTGCACTGCTGAACATAATTTCTGTTTCCATAGGTCAAATAAGGAAAAAAAATTCAAGCTAACTTGTATTCCTGTGAAACTAAGGCTTAGGACAGGGTACGGGTGTTTGCACATGATTGTAATGGAGTTTAAGTATAAATTTATGGTTTCAATTCAAAGCCACGAGGAACTATGTACTGACCGTTGCAAATACTTAATAAAACTAATTGCTTTTAAAACTGTATGGGCATCAACAATATAATGGATATCCAATGATCCAAATAATTTGCCAATGCACCTCATCAATATAGTGATAAATGACCAACACGTGACATAGGTGATTACGACCTTGAAATTCCTTGATATTTCTATCATGTAATTTGGCATTGACCTTGCATGGAAGAAAACTTAGAGGAAGATTGGAGTAACTTCTGTCCCTTAAACTTGCAATGAATTTTTGAACACTTAAGCGGCCTTTGTATCTTAATAAAATGATTCATGAACCATGATAGAGCTTTGGATCTCGAACTCGTTGTCGCTACTGCGAAAATCGGCGCCGGCTGAACAGAAGAGTCGCCACCGTGCGTTATTTATCCCACGGGAGGGAAAGGAAACGCTCAGAGTAAACCTCGCACAACACGGGAAAGGTATGGTCGTCGCAACCAAAACCTGGATTCGGGAGTCGGTTACGCAAGGGGAAGGTATTAGCACCCCTCACGTCCGTCGTACTCGACGGGATCCACGCTTGTTTTCGGGTATGGATGGTTATTCTATCTAAACTATAGGTCTGGGGTTAAAAGAAAATAAACTGACTCGGCAAAGTATCGCGCTTTATGCCTACGTATTCCCGTCTGGAACAAGAAATCAGAGTCAACGTAGTTCGCCTACCTACGGGAAAGGAGGGGAAAGTTGCTCGCTAGGATATCGCATCCTATGCCTACGTACTTTCATACAGCATGAAAGATCAGAGCAAACGTAGTTCGGGCTACGCACGACATAAGTCTGTCCTGGTTGATTTTATTCTTTCTGAAAAAAGGTTTTCTTGATTAGCAGTCCCGGCGGACAAAATGACGTCTTGATGAATTCACATTCTTTTACGGAGGAAGTGTCTTTTATTGCGTTTGAAATCTTTATGGTATTTTTCTGTTTGTTTTGAGAAAGAAGAGATAGAACTCTAACCTATGGTTGCGAAGGGAAACAAACTATCCTAATGTTATCATGCATGGGTTAAGACCTAGTGTCTATCATGCTCCTCTCTTGCGCAGAGAGAAACAGAGATCCTAAGGGAATAGACGGGAACAGAAACAATATCAGATATATACAGTAAAACAGTAAAAATGCATGAATGCAACAATACAAGCGAGGCAAGGGAGTCCCACTCAACCTCGAACCTGGAAAACAATAGGCAAAAGTGAACAGACTTCACTTTCAACCCAGCAGGGTAAACAGCAAATAATACAGTCAGGAAAACCAATCAATACATCAAGAAATGAAATACAGCAAAATAAACAGCCACAGCAGCTCTGCATCAACATCTGACTTCCAGTCATCTCCAATCAACTCCAGGCTTCAACAAGCATCAGTCTCTATCTTCAAGGCCTTCAGGCAAGGGCTCTGGCTGACAACCTTCAGTCTACAATGGCTTTTCTTCAAGTCCTATCCTCCAAGCTGAGGGATCAATCACCAGAGTGGATTGGGTGCTAAGCAATTAGTTGACTACTAATGGTGGTAAACCAACTGCTACTAACACATAAGACAATTTCTCTCAAGAGTTCTATCCCTTAGACAATAGCACCAAGCCTTGCAAAGGAAGGGGGTGAGTGTCTTAGAGAGACTCTGTATCACAGAGAAGAATGGATGCAGACAAGGCAATCCATGTTTGAGAAACAAGCTTTCTAATCTAGAGCTCTGCCTAGCTCCTAAACCCTAGTCTCCACAACAGCTGCTAGCAAGAAACTCTTCTTCAATTCTAGAAAATGGACTTCAGTCTGGATCTCCAATGGCTCCATCATCATCAGCCTTCAGCTTCCCCAATCCCCAGACAAATCCCAACACCCAAACAAGCAAGCAATCATCCCCAAAGGGCATACCACACCAGTCAATCAGATATATACAGTAGATTAATAGCAGTAAGGGAATCCTGACTTTTTCTAAGGGGATCTAATAACTACCCATAACCCCTATAGTCCCATAGCTAACCTATTCAATCTCTAAGTCCTAAGGGAAGTGAATTAATTCTCCTAAGTCATCACCTAAAACCCTAGTTTGTTCATGTTGTTCACACCTAAACTAAACACCTAAAATTAACTTCTAAAAATGGGAATTAAATTGCATTTACAAGTTTGATATCTAAGCTAAACAACCTAAAAAGAATGGACAAAAAATATTAAAGCATCTAATAGAACAAAAATTAACAAAATCATGCATGAAATGAAACTATTTAAAATGCTATTTATTTAGAAAATATGGGAAAAATATCAAATAAAAAATAAAATGCAATTTTTATTTTTTATAATTTTCTAGACTCTTTAAAGAAAATAATGCAAAAAGAATTATCAAAAAATAATGATTTTTCAATTTTATATGATTTTTATAAGATGCATGAAAAATGAAAGAAATTAAAAGGAATTAAAAAAGAAATAAACGAGGGGGTGAGAATAGCAGGGCCAGACAGTTCAAATGATTGGGCTTCACACGCGTGGGGGGTGTCAATAACATCTGAGCCCATTTCCCTCTATTTAAATGAAACGGTGCGTTTCAATATTTAAAATCTCCCTCCGCTTTTAGCTTTAATCGTGGCCGTTGGATGAGTCCTCAAGTCAAAGGTCAAAATGAGATCGTGTGGCTCATGGATCGTCTCCTACCTCCAGCAAACCCTAGGTCCTGCAACTCATCTCCATGCACGAACCTTACACCATTCTGTTCTCCTTCAACTCTTCATGGATTCATTCGAGGTCAAGAGCAAAATTGCTCTAAATCTCTCCCTCTACACAGCCATAGCCTTAGTTCTTTCTAAAACTCACTCACGAAGCAAGCTCGATAGGTATAACAGATCTGATCCACCATTTTCAACTGATATCAATCCTCTCAATTCTCTCCAACTATGGCCCTAACATACTCTACACCTTGCACTGATCATCTCAAGCTATTAACTCATGATTATCGTGCCTTAATCCAAGAGTTATAAGCCTCAACAGAATTGATACATCATACTCAAACTTCATGAAACTTCTCCAAAATCGTCCCAATCAATCCTCTATCCTATCTTAACCGTTCTACCCTATCAAAACCCTAAGATTATAACTAATTCATGCCATACGAAGAGAAAACAAACCTGGTGCAACTTCTTGATACAGGTGTTAAGATCTCCAAATCAGATGCTTGTGAGGAATGGAAAGTGATCAGCAACCTTGATGATGAATTCTGTATGCAATATCCTTGGTGCAAACCCCTTGAATCTTGTAATTCCAATTTCTTGAACCTTGAATGATGAACTTTGTATAGAACTATCCTTGCTCCAATTTGCCAAACTATTATGAGAATTGTAATCTATGGATGATGGTGATGAAACTCAGATCAAGAATGAGGAAGATTGGTGAGAAATTGAGAGAGTTTGAGATACTTTTGCAAAAATGTAAAAAGTGAATGAAACTTGGGGTTTTGAACAAATGAAGTCACCAAACATGGCATGAACCATCTTGCATGAATATATACATGAGTTTAGAAACTCCTAGAAACTTGGAGAAGTTTCCCTTGCACAAATTCCCTTGGATTTTGATTATGTTTCTTACATTGCAAGCAACCATGGATAACTCACAAATTATGAACTAAACTCAAAATTCCACTTTAGCCAATGTCTTTAAAATGACCTTTCCATTCAAAATGACCTATAATTTTGCTTCATTTGGCCAAGATATGAAAAATCTCATTTTTAAGGCCATTTTTATTCATTAAATCCAACAATTTTGAAACCTTGTGCTATGAATCTTTCCAATCTCTCATGGTCACCTTTCTAGACTCAAAATGTCATTTGGAGCAAGTTTGATGTTGTAAAGTTTTCCATTTGAAGCTTCCTTGTATGAGTTTTGGGCATAGGTTAAAATGACCTGTAATTCACAAATGACCAAAATGCCCTTTGCTTGCCAAGACCATAAGTAGAGTTCCACAAATCATATGAAGGCATTATATACCATTCTAGAAAGCTAAGACAATAAGGAACAATTCTTATGTTGACCAGAAATTCATTTGAAATCTCCTTGAGGGGTAAAAATTGCTTGGAAGTCAAGTCACTTTCACAGACAAAATTTCAGATACCTCATATGACCTGTAACTTGCAAGGATCATAACTTGAGTTCTATAAATCTCCTTAATGTCTTCCACCACTAAAATTAAATTTATTGAGATCCTCTACAAGTTTCATGTTGGCCAAGGATCCATTTGAAGATTGCATTTTGACTTATCTTGCTTGGAAATTTGACCTAAACTAGGGGATTTTACATAGAAACCCTAATTTAGACCCTCCTCTTCTCCTTGATTTCTCTTGATTTCTTCTTAGAATAACAACATATCCTTATTCTCCATGTAAAATGATGAACCCCACATCTCTCCAATAGACCTTAATGCCTTTCAATCAATCAATTGACTTAGAGTTGACCTGGAGTTGACCCCAGATGAAACCCTAGTTGACTGTCTTCAACTGCAATTCTTGTGATCACACCAATGACTTGTCTCCTTCTCCAAATGACTTTATAAGTCCTCTATGATGTCTCCATACTCTCTCCATGCTCATCCCACAACTCACAATTTCTTTGGTGGTCCCTAGATACCCTCAGATAGGAGATGGACTCACTGCTTGACCCACAAACTTCTTTAGCTTTCAAACTCTTTTCTGATGACTTGAATGAGATTGGATTTGAATAGTAACCTCTTGATAGGTTCATAGAGATGAGAATAATGATTGGTCCCTGTTGGATGATTTGCTATGCTATGCTATGCAGATGATTAGACTATGTACATGACTCTATATGCAAATGCTAATGATATTGAAACATAAATCAAATGAATAAGGTTGAGCAAATTTTAGGGTGCAACACTCGTGATTTGGCCAGATAAATATTTCCTGAAGTGGTTTAAACTATCCTTGTATCCGAGAACTCTCGAGTCGTGTACCCCTGGAGGATTTCCAACGCGAATTAAGGTTTTAATGTCTTGACAAAATATTACTCAGACCTCAATCACGATTTCACCCATACTTGCCAAATTAAATAATCCGCCAAAATCGAAACCTTTCTCACAAATGAAGACTCATCCTTATGAAATGATAATGTAACCTAGAAGAATTGGATTGTAAGGGTTTACACTCGAAGTTGTCGCACCTGCGCAAACTGGTTAGTCATAACAAACACGCACACAAAGATATAGAGATAAAACGCGAAAGGAGGCGGGATCTTAAGGTCAAAAATTAGGGTGCAACAATAACCTTTAATCAAAAATGTTGTAAAGCTATTAGTCAAAAGGATGGTTCAATCCTATTTAGTGGAAAGAGGTAAAACAACATTTATAAAATAAATCTTTCAGAACTTAAGGTTCAGAATGTTAAATGTCTCTTGTCTGTTAATGAGGAGCAATGGGTCTGACACAGAAGATTAGGGCATATTAATATGAGACATATATCTCAGATTAATAAACTTAATCTTGTCAGAGGACCTCCTAATCTGAAGTTCACTTCAGATGCTCTTTGTGAAGCATGTCAAAAAGGGAAGTTTTCCAAATCATCTTTTAAATCAAAAAATGTTGTTTCTACTTCCAGACCACTAGAATTACTTCATATTGATCTTTTTGGACCAGTGAAAACTGCATCCATCAGAGGCGAGAAGTATGGATTAGTCATTATTGATGACTATAGTAGATGGACATGGGTAAAGTTCTTAAAACACAAGGATGAGTCACATTCTGTGTTCTTTGACTTCTGCAAACAAGTCCAGAATGAAAAATATTTCAAAATTATAAAAGTCAGAAGTGATCATGGTGGTGAATTTGAAAATAAATATTTTGAAAAATATTTTAATGAAAATGGCATTGCTCATGATTTTTCCTGTCCTAGAACTCCACAATAAAATGGAGTTGTAGAGAGGAAAAATAGAACTCTGCAAGAAATGGCCAGAACCATGATCAATGAGAGTAATCTGGCAAAGCACTTTTGGGCAGAAGCAATCAACACATCCTGTTACATTCAGAACAGAGTGTCTGTAAGACCTCTTCTGGAGAAGACTCCCTATGAACTGTGGAAGAACAGAAAGCCCAACATTTCATATTTTCATCCTTTTGGATGTATTTGCTATATGTTGAATACTAAAGAAAATTTGAACAAGTTTGATTCCAAAGCACGGAAGTGTTTCATGCTTGGGTATTCTGAACGCTCTAAAGGCTACAGAGTATACAATACTGAAACACAGATTGTGGAAGAATCTATTCATGTTAGATTTGATGATAAGCTTGGCATTAAAAAGCCAAAGCAGTTTGAAAACTCTACAGATAGAGAAGTAGTTTTCACAGACTCTGAAGGCTCAGAGGAAGACAAAGCTCAAGTGAAGGAACCAGAAGCAACGCCAGATGCAATTCCTTTAACTTCTCAGATGAACAATTTAAACATTTTTGAAGAATCAACAGTTAGAGGATCATCTTCCAGAATCAAAGCTTCTCATCCAGAGAATGTTATCATTGGAAAGAAGGATGACCCTATCAGAACAAGATCCTTTCTCAGATCATCTGAAGCATCATTATTTGGATTCGTGTCAGTAATTGAACCAACTTCTGTAGATGAAGCTCTGCAAGACAATGATTGGATTATTGCCATGCAAGAAGAGCTAAATCAATTCACCAGAAATGATGTGTGGGATTTGGTTCCAAGACCAAAAGGATTCAACATAATTGTGTCATACCCTAAATTTGTCCTACCTTTTTGTAAATATTTCCGTATTTTCTGTTTTGCTTTTTTTCACTTAATTTTATGTCGTTTATACACGTCTCCACTCCCAATTGGGCGTTTTTCAAATTTCGACTTTTTTTTGGCCCAATGGAAGCGTGACAAGTGGCCTAGGGGCATTTTGGTAAATTTTGTTTCCATTTTCATTTTCCTATTTTTCTTTTCAAATATTAAATTCCCTGTATATTATTTTTTGTTTATTTACTTTAAATAGTTTTATTTTATTAGATAGATATTCTTTTTTAGATTTAACATTAGATTTAAATTTCCTTTATTTAATATTTATCCTAATTAGAGCATAATAACATTTGTCTTTTAGAAAATAGTTTGTTATGTTTTTATTTTTTAAATAGACTTTTTTTTATATAGTTATTAGAACTTTTTATTTATTTATTATTAATTAGATTATTAGTAGTTAATTATCTTTTTATTTATTTATTTATTTATTATTTATTTATTTAAATTAATATTAATTTTATTAGATTTTTGGAATTAATTAAAGTATTTAAAGTTATCAGTTTTTTATTTATTTATTTATAATTTTATTAGAATATTTGGTTTTTTTTAGTATAATTACATTTGGTTAAGTTACAGTTAGTTTAGACCATTTTGTTCATCAATTGTTTGGTTTTACGTCAATCTTCAGCACTAATCATCATTAGCATTAATTAATCCTTAATTAGTCATTAGTCAATACCCAGGACACGTGTCAGCCAGGGAGTATAAATACTCCTGTTCATCGTCACTTTGGAAAAAACATGAACCCTAATCAACCGCCACTGTTCCTCTTCTTCACTGAACCAAACTCCGCCCAACTTCCTCATCCTCACACAACCTTTGCTCGCAAATAGGACCCATCCCTCAAACCACCATACACATCTCCTTCTTCCTTATTTCCTTAAGTCTCCATTAAACCTCAAAATCATCACCTTCAAACAACATCCATCACCGTAAACAATCACAAACAACCTTCGATCCACCGTCAGCTTTCCGTCAACCAACAAACTTCAACACCTCTTTCAACCTTCACCCGACGAAACTTCAAAACACCCAAACCCCAACCAAATCTCCATTTTCCGTAAACTCAAAGTTGGAACATCCAAACCAACCGAAACAGAATAGAAACAGTGAGAAACGAGTGAAGATGAGAGGAGAGTGAGTCTGGGGAGGGGTTTTGAAAGAGAAACGGAAACTGAGAAGAGGGAATTTGAGTTGAAAGAGAAGCAAAAAGCAGAAAGAGGAAGGGAGAGACGAGAGCACGTGGGTTTTCATCTTGTTTCCGTTTCTTCTTTTTTTTAATAATAATTTATTTAATTTATTTTCATTATATTGTTGAGTTGGGCTTAGACACAGCCCGTGTCTGTTTTTAAACCATCGTGCCTCCCAGTTTATATTCTAAACCTCTTCTGTTTTGTTTTTTTATTTATAAAAATAATAATGTAAATATTGTTTTATGTAAATGATATTATTAGCTATTATATTTTGGTTTATTAGTTTGTATATTATATTCTGTTTGTTTTGTACATATATATTATATATTTCCAGAGTTATTATTACACATTATATTACATAATATATACTTCTTTTTAAATATTTTTTTTTTGGTTTGTTAATATAGTTTTAATTTTTTTTAGAATGATTCTTTTTTTTAGAACCTATATATATATATTATACTTATAGAATTTTTTCTATATTTTTTTTCATTGGAGTTTATTTTCTATTTTAGAGGTAATTTTATTTTCTTTTTTGTTATTGGGCATTTTGATCCATTTTTCCTCGTTTTGGTCGATGACGAGACCTCCAAGTTATAGTTTGTCAAACTATTGATAAATAATAACAAACCGAGACCAACTTTTTTTTCAAACTCTTCATGTTCGATTTTTATCGGTTATTACTCATTTTATTCATTTTTATCACTTTTTGGTCTATGAAGAATTTTAATAATTATTATCGGTCAAATTATTGGTATATGATGATTTATTCGAGACTATTTCATTTTCTATTCCATTTCCATTTTTATTCTTGGATCGATGAAGTCTTTTATTCGTAAGCGTCGCGTATCGAAGTTAATAACCTTCTCGATTTCAAATCTATGGTGAATGACCATTGGGGTCATTTTCCGTACTTTGGGATCGTGATAGGCTACCTTCGATTAATCGGCATTATGTTTGCGATTAAGACGAGATCTTATTCTTTCGTGTCCCGATTCGATTCACTAAACTAACCAATAACTTAAATTTTCGTTAAATATTATTGTGAATATTACTGTTATATTATCTTGCTATATTCATATTGTCATACTCATTATTCATTCTTATTCACCCATAATCGAAAACACCTAATAAACTATCGAAATCCTAAAAGCCAAATTGGTGGACTGTTGTATCATTGGTTATTTGCAGGTATCTTAATTTTGAGTCGTGCCCGACTTTGCTCAAGGCGTAGTTTAGGACACAATGCACACACACGGCTTTCTCTTGGGCTACCTGACAATGAGACCCCTTTATTTCGTGCAATCCCGTGTAACTTACATGTACCCCTCTCCTATTTTGATGTATGTTTCGCATTTCTTTGATTATTAGTTTATCTCCTAGGAGCACCCATAGGGACTAGAGCGGATCAAACTATTTTCAAACTAATTCTCGATTCGTCATCGAGCCATTTTCAAACCCTTGTAAGTCGAGTGCTCATACGCATTCGCCATCAACCTATTGCACACAATTTGACCCTTGATGCGTAAGTCAAGTCGGTCTCTTTTTTTCAAACCATTTCATTTCCAACACGCTTTGCACGCGATAATGAGTCAAACCCTTGATCCAACGTCAAGAGGATTTTCGAAACAAACTATCAATCAACTAACAACTATTCAATCCTTTTCAAAGTGTAAAGAGTGGGTTCAAGTCTTTGAACTTGCTTTCGATTGTTTGGATACGAGTTATCTTATTTGTGTGTGAACAATTGACGCTTTTAAATAACATTAACAACTCGACATCGTTCAACTATTTCCAACTCAAACAACTTTCTTTTTACGATGAAAAAGAGAGTGTTCCAAGTCTTTGGTTCGCTCTCCCGACTACTTGGGTCCGAGAAGCCTTTCTTAATCTTCCAGTAGTCGTCATCCGATCAACCTCAACCATTCAAACAACCTTCTTTTGCAATGAAAAAGAGAGTGTTCCAAGTCTTTGGTTCACTTTCCCGATTACTTGAGGTCTGAGAAGTCTTTCTTAAACTTCAAGTAATCGTCATCAATTCAACTCCACCCTTTAAAACACAACCTTATTCTTCAAGATGAAAAAGAGAGAGTTCCAAGTCTTTGGTTCACTCTCTCGATTACTTGGGTCCGAGAAGTCTTTCTTAAGCTTCAAGTAGTCGTCATCCGTACCCACTTTCAACCAATTCAAACCCGTTTCTTTCGTGGTCGTTACCATGAACTACGACTGCTCTGGTTCTTCATTCTCGTATGAATGTAAGATACGTAGGTACAAGATTGCGATGATCTTGGTGAGCACACACAATCCCCTCCATATTCCATTTCCCCCTTTCCTTTCCCGTAGTCGAACTACGACGCTCTGATTTCTCATTCTCGTTTGAATGAGCATACGTAGGCACAAGGGCCCCAATCCTTGGCGAGCACCCTATCCTCTATACATCCCTTTTCCCCTAGCGTCTTTAGCCTTATAGTACTGTTTTAGTATTTAGTAGTGAGAAGAGAAGAATTAAGTTTAGCTAACATCATCACAACTTGAATTAAGAGGTTCCCGTTGAGTACAACGGACGTGAGGGGTGTTAATACCTTCCCCTCGCGTAACCGACTCCCGAACCCAGGAATATGGTTGCGACGACCGTGTTCCTTCCGCGTTTATGAGGTTTTCTCGATATTTTCCTCTCCCGTTCATTCGGGAAAAATAAAGTTCGGTGGCGACTCAGTCGAACCGCATTTCCGCGCCTTTCGCGCGAGGGTCGTATGTTCGAAATGAATTTTCGAGGTGCGACAAATTGGAACTAAATGGGTCTTCAGAAATAAGCTTAATGAGAAAGGAGAAGTTGAAAGAAATAAGGCAAGGCTTGTTGCTCAAGGGTACAGTCAACATGAAGGTATTGATTACACTGAAACTTCTGCTCCAGTGGCAAGGTTAGAATCTATACGCCTTCTTATTTCATTTGCTACACAAAATAACATCACTCTATATCAGATGGATGTTAAAAGTGCCTTTCTAAATGGTATTATAGAAGAAGAAGTTTATGTCCACCAGCCTCCTGGTTTTAAGAGTGAAAAATTTCTAGAATATGTTTTCAAACTAAAGAAATCTTTGTATGGTTTAAAACAAGCTCCCAGAGCTTGGTATGAGAGATTGAGCAATTTTCTTCTGGAGAAAAATTTCATCAGAGGCAAAGTGGACACAACACTCTTTTGTAAAACATTTAAGAAAGATCTTCTAATTTGTCAAATATATGTGGATGATATCATATTTGGATCTACCAATACTATGCTGGGAAAGGAGTTTGCTCAATGTATGCAGGTAGAATTTGAAATGAGCATGATGGGAAAATTGAGATTCTTTCTGGGAATTCAAGTCAACAAAACTCCAGAGTTCACTTACATCCATCAGACCAAATATGTTAAAGAACTTCTGAAGAAATTTAACATGACTGATAGTAAGATGGCAAAGACTCCCATGCATCCAACTAGTTCACTAGGCAAGGAAGAGGTAAGTAAGAAAGTAGATCAAAAACTCTACAGAGGTATGATAGGATCTCTTCTCTACTTAACTGCTTCTAGACCTGACATTTTGTTCAGTGTATGCTTGTGTGCTAGATTCCAATCAGATCCTAGAGAATCACACTTAACAGCTGTTAAGAGGATTCTAAGGTATCTGAAAGGTACTTCTAATATGAGTTTGTGTTACAGAAAATCTGATGATTTCAAATTAGTTGGATTCTGTGATGCTGACTACGCTGGAGACAGAGTGGAAAGAAAAAGTACTTCTGGAAGTTGTCAATTTCTAGGAAGAAATCTAATCTCTTGGTACAGCAAGAAGCAACCCACAATTGCACTGTCAACTACAGAGGCAGAATATATTGTTGTTGCTGGATGTAGCACGCAGATGCTCTGGATGAAAAGTCAGCTAGAAGACTATCAGATATTTGAAAGTAACATTTCTATATTCTGTGATAATACTTCTGCTATATGTTTGTCTAAAAACCCCGTTTTACACTCTAAGGCAAAACATATAGAAATTAAGCATCATTTCATCAGAGACGGTGTTCAGAAGGGAATTATAAACTTAGCATTTGTTGATACAGATCATCAATGGGCAGATATTTTCACAAAACCCCTTGTTGAAGAGAGATTCAAATTTATTCTGAAAAATATTGGTATGGATTTGTGTCCAGAATAATATTTGTCAGAAGAAAATTTTACAGATGCAAAATGTTTAATGCTCTGAAGTATTTCATCTGTTAATTTATTCATTTTCTTAAACTATTTTACTTGTGTAAATCTGAACTAACAATGCTCAGAGGATCTGAATGTTGGTTAACGTTTCATTTCTCAAGAGAATTCAGAAGCACATGCACGCAAACACGTGTCATTCTAAATCTGCAAAGATGGTGTGTACACTACTGAAGAGACGTTTGAGGTGAAGTTTGAATAGTGAAAATCTTGATTTTCCCCCCAATTTGTCAGAATCAATTAATGCTTGAAATGATTTTTATTCTCTTTCATTAATTGCTATGTGTGAACGTGCCTTGTGTGTCTGTTTATATGCCTAATTGTTTATTATAAATACCACATCTCTCACCACTTTCACACTTTTCACAACTCAAGAAAGTTTATGCATTTCTGTCTTCTTTTCTCTCTTCACAAAAACCCTAAACCTTTGACAAAATCATCTTCAATGGCAACCTCATCCTCTACAGCAGCTTAGTTTCAATCAACCATGGCTGCAGTTACTTCTGCAAATATGGATGTGGCTCCATATACGACCCCTAAAAGGACTTTGTTAACACCTGTTGACAAACTGGAAGTTCTCTGTGAATCAATGGTGGAATTTGATTCATTAGCTGAAAATGGATTTGAATTTCGTTTAATAGTTGATGCTCAAGGCTGGGTAAAATACTTTGACAGATTGTTTGGACCAATTTACCCTCATCTGGTGAAAGAATTCTAGATACATGCTTCTGTATACCCTAAATTCATCTTGTCTTCTGTTCTGGGTAAGGAGATTATTATTACAGAAGATCTAATAAGGAAACTCATAGGATATGAGGAGACTGATGGAGTATCTCATCTGCCAGCTGGGCGTGTAGATATGGAAGAAGTATATGAGGAAGTCATGACTGCTGGACAGGCTTGTAACAAGTTTAAAGATCTGAAGCCTGACTACAAGATCTGGGCAAAGATTTTCATGGGATGCATTCATCACAGAAAATCTACAAACTCTCTAGATTACGTTAACAATGAACAATTGTACTTCATGTACTGCTTAAGTCAGAGCACCAAGGTAGATCTTCCTTATATTCTGTTCATGCACTTATGGAATCATATTAATGCTTCAAGAGAATCTGTAAAAGATAAGGGTCAGAAGATCAGAACATGGATTCCCTTTGGAAGGTTAATTTCAGATATTCTGACAGAAAATGGATTGGTGACTGCTCTGCATGCTGCTGGAGTCAAGGAGGAACTTGAATCTATTGTTGGGAAACCTCTGAATGCCAAGAGTCTTCAGAGACTAAAAATTGTAGAGGAACTCACATCAGCACCCAAGAAGCTGAATATCTCTGAACTTAGTCAGAAGCGAACTCCAGTTGAAGACTACCCACTATTCTGTGCTGAAGAACCAAGGGAAATAATTCTAAGGTATATTGATTCTTGCAAGGCAGATGGAACCCCAATTCCGGCAGATATTCTGAAAAGAGCAAGGGAACCAATGCCTGATGGAGGAAATGAGAATAAAAGGAAAAGAGGTCAATCTGAAGGAGAAGTAGTGACTGTTCAGAAGAAGCCCAAAGTTGCTGACAAGCCTCAGAAGCTGATCAAGAGGAAAGCATCTGGAGACGCTCCCTCTGTTCCCACAAAGCGTATCAAGATAAAAGGTACTAAATATTCTATATCTTCTTTCAATAATATTGTTTTAAATGATTCAACATTTAAGTCTATTCCCAAACCACCTTCTACTCAGAAACAATCTGTTCCTGCTCCATCTCATATCTCTGTTCCTTCCCCACAAAAATCATCTAATCCTGTTTCCATCATACCTGTAAAACCTTCTACAAATCAATCATCTGCCCCAACACCAACAACAACAAAACCAGCAAATCAAACTCCACCACCTATAACAAAATCACCAGAAAAACAATCTGAACAATAACAACAAAAACAATCTGAACAACAACAACAAAAACAATCTGAACAACAACCACAACAACCAGAAAAACAATCTGAACAACAACAAGAAAAACAATATGAACAACAACAACAAAAACAATCTGAACAACAACAACAAAAACAATCTGAACAACAACCACAACAACCAGAAAAACAATCTGAACAACAACAAGAAAAACAATCTGAACAACAACAACAACAACAACAAAAAAATCTGAACAACAACCACAACCAGAAAAACCACCATCAAACACATTTGAACCTATTGGATCTGCACAAGTTACTTCTGAACCTATAAAAGTTACATCTGATCCTATTACACCTGATCCACCTACATCAGAACCACCTACATCTGAACCCCCATCAAAACCTTCTGAGAATCCATCATAAACAACCAACCCATCTGAAACCAATATCCCTGAGACAGAGGTTCTAAACATTACACCTCTCAAAACTGTGTTTGAAGTGTCCTCCACGTCTTACACTCTAACCACATCCTCAAATTCATCAGAATCTGATATGCACCCAGATTTTCTGATATCTCCCTCTCACAGAAATTCAGAAGTTAACCAACCAGAACCACCTGTATCTTCTGCAATTCTCATTCCAAATCCTACCCCAACACCTAAGCCATCTTCTGAAATTATCATTCCCAATCCTACTCCAACACCTAAGCCAAGGACATCTGAGCGTTTACCCTCTGCTTCGTGTAAACTGTTTTCCTCTAACAAACTTCCCTCTGGTTTCATCTTAAAAAATTTCTACACCAGAATTGAGTCATCTGACACTATCACTCCTCTTAAACCCAAACTTACCATCATTCTACCATCTGTTCTTCAAACATATATTAAAACACTGTCAGCAGTAACTCCATCAGATGCAAAACCATACTCTGCTAAATCTGCTAAATCTGCATTCAAACCTTACTCTGATAAACCATTTGATGTTGTCTCCCATGCATCAACTGCAAAACCATGTCTGTTGAATGCTTTAACCAGATCAAAACCTGACAATTCATCTGAACCTCCATTCATACCATACTACCCTCCTCCTCTGATCAGCATTCATAAATCCATCTTTCCACCTTCTCCCCAATCCAGGCCAATCACATTGGAAACTCTTCTAAACCCAAAACCCAGGCTGAATGTTGATCATTTATTTACAATTTTTATGAAAGAAATAGAGATGTATTTAGGCTCTGTACATAGGAAGTGTTCATCAACAATGGATGCAAAGGAATCTGATGCCATTTGGAATGGCTTCATAAACAGATTCAATACTGTAGCATCAAATCTGAAGAACGTATGTTCTGATGATATGAAGCTCAGATTTGCTGAAACTGCTAGAAGTCTGTTATGGACTATTAAGAGATCTGGACCATTGCTTCTTACAGATGCTCCTTCATCATCAGAAGAGAATACTGAATCTACATCTGAAGACAACCCTCTTGCTATGACTCTGGTAGAACATCCTTCTGGATCTACAGCTCCTAACTCCAAAGCCCCTATGGAAATTGACTCTGTTCAAGCTTCAGAAACTGTCCCACCTTCTTCATCTGAGATCAAGAAAGAGTATCCAGATCTTGAAGATAAGATTGTAGTTCTGGAAGCTGGTCAATCAGAAATCAAGTCATGGATGGCTAAGCAAGATAAGAAGTCTGAAGACATGGCTCAGTGGATGTCCAAACAAGATCAGAAGAATGAAACCATGGCTAAGTGGATGTCAAAACAAGAACAGTCTTCTTCTAAGATCACGGATCTTTTGAAGATGCTTTTGTCAAAACAATCTTAGTTTACTTTTCTTCTAATGTTTGCATCTAATGTTTGCACATGTACTTGAATATTTTCTGATGTTTGTACTTTTTCCTCTGAATGCATGAATGTTTCAAAGTTTTCTCTACATGATTTATCTCGTTTATTTTTCCTTTTATTTGTCTTTTCAAAGTTCTTACTTTTTGCTTATGACAAAAAAGGGGGAGAAAATAGATCTGAATTGTTTAATTAAACTTTACCAGAATGAAACTTTAGACATATCATTTTTATCTAACATAATATCTGAGTATTTCAGAACATGTGATAAGTATACTCTATAAAAGAAACTCTGAGACTCTCAGATCATATGACAATTATCAGACTTTGACTCTGAAATATGCAAGAAACTCTGACTTTCAAATGTTTAGAACAATCAAGCTCTAACTCTGAAAAATACTCAAGACAAAAAGGAAGTTTCTATTTCTTATTTATATTTAATTCAGGGGGAGATTCATCATCTCAGGGGGAGTTATAATTATTCTATTTTCAATTAAACAAAATTTCTGATGTTTTTGTCATCATCAAAAAGGGGGAGATTGTTAGAACACAGATTGGTTCTTAATAATATCTCTATATTTTGATGATAACTATTATGAAATTTTGTAATTAAGAATTATATACTCTAAAATTTGCTTAAGAATGTTTGCTGCAGATATTAAAGTAAATATCACTCCAGAAGAAAATCAGATCTGAACATAAGAAATATGCAAGGCTCTGAAGCATCAGATGTACCCATTAGAAGATTCTGAACGCTGCCATCAGAAGATCCTGAGCGTTGCCTCCAGAAGGATCTGAAGCAGAAGCTCCAGAAGAATATGAAGCAAGTCAGAAGCATTTGAACCAATGAAGAATTCTGTATGAAGAGTTTTCAAGCATAGTTACCTCAGAAGACTCTGAGAGTACTAACGCTGCCAGTACTGAGGATCTGACTCAAAACTCTGCTCTGAACTTATACACGCTAAAAGCACACTTGCTGCAAAGACTCTGATTCAGCAAAACTCTGATCAACATCAGAAGGCTCTGATCAAATTAGACTCTGATGATTCTTGCTGAAAATTTTTGAAGAAGAATTCAAAGATTATGTCCGTTGGAATATCCAAACGACTCTTTCCTTATTTATGCTAGACACAAGAACACAGACAAAAAGGATTTCTCTGTGATTTCTACTTCTAGGAAAGGTCACTTGATGTGAAGACAAAAAGGCTCAGACCTTTTGGTACACGCTTCTCAACGTGAAATACTCTTGGATCACTGTGCCTATAAAAGCAAGTATCCACTCATCTTCTTTAGTTGACGAATCACTTGAAAAGAATTCATTATCAAAGCTCTCATACAAACTCATATATTCTTTCTAGAATTAATTTCTTTGTTCTTAATCTTAAGTGAAAAATCACAGTTGTGATAAAGCTTTATTAGAAGCATTTTAACACTTGTATTTGTTATTACATTTGATTGTAAGAAAACCTTAAGAAGATCCAGTTAGGATGAGTAGTTCTTTAGAAAAATTTGAACAATTGTTCTTAGTGCTTACTATTGTAATCAGTTGATTAAAGAGTGGATTAAGTCCTTGATTGAGAAAGGCAAATCACTCTAGAAAGGGTGGACTGGAGTAGTTGAGTTCAACGAACCAGGATAAAAATAACTGAGTTTTTACTTCTAAGTTTTTATCTTCATACTTATTCAACCCCCCTTCTAAGTATTTTCTCACCTTCATCCTGGTCGATGGAGGGAGCTCAGTAGATATCATGTATACCCACCTCTTATCGACGCTTCAGCTCGACGAGACCAACCTGACTCCCTACCTGGGGTCCGACCTCCAGGGCTTCAACGGGACAACGACTAGGCCGTGGTGATACGTGGAGCTCAAGGCAACCTTTGGGGAAAAGGAAACGACCAGGGAAATCAACATTCGTTTCCTGGTCGTTGAATGCCCCTCTCTGCACAACTGCGTCCTCGGCAGGACAATGTTGGCCGAATTAACCGCGGTGCCATCAACCGTCCACCTGAAGATGAAGTACTACGCCAGGCTGGGAGCCGTTGTCACCCTCAACGGGGACATAGAAGCTTCCCGATGATACTTTGAAGCAACGATAAAGGGCCTTAGTACAATCGGGCCCGCAGCTAAAGCAACTAAGCCCTCCCTCGTCCAAGAGAACAAACCGAAGAATCACGTCGACGCCGTAGATCTCGACTGTCGTTTCACCGAAGAACCAGACCACGAGGATAAAGCCGACGACATTCCTTCAACCACCAACGGGAAGACTATCCACCCAACGCGCCCTATTCCAGACGGGGACTTCGAGATCGTAACCTTCGGAGCAGACGCGACGAGGACTGTGAAGATTGGGGCGGGGCTGCCCGACCTAGCGAGGAAGCAACTGAAGGTCTGCCTCCGTGAGAACGCCGATCTCTTCGCCAGGAGCGCCACGGAGATGCCCGGACTCGACCCTGAGGTCGCCTGCCACCAGCTCTCCGTCAACTCGGCCGCTAGGGCCATAGTACAAAGTAGACGTAGGCAGTCCCCCGAAAAGTCGGCGGCGAGTGAAAAAGCTGTAAAAGACCTCCTAGAGGCAAATTTTATTTCGGAAGCCCGATATTCAACCTGACTGTCCAATGTTGTATTAGTCAAAAAGTCTAATGGAAAATGGAGGATGTGCGTTGACTACACTGATCTCAACCGGGCATGTCCTAAAGACGCCTATCCCCTCCCAACATTGACAAGCTCGTCGACAACTCGGCGGGTTTCAAACTAATCTCCTTCATGGACGCCTACTCGAGGTACAACCAGATCCCCATGGTCGAGGCCGACAAGCAGAGCACAACGTTTATGACCGAGTCAGGCAACTACTACTACAATGTAACGCCTTTTGGCCTAAAAACGCCGACGCCACCTACCAACAGATGATGAAAAAAGTCTTTCGGGGAGAGATCAATGACATGCTCGAGGTATACATGGACGACATGATCGTCAAGTCCTGCACAGAGGTCGACAACACGGCGCACCTCAAGAAAGTATTCGAGACAGCAAGGAAGTGCAGGAACCGATCTACTTCACGAGCAAGGCCCTTCATGGGCCAGAAGTAAGGTATCAGTAGATCGAGAAAGTCGCATTAGCCCTAATCAACGCGGCCAGGAGGCTCCGACACTACTTCCTAGCCCATACCATCATGGTCAGAACCAAATAGCCCATCAAGCAGCTGTTCCGACGGCCCGACATGGATGGGCGCATGCTGAAGTGGTCGCGGGAACTCTCCGAGTTCGACATCATCTACGAAGGCAGAAAAGCCCTCAAGGCCCAAGTCCTGGCCGACTTCGTCGCCGAGATGACCCCCGCGGCAGAGTCTACCCAGGTAACTCACAAGTGGACCATCTTTGTCGATGGCGCTTCAAGCCCCTCGGGAAGCGGCGCAGGCATCATCCTTGAAAAAGAGGAGGGTAATGTCTTGGAAGTCTCCCTACCGCTGGTCTTTCTAACAACGAACAACCATGCCGAATACGAAGCCTTCTTGGCCGGACTTCGCCTGGAAGAGGATCTCGGAGCCAAGGAAATAAAGATCTTCACGGAATCCCAGTTCGTCGCATCCCAAGTCCGAGGCGAGTACCAAGCGAAGAACGGTAACCTGACCGAGTACGTAGCACTCATAAGGGAACAAATGAAGATTTTCTACTGCGCAGAAGTACAACACATGCCTCGTGAGCAGAACACTTGGGCGGATGTCCTCTCAAAGTTGGCGAGTACCAAAAAGAAGGGCGGAAAAAATCCGTCGTCCAAGAGATCCTCGCTCGACCAAGTACGAAGAGGGTACAAACGCTACTCGACGTCAACACCATCGGGGATGCCAACTGTTGGATGACCCCAATACATGCCTACCTCAGCACGAGGCGCCTCACCAATGATGCTAAGGAGGCCAGTGCGGTCAAATGACGATCCTGCTCATATGTGTTGCTCGAGGACAAACTATACCGAAGGGGCTTCTCGATCCCTCTCCTCAAATGCGTCGACAGAACCCAAGCCTCGACCATCCTGCACGAGGTCCACGAAGGCATCAATACACAACACCTCGGAGGATGATCTTTAGCGAGGAAAGCCTTACGAGCCAGATACTATTGGCCGATGATGCAGGAGGACACGAAGGAACACGTCAGAAAGTGTGATAGGTTCCAGAGGCATGGGGACATGCACCTCGCTCCTCCGAGCGAGCTCAAGTCCCTTTCCTCCCCTTGGCTGTTCGCCTGGTGGGGGATGGACATCCTCGGCCCGTTCACCTTAGGCTCCTATCAGAACAAATATCTGATACTAGGCGTCAACTACTTCACCAAATGGATCGAGGCCAAAGCCCTCGCCGAGATCACAACGCACAACATACTCCACTTCTACAAGAGGAACATCCTCGCCAGGTTCGGAGTCTCGCTCGCCATAGTCACCGACAACGGGACACAGTTCACCGACAGGAATTTCTGAGACTTCATCACCAAACTCGGGACCAAGCACCATTTTACTTCGGTCGAACACCCATAAATGAACGGCCAAGCAGAAGCTGCGAACAGGGTAATTCTCTGAGGTCTAAAACGAAGACTCGACAATGCCAAGAAATGATGGGTCGAGGAGCTCCACAACATGCTCTGGGCCTATCGAACAACGCCTCACTCGACCACAGGAGAGACCCCATTTCGTCTCACGTACGGAACCGAGGTGGTCATCCCGGTGGATATAAGAGAACCGTCCAGAAGGACTAAATCTCCCTTCGAGGAGGAAACCAACGACGAGGCTCTCGGGGATGAGTTCGACCTGGTCGAAGAGATCCGATCAGCAGCAACTCTCCGCGAAGCCACATTAAAACAAAAATTGCCCTTCGCTATGACAGCAAAGTCCTAAAGCGTGAATTCCAGGTCGGTGACCTGGTCTTGCGAAGAAACCAAAAGGACTCACACGAGGGAAAACTCGCCGCGAATTGGGAAGACCCCTATCGTGTCCGGGACAAGATGGAGCATAGGGCCTACTACCTCGAGAACTTACACGAGGACGAAATAGCTCGACCATGGAATGCTGAAAAGCTAAAGAAATACTACACTTAAACACTGCTCGCGAGGACACTCCTCGCGACCATAGGAGCATGACGTGGTACGACCGCGTCTCCTCAGAATCAATGAGATAGCAAGCATCTGCCATTTGTGTATGCAGGCAGAATGCTCTGCTCGACGGAGACCCCTCGATCGAGAGTCTCTGCCGCAGTACCAAGATCGACAGAACATCCAGTTCGTGATGAGACGTTCACGCCGCGGGGGTGGGTCCCCAACCGTGGTCCACCTCCGTAACCGACTAGTTCCCTACACTATTGGGTACAACAATTATCGAGCTGACACTCCCAAAAACATGTAAAACAAGCATAATACATATACATTACAAGCACACAATCATGTATACATGAATAACTGAGCACACACACAAACTTAGAAGGAAAAGCAAAAATTCCATAAAATAGGCACAAGCCCAGCAGTCAAAACGTTACAATAAAAGGCTCTCGGCACGAACAAAAGTTAAAACTTAGAAAAACATGGTACGCAGGCTAAAAACTACTTAGCACGCAGGCCGAATGAAAAAATAAGGGGCACGCAGGCCGCCATCCCTTCTCTAAGTGATCCTCCTCCTCATGGGGAACATGGTTTTCGTCCTCGTCATCCGAGCCTCCAGGCGCAACGATCCGGCCTTCCTGGACCTGATAGAAGGGACCAACCTCGTTGGTCAAAAGGTCAGAGTTGACGAGCCTGAGTTGGTCGACAGCATGCTTAAAGCCCACCTCGACGGCTCCCAGGAAGTCCTCCTCTAGTTGACAAACCCTGTCCACGAGCTCCCGCCGAGACACCATCAACCGCTCCTCCTCAGACTCCTCCTCGGCCGGGGCGACCAGATCCTCGAGCTCAGTAACACGGACTCTGACCCCCTTCAGCTCATCATCTCTTTCCTTCAGGGCTTTTTCCAGCTCCTCAATACGCTCCCGATGGAGCTTATCCTACTTCTGGTACTCCTTCTGGTCGGCTACCAACTTAGATCGGACCTCCTCGGACGCCACGAGGTCGCTCATAACAGCAGCCAAATTCTCTAAGGAGCAGCCCTCCTTATTCTGTGAAGGCAAAGCGCCACACATCACACGAGTCTGCAAGACATCACTCAATATAGGTTTCGATGATGACGAATTACAATCATGGATGAATTGGCAATTGTAAATTCCAACACTACCAAACAAATGCAACGTATCACCTACCATATCCTTTTATATTTGTCTAAAAACTGTTATAATAAATATAATATGTGTAGATAAAATGTGGTCGTGACAAGAGGCATGAAAAACCACAAGAATATCAATTTTTGCAGGTTTGCAGGGCATGAGTCGACCATAGGGTCGGTGCATGCATCAGTGCATTTTTCCACTGGTCAGCGCATGAAGGGTTGAGTCGACCATAAGGTCGACGCATGAAGAAAACACTCTTCAACGGGTCAGCGCACGCCGACTGTATGGTCGACGCATACTGATACATTTTGCAGAATTCCAAAAGTGTAGGCTATGCGTCGACGCAAAGACCTGCTGTGGTCGACCGTTCACGCGGAAATGCAGTTTTTAAGTGATTCCCTCTATTATTTGAAAAGTTGTTATGTCTTTGGTTGGTCTGGTACTATATATACAAGTTCAACCACTTATGTCATTTTAACATTTGATAAAAACTGATTCATGTGTTCAAGAATAAGAAAGAGTGAAATAGGTGTCCAAGATTCATCATCTTCATCTTCAACATCTCACAACACATCAATTACACACATCCATTTTTGAAGTGCATTGTGAGTGATTAAAGGTGATAAGGTTCGAAGCTTATATTGGGTAATCTAGTTCGGGTTGAAGCTTGTGACAGGTTCTTTCTTGAATAAAACCGTTAGGGTTTTATACTCCAAGATTGGTTTGAATTTTGGGGGTTTTTGGACGAGATTCTTCATCAAGAGTCAACTGAGTGAAGGTGATTGTGAAGAGGTGTTCTTCAACAGTCTAGTAGCAGATTCAGTGATATTGAAGGGAAGATCTCGGGTTCGATTTGTTGTAGTTGAGATCAGTCGGGGCCGAAGGTTTGAACAACTAAGGGTTATTCAATAAGGTGGCTGGAACCGGAGGTCTATCAATAAGGATCGGAGGACTTGATTCATCTTGAATCAAGGGGCAAAGAGTGGAAGCAACATTCAACGTATTGAGATTTCTGTTGTATTTTTGTTGTTCAATCCTTGTATAAATTGTTACATTCAACAGGTGATATCTATTAAATCTATCTCAATTCTAGTTTTAGAATTAAGGGCAGACGTACCCCGAAGCGAGGACGACGGGGGAACTGCCTCACCAAATACTTGTCTTCTCTATTTTTCAGCATTTTCGTTTTAGCTTAAAAATAAGTGATTTTTGTATAAGCACTATTGTCAAACTGTGATATCAATTGAGTAAGAGGTTAAAACTCTGTTTTTGAATCCAAAGTACAATAAGACATTGTACTAGGCTAGTTGGAATCACTTACTCAACATAAATATCACTTGGAGTGTTTTTTGCACGCCAAGTGTTCGACAAATTGCCTAAACCAAAATTATCTTATTTGTGTATCTAGTTTTAGTTTGCTCTTTAAATCATTGGAACTAGGAATCCTAACAAGTGAATTAGATCATTGATAAGTGTGATTAGTGTTGTGATTCTCTCTTCCATATTGTCATTAATCCAAAGGCTTATCGCATATCCGGTTTTCCAATAACCGTTCGTTTTAGACTATATTTTCCTTGGTCGCTTCCGCACTTAAAACAATTTTTCAAAACCAATTTATTTAATTGGTAGCGTCGACTCAAACTTTTAATTGGGATCTATTTAACCCCCCATTCTAGATCCGTGCCATAGTCTAACACATTCAGCACGAGTGTCGTCTCAAAGACCCTCACCATCGCGGCCAGGTCCGTGGACAAAATCTTCCTCCGGGTCTCCTTGCCCGAGGCCAGTATGCTCTTAGCCTCCTCTGGGGCCACCCCGGGATCGTTCCTCCCCGAAAAGAAATTCGACCGAAGACAGCAAGGGGGCAGAACAAACCCGCGCTCCGGGGACCTGTCCGTGAGATCAATCGAAGGCACATCGACCTCCCGTCGTCTCTTTGGGGTCGGGGGCTGCGCCAGGGAGCCAGTTCCCTGTGGGGACGTGGCCGTTCCCGAAGGGCCAATAGCCAACTCCCTCCGAACAGCTGTGGTCCGACCTTGAGTACGATGGCTACCCCTGTTCATCAGCTTCGTCACTCGTTCCTCCACAGAGCCCATTGTTCTTGCAAGAAGAGCAAAAGATAAACATTTAGAATCAAAATCGAAAACAAGTAATAAGACCAGTCGAGGAATCGCCCAAGCTACCTAGGAGCCGATGGGCCTCAGCCTCGATCCGACACTCGAGCAGAGCCTTTGTGTTGATACACCGGATCTCTGTCCGTATCTGCCCGTCTGTGTTGCGGATATACTCCCCGTCGGGAGACACACACTTCCGAGGAGGAAGACGCCCGACAAAGCCCGACAGCTTTCGGAAGGCCAAACTGTCTTCCTCGCCCAGGTGGCTAGGCCAGTAGATGAAACTGTCAGTGCCCGAACAGAAGTGCAGGTCCTCCCAATCCAGTGGAAAGTTAGATTCGTAACTATCCCCGGACCGCCCATCCACCACGATCACCTCTCTTCGGAACATGGTGTTGTGGGCCTCGTATGTCGTCGACATGACCACAAACCATCTATCTTTAAATCCCCGCACTGAGTTAATGTATGGCCGAAAGATTCTGGTCGGTTGCTTCAAGGAGACCCAATTATACCGACCAGACACCATCTGGCGCTGCAGATGGAAAACGCAGAAGAACAGCGGGATGGTGGCCCCGAGCTCAAGGTAGTTGCAGACGATCTTGAACGCCCAGATGAAGGCCAAAGAATTAGGATGAAGTTGGGACGGCGCCAACATCAGGTGGTCGAACACGCCCTGTTGAAATCCGGTGAAGGGCATGTGCATCCCCACCTCCTTGAAGACGAACTTGTACATCGGAAATCGACCACCGCCGTACCGCGAGCATATACGGTCCAACTCCCTTGGCTGGCAAGCGCGAAACTGGCGAGGGCTCTAGGCCCTCCTGTCTTCGATCACGGCAAAAACATTAGAATCGTCGTGGACGAACCTCGACATATAATTTAAAGGCTCCTCCCCGACCCATTCCTCTAATGGTTTATCAGGGGGATCCATGTCGACCTCATCCTGACGCCCTTCCTCATCCTCAGACAGATACCATTGCACCTCCTCCTCAGCGTGGCCATCCTTTATTTACCTGAAAAGCAGATGAACTTGGTGAATTCGATAGTCAAATCAAATCCACCCTTCCACCGCAGTTCAAGTGAAAGGGCGTGGTCTCCTAACCGCCCAGCGAACGACTTGGGGGGAAATCTTAACCCCCGGGGAGACCAGAGAGTACACTCTCTGTCCTTGACGTACACGTCCACTCGTGCCCGGGGCATTCATCCGATTACCCTATGGGCATTCATAGTTCTACCAATCCTCCCCGGGCCACTCATCACAAGGGCCGAAGATGGTCATTTTGTACCCTAACTTTGAAGGATCCTTCGGCGTGTTCGCCAGAAAAACCCACGGTGATCCTAGCACCCCCAGCGGGGCCGCCAGAAACACCGCCATAAGCAGTAAAAACACCAAGAAGGATGCATAAACTTACTTGTTGTGGTGGCGGAAAAGATGTCTTCGAGCAGAGAAATCACGGGAGTCGAGCAAAAGCGATTAAGGATGTCGGGCAGAGATCTTTGGATGATGGGCAGTTACAAAATAAGTGAATGAGCGAAAAAGACGAGCTAGGTCAGCATATATATACCCCTAGCACGGGAAACAAAGCGTCGTTAGACACTCAAGTGCCTAGCCCGTAACCGTCACAGGAAGACACATGGTAACCCTCCACCTTCCCTGCGTCTCTTCAAGTTCTTTCCTCAACCGCAAGCTCCACCTCGTCATAAGTCACCTTGCCGACACGATCGCAGTCTGCCCGACAAATCGACGCGCCCGACGCCATTCTCTGCTCAAGTCATAGCTCTGCTGACCGCAAATAACGACTTGGCGGCTACTATTCTGGACTGGGTCGGCGCTTAACCCACAACCAAGCATGCATAAACCTCAATGGGGTTGGGCTCAATAGGACCACACTAACGGGCAGAAGACCCGTCGGGCATTGGCCAACAGCTGCCGGGCAGTACCATCGCAGCCGACCAGCCAACCTTTTTCTTCCCCATCGTCGGGCAAAGTCCAGTCTGCTCGGGGAGCTCCTCGGACCTCCCCCCACGTTCTCTACGTGTCCCTCACACAGGGACACGTCAGAAAGTAACTACCCATGTCCTAGAGATTCGGTCTTCCTCCTCCCGGATAGTGCGAAACAGTTACCCTAGGGCGAAGACCACGTGCTGGTCTTCACGACGCCACGTCAGGCCTAACAGTTACTAACATTGGGCCTGGCAGGCCAGTCCAGTGCTAGGTAACCGTTGGCCCTGCGATGAGGGCTCACTATAAATACCCTCTTCACTAGAGGGTCATGTAACTTAACTTTCTTACTCTCTCTCTGTACTTGCTTCCACTTTGCTCGTCACTTATTTTGGCATCGGAGTGTGTTTCAAGTACACCTCCCTCCTCTTTCATATCTTCGGTGAACAGCTAATAGATCAATGACGTGAGATAGGTCACTGACTTCCTTCTGATCAGGTAAGATCAATTACTAAATAACACCGTCAATACAATTTTTCCTTTTATGTTTTACAAAACATTGAATATAGCATCTAAATAAAATTCATAGAATTTAAAATATACATTGAATATTTGAATAAATAAAAAGTTATCTACCTCTTACACTGAAACGCTTCTATTTATTTATACACACTTAACCTGTAGCTAGGAGTGTAATACAGTCAATGCTAAACTTTCGTTCCTACTTTACACAAACCTCATGAATCTGATTCCACAATCAGAAATGAATCTCCACCGTTCATTTCATTCAAAGTCACTATTCTCTCACTTTATCATCACAGAATAATCCTGATTGATATATTAAATCATCAATTTCAGTTACAAATTTTGTCTTCATTTTTTTTCGTCATCTGTTTTTCTCTTTGAATGAAATAATGAATGGCCAGTTTCAGATCTACCAGCAGAACTCCTCGAAATTACGCCGCTTGGTCGCTTTGCCAACCACCTTACGAGTCGGAAAATCCGGCCAGTTTTTCTCGACCGCCAACTTTCAACGGCCATTACACTAGTCGTGTTAAATGGAACGGAAACAAATCCGAGAGATGCAACGACAGACGCCGTGTAAACTCTAAAGATTCATCGGAGACGAACCGATTCACCGGCAAGGTTCGACGATTTCACTTTCCGAAGAGGAGGTTTCCCAGCGGCGGACGTTTCTCTGCTCCATTCGCGCCACGTAATACAACGTCGTTCATAATCCGCGCGAAGAAGTCTGGCGGCATAGCTTCTCTGGTGTCTCCTTGTGCGACGACTCCGGCGATCTTGACAACGCCGAGACTATCGCCGACGACAGAGGTGGTTGTGGAGATGGCAAAGGAAAAGTGGGGAGTTGACGGATATGGCACAATGAAAGGCCTAATTCGTGTCCGGTCAGAGAAAGAAGATACCGACGAAAGGGAGAACATTGGCGGTGAACTTTTGGAAATTGAGAAGAGATTGAGCAGTGATTTAAGCAGGTTTGAGATGATATATCGAAATGAAAATAGTTTAGAGAATAGGGTTGATGAACAGGAATTACATATTACACGTCTCGAAGAACATAATCTAACACTTAAGGAAAGAATTTTTCTCCTTGAAGATGAATTGGGTGAGTTGCGACGGCGTGTTTTATGCTTGGAGACGGAGGGAATCAGATTGCAGGATTTCAACGGAGGCGATGTTTGCTCGGAGAAAAGTGTCGGAGATGATGGAGACAGTGATGAAAGGTGATTGTTAAAATCACTGGAAATTCAAACATACACTGATTGTGTTAGGTGGGAAGGGTTTAATGGATTTTGCATATGATTATAGATTGTTTTTAAAACTCTATGAATTTGATAGATGTAACAGTATAGTTTAATTTAGTTATTGTTGTTGATATGAAGTTAACTCTGTAGATGTTGTAGCTTGTGGGTTTTGTTAGTTTGGACTTCAAAACAACATTCAATAAGAATTGAAAAATGCTCTGTAATGTCTTGTTAATTATCTGTCTGCTTGTCTCAATTTTCCATTGTTAAAAGTTTTTGATCATCTCAATTTTCCATTGTTAAAAGTTATTGATCAATACAGCACACTGTTGATGCAAAGGTGAATAAATGATGAACAAATGAAATATTCTATTAAGAATGATGGCTACAAAAACATGATAAAAGTTGCAATGATTGTCACCCTATTTATAAGCTAAAACTAGGGTTACTAGAATAAGATAAAATACTAAAATACCCTCTAACAAACTTAGGGGCTAAGAAAATAGTACAACTAAATAAATATGAATTACTATTAATATTCTAATACCATCCCTTAATTCATATTCCATCAAAACTTGTAACACCAATTCCATCCCTTAGTCTGAGAAATTGATCAGTCTTGATAGCTTTCGTCAGAACATCTGCCAACTGCTTCTGAGTGCTGCAGTGTACAACTTCTAACACTCCACTTTGAACTTGATGTCTCAGAAAATGATACTTGGTCTCAATATGCTTGCTTCTCCCATGCAACACTGGGTTTCTGGCAAGATTGATTGCAGACTTGTTGTCAATCATCAACTTCAGAGGTTTGTCTACTTTAATCTTCAGATCCTGCAACAGATTCAGAATCCACACAGCTTGGCATGCAGTAACAACACCTGCAATGTATTCAGCTTCACAGGTTGACAACGCCACAACAGGTTGCTTCTTGGAACACCAAGAAATGGAACCTCCCAAAAATTTGAACAAGTAACCAGATGTACTTCTTCTGTCAACTCTGTCTCCACACCAATCAGAGTCTGAATAACTCAGAAGTTCTGACTCATTATTTCCTCCAGAAGGAAACAACACTCCATACTTCAGAGTTCCCTTGATATACCTCAGAATCCTGACAGCAGCTTGGTAATGGGACCACTTAGGTTTACTCATGAACCTACTAACCATCCCAACTGAGTAGCAAATATCAGGTCTGGTATTGCACAGATACCTCAGAGAACCAACCAACTGTTTGAAGGTTGTAGCGTCCACATCCTTTCCTTCAGAGTCTGAATCCAGTTTCTGATTTTTATCAGAAGGTGTGACAGCCATCTTACAATTCTTCAGATCAAATCTCTTCAGAAGTTCTAATTCATACTTGAGTTGATGCAAAATGATACCTTTCTCAGAATATCTAAACTCCATCCCTAGAAAGTATGTCATTTTGCCTAGATCAGACATTTCAAATTCATTCATTAGAACCTTCTTGAACTTGGCTACCTCCTGTTCAGAACTTCCAGTCAATAGTATATCATCAACATATAAACATACCAGAGTCATATTGCCTTCAGAAGTATGCTGAACATAGACACCGTACTCCATCTCACATTTCTGAAAGCCTTGCTTCTTGAAAAATGAATCAATCTTCTGATTCCAAGCTCTGGGCGCTTGTTTCAATCCATATAGAGCTTTGTATAATCTGTACACCATCCCTTCCTGATTCTTTTTCACAAATCCAGGAGGTTGTGACACGTAAACTTTTTCTTCTAATGGACCGTTCAGAAATGCAGATTTTACATCTAAATGCATCAGAGGCCAATTCCTGTTAGCAGCTATTGCAATCACCATTCTGATTGTTTTATGTCTTGCTACAGATGCAAACACTTCAGAGTAATCCAACCCAGGTTTTTGAATAAATCCTCTGGCTACCAACCTTGCTTTATGTTTGCCAATTGAGCCATCTGGCTTTAACTTCTGCTTGAAAACCCATCTGACGCTGATGGCTTTCTTGTCTTTTGCAAGTTCTTTCAGCTTCCAAGTCTTGTTTCTCTCTATAGCATCAAGTTCTTCTTTCATGGCCTTCAGCCAGAGCTTCTTCTTAAGAGCCTCCTCTGTACTTATAGGTTCAGAGTCTACTAACATGGCACACTGAATAACTTCTCCTTCAGAGTCTACTTCAGTGTCTTGCAGCATGTCAAATTCTGCATATCTTCTGGGGACGTTTCTGATTCTTTGTGGTCTCTAAACTTGTTCAGAGTCTTGGGCTTCAGATGATTGACTTTCTCCAGAGCTTTGACCAACTTCAGGATCTGGCATATTTCCAGAGTCTTGAACTTCAGAATTTCTAGCTTCAGAGGCTTGACTTCCTCTAGAGCCTTGGCCATCTTCAGAGTCTGGATCATCAGAGTCTGGATCATCAGAGTCACCTTCATCTTCTGAGTCTTCTCCAGAGTCAGAATCACTATCAGAGTCAGAATCAACGTCAGAGTTTACTTCAACTTCAGAAATTCTTAACTCTGACCTTTCTTCAGAAGTTCTAACATCAGAATCAGATTGAGACTTATCCCAATTCCAAACTTCTGATTCCTTCACAATCACATCTCTGCTGAATTCAATTTTATTGGTTTCTGGACAATAGAGCTTGTATGCACCTGTACTGTGGTACCCTATCAGAATCATCACTTTGCTTCTATCCTCCAGCTTCTGTCTTCTAGCTTCTGGAACATGTTTATAGCAAACAGAACCAAACACCTTCAGATGACTAAAACTTTGCTTGTCTCCAGTCCACTTCTGCATAGGAACTATTTCTTTCAACTTCTTCGTAGGACATTTGTTGAGTACATACGTTGCAGTGGCAACAGCTTCTCCCCAGAGCTTCTGAGGAAGCTTCTTCTCCTTTAGCATGCTTCTCACCATATCAAGCAAAGTGCGGTTTCTTCTTTCAGCAAGACCATTGTGTTGAGGGGTATAAGGAGCAGTAATCTCATGCTCAATTCCATTCTCCTCACAGAACTTCTGGAACTCTTTGGAGTTATACTCACCTCCACCGTCAGTTCTAAGAATCTTCAACTTCTGACCACTCTGATTCTCAGCCTTCATTCTGAATTTCTTGAATTCATCAAACACCTCGTGTTTGAACTTAATAAGGGATACCCATGTCATTCTTGTGAATTCATCAACAAATAACACAAAGTATTTATTCCCTCCAATTGATGCTACTGGAAATGGACCACACACATCAGAATGTACAACTCCCAAGGCATGTTTTGCTCTTGGAGCAACTTCTGACACAAATGGCAAACGTGGTTGTTTTCCTTCCATTCAAACTTTGCATGACTTCTCAGGCTTCTTAATTGCAGGAATTCCGTGTACCAGCTTCTTTGAATTCAGATGTTTTAGGCTTATGAAATTCAAATGACCAAATCTTCTGTGCTAAAGCTCACTCTCCTTCTCAGCACATGTTGCACTAAGACATTCTGAGTCTGCAGTTCTGACATTCACCTTGAATGTTCTATTCCTTCCCTGTTCTGACTCCATAATCAACTTCTGATTGTAGTCATACAGCTTCAGAAGATTGTCCTTCATGGTAACTGAAAAACCTTTCTCAATTAATTGTCCCACACTCATCAGATTGCTTCTGATGCCAGGTACATACCACACGTTCTGAATCAATGCTGTTTTCCCATTGTTCAGAATCACTCTGACATTTCCCATACCTTCTGCATTAAGATATTTGTCATCAGCACATCTGATCTTTGTTCTCTTTTCAGAGTCAAAGTCAACCAGTCATTTCTTGTTTCCAGTAAGATGATTTGAACAGCCAGTGTCCATATACCACCAGTCTATCAGATCCATATTATCAGATTCAAAGGCCATCAATAGCACAAATTCGTCATCAGAACTTCTGGCTATATTTGCTTCTTCTGATTTTCTCTCCTTGTTTGACCAACAATCTCTAGCAAAGTGACCAAACTTCTTACAACAGTAACATTGGATCTTTTTCTTGTCATACTTCTCTTTTCCCTTCTAAGCATTTTTTTGTCTATCAGAGGTTGAGCTTTCTGACTTCTGACCACCATCAGATCTTCTCCTGGCTTCTGACTGCTTCTGATACCTCCTATCAGAAGTTGCTTTCAGAGCCTGCTGCTCTACTTCCCTTTCAGAAGTTCTCTCATTCAAACGCAACTCTTGCGCTTCTAAACTGCTCTGCAGCTCTTCAATTCTCATGGTACTCAGATCTTTGGAATATTCTATTGCTACCACAATGTAATCAAATTGAGAGGTAAGGGATCTCAATACCTTCTCCATGATTGTTTCTTCAGAAAGAGTTTCTCCACACGCCTTCATCTCATTAGTGATCAGAATCACTCTGGAGATGTATTCAGAAACTTTCTCATTATTCTTCATGTTGAGATTCTCATATTGCTTTCTCAAGGACTGAAGCTTCACCTTCTTCACTGATGCGTCACCACCATAACATCTAACCAGTGTGTCCCACGCAGCCTTTGCTGTCGTTGAATCTGCAATCTTCTCAAACACATTTACATCAACACATTGATGAATAAAGAATAATGCTTTCTGATCCTTCTTTCTTACTTCCTTCTGCGTGTTTTTCTGTTCATCCGTTGCATCTGTTGCTACCGGAACATAACCATCAGTGACAAGATCTAAAACATCTTGAGCACCAAATAGTACACGCATTTGGATCATCCAACGATTCCAGTTTTTACCGTCAAATACTGGAAGCTTGGTGTTCATGTTGCCGTTTCCGTTCATCTTCACCTTGCACAATACACTCAGATTTCTCACACAGTGTTTCCCAACCCACAAAATAAAATTCTGATCAGATTTTGTTCAAGATTCAACACGAATCTAAGAATCAAAATCAAACACACAAGACCTCACGTTCACTCGTGTTTCCCGTGTTTCCCAATGAATCCGAACCGGAGCTCTAGATACCAATTGTTGGTGCAAAGGTGAATAAATGATGAACAAAGAAAATATTCTATTAAGAATGACGGCTACAAAAACATGATAAAAGTTACAATGATTGTCACCCTATTTATAAGCTAAAACTAAGGTTACTAGAATAAGATAAAATACTAAAATACCCTCTAACAAACTTAAGGGCTAAGAAAATAGTACAAATAAATAAATATGAATTATTATTAATATTCTAATACACACTACAAAGTATTCATTGACTTTAGTGAGGGAATGATTATACTCTTTTGCATCTTATTTGTTTTCTTTAGTAAAAATTGTTTAAAGTTATAGGAAGCTAGAGAATTCAAAGTTAGAGAATCTATTTGCCAGATCATCTTTCTCTAAAAATACACTCTTTCATCTTATTTGTTTTCTCCTTTAAAAATTGGTTTAAAAGTTTACATATAATAATAATAATTTTGGCACATTTTTGTAGAATTTATGAAAATTTTAATAGAATAGATTGAAATTATGTTACAACCTATCATTTACTCCTTTATTGATACTAAGATAATTCATTTATATGAGTCAGATTTGTCAATTCACCTATTAAACGTTGAGGCTATTAGTCATTACTTCATTGGTTGTTTAGTATAGTGTGCTCCTTTTGCCACTTTTATTATTTATATGAGATTTATCACTTTATTTACTAGTGATGAGTTATAGCTGAAATTAAATTTATTGGTAGAATCTATTCTTCTAAAAATATTGCATCAAAGATGTTAAGTATTTATTCGATATTAATAGTAAAATGTATAAATAAATAATGTGAGTATGAATCGATGTGTATATATATTCACTTGTCCACCATCTAAGACTCAACAATAAAGTTAAGATGTATAGACACCAACCAAGGAATAAAATAACTATTGAACAAAATAACTATGACGCTATTTATAATACATCATCAATTTTTTGAATGATATTCAGATATGCTCTCTCTAGACGGTTCATTAATATCTCCTTAATACTAAATTATTTTAGAAAAATAATTTTTCTTGATAGAATATTTGGTGTTAGGAAAAAATACAAACAAAGCATAGAAAAAAAAATACAATCACAATATATTATATGAATATAACTTGAAAACTCTAAAATTAGAGAAAAAATCACGCGTGTTGTCATTAGACAACCCGTGTTGTCAATAGACAACAAGAGAATAATACTATGTGAAAATTGTTACAACACATAATATATTCTCAACTAACTCAAACCCTCAGTACACTCACACCCTCCAAAATAAACATTTAACTACATCTCACAACACTATAATACAAGAGTGTAAGAGAACAAAGAAAGTTAAAAACTAACTTAAAGTGTTTTTGACTAGTGCATCTTAAAATGAAGAATTTGAATCATATATATAGCCTTGGATTCCCTATTCCTTCACAAAACTAAGCGATGTGAGACTTCTTCAACATGTATATTTTCAACCAACTCTATCAATTTTCACCTTGATTGAAAATAATACTTAAGTTTTCATTGTCTTCACAGACAATCTTACTCCACCATAGAAAGTATAATCACTTGAAGGTACACCACTTCAAGAATTTTCGCATTTAACGACAATCATAGTTTTTAAGAACTATCATACTCTCTCATAAAAAATATATTTCACTTGAAGATAAACCACTTCAAGAATTTCACACTGTCATTGCCGACAAACATATAATTTATCATGAAAAATAGATTTCACTTGAAGTTAAACCACTCCAAAATTTTTACGTTGTCTTCACCGACAATCATAGTTTTAAAAAACTATCGTAATCCACCTAAAGAAGAGTATACTTCACTTGAAGTTAAACCTCTTCAAGAATTTACACATGTCAAAAATCAGGTTGAAACTTTATGGTACAACTCCTATGTTGGTCGGAAGGTCTTCAACCACTCGCATAATCTTGCACCTTGTGAAATCTTGATTGTACCAACACATTTTTTACTTGAACTTTCCACGAGTCAAAAAATATCTTCCATCAATTTTCTTTAGCCCAAACTGCACATTGGATTGTGATTGCAGCTCAACAACTCTTTCACAACACTACCCTTCTTTTCTGAAGTGGGAGATCAGATAAAACTGCAACCACAAAGCATACTCAGAACATTTATCCAGAATCGAACTAAAAACTCTAATACCAATTATTGATAAAAAGAAAAAAAAAAGCATAGAGAAAAAATAGGAACACAATCACAACACAAGAACATAACGTGAAAACTTCAAAATCAGAGAAAAAACATGGGCGTTGTTAGTAGACAACTAGAGAATAACACTATGTGAAAATTGTTACAACACATAATAAAGTCAAATACCAACTTAAAGTGTTTTTGACTGGTGCATCTTGGAATGATGAACTTGAATCCTATATATAGCATTGGACTCCATCTTCCTTCACAAAACAAAGTCATGTGGGACTTCAAAGAAATTTTATCCTATATATAGCCTTGGAATCTCAACTCATTCACAAAACAAAGCAATGTGGGACTTCTTCAAAATGTACATTTTCAATCAACCCCAAGACTTGTGACGTCTCCAAGCATCATTTATTTGAGAAAATACTACTTTTTTTTCCTTTTTCAGGAATGTTGAACTTCTTCTGCAAAAGTAAAATAATATTTATCATTAATCATATATAATATATACACATAAACATGCACTCATGATTTTTTTTATTTATAATTTTGTATTGATCCTTCAAAATCTATATTATGACATTAATAATTAGTTTTCCAAAACAAACGTTTCTTTTCTCATGAATTTAAGTAGCAAGGGGTATAAGTTTCTTAGCTACTTGAAGAGACATAACAAAATATGAAATGGGATTGGCAGAGGGTAGAGAAAGCAATATACTCATAGTCCGAGACTTCCTTAGTATCATCACGATGGTCTTTAATATAGTTATTGAAGTCAGGATGGTTGGAAGTAAAATTAGGTTGGATCTGATGTTTGTGAGTAGGGTTAAAGGTCTCCCCAGTTGGTTAAATACCATTAATAACAACACTGTTTAAGAGAGCGGGACTCATCATTCCACGTGGCAAGTCAAAAGTGTTGGTCGAAGACTCCCAAAAATATATAGCAGATATAAGTATGAGGGGGTTATACTTGGGCCCAGTTCTTGATAGTTGGATCAAATCAAAGATGCCTTGATCTTTCCAAGTCTATTCTTTCTTTTGTTGTATCCTATGAAACTAACTAAGGTAATGTCACACCTCGAAAAATCAAAAATACGACCCTCACGCAAAAGGCGCGGAAAACGGTTCGACATAGTCGCCACCAAACTTTATTTATCCCAAAAAGGGAAATGAAAATATCGAGAAAAGCTTTAAAGAGATAAAAACATGGTCATCACAACCACATTATGAGTTCGGGAGTCAGTTATGTGAGAGAAAGGTATTAGCACTCCCTCATGTCCATTGTACTCAATGGGAACCTCTTAATTCAAATTGTGATGAACGTTAGCTAAGCTTATTTGTTTTCTTCTAAACGAGATAAAGCGAAAAGGTACGATAAAAGGTTTGATTGCTATGGAAAAATGGGTGGTTTTAGGTTAGGGTGCTCGCCAAGGATTAGGGCCCTTATGCCTGCATATGCTCATTCAGACGAGAATGAGGAATCAGAGCGCTCGTAGTTCGACTACGGGAAAAGGTTGGACGAAAAAGGTGGAAAAAAAAGAAAAGGTAGACCCAAACGCGGAAAAAAGGTAGAAAACAGAAGATGAAGGGAATGTAGAGGCAAGCGGGGGAAAAAGAAAACGTTAGCTCGCCAAGATCATCGCAATCTTGTGCCTACGTATCTTCATTTGAACGAGAATGAAGAACCAGAGCGTTCGTAGTTCGTGGATACGATCACGAAAGAAATGGAAGGGGATGTTTTGCTCAGATGAAGATTACTTGAATATTAAGAAAGGCTCCTCAGGCCCAACTAATCGGGAGAGCGAATCGAAGACTCGACTCTCTCTCTTTTTCAACCTTAATTATGAAAGAGATTGATATAGTTAAAGTATTTTAAATGGATGACGATTACTCGAAGCTTAAGAAAGGCTCCTCGGGCCCAAGTAATCGGGAGAGTGAGTCAAAGGCTTGACTCTCTCTCTCTCTCTTTTTCATCTAAGTGATTGAGAAAATCCACTTGATGTTGGATCAAGGGTTTGATTGTATGCGAAGAGGTTGATTACGAGGAAAATGACACTCGGCTTAAAAGTTGATTAGAAAATAGCTCGATGACGAATTGAGGGTTTGCGAAAAGAGGTGTGAATTGATCCTAGACCCTAGGGGTGCTCCTAGTAACGAAACCACGATGGAATATGCAAGTGTGTGCATTAGGTTGATGGCGATGCTAAAGAGAAATCAACTTACAAGGGTGTTTTGAAAATTACTTGACGACAAATCGAGAATTAGTTTGAAAATGGTTTAGTCTATGCTAGTCCCTAGGGGTATTTCTAGTAAACAAACCATAATCAAAAGCAAGTAAAGTACGTACATCGGAATGGGAACGACGTACATGTAAGTTACACGGGATTGCGCGAAATAAATGGGGTCATTGTCAGGTAGCCCAAGTGTTGCAGTGAGAATCGTGATGTCAAGCTTTTGATTAAATTGAATCTTAATTCATTGAATTCACAACCGGACTTTGGTTTATCCAAAGGAAAGGTTAAAGAAAGAAAGACTTTTTGCGCGATGTAACAACAACGCTAAGAGATTGGGGATCGGGGGTTGGTTATGCCTAGGGTAGGTATTTAACATTCTAAACATCTGTAGTACTCTATAGGAACCTTTTGTGTGTGTGTGTGTATGATAAGCTTGCTAATGGTTATGCTATGGTTTGGGATTAGGGTTAGGGTAAGGACCTAAGGATACCTTCTAATTTTTCTCGCAAAGATATCACATCTTCTGCCTACGTATCATAACTAGGATAGAATAAGAGGAATCATAGTTCACCTCACTAGGGATGATGAAAACTTGATTATGATCAAGGTTCAAAGGGGAACAAACATGACAATGCTTGTGTAGAGTTTAACAAAACTCTCTATTCTAAGTTGTACACTCAAGATGTTGACTTTGACAAAAGCCAAGGGGGGAGTAAGTAATCATCACCATGATTCTTACATAGAATTGACAAACTTTATCCTAGGGTTCTAGTTGAAGAACAATCATAGTAAAGGTGGGTCATTTAGACTTAAGAAAAGTCTAATGGCTAGTAGGTTCTAACTTATCTAAGTTAGGGTTCAAGATGACTTAACAAAGTCAAAGGGAGGGTAATGAGCTATCTATGACCCAAGGGTCAACAGAGAGACTTTCCTTTGGACACAAGGACACAGACAACTTGATGTGAACTAGAAAGTTCCATCACTGGGGAATAACTTAACAAAATTTAATAAATAAATCAAGAACATGTAATAACATGCAACAATGATCACCATTTAACATCTTAGCAAAGATCAAAAGAAAGCAAAGAGGTAACAACCATCAATGCAAGCAAAGAACAATGTGTAACAACAACAAGTTCATCTATAACATCCAAACAAGATTAATGCAAACAAGTGACAACTTGAAGCAAGTATGTTATAAGGGTAAAATTAGATCAAATGTAACTGAAGGTGAGATAATACTTAGAAGGGGGGGTTGAATAAGTATGACAGAAAATAATCAAAGATAAAAACTCAAGTATTTTTATCCTGGTTCGTTGAACTCAACTACTCCAGTCCACCCTTTTCAAGAGTGATTTGCCTTTCTCAACAAGGACTTAATCCACTATTCAAATCAACTGATTACAAATAGCAACACCTAAGAACAACTGTTCTTAGTCTTCTCAAGAGCTACTGATCTAACCTAGATCCTCTTAAGGAAAACTTCCTTTACAAATTAATGTAATACAATGTAAGAGTAATAAATTGCTTCTATGAAAGCTATAAACACAACTGTGTTATTTCTCTAAGTTTAGAACAATGTATGAACAGCAAAGAATATGAGAGCTTTTCGCGTGAGAGTGTTCTTGCAATAATTTTCGTCTTGTCTTTCTCGTCACTTGAAGAATGAGCTATGATTTCCTTTATATAGCCACTTGAATATTGGAGAGAATATTTTACCGTTGGAGAAGATATTTCCAATATCAAATAGTACTGTCCTTTGTACTATTGCAGCAGAGAGACGGCGCACAAAATGTGGGTGTAGCAATTGTCTGCTGAGCTGTGATTATACCATATATGGAATGTATCAGAGGAATAATATTCTTGCAGAGAATTTTGTCTATCCCAATTCAGGAAAGATTTGCTGGCATATTCCAACGGATATATTAAAATAATCTTCTTCAAATAATTCTTCAGATAGTTCAGATCAACAATCAATATCAGAGTCTTCAGTCTTCAGAATCTTCTGGAAACTTCAGAGCCTAAGATGTTCTTCAGATGTTGCTGAATCAGAGTCTGGTGCAGCTGTGTGCTTGAAGCGTAACATGCTCTTAGATCAGAGTCTTCACTCAGATCAGAGTCTTCTCTCATTCAGAGTCTCTTCACTCAGAGTCTTCTTTCATTCAGATTCTTGATAATATATGCAGCGTGTTGTATCTTCAGAATCTTGATGACTAAGCTCTTATACTTCAGATTCTTCTAATCTTCAGATGCTCTTGAGCCATTCAGAATTTATTGTTCACATCAAATTTGCTCTTTAAGATTAAAATCTTTTGTGCCTGTAGAAAACAGTTTAGAACAAATTTAGAGAGTATAATTCTTGTATACAAATTATCATTAATGTTATCATCAAAACATAGAGATATTACTAAGACACAATTTGTGCTCTTACAATCTCCCCCTTTTTGATGATGACAAAACATGAGAAATTTGTTCAATAAAAATATGAATTAAAATTACTCCCCCTGAGATTAACAATCTCCCCCTGAAATGAATACTCTAATGGAATTAGATACTTCCCTTTCTGGTTGAGTACATTTCAGATTCAGAGCCTGATTGAAGCCTGGTTGACATATGTTTGACTTCTAGAGTCAAAGCTTGATGCCATATTAAAGCTTGATGTCAGATGAACAACTTCAGAACACCTGGTTGTTTATCTTGCCATTTCCTGTCTTGAGTTATCTTTTAGATCATAGTACTCAAGGTTAGATATCAGAGTCTGGTCTACTCAGATTTAGCTATTTTTGATCAGGTTCTGAAAAGATAGATCTCAGGAAAAACTTCAATGAAATTTGTCAGAGTCTGGTTAAATTCAAAGAATGTTAGTAACATGTCTGACTTAGTTCAGATAATTGCTTATAGATTTGAACAATCAGATTCTATTTTGTTTCTCCCCCTTTTTGTCATAATCAAAAAGAATTTTAAAAGACAGTAAAGATGCAGAAGAAACACATATCCAGATAAGCAAAAAGATCATAGTCATTAAGTCAAGAGAACATCCAGGTTCAGATAGAAACATATAAGACATATCAGAAGAAAATCAAAACAAAGCAACACATGAAAAACTTGTGCAAAACATCAAGTAGGTTTAGCAGATGAGGCTTGTTGAGAAGCAATGAGTTGCAGCAGTGCTGTAATCCTTTCTGAATTTTCATCTTGCTTAGCCATCCAAGTTTTCATTTCTTCATTTGTTTTCTTTTGATCAACCATAAAATCCTTAAGTTCTTTGACATCCTTCTGAAGATCTGTAGATTCTGAAACAGTAGATTCTGGAACAGTCTGAGTAACAACAGGTGCAGGAATTTCTGGAGGTGGAGGAGCTTCTAGAAGAAGAATAGGAGGAGTGTTTCTCTTAATCCGTTTTTGATAAGCAGCAAACCTTACTTTTGACAATCTAAGACATTGAGTCCTGATTTTCAAAGCCTCCCTATTTAGTCTGTAAAGATATTTCTTCCAAACAGCGTTAGCAGCCTCTTTGTCCATAGTAGTCATGCAAACATCCATAATGTCAGCAAAGTCTGAGACATTATCCTTATCAAAATCTCTTAACAGAGTATAAACACTTGATCCCAATTCTGCTTCATCAGGGATTCTGGGTTTTCTTGGTTGGGTTAGTTGTGTTTGTGGTGTTTGTTCAGAAGGTTGAGGTTGTGAAGATGGATGTTCAGATGTTTGTGGTTCAGAAGGTTGAGGATTGATTTGTGGTTCAGATGTTGGTTGGTTGGTTTGTGGTTCAGATGTTTGTTGGTCAGAATGTTGTGGTTGAGGTATTGAGGGAATTGGTTGGGTTTCTGTTGGTTGTGGAGTGTTTTGGATTTCAAGAGGTTGTGGAGTGAGAGTTTGAGTTGGGGAATTTTGTGGAGAAGGTGGATGTTCAGAAGTTGGAGATTTAAACAGCTGTTTCCAAACACTCTCAGAACGAGGTTGTTTGAGATCATTCAAGCATTCATTAATGTAACCAGATGATTCATCATCAGATGATGTATCAGAGTGGTTAGATTTTTCAGAAGTTGAAGATAAAATGACAGACTGGTTTAAAGGTGTGACATCTAATATCCCATCAGGATCAATGAGATATTCAGGTTGGTCAGAGTGTTCAGGGTGAACATCCTCTGGAATGGTATATTCTGGGATAGTGTTTTGTGGTTGTGGTGTTGTTTGTTGAGTTTGTTGTGGAATTTCTGTTTGTATGTTTGTTGGTTGTGGTGTATGAGTCTCAGATGGTCTAGATCTTTTAAATATAAGGGGTGAGTCAGATGGTGTGGGGGTAGCAGAATGATGAACAGGATTAGAATCAGTGTTAAATACCTGTTTCAGAGTATCTCTAATTTCTTCAAAAGTTGCTGCAGGAGGATTTGGTTGAACCTTCTTCAGCTTCTTCCTTTTCTTCTTCTTTTCAGCATCTGAATGTTTCCTTTTCTTCTGATGACCTTCACTATCAGCTTTTCTCTTACGTCTTCTTTCCCTTGTCAAATCAGGAAGAACTTGGCCTTCCTTCTGCACAAGATTGGCAGGAATCTCAACACCATCTCTTATGCAGCGAGCAACATACTCAGCAATAATTTCTCTAGGTTCATCTGAGGTGAATAAAGGAAAATCCTTAACAGGAATCCTTCTTCCCCTAACTTCTTCAGAGTTAGTTTTCCTTGGTTTCTCAGATAAATCATCAACCAGTTTCATCCTTCTCAAAGTTAAACCATTTATTTCAGAGCCAATGATATAATTCAGATCTTCTGTCAACCCAGCCTCTTGCAGATGCGCCACAAGTTGGTTTTCTATCAGAATATCTGAAATCAGCCTTCCCATAGGAATCCATGTTCTGACTTTTCCAGATTTATCTCTGGCTGTTTCCCTTGTTTCCTTGACGTGAGACACCAGATGATTAAACAACAAATATGGAAGATCAATCTGAATGTTTTGGTGTAAACAATACATGAAGTAAAGTTGTTCAGCATTAACATAATCAGAAGAGTTTGAAGAGGGTCTATGAAAGATGGTGTTCATGAAAATCTTAGCCCATATCTTGTAAGTGGGTTTCAAGAACTTAACCTTCTTACAAGGTTCACCAGTAGTACAGATTTCTTGACATACATCTTTCAGGTCTTCACGCGCAGAAGACAGAGAGGTTACTCCATCAGTTGCCTTAAAACCTATGAGTTTCCTTATCAGGTTTTCAGTGATAACTATCTTTTTTCCCAGCACAGAGGAGTGAATGAACTTTGGAGTAGCAAATGCATGGATCCAGAACTCCTTCACTAACTTTGGATACACAGGACCCATAAGCCTGTCAAAGTAACCGTCCCAGCCTTGTGCTTTGATTGAAGAAATCAGATCAAACCCATTTTCAGCAAGATCTTCTAAGTCCACGAAACTTTCACACAGTACTTCTAGTGAATCAACAGCAGTTAGGAGAGTGCGTACTGGTTCTATGACAGTGGTAGCATTTTTGGTAGTAACAGCGTTTGAAGTAGATGCCATTGTTGACGATGATGAAGAAGATGAGGGTTTCTGAGTTCTTTTAGGGTTTGCAAAGAGAGAGAACAACAAACAAAAGCGCATATGTGTTTGAGAATGTGAAAAGTGTGAATGTGTTATGAGAGTGGTTTATATAGACAAATAAATCAAGCATGGGAAACACAACAGACACACATAGGACACATACGCACGTTTGCATTAAATGAAAAGTAATCATTTTTAATTATGATATGACATTTGGGGGAAAATCAAGACAGATTGAGATTTTCAAAGCAATACCTTAAACGTCATAATCAGTAGGTGTACTCCATCTTTTCAGATTCTGAGTGACACGTGTTTGCTTGCATGTGATTCTATAACTCTTAAGAAATGAAACGTTTTCAACTTTCAGATCCTCTGAGATGGTCAGTTCAGAGTTTCACACAAAAAAAATAATTCACAGATAAATTAAACAAGCAATACAGATGAAATACTTCAGAGTGTTAAACACTTAGCATCTGAGAAGTTGACTCTGAGAAATATTACTCTGGACAAAAATCCATACAAATATTTTTCAGAATAAACTTAAACCTATCTTCAGCAAGGGGTTTTGTGAAAATATCTGCCCATTGATGATCTGTATCAACAAAGGCTAAATTTATTACACCCTTCTGAACATAGTCTCTGATGAAATGATGTTTAATCTCTATATGTTTGGCCTTAGAGTGTAAAATTGGATTTTTGGATAAACATATAGCAGAAGTATTATCACAGAAGATAGAAAGATTACTCTCATAGATTTGATAATCTTCTAGTTGACTCTTCATCCAGAGCATCTGAGTGGAACATCCAGCAGCAGCAATGTATTCTGCCTCTGTGGTTGATAGTGCAATTGTTGGTTGCTTCTTGCTGTACCACGAGATCAGATGACTTCCAAGAAACTGACAGCTTCCAGAAGTACTTTTGCGCTCAACTCTATCTCCAGCATAGTCAGCATCACAGAATCCAACTAGTGAATATTCGTCAGATCTTCTGTAACACAAACCAACATTAGCAGTACCTTTCAGATACCTTAGAATCCTCTTAACAGCAGTTAAGTGTGATTCTCTAGGATCTGATTGGAATCTAGCACATAAACAAACACTAAACAGAATGTCTGGTCTAGAAGCAGTCAAATAAAGAAGAGATCCTATCATACCTCTGTAGAGTTTCTGATCTACCTTCTTACTTACCTCTTCCTTACCTAGAGTGCTTGTAGGATGCATTGGAGTCTTTGCCATTTTGCTATCCAGCATGTTAAACTTCTTCAGAAGCTCTTTAACATACTTGGTCTGATGTATGTAGGTGCACTCTGGAGTCTGATTTACTTGGATTCCCAGAAAGAATCTCAGTTCTCCCATCATGCTCATCTCAAATTCTGCCTGCATACATTTAGCAAACTCCTTTCCAAGCATAATATTTGTTGATCCAAAAATAATATCATCTACATAAATTTGACAAATCAACAAATCTTTCTTAATGGTTTTACAAAATAGTGTGGTATCCACTTTTCCTCTGATGAAATTTTTCTTCAGAAGAAAATTACTCAACCTCTCATACCAAGCTCTGGGAGCTTGTTTTAGTCCATAAAGAGATTTTTTCAGTTTGTAAACATGATCTGGAAAATTTTCATTTTCAAAACCAGGAGGTTGGTGGACATACACTTCCTCTTCTATAATTCCATTAAGAAAAGCACTTTTAACATCCATCTGATAAAGAGTGATGTTATGTTGTGCAGCAAATGAAATAAGCAAGCGTATAGACTCTAACCTTGCAACAGGAGCATATGTTTCTGTGTAGTCTATGCCTTCTTGTTGACTGTAGCCTTGAGCAACCAGTCTTGCTTTGTTCCTTTCAACTTCTCCTTTCTCATTAAGTTTATTTCTGAAAACCCATTTTGTTCCAATGACATTGAAACCTTTAGGTCTTGGAACCAGATCCCAGACTTCATTCCTTGTGAATTGATTCAGCTCCTCTTGCATAGCTAAAATCCATTCATTATCTTCCAGAGCCTCATCAACAGATGTTGGTTCTATAATTGACACTAAGCCACAGAAGGAAGATTCAGAAGTTCTGAGAAATGCTCTTGTCCTTATTGGATCATCTTTCTTTCCAATTATCACATCCTCTGGATGAGAAGCTTTCATTCTGGAAGAAGATCCTCTGACTGTTGGTCTTTCAGAAATATGCAGATTGTCAAGTTGGGAAGTTAGAGGCGTAGCATCTGGGTTTGCTTCAGAGTCTTTGTCTTCAGTCTTGTCTGCCTCTGAGCCTTCAGAGTCTGTGAGAATAACTTCTCTATCTGCAGAACTTTCAACTTGCTTTGGCTTTTCAGATCCAAGCTTATCATCAAATCTAACATGAATAGATTCTTCCACAATCTGTGTTTCAGTATTGAATACTCTGTAGCCTTTAGAGCGTTCAGAATAACCAAGCATGAAACACTTCTGTGCTTTGGAATCAAACTTGTTCAGATGATCTTTAGTGTTAAGCATATAACAAATACATCCAAATGGATGAAAATAAGCAATGTTGGGCTTTCTGTTTCTCCACAATTCATAGGGAGTCTTTTCCAGAAGAGGTCTTACAGACACTCTGTTCTGAATATAACATGCTGTATTTATTGCTTCTGCCCAAAAGTATTTTGCCAGATTTGTCTCATTGATCATGGTTCTGGCCATTTCTTGCAATGTTCTATTTTTCCTCTCTACAACTCCATTTTGTTGTGGAGTTCTAGGACAGGAGAAATCATGTGCAATTCCTTTTTCAGAAAAATATTTTTCAAAATATTTGTTTTCAAATTCACCACCATGATCACTTCTGACTTTAATAATTTTGCATTCTTTTTCAGTCTGGACTTGATTGCAGAAGTCAATGAACACAGAATGAGACTCATCCTTGTGTTTTAGAAACTTTACCCATGTCCATCTGCTGTAGTCATCTACAATGACTAACCCATACTTCTTGCCTCTGATGGATGCAGTTTTCACTGGTCCAAACAGATCAATATGAAGTAATTCCAATGGTCTAGAAGTGGAAACAACATTTTTTGGTTTAAAATGAGATTTTGAAAATTTACCCTTTTGACATGCGCCACACAGAGCATCTGAATTGAACTTCAGATTAGGGAGTCCTCTGACCAGATTGAGTTTATTAATCTGAGATATACGTCTCATATTAATATGTCCCAATCTTCTATGCCAGACCCATTGCTCATCATTCACAGATAAAAGGCATTTTACATTTTGAACTTTAAGTTCTGAAAGGTTAATTTTGTAAATGTTGTTTTTCCTCTTTCCACTGAATAGGATTGAACCATTCTTTTGACATACAGCTTTGCAACATTTTTGATTAAAGATGATATCATAACCATTGTCACTTAATTGACTTATGGACAATAGATTATGTTTCAATCCTTCAACTAACAGAACATTAGAAATAGAGGGTAGGTTACCATTACCTATTGTACCAGAGCCAATGATCTTGCCCTTCTGGTTCCCTCCAAATTTCACGTCCCCTCCAGATCTAAGTTCCAGGCTTTGGAACATAGACCTTTCGCCCGTCATATGTCGTGAGCATCCAGAGTCCAGGTACCATGATTGGTGTCTGGATTTTGCTGCTAAGAACATCTGCAACAGGTATTATTTTACTTTTAGGTACCCAGATCTTATTGGGTCCTTTGGGGTTAGATGTTCTGTGGTTTTGCCTAAACTTCTGTTTTTCAACATAGTGTTTATTCTGGCTAGCCCTTGGCTTAAACACATAAGTACTCTTTTCAGAGCTTGTATGTTTAATATCATTCAGATGACCAAACTTAAAATGAGAATACAGAGGAGTCTTCTTGATGAAGAGTTTATCAACAGATTTTGGATTGCTTCCAGAGGAAGATTCACATCCAATGCCTCTTCTGTTGTTCCCACTAACACCATAGATCATAGAAGCCATTTTGCTTCTGTCTATGCTTTTAGTGAGGAATCTTTTAAAACTAGAGTCATATTTTTCTAAAATATTTTCACTTGACTCTGTTTCAGTATCAGATTCTTGTTGAGTTGTTTCTAAATCATTTTTGAGTTTTAAATTTATTTCTTTCTGCTCAACAAGTTCTGTTCTCAGAAGATCAATCTCAGATTCAAGATTGCTTTTCAGCTTCTTGTATTTGAGTTTAATCTTGCTGTAGCTTTCCAACATGTCAGATAAACTTTCAACAAGTTCAGCTCTGGAGAGTTCAGAAAATACCTCTTCAGAGTCAGAGTCTGATTCTGACTCAGATTCAGATGATGACGTTCCTTCATCTTGATCATTTGTGTTGGCCATCAGCGCAACATTTGCACATTCTTCCTCAGATTCAGAAGATGATTCAGATTCATCTGAGTCATCCCATGTAGCCATCAGAACCTTTTTCTTTTTATCAAACTTCCTTTTGGGTTTTTCCTTTTGAAGTTTGGGACATTCACTCTTGTAGTGTCCAGGTTCTTTACATTCAAAGCAAGTGACCTCTTTCTTGCCAGATCTTCTGTGTCCAGAAGATTCTCTCTTTTGATCAGATCTTCTGAAGTTGTTGAACTTCTTCCCTTTGTGCTTCCAGAGTTTGTTGATCCTTCTGGACAGCATGGATAGTTCATCTTCTTCTTCAGAAGAAGATTCCTCAGAGCTTTCTTCATTTACCTGCAAAGCTTTAACAGATTTGTTAGATTTAAAAGCTAAGGATTTACCTTTATCTTTCTTCTGGGGTTCATCTTCCTCCAGCTCAATCTCATGACTTCTCAAAGAACTGATGAGTTCTTCTAATGAGATTTTGTTCAGATCCTTGGCCAGCTTTAATGCAGTCACCATAGGTCTCCATCTGGTAGGAAGACTTCTGATGATCTTCTTGACATGATCAGATGTTGAGTAGCCCTTGTCCAGAACTTTCAACCCAGCTGTTAGAATCTGAAATCTGGAAAACATAGTCTCAATGTTCTCAGATTCTTCCATCTTGAACGCTTCATACTTCTGTATCAGCGCCAGAGCCTTTGTTTCTTTCACCTGAGAGTTTCCCTCATGAGTCATTTTGAGAGACTCAAACATATCATGAGCAGTGTCTCTGTTGGTAATCTTCTCATACTCTGTATGAGAGATTGCATTAAGAAGTATGGTTCTGGCTTTGTGATGATTCTTGAATTCTTTCTTCTGCTCCTCAGTCATTGATTTTCTATCAATCTTTTTGCCATCCTTAGTAGGATGTTCATATCCATCAATGACTAAATCCCAGAGATCAGCATCATACCCCAAGAAAAAACTTTCAAGTCTATCTTTCCAATAATCAAATTTTTCTCCATCAAACATTGGAGGTTTGGTGCTGATTCTGTCTCCTTCATATTTGTTGCTTGATGTAGGAATATCACCCATATTAGCAACCAAATAAATAACAGAGTATTCTTCTCACTGGATCTTTATCTGTCACGGTTAAGTGAATGCACACTCAGAACCGGAGCTCTGATGCCAACTGAAGGTGAGATAATACTTAGAAGGGGGGGTTGAATAAGTATGACAGAAAATAATCAAAGATAAAAACTCAAGTATTTTTATCCTGGTTCGTTGAACTCAACTACTCCAGTCCACCCTTTTCAAGAGTGATTTGCCTTTCTCAACAAGGACTTAATCCACTATTCAAATCAACTGATTACAAATAGCAACACCTAAGAACAACTGTTCTTAGTCTTCTCAAGAGCTACTGATCTAACCTAGATCCTCTTAAGGAAAACTTCCTTTACAAATTAATGTAATACAATGTAAGAGTAATAAATTGCTTCTATGAAAGCTATAAACACAACTGTGTTATTTCTCTAAGTTTAGAACAATGTATGAACAGCAAAGAATATGAGAGCTTTTCGCGTGAGAGTGTTCTTGCAATAATTTTCGTCTTGTCTTTCTCGTCACTTGAAGAATGAGCTATGATTTCCTTTATATAGCCACTTGAATATTGGAGAGAATATTTTACCGTTGGAGAAGATATTTCCAATATCAAATAGTACTGTCCTTTGTACTATTGCAGCAGAGAGACGGCGCACAAAATGTGGGTGTAGCAATTGTCTGCTGAGCTGTGATTATACCATATATGGAATGTATCAGAGGAATAATATTCTTGCAGAGAATTTTGTCTATCCCAATTCAGGAAAGATTTGCTGGCATATTCCAACAGATATATTAAAATAATCTTCTTCAAATAATTCTTCAGATAGTTCAGATCAACAATCAATATCAGAGTCTTCAGTCTTCAGAATCTTCTGGAAACTTCAGAGCCTAAGATGTTCTTCAGATGTTGCTGAATCAGAGTCTGGTGCAGCTGTGTGCTTGAAGCGTAACATGCTCTTAGATCAGAGTCTTCACTCAGATCAGAGTCTTCTCTCATTCAGAGTCTCTTCACTCAGAGTCTTCTTTCATTCAGATTCTTGATAATATATGCAGCGTGTTGTATCTTCAGAATCTTGATGACTAAGCTCTTATACTTCAGATTCTTCTAATCTTCAGATGCTCTTGAGCCATTCAGAATTTATTGTTCACATCAAATTTGCTCTTTAAGATTAAAATCTTTTGTGCCTGTAGAAAACAGTTTAGAACAAATTTAGAGAGTATAATTCTTGTATACAAATTATCATTAATGTTATCATCAAAACATAGAGATATTACTAAGACACAATCTGTGCTCTTACAGTAACAATATAATATCAACTAAACATGTATTGATAACAATCAAACAAGAAAGAACACAAGAAATGTTACAACAGTTCAAGTATGAATTCATGATTTCATGGGGAGTAGTAAACAAGTTCCATGATAACAACAAGGTCAACAATCAAATCCTATAATGTTATGGTTCTAACAATACACATAAACAAGTAAAATGAGACATGATAAACATATTCAATAGGTTACAACATCAAGAATCATGGTAAAGTTCACAGATGAAGTTCAATAGGCCATTTTCACATATACACATTCATAAAAGCAAGTATGAACATGGTAAGGCAATGAATCAAAAATATTTGAACATTTAAGCATGTTAACAAACATATATGAATCATACAAGATCAATCTCACAAGAAAAATCAAGTTACAAGTTGAAAAAGTTCAAGAACACCAAGGTAAAAATTCTAAAAAAACACATGCTATTCAAGTTTACCAAAGTATTTATAGGATACCAATACTTGAATTATTTCTTAACTCAATGAAAATAGACATGTTAAGGAGTAGTTTTCAAAAAGAATGAAATAAATAGCACAAAAAATGAGCAAGTTATGATCTTTAAAAGTTGGTGCACCAAGAGGGCAAAAACTAGGGCAAGGCAAGGTTACAACTTAAGGTCATTTGCATGAAGGATTGGACCCTTTTATCAAAAGTTATCTTCATCCTTTTCTGGTATATTTGACAGTAACACATCGAAGTCACCCTCTTTTCATCGATGAGGTTTAGAGAGTCGAATCTTTATTTTATCCATTCAGCTTCTTCAAGCTCTGCTTCCATCAAGACTCTTAACGAAGGTATCTTAACCTCGACGGGTAATACTGCATCCATCCCATAGACAAGGTAAAAGGGGGTTGGCCTTGTTGAAGTGAGAATCTATGTTCTATATCTGTGCAAGGCAAACGGTAACATTGATCGCGACTTTCTATGTCTAACTGAACTAACTACAAGTGCACAGTCTATCGTATAGTAATAAAAGATATCGATCCCACAGGGACTCGTAATCAAGCTAGTATTTTCGGGTGTTACTGTGTTTAGCTAGGTTGGTAATGTTTTAGGGGAATAAAAGCAAAATAAGTGTGTAAACTATAGGGGAACTAAAGCGTTACTTAAGGTATAAATGCTCGAATCGGTATGCAATATGTTGGTTCTTCAAGGATTCGACAAGTTACCGGTGTTTTGGGTGTTTTCAAAAATAGTTTAAGAAGAAAATGACGGTTTAAAGACCTTTGTCTCACGATGGTTGTTGACGCTAGTCGCAACTCTAAGGCGAAACGTATGATGTCACTATCCTGTTCGCGGTTAAAATTACTTTTTGAAAACCATTAAGCTCTAATCCTTTTTAAAGCGTTGTCGCTGTTTTTAAAATGAATACTTAGTTTTTACTATCCGGACCTAACCTCAGCTGTCGCTTGTTGGTTCGTACCTTTATGAATTTCCCACTGTCGTGGCAAAAATGCTTTTAAATAAGTTCTCGCTGTCGCGACGAACATTTATTTTAGAAAAATCGATTTAAAAACTGAAGCCATAAATAAGTTTTGAAAAGGAAAGTATATACCGGTTAATTATCGAATCTCATCTGACTACTTATTACACACCGATTACTTAAATTTAGCCAGACATGGAATATAAATTAAGAACACGTAAACAATGGCAGAAAATATAAATATGCATTATAATGGGAAATAGAAATCAATTAACGATTAAAATGAGAACCTGTAAATAATTCGATTGGCTTTTGGGAAATCCTCCAAAATGACGGCAGGATTTAGTCTTTGTGCCAATTACTCATACAGAATAGAATTTGGAAAGTAAAACAACAATTGCAAGGAAAGAAAGAAAAAAGAAACAATAAACGATAAGAAATTCTGAAACTTAAAAATTGCTCTGGAAATAAATTGGCAGCACTTCGTGTCTTCAATGCGGCTCTCGTTTTCTGGTACCAGCTCCCTCCTTTTATAGATGGAATTTCCAACGGTTAATTTGCCTCAGGGAGTGGGATTGATCTCAGAAAATATAGGAGTTAGTGGTCCACTCCTTTTTGGCATTTGAAAGCGCTTCACAGCACGTGCGACATTTCTGCATTTTTATTGCATGACGGTCGTAACACGTATGACGGTCGTCACATCCTTGTGACGGTCGTCACATCAGCAAAATTCGTATTTGCTGTTTTTGGCTTGTTTTTCATCTGGTTTTCATCTGTAATTGCTTGTTTTCTTCATCTTGCTCCATTTGAGCATGAACTTTGAATACCTGCAAAATACTGGACAAATAATATGGAAATATCCGAAATCGGAGTGAAACCGGTCACTGATTAGTAAAAATGTACGTCATTATATATATACGATTTCGTGTTATCAAACATCTCGTGCCAGTCTTTATAGGTTACAACCATCTTTTGCACTATCTTCTTGATGTTTTTGTTCGCAGCTTCAATAACACAGTTCATCTTTGGTTTGTAAGGTGAATAGTTTTGATGTTTGATATTGAAACTATCATAAAGACCACCCAAACTTTTCCTACAAGAACGATAATGCCCTGCAAGCACCAGCTGCTCCGCCAGGATATCAGAAACCAACCGCTGCTGCCCAGACTGCCCCTAGGAAATCAAATCTCGAAGTGATGATGGAAAAATTCATAGCTACTCAAGCTCAAACAAATAAAGAATTCCTGAATCAAAACATACACACTAGCGAGCAAATTAAACAGCTGACCGGAAAAGTAGACGCTTTAGCCACCCACAATAAAATGCTCGAAACGCAGATATCACAAGTGGCTCAACAACAAGCCTCTGCAGCCGCACCAACTGGGACATTTCCAGGTCAGCCAGAACCTAATCCTAAAGGTCATGCAAACGCTGTCATATTGAGAAGTGGAAAAGAATTGGAAGGCCCAACTGATCCTAGGAACGAAGATTTAGTCATGCATCAGAAATCTGATAAACCAACAGAAAAGGAGTCTGAAACAGAAAAGAAGGAATGTGACGAGCAAAAGGCCGCCAAAGATGAAAACTCATATGTGCCTCCAGCGCCATATAAACCACCTATCCCTTATCCTCAAAGATTCATAAATTCCAAAACTTCAGGACAATTTAAGAAATTTGTTGAGCTTCTGAAACAACTAAATATCACTATTCCTTTCACATAAGCGATAACTCAAATGTCGTCTTACGCTAAGTTTCTTAAAGAAATCTTGTCTAATAAAAGGAAAATCGAGGATAACGAAATAGTTACACTTACTGCCGAATGTAGCGCAATCATTCAAAACAACATGCCTCCTAAACTAAAAGACCCATGTAGTTTCTCCTTACCTTGCATCATAGGAAAGTTCGTTATAGACAAAGCTCTATGCGATCTAGGAGCCAGTATAAGTGTCATGCCTTTATCTATATGCAAAAAGCTGAATATGGGAGAACTAAGACCAACTAAAATGTCCGTGCAATTGGCTGACCGATCAGTCAAATATCATGTCGGTGTACTGGAAAACGTTCCAGTACGCATAGGCCAATTCTATATCCCAACCGACTTCATAATCATGGACATCAAAGAGGACTTTGTTACCCCAATTATCCTAGGAAGACCGTTCCTAGCGACAGCCGGAGCTATCATAGATGTAAAGAAAGGAAGGCTAACATTCGAAGTAGGAGAAGAAAAGATAGAGTTCATCCTTACTAAGTTCTTGAAGGCACCAACTATAGATGATACATGCTATATAGTAGATGTAATTGACGAATGCATACGAGAATTAGAGAAGGAAGAAATTACATATTCTGAAATCATGAAGATCCAAATCCCTGCTATTCATGAAGATGACAACTGGCATGCACCATACAAAGATGATAGTCTGAGCGAGATCTTAGCACTAACTCCAAATCACATGCCAGGTCCGAAAAACCCAGCTTTAGAACTTAAATAACTACCTAAAACCCTCAGGTATGAATTCTTAGATACAGAATTCAAAAGACCAGTAATAGTCAACGCTAATTTAGGACAGTCAGAAACTGAGAAATTACTAGAAGTCCTAAGGAAATACCCAACTGCGTTAGGCTATAATATAAGCGATCTAAAAGGCATAAGTCCTTCCATCTGTATGCACCGTATCATGCTAGAGGAAGACTGCAAAACTTCAAGAGAACATCAGAGAAGGATAAACCTGATCCTAAGCACTGTAGTCAAAGACGAGGTGAAAAAGTTACTAGACGCAAGAATCATATACCCGATCTCCGACAGCCAATGGGTCAGCCCAGTACACGTAGTACCAAAGAAAGGAGGCGTTACTGTAGTGAAGAATGTGAAAGGCGAATCGATAACCCAAAGAGTTGTGACCGGAAATAGGATGTGTATCGATTACAGAAAACTAAACAAGGCGACTCGGAAAGATCACTTCCCTTTACCTTTCATAGACCAGATGTTGGAAAGACTAGCGAAACATTCGTACTTCTGCTATCTAGATGGTTATTCGGGATTCTTTCAAATTCCTATTCACCCCGATGACCAAGAAAAGACAACATTCACCTGTCCTTATGGTACTTTTGCTTATCGCTGAATGCCGTTCGGATTATGTAATGCTCCAGCAACCTTCCAAATATGCATGATGGCAATCTTTGCGGATTTCATAGATGACATCATGGAAGTTTTCATGGATGACTTCTCTGTATGCGGACAAAGCTTTGAAGGTTGTCTGTCAAATTTAGAAATGGTACTCAAAAGATGCGCCAAAGTGAACCTTGTCCTTAATTGGGAGAAATGTCATTTCATGGTCCGACAAGGCATCGTTTTTAGGGACACGTCATATCTGAAAAAGGGATTGAAGTTGACAAAGCTAAAATAGAGATCATAAAGGATCTTCAACCTCCGAAAACCGTACGAGAAATACGAAGCTTTTTAGGACACGTTGGATTCTACCGAAGATTCATAAAGGATTTCTCGAAAATCACAAAACCTCTGACAGGTTTGCTAATGAAAGATGTCGAGTTCGTTTTCGACAAAGAATGCTTAGAAGCATTCGAAACTCTAAAGACAACGCTCATTACCACACCAATCATGCAGCCCCCAGATTGGCGACTACCATTCGAAATCATGTGCGATGCGAGTGATTATGCTGTAGGCGCAGTTCTAGGACAAAGGAAAGACAAGAAGCTTCACGCAATCTACTACGCCAGTAAAACTTTAGACCCTGCCCAAATGAACTATGCCACGACAGAAAAGGAACTTCTAGCAGTTGTGTTTGCACTTGACAAATTCTGTTCCTACTTGGTAGGAGCCAAAATAATCATATACACAGATCACGCTGCCATTTAGGTACCTAATAAGTAAAAAGGACTTCAAACCAAGATTATTGAGATGGTGATCCTATTATTACAAGAGTTCGACTTAGAAATTAAAGATAAGAAGGGGACCGAGAACGTAGTTGCAGATCACTTATCCCGTATAAAGGGCATTAAACAAGAATCAGTGCCTATCAATGACGATTTTCCCTACGAACGTTCTAATAGCCAAATTGGAAAGCGATATGTCCAACTCAACCTCGGAAGAACCAGAACTTGAGAAAGCTGTGGAAGCTGTCTATGCCCAAGCCACTTTGCCTTGGTTTGCCGACATCGTTAATTACTTGGCCGCAGGCGTGCTTCCACCGGACCCTAACTTATCAACAAAAGAGAAATTCTTCCACGACTTAAAGCATTACTATTGGGACGAACCTCTACTCTTCAAACGAGGCGCCGATAACTCATACCGTCGCTGTGTCCTAGAGGAAGAAATAGAAGACATCATTTCCTAATGCCATTCGGCACCTTATGGTGGTCATGCTAGTACTTCAAAGACGTGCGCTAAAATTCTACAATCTGGCCTATTTTGGCCCAGCCTCTGGAAGGATGTCCATATCGCTGTACTAAAATGCGACCGGTGCCAACGCACTGGCAACATCTCACGATGCGATGAGATGCCTCAGAAAGGAATTTTAGAAGTAGAAATCTTTGACGTCTGGGGAATAGACTTCATGGGACCTTTCCCGTCTTCTTTTGGAAACAAATATATATTCGTCGCTGTCGATTATGTATCTAAATGGATAGAGGTCGTTGTCGCTCTGACAAATGACGCGCGAGTAGTCGTCAAACTCTTTAGAAACACAATCTTTCCTAGACTCGGTGTGCCCAGACTCGTCATTAGTGACGGTGGTTCGCACTTCATATTGCGAATCTTTGACAAACTCCTCTCTAAATACGGAGTCAAACACCGCGTAGCTACACCGTATCATCCACAAACTAGTGGACAAGTGGAGGTTTTAAACAGAGAAATAAAGTAAATATTGGAAAAGACTGTCGCAACCTCTAGGAAAGATTGGTCATCAAAACTAAACGAAGCTTTATGGGCTTATAGGACCGCCTTTAAGACACCAATAGGTACCACACCATTTAAATTAGTTTACGGAAAATCATGTCACCTGCCAGTGGAATTAGAGCATAAAGCCTTATGGGCTATTAAGACGCTGAACTTCAACTACACAGCGGCAGGAGAGAAACGAATCTTGAACCTTCATGAATTGGAAGAGCTCAGATTGGACGCATATGAGAATGCCCGCATCTACAAAGAAAGAACCAAGAAATGGCATGATAAACGTTCGATCCGGAAAAAATTCAGTGTGGGAGACATCGTGCTCCTATTCAACTCAAGATTAAAACTTTTCCTTGGAAAATTAAAATCTAGATGGTCTGGACCTTTTGAGGCAACCAAAATCTTTAAAAGTGGAGCTGTTGAAATCAGAAATCAAATCAACGCACCGTTTATAATAAACGGACAACGTTTGAAGCATTATAATCATAACAAACACAGCCACCATGTGAGCAATATGAAATTGCTCGAGCTTCCCGAATAGCTTGCAGCCAAGCTATCGTCATACTTTTGACGTTAAAAACAGCGCTGATTGGGAGGCAACCCAATTTTTCCCGTTTTTCCCTTCTTCATTTATTGAAACTATGTTTTCACTTTAACTTAGAATTTCCATAAATTTCTATTTTCTTATTTTCTATTATTTATTTTATTTTATTTTTCTTTCTTTTATCACCTTTTGCTTCTTAAAAATCTAATTTGAAGTAATGTGATTTAAATTTTTCCAAGATTTTAAAGTCGTTCTACTTTTCTCCCATTTTTATCCGACTAACCTCCGAGTATGGCTGACATCGACGTTACGACCGTTGTATTTAGAGGACTAGCTCACAAGGCCAGATTTGAGGCACTGAATCAGAGAAGCTTTACTTCGACTCTGTACTACGATAGATCCACCATGTATAAGCTAGGAATCCAGGATAGCATTCAGTATCTATTTAACCAATTAGGCTGGGAGCAAACTGCTCTAAAGACCCGATTTGATACCTACCGCGAACTCACGTTCGAATTCCTTAGCTCCTTAAGCTACTTACCCAAACATGGCTATGGATCCACCAAAGAGCTGATAACCTTTAGAATGTTTGGAATGGACCAAACCCACAACCGTACGTCGTTAGCTAACATCCCAGGCTTCCCTAGCGGACCTTTTGTGTTTACCAACACTGAAGAGGATATTGATCTCGAAGTTAGAACAATTCTGGGGGTACCATCACAGGTAACTATCACCCTGAACCTAATGACATGCGCAACAACGAGATACACAATCCCAGCACTCCAGTTATTTTCATAGGATTTTAGCCCATACCCTCTTTGGGAAGGAGGAAAACATTACAACAGTCTCAAAAGTAAGAGTTGTTCATCCTTTTCTGTGCCTCACAAGGCCGCCCTGTCAATGTTGTCCCTTTTATGATGAGGTGCATTCACACGCCTTAATCAGGAACCTCACTCACACCATTTTAATAGGAGGCTTAGTCACCATGATTGCCCACGAATTGGCCCTGAGGTATCACCTGAACAGAGCCATTCGTTTCTGCAACCTCAGATCAATGGACATCCCAATTATGCTTCAACAAATGTATCTTAGGTACCTTAGGACCAGGAGCCTACGAATACCTCATAGCTGATCAACTTGTCCACCTTTTCACATTTCCCAACCACGAGCTAACAAGTATCCACAACAGAAACAATTGGCTTTATGAATTGGAGGAGCCTATGGGACCTCCATCACCTTCACTCTACACCCCCAGGCTTACATGTTCGACAGTGATCAAATATCAGAAGCACATGACTATATGTACTACCAAGATTATGAGTCCGAAGTGGAGACAGATCCTGAGACCCCTCCTAACTACCATAACTTTCCTGACCCCACTCCTGAACAAGACACAGACAAGTTGGACACTGTTCTGCGAACTATGGACGACCTCAAGCTGGAAGTAACCACTATAAAAGATGAATTAATGCAGCTTCACATGGATTTCGTTACATACATGGACGTAGTTAGCAACCAATTTGATGACGTTATTTCAGCAGAT